>OZ014484.1:14057681-14657681 GCA_963965965.1 Trididemnum nubilum | reverse complement strand
CCCAGGCCCCCATAGCCACCGGCGGCTGGGGGCTCCGCCCCCACACCCCCGTCTGTGACACGTTTGAGTACTCTAGCTTTCTCAACACGTCTCCTAAGTTAGACATTTTCGCTTTTTAACTGTTAGTTTTCGCCCTCTCCCTTTACCCAAACCTGGTTAAGTGACAACAGACCACGACTTCAGATCTTCTATTCTGCGATATCTTTGCCCTACAAAAAGTTCTTTTTTTGAAAATTTCTGATGACGTCATTGCATGTGATTTGTGGTTTGGGCCTCCCCCAATCAAAAATCCTGGCTACGCCTATGAGTGCAACCAAAAAGTTTATTTGCTTATCTTTCGTAAACTTGCGCACGCGCAGTCACTGTTTGCTGGCAACAACTTATTATATACTCTTTCGCCTTTATACGTTGCAGATGGACAAAATTATTATTTTACCCATTGTTGATTTCGTTTTTGTTAGCTTACCACCTTTCTTTCCCCAAACAAAGTATCTCATAGTGCTTTCTCCAAACAAAATATTGTACTGTTTCGTTATTTTTGGGTAAACCAATGATTTAACTAATACTGCGTAGCATCATTTCTACCAGAAATGCTTTTCTAGCCAAATAGATGAACGAATAGCAGCATAAATGTCTCATGCGTCAATTAACGCGCTTGGTCGTTCTAGGTAGTTTAGAAGTCCGGTCTTTCTAGTGTTGAATCGCTTATTTATTGACTTTGCTTATTTTGCTGCTGCTTTTTTTATGATTAGCGTTGATTTAAAAAATTTAGAAGTGAAGTTGCGTCGGTGACTTAAGAAATTTTTAGACGCAATTACGACATCATTTATGCTGATGACGTCAATAATTAGTTCTGGTTGCTCAAACTTTAATGCATTTAACTGCTAAGATGTAATATGAAGTGTGTAAGAGAATACAGATTTTATGCGCACATAATTCGACGCGCATGCGTATCTCATCAGTTTTTGCCTTGCTTTATGCACATGACGTCATGGCGGTTGCACAACATTGCGAGTTGCACCACCACAAAATGCGGTTTTGATTTTTCAATTCGCTGAGGATGTAACTTGCACACACTGATGTCTGGTGCTGCTTGTATTTAAAAAGCTATGTTGTAAAGCAAATCGCAAAATTTTAAACGTTGAAACAATCTCTCACGCATGACGTCATGGCGTCCATTTTACGAGTTGAATTATCGCAACAAACCTTAATGTTTCAAATTTGCAAAGCAAAAAGGACGTGATTTTCAAAAGCTAGTCGAAATTAAGTGCTTTTGTATTAATAAATGAACCACGAAATTTTCATCATTTTTTAAGGATTTAAATATGACGTCATGGTGGCCATTTTACAACTTTTATCATCGTAATACAAATTCTTTCCAATTTTTAATACTCTGGATTGTTTATTTGCTTGAAATATTCAAAGGTTACTTTTTGTCCAAAATGCGTTTATAAGAACAACATTATAATATGACATAGCGACCTTATACTCATCAGTATGGCAGAATGTCCACTGCATAAACAGCACGGGTGCAATATCATTTAGCATATGCGACGCAATGTCTTGTGAACTATTGAATTAGCTCTGCCTATTAAATATATTGTATTCGCACTGGGTGAATCGTTTGTCTCTGTCCTTTAACTCACCGACCCCTTTAACCACTTGGTCCCCTTTTCCATTTTATTTAATTCTTTTTTCATCCCTGTCTATTAGCTCACTTGGTCCCCTGTCCAGAGTTTTTTTTTTTCGGGTTACCATGGTCACAATTACGATTATGTTTCACAATCATATTTTGATTTCAACTTTATGGGCTAGTTTACTCAGATTTTGTATTTCGGTTGGCAGGCCAGCTTAGTTTAGCTTTTGAATTTCGGTTTGAACGTCAGCTCTGCCGATGAGCGTTTGTATTACGCAAAACTCGAGTACAGAGCAGTACGTGGAAAAAAAAGGTCAGCCTTTTTAGCAGCTGAAGTTACGAGATGAAGACGATAGCCTATATTCATTGCTTGGTTATTCAAATTTACCGGTTGAGTTAGCCTAGTTCAGGGATCAAAATTCTTTGCATTGTGTCCACTCCTCTTCACAATGATGATGAAGTCAGTTGACTTCGAAACACGGGAATGCTCCCGCGATAGGGGGCTCCGCCTCATCTGCGTCACTAGGGGTTGAAATGATTACCCATTTCGACGCGGAGACAGCATTAAGGTGTTGTCAAATGAAGTAGGATTGTAAGACATGATGTCTCAGTACACTATTAAATTAGTTCTGCCTATTTCACTTCAGGAATAATTTAACCTTATACTATTTTCGAAAAAAATTTGAAAAACATTAGGTAATAGCGGATATTTTATTCCACCTTACTGACTCTTGTTTTAAATTTGCAATACAATCCTGCCAACACAAGCAAGCAGTTTTAGACCAAAAACATCGTCGAAATGTTTCATTAGCAACGCAATTAATTAAGAATGACAAAACTTTTGATCCTTTTTTAAACGTTTTGCTAAACATGATGTATTGGCAGCTATTTTCAAAGCTAGCTATATTATAGGCATTGCAAATATTAGTTGATTCGCAAGTCGGAAGACGGTGCAGAACGTGTCCAAACCACTCGAGTACGAAACAAAAAAATTCAAAGAATTTATAAATAATTTTAAAATGTGTTACCGTTATGTAACATCATGGCGGCTCAATTGCTGCTTATATGCCGCAATAACAACAGTTGTTTAAAGTTTGAAAATTTCTTCGGAGATCATTTGCTAGCAGTAACAGATGACGCAATTTTTTAGTACTTCCTCAAACTACAAAAATTAAACAAAAGTGGATCATCATTCAATGTTTTCTCTGTTTTTCATTGAACATGACGTCATGGTGGTTATCTAACGAGTTGCATTTCGATTTCAAAACTTGTTTCCAGAGGCGTTGCTAGGGATGGTGGTACCCGGGGCGAGATTACCTGTTGTCACCCTTTTTCGGTCCAAAAATAGGTGAAGACCAAAAAAAAGGTCTTCGCCGTAAAACTAGTCGGTTTTTGGTTCGAATGAGGATGGAGACCAAACAAAATGAAAAAGCAAGGTCTTCACCACAAATCAGTGGAGTTATGGTTTTACATCATAATATGGTTTCACCCCAAATGGTGTCACCCTAAAATGGTGTCACCCGAAGCGGGCCGCCCCCCCACACCCCCTCTAGCGACGCTACTGCTTGTTTCAATTCACAGCACAATACGAACTTGAGAACTTGTAAGTAGAAACTTGTTGTATGACCCGTTCTACTGTAATTGCAAATTAAAAAAAGTTGCTTAGATCAAGTTTATTTCAAAACTATGTTTTTTTGTAACGTCATGGCGGCTGTTTTTGGATTGTGCAATATTACACAAATTTTTATTACGATAGGAAACTGATGTTCAAATACTATTTTAGTGACAAAACTTATTTAAAGTACTTCAGTAAACATGAACCTTTAATGACTGTATAAAATTTGGCCACTTAAATACTACACAATCATTTCTGAAGTGATATAAAGCTGAAATATTACTGTTTATGTCCAGCAATAGAAGTTGTTTCAACTTTACACTTACAATGATTGAAATGCTGATGAGCAAGAAAAATAATTTTGTGGTGCATTTTGTCCCAATTACTCTAATACGATCAAAATCAAACAAAAAAAAACACTTTTTGTCACAGTTAACAAAATTTAACATAGTGACGTCATCCTTGATGAAGTTATCCGATTCAAAAATTGCAATGATTGAAGAGTTTTATCAATAAAAGTCCGAAAGCCTAGAACTTTTTCCGTTATGTAAAATGAAATGGCACAAAAAATTAAAACGATTAATTTTGCTGAACATCAGATGGTTTAAATGCGCTTGTGATTATGAAAATGTTAACAAAACTTATACGAGGTGCATGTAAATAGTTCAAAATTGCATACCAGTACTGTAATTTTAAGGTACTTCATCAGCACACCGAATAAAATAAAAGTTTCAAGAGTTGTATTCACTGAATATGAATATTTTTTTGCAATTTCGAATGATATAAATTGAAGGATTATAACGCCATTGCTATATGACGTCATAGGTCTCTCCAAACATTGCCCAAGGTACAGATACCACTTGACTTTAAGTTTCTAAACTGATTAAATCCAAATGACATCGCAATCAAAGTAAGTAAAACTTATTAAACAAGCAAAGAAATTATATTTTGCAAAAACGGCGTCATTATGATATTTTGCAGTCAAAATGTTGTGATTTTTTTGTCAAAATTTGGTTGTACTTTTTTTAACCACATTAATGAGAATAATGCATCGGTTTTGATTTTTATCTTTTTTAATTTGCGATTTTACATGTGTCCAAAACCAACATTTTTTCTCCAAAATAAGCAATTTTTGCTAATAAATGACGTCACTAGCTCAAATGTGACGTCATCCTTTTCAATTTACTATTGTTAAAAACTTCCGTGCACAAAATGACTTTGTGCAAAACACCATTTTGCTGGCTCTTTTCAAATAGCAGTTTTGTTGTAAGGCAAATTAATACCTTAAAATCATCCCAATTAATACCTTAAAATCTCCTTTTTCGCTCCCCCCAATTTAACAACTTTCTGATGAGTGGATTTTGGTAAACTTTAGTATGTTATTCTCCTCACCCAATAGCACCAAAAACCGTTGAGAAATCATTTCTAGCATTTTTTTCCAGTTTTGACAGTAGGTTTACCCGACTAGTTTCGGGTTCGGACCTGTACTAGTCAGCCCGTTTATACTGTAACTCTGCTTGGGGGCACTTTTGAATTAGATGTGATGAGTGCTGTTGATGAGAGCTAACAGCTCAAAACAGCTGCTGTGGGAATACGGACTACTGCGTTTGGTATAGTAATTTTCTTTTTGGCAAACCTTGTATTTTTTATTTCGCAATCAAAATTATTTTGTCTCCCTCTTTTGCTGCCAACATGGCAAGAGTAAAAATTAACGAGTTAATCTGAAAATGGTAATTGACTTTGAACGAAAGTTTACAATAAATTGCAATTTGAAAATAAGAAACTCTTGTCGTGCTGAACTGCAAATTGGAGCACGATTGTGGCCCCTAAAGGGATGGGCTGGAAGGAGGGCCGCCGTACAGCGTTGTCTAGCTCTTTGTATATTGTGTAATTTTTTGTTAAGTAACTTGAACTGTAAGTTACTGTTCTTGTTAAAGGTTAAGTAACTGTAACTTTAATTATACTAAAGAATCTTGGCACCTCTAGTTCAAAATACTTCAATTATTATTAATTTTTTGTTGGATGAACAGACGTTGTATAATATACCACAATAAAAATGATGATTAAAAAAGCGTTTTTTGTTCTTTTTATTGTCTGTATGACTACATTTTGCTTAATTTCTTTTCGAACATTTCAAAGTCAACGTCTAAGCAAGTCAGAAGATAGAGAACCAATTGCCATAAATCCTGTTAAAACTGCAACAAGCAGGGATAAAACTGACGCAGTGATCTTGCTAACTATGATGAGGTCTGGCTCGAGTATTGTGGGATCAATTTTCGACGAAAGGAAAAGCGTGACATATTTATATGAGCCTCTTTACCCATTTGGAGAAAAATGTGAAGACAAAGACAGCGCCCTGGCACTGCTCCGTCACGCCTCCACGTGTCATTTCGAAAAATTTAAAGCTCTTTATGAACCAACAAATCGGTATGACAAATGGTCTCGGTGAGTTGCTGGGCAGGTTGTGTAAATATTTTAGTTTTTCAGTTTTGCATTAATTTTGCTGCAAAGATGCCTGCCAATGTGAGAAACGAAACTTCAGCTATAAAAATTACCAAATAGCACTGGTGTGTCTTTACGACTTAACTTCTCTCTATGAGAAGGCAAAAAACGAGCAATTGGTAATTTTAAATGTGATGTTTTTGCGTAGATTTTAATTGTTAATTTGTTAACCGTCAGTTTATTTTCAAATTATATTTAATTTGGAGTTTAATTGCCGTTTAAGTTGTTGTTTTTTTGTTTTGTTTTTTTTTTGGCTTGTGGTTTGCAGAGCGGCCCGCTTCAGAAGAGCCGCCCTAATGGCACCTACAGAATTTTTTTTTTCAGATTTCGAAGCCCAATGACGGAATAATATAATCCGTTATAACTATGAAAAATAGCACGCATGAAAATGGCGGAATTTTAGATTTCGGGCTTTTCAATTTAAAATGTACCGGTAACATAGGTGGCGGAACCGGGGGGAGGGGCGGGTGGGCTCAGGCTCCTTTCCACTTTTTTTCAGGAGGGGCCCTGGGAGGCCTAATTTACGCGTTTATTTCTAGAATAATACCTTTGAATACACGAATTTGCAATTAATTCCATTGACAATAAAACCAAAAGAAAGCGCAGACTCAGACTTTTTAACTGGATGGGGGGGGGGGGGGCCTGCATTGTTTCCCTATCCTTGAGAGACTTTACTAAATTGCAATAGCTGGTGCTAAAAAAATGAAAATCCCTTTCGCTATGTGCTTAAGTTGCGCCAGTTATTTCCTCAACACCAAAAATTGAAACACTTCATGAACAAAAGAATTTTAACTTAGGACTCAACCTCTCACTTTAGGAAAATTGTGAATGCTCACCTGGCCACGCAAATATGAGCTGTAGGCAAAAGAAAACTGGTCACTGCTTTTGACCCACCCACTTTAAATATGATTCCTCCATAGTTGACCGGTAAACCTACTATAGTTAAAGGCAAGAGTTCTTGTCAGTTCATGTTCAGTGGAACTGGTCAAGCAAGTATCTTGTTTGGCCAGAAATTGCAGCTTCCTTAATACCTGAGAACGCATTTGCCCAAACTAGTGTAAAAAATTAAAATTCGCATTACTTTTTGACATTCAAATTTGGCTTATACCGTAATGTTTTCATTAGTTAGTTTTAAATCTCATCGTATATTTGCAGATGTAAAATCAATGGCATTTGCTTTATCGGCCGCACTTCTATGAAGTTTAGTAAATTTATGTCTCGAGATACTGGAATTTGTCATATGCAAAACGGAGTTCAAGTTTGTCCTACTCCGGTTGATCCGGACCAAATAAACAAGCATTGCAAAAGCAGCTTACTTATTGCAATGAAAGTCATTTATCTCTGCAAACTTGAATGGCTGCTACCTCTGCTTGAAGACCCGGATGTTAATGTGAAAGTTGTCCATTTGGTTCGAGATCCGAGATCGACCGTTAACTCCAGAACTGGTCACAAAGGAAATATAGAGAGTGTAAAGTAAGACTGTTTTTTGATATTTTTCTGCAGCTTAATGCAACTTTCAACTGCAAAAAAAGACACTCCTAATCGATTTCAGCATTTTTTTTTTGGGGGGGGGGGATATTTTTTCTCTTCTCATCTTCAATTTAACTAGTTGCAAGGAAGTAATTTAGAAACGAAACGTTTTTTTTTCGATTGATGCGGTTAAACGTATCGCTCTGTAACGTGCTATTTTTTTGATTATGTTTATTTTTTCTGTGGTGTTTTGTGCGGCTTTTATTTAAGGACGACTTTTAGTACTTTTTTGCTTCGTAATTACCATAATTGCCAACAGACCTTAAAACTTTTGGAGGGGGTCCTTTTTTCCGGTTTCTTTAGGCTTTATAATTACCAACAGACCTTAAAATTTATTCCAGTCAAAAAAATTTTTAACTTTGAAACTGACTATAGTGAGATACAGCGGCTGTAGCTGTATGCTGTCAAGTGAGTTCTTAAATAATATAATTATTTGTGATCAAGCGGTAACACTCTCGTCTCTGGAGCGGGAGGTTTGAGGTTCAAGTCTCGGGCCGGTCAAATCGGACAAAGTGTTGCCAATGGCTCGCCTCCGCTGCAACATTTCTTCAAAAAAAGCTGTGTTGCCCGGGCGCAATTACGCGGAGATGGGCCCCGCCAACTCGTTACACGCTTTGGCGTAATACAGCGAGTATAATGAAAATTTTTAAGAGGTGATTAAAATCGGAACCATTCAAAATAATAGATTTCCTGCGGTGTAGGTATTGTTCCACCGAGCTTTTATTTAGGAGTTTCATAGCAGATTTTCAGCATGAATTTTTTTGCAACTGTTAAATAGCACTTCACTCACGTATAGCTTCCCATTAGCTTAGTGTTTCATCAGCATCTGAATTCACACATAGCCTCAGGGGCGCCGAGAGCCAAACGTGGGCCCGGGGCCAGCTCAAATATAACGGATTTACGGTTGGTGAACTCCAAAACAGACGGAGAAATCGCCGCTTTAAAAAGGTCTTCACCGAAATTCTAACGGTTTTTCCGGCCGAAATTAGGTGATCTCCAAAGAAAAAAAAAAGGTCTTCACCAAAATTCTAACGGTTTTTCGGCCGAAATTAGGTGCTCTCCAAATAAAAACAAAAAAGGTCATCGGGCCTCACATGCTGATTTCAAAGTATCATTTGAGTGGGCCCTCCGGAAGCCCATGGGCCCCTTAAAGTCCATGGGACCCAGGGTCATTGTCCCCCCTGCCCCCCCTCTCGGTGGCCCTGCATAGCCTATCCTGGCAGCCCGCCCAAACCTTCAAACAAAACACACGAGTACAATTTCTGAACTTACCATTGTGTTTAGAAGTCGATGATTTATATTAAATAATTGTATTCTTTTTATTCAAAGGCGGCCTTTAATCAAGGGCGGTTTACAATCAAATAATACGATATTAGGCAGCCTTTAACAAAAGTAGTGAGTACTATCTTTTCATTATTCTTATTTACTTGCTTTAGGTTTCAGACAATTGAAGTTTGTGAAAGGTTGGAACCAAATCTCAATTTCATCGAAAACGTCCTGAAAAATTCAAATGCTCTACACAAATACATGCGAATCCGCTACGAAGATTTTGTCTCAAGTCCACTTGAAAAAACCCAGAAAATTTACGACTTTGTAGGGATAAATATGACGATGGAAGTTAAAGAATGGTTGGACGAGGCAACTTCTGTTGCGAATGATGACAATTTATCAGTTGAATCTCCTCAAGGCATAAAACGAAATGCGAAAACTGTTTTAAATTCATGGAGAAACGATCTATCGTTTGAAGCTGTTAATTTAATTCAAAACAAATGCGATAATGCGATGAACCTTCTAGGTTATCGACGTTTTAACAGTAAAGAAGATTTAAAAGACTTGTCTAAACCTTATTTTAACCCTACCTAACAGTAGCGAGTGACCTTTAATTAATATTTTCAGTAGACTACACCATGCAGCACTTTTTCTTCAGTATTTTTTCCTAAAACCATGTGATAGATTTTTATTCACCCAGTTGCCTTGATGACTATGAAAGAGCAAAGGAAACTTTGGTCTTCAAGTCAAAACTGTCGCATACTCACCTGTCTAGTGTCTGTCATATGCACACAGGGTGGCTGCACAGTACACCTTGTTCCTTTAAACCAGTGGTTCTCAACCTTCTTACGACCTCGGACCACTTGATAAACCTGAACTGTCAACGTGTATCACCTCTTGCAGAGCATCTAATTGATTGTTGGTGCTGAGCGGTGACATCAATGTAACAAATTCGAAGTTACATAACAAATCCAAACTTTAAAGCTTTTAGTCCCGCAATCACGTATCTCGATGCTGCGCGTCACAGTAGGTCTATTGTTGAACATAAATCTTAAATAGATGGAAACGCTTTTGAACTTTGCTGTTGTATGGGCTAGCATATTTTTTGCCAATAGGTAGCGCCTTCACAAGATCTGCACTCTTCGGCTAGATTTAGCAAGTTGTCCAATTGCCATGCTCTGCCGCTTGGCATTCCCGTCCAGTTGCTAGGAGTAGCTCTAATCTCTGTTGATTTTGTCAACGTGGTTCATATCTTCAAGGCATTTTAGCAGGCGCCTGAGCTTCATAGTAGCTTGGAAGAGTGTTTTCATGCAACCCGCACACGCTGGAAGAAATTGGCCGCAGCGATCTACTGAGATGAAACTACATTTTACGTACGCCGATCGCGCTTTCGTTAGGGCATGATGTAGGGTCGATTAAAAAATTTAATATAAGTTAATAACATTTTCTAAACATTTTGCTTCGTGCAAATGTCATTATTTGGTTTGTGACGCATAATTTGACACTGCTTCATGTGCATGAAGATCGCGAGGTTACGAAACAACAAGAATTGCTGGCTTTCGCAAAATTTATTTGTTAGAAACAAACCGGATAAATAAAATACAAGAAAGCTGTGGATTCAGACTTTTGAGTAAAAATAATGGAAGTGACTCGCGTACCACCTGAAAAGCCTTCGCGTACCACAGGTTGAGAACCACTGCTTTAAACGCAGAATATCAAGCAGAAATACTGTAAATACCAGGTTTTATTGTCTTAGGTTTGAAACGACCGACAATCGAACCGAATCCATCCTTTCAGTATCTATACAATCGATGGTCTAGCTAACTTCTTTTTCACGACGATCCTGATCGTATGATTTAAGATTAACCCGCACCCTGGTCACGTTGTTTCGTCTTTAGACAGAAGTTTTGCGATGATTATCTCTGTTTGGTGGCTTTGAGCAAGCAAGTAATTCAATGGACAAGAATTCGAAGAAACCCTTAAGATCTCAGGAATACTGGATTACTAGAAACTCTTAAGCATATGCGGGTTCCTCTAAGCACGAAGTAGTTACTGCCAGGGGCGTATTTAGGGGAGGGCCATTAGGCCATGGTCCCCCCCTTTGGTTCGCCAGGATTGCAAAGTTGCGTAGAAAAGTGAGCAAAATTGAGGCATGGCCCCTCCCTTTGCAAGTTGGGCATCAGGATTTGGGCTCGAAATCACCTGATTTTGGGCGAAAAATGGGACGAAATTTGAGTGAAGACCTTTTTTTTTTGCTCTTCACCTGATTTTGGGCGAATGATAGGACGAAATTTGAGTGTGACAATTTCAAATTCTGATCTATGATCCTCTCAAATTTTCTGAAGTTTCTGCCCCCCTTTTCATAATCCTGCGTACGCTACTGATGATAAATACCCCTCTTAGCCAAGTCACTTGGACAATTTAACCCAAATTTGTGTGTCTTTAATTTTAAACGTGTTTTGATCTTGAACAGGAAGGAAGGGAGGTCAAATGAACTTAATAATCAAATTATGTCAAAAAGTTTCGATATCTTAGCAATTCATTCTTTCAAATTGTTCTGCAAACGTGCTAGAAATCATCTAAATTGTGTTAAAATTGCTTTTTTTTTCTGAAAAGCTGAGGATTTTGCCTCCAGATCCCGTTTTTGATACGCCGCAGACAACTTTTAGCTTTGGCGTCAAGCTCAAAGAACCCCCCTCCGCCTTAACAAAATCCTAGCTCTGTGTCTAAACGTGTTCTATAGATATCCATTTCTAATTTTAACGATATCCTTTCTTTACGCTTCAGTGGATGCGATGTCTCTCTTGCCTCGCATCGAATGCCTGTCAATAAGCGCTCATTTCGTGCGCCGAAAACACTTCGTTAATTTAGCATAATTCATTCCACAGCCACCGGCAGTTGGTCGAGAGGTAACGCGTTTGTCTCTGGAGCGCGAGATTTAAGGTTCAGGCCGGTCAAATTGGACACAGTGTTACCAACAGTCGCCACCGGCGAGACATTTCTTCAAAAAAAGCTATGTTGCTGGAGAGCAATGACCCAGAGATGGACCGCGCCAACTTGTACAGGCTTCGGAGTAATACAGTGAGTACAATGAAAGATTTGATTTGATTTGATTTCACAACAAAATGTAACCTCAGGGCCACGGCTCCATTAGGGCTGTATTAAGAAGAGAGCCGTTTGCATCTGGCTTTCGTCAAAGGATTACAAGCGTAGCTAAACTCACGTGATATTATAGATCAGATCAGCATAGGGTCCACAAGCATACAATAAAAATATTGAATCATTAATTTTTCTTCAAAATGCAAAATTTTTGCCGATGCTCTGCCCCCGCATCTTCATGATATGATGAGAAAATTTGACAATTAAACGCGAAAAAAAGCAGCATGCATTTTCGAAGCATTCAAATTATTATGGTAATATTTATTTTCTCACTCAATTTCTTTTTAATGAATCTTCAGCGTTTTTTCTCACTCATCTTCAGCATTTTTAGTTTATTATCGGTGATTCCTAGCGATAATTTCCGAGACAAAAATCGTTCAATGATGTGACTTTGCCCCAGACCACCCATTTGTGGTGTACATGAGTAGAGTTTGTTTTTTCTTATCTCATAAAACAAATTGGCGTTCTCAAGATATATTTTGTTAGTTCTATATATTAATTTTTGTCCCAGCATTTCATCACCTCACACGATGTGCTTTCTACAGAATTCTCATTCAGATGACCTCCGTCATGTTTTAGCAATAGCAATGTTTGTGCCCAGGACCCCGGACCAGGGGCGTATTTAGGGGGGCCATTGGGCCATGGCTCCCCCCTTTGGGTCGCTAGGATAGTATAATTACCATAGAATAGTATGCAAAATTGCGGCGTGGCCCCCCCTTTTGTTAGTTGGGCAGAAGTTTTGAGCACACAAAGGCTATGTTTGAGACGTGTGAGTTCACCCAACTTTGGGCAAATAATCGGACTAAATTTGGGTGAAGACCTTTTCTTTTTTTTTTGCTCTTCACCTAATTTTGGGCAGAAAATCGGACTGATTTTGGGTGGAACAATTTCTTACTCTGTTCTTTCTTCTTCTCAAATTTTCTGAAGTTCCTGCCCCCCCCCCCCCCTTTTCAAAATCCTGCGTACGCTACTGCCCTGGAATGCCTTATTACAATCTAGAAGGGTCTTACTGTTTTGCACCACCTGCCAGGGATACTTCAGTATCCTCGCCTCCTGTACCGGATTTATTAGCTGAACTAGAAACAAGCAATTTTCTACAATGCCTCTTGCTCCTCTCATTTCCCAATTTGAGCTTTTGCACATTGCCATTTAAAATGGTTTTTAGTATGACTGGGCTGTTGGGCAATCACATTTTACAACTATTATTTTTCAAACAAGGAAAGGAAACGATTTGACCGGCTAAAAAAGTTTATGTTTTCCTTGTTTTGTTATTTTTATTTTAGCTGGTCAAAAATGAACGCTTTCCTATAGCCGAGGACAGGACATTTCAAGGACTTAGTAGGCTTGGAGGTCAAAGCCAAAAACTTCAAAAAGTGTTCCCAAGGCCAAGGACGTCCTCGAGTACTCCATCTCTGGTTGCCGTTATAGTTTTCTTTAGGCTTAAGCTTTACCACTGTTTTAGCCGTATTGTAGTATATTACTTTTTTTGTGGTTGATTTGTTGAACTTTGATAAGCAATTACTTAAATTAACTTAAATAATTTACTTAAATAACTCCTAAAATAACTTAACTTAAATAACTCTTAAAATTTAATATATAATTTAATATAATATAATTTAATATAATTTAATATATAATTTAAATAACTCTTAAAATTTATATTTAATATATAAATAACTCTTAATTTAAATAACTCTTAAAATAACTTAAATAACTCTTAAAATAACTTAACTTAACTTAAATAACTCTTGAAATAATTTTAATAAATTGCTAAATATGGATATTTCTTATGTAGTTGACTATTATTTGGTAATGTGCTGTTGTTTCTCATATTCAGCTAAATGCAACGTTATTTTTCAGTTCCTTCTTTGAAATTACAGGAGCAAGACTTATTATAACTTTCGCTCTAATTTCTTAAAAATATTGGAAACACTTTTTTGATGGTGGTAGCATTCTGGATTCTCATTTAGGCATTGTTAGTTATATTTGAGCTTGAGGTGCAGCTATGATATCTGTTTTTCTGCTAGCATACATTGAAGATGCTTTAATTTTTAAAGGTGAAATGTCTGTTCATTATTCTTGACGATTGCTGCTTAGTCTTCAGACTTTCGGTCAATTTCTTTAGGATAATAATTTTTTTAGCTTTAATTGAAAGGGCTCAAAGGTGAAAGCAGTTCAGATTTTTTACCTCGACGGTATACCAGTCCTGCGCAAAGTAGCTTAATAAGTTGTCCTTTTTTTGGTTTCGGTGTGTTTGTATTCCAAAAGTTTGGCCGAATGTTGAATATGTTCAACAAAAACAAAAATATTGAGCCCATAAATTAAAAACAGCTCTCGATGACAGAACTTACAGAATAGTGTTTCCAAAAGCTTGCTGAAATGCTGAAATTGTTCAGCACCAGCAACAAAAATACAAACATTGAGCTCACAAATTAAGAATTTTATATCAGAACATGTAGTACGTATAAGCATAGGTGGGCACTACCGCGGTACGTTTTTGATACCGATACCGCAAGGTATTTTGCTTAATATTCGGCGGTTCTGTTAAGTGCCATTCGTGATGCGTGCTTGGGTAGTCATGAATCGCCAAAGTTGGCAATTTCTCGAGCACTCGATAATTTTGGCAGTTGAATTATTTTCCAGTAAAATTTTTAGTCTGTCCAAATATGTAGTTTGTTGTTTTTCTCTCGCGCACTTTTCTTTGAATTTTTTTTGCAGAGCCAAAAGTTCAATTCTTTCTTTGCGCGTATGATATGACGAAGATAACGAAGTTGTCTTTCATTTACTGTATTATGCTGATTAATTCTCTCCCCACTCCAGCTTTATTTATTTGTCTTTATTTGTTTCTACCCACGTCTTGGTTTGTTACGCGATCTACATTAGCGGTACCGGTACTTTTGAAAACTAAATAAATTCTTTTTTTCGTACGATCTGTAAAAAGAGGGCATTCAAAACTTTTTTTTTTCTGTTAAACAAAATTTAGGAAAAAGCCTACAACGCATTCTCACCTAATTTGATCTTTTTCGCTTTGCTGTTTTCAAGATATTGCAGTTCAAAGTTAACAATTTTCTCCCTACTTCAGTGCTGCCATTTTGTTCATGTTGCGATAGAAGATTGACTTTTGGAAAGTTGGCTTAGCCTACATTTTACTTGAAAAGCAGATAATTTGCAATTCTGACCGTTAACTTTGTCTTTCTAACAACTCTTCGCAAAACCCTTATTGAGAGTCAGGAACAAGCAGTATAACTTTTTGAAATTTTGTTTTTAGTTGGTAACTTTAGCAAAAATTCGACGAAAAAAAAACAAACTTGCTAAAGGGAAATCTAAACTGTCATATTTCGGGAACGGAAGGTCGTAGAAAGCTCAAATTTGATGAAGTTCGTCTTTAGATCTGTCAAAATTTTTGAGAGAAAACTGAACAAAAACTTTCCGATTTAAATGCCCTTTTAATTCAAACCGTTTTAATTCGTTTTTTTGGAAAAAAAGTTTTTTTGAAGACTAGATGGGAGCTTGCTGAGAAGCAATTTCAGTGAACGACCGACACATGTTGAACAATGAGATTCTCACAAAAAAAAAACTTTCACTTTCCCATTAAGAAATTAATGAGAAATATCTTTTGGAAAAAGAGGGTTTGGAATTTCAAAGATTGCCAAAATATATATTTAATGGAGAACATATTGTGACTAATAATAATAATAAAACATCCTATCCAAACCTAAGCCGTTAGAACTCTGTCAAAATATTTGTCTGCTAAGCATCTGCTGATATCATAAAACACTGGCACTCTAAATTGAGCCGTTAAAAAAATTCATTTTTGGGGGGGTCCCAGAGATGGTGGTAACACCAAACTATGTCAAATTAGTTGTCTCTTAAATATCTGCTGATATCAAAAAACACTGGCACCCTAAGTGAAGCCGTTCAAAAAATTAATTTTGGGGGATCTGTTTGGGGGGGTCCCGGAAAGGGTTGGCACTCCCAAACTATGTCAAAATATTTGCCTGTTAAGTATCTGCTGATATCAAAAAAAAAAAAAACTAGCGCCCTAGCTTCAGCCGTTAAAAAAATTGATTTTTTTGGGCCCCATTTTGGGGAGGTTCCCGGGGTAGTTGCCGCAAAAAGTTTCGGGAGAAAAAATTGCGTTTGCAGCTCAACAACTGTACACAAAAATTAGATTTTTATGTTTTGTGGTTTTGGAGAAGAAGAGCGTACAAGAATTAGGAAAAAAATTTAAAAAAAAGGAAAAAAGAGAAAAGAAACTCATTGCGGCCAAAAGTGGGTTCGTTGGGATGAAAGGGTATCTTAAAACATATAACCGCGTGAAATATTTTTTGCCGTACTTAAGCCGTTTTTGAATGAGACCGCTTTTTACGCCAAACTTTGTGGGCGGTTTTTGGGTCATAAAACCAAAGTCACGCGACCTATTACCTCAAAATTCGGTACAAACATGCAAATCAATAATCTTAAACTGCTGTCAAAATTTCATGAAGCTAAACTTAATCGTTCTTAAATTATAAGCAAAAGTCTGAAATCTCACACTCATTAGTTTAAAAATGGCCGAGTAAAAACATAAAAACACGCAACGCTTGCGTCGGTCGTTCCAATTACACAAGAAAAATGGAAACCTGTTTAGTACAGACAGAGTGCATGCTAAATTCTTGTTGGTCCACCTAGCCTACGAACCAGCGAATGCCAACCAGGTTAACGGCGAACATCTTTTCATGCATAGTTTAGTTTGCTGGAGTTTAATTGTTGGTTTTGCTGCCATGTTTTCTTGTGACAAGAGGTTAAATATGAAGAAGTCAATCATATGAACTTAGCCTCCGCAGATCGCTCATTTTGTGATTCAGTTTGGCAGCTGCTGATCTAGTCAAACTGATTCTTCTCGACATTTAACCAAATTGGCTCCGAAATAAATCAATGGTAGAGCACAAAAAGACATATGCTACAAACTGCTTAAAAGCATTAAGACATGCAAGTCAGGATTGACTTTAAGCATGATTACATGGCCAGGATTACCGAGCCAAATGCAACTTTAAATAAGCAAAACAAAAACTAACTGCAACAACGACTCAACTAAAACCAAATAAAAACAGCACACTTCAGCAAAAGTGGAATTCTTTAAACCCCCAATGTCTAATTTTTGTGTGAGTGTTACTTTTACAATAATTAGGAGCTGATGTACAACCACAGTGGCCTACCGTGCCCCCACTTTTGTACGTAATGCTATATTTGGTCGACTCTATCATTTAGTAGGTACTGTTGTATAGTTACTGGCTGCTGTAAAATTTATCCAAAACTAACTATGTATCCTGGCGCGGAAACGATCTGCACCGCGCAAAGGGCATTCAAGTCGAAGGTTTTTACTCGGTTTTCTCTCAAAAAAAATTTGACAGATCTGAAGAAAAACTTAACCAAATTTGAGTTTTATGCGACCTTCAGCTCCTCATATATGACAGATAAGATTTCCTCTTAGAAACGCTTTTTTCTTAAGAAACTTTGCCAGGGTTGCCAATTAGAAACAAAATTTCAAAAAGTTACTTCAAGTTTCTAATTCTTAATATGTGTTTTGCAGCAGAGTTGTTGTCAGGGAAAGCGAAGAGTTAGGATTGTAAATTAGCAGCTTTTCTAGTAATTGGAAACCAACTTTTCAAGAGTTAATCTTCTGTGACAATGCTGACAAAATGGCAACACTGAAGTAATAGAAAAATTGTAATTTTGAACTGTAATATCTCGAAAACGGGAAGACGCGGAAAGTTCAAATTTGGTGAAAATGCATTTTAGGCTTATTCCAACAGTTTAGTCAACTGTGAAAAACTTGACTTGAATGCCCCTTTGATGCAATGATTTAGCAGATTTACATCCTATCATTTACATGCCACGAACGTAGTCAATTTGTCCAATCATTTTTTCTTTCAATCTCACTCTAAAGTATCACGGGAATTTTGATTTTAAAGTACCGGTACCGCAGTACTGCATTTATCAAAGTACCGAGTACCGGTACCTCAAAGTCCCGTGCCCACCTTTGCTTATAAGCTACGTGTAGACTATTTATCCTCATTTCACAAGACACAGTCATGCGCTAACAACTGGATGATTGACACTCTTTTTATTGCGGTTACTACTTCGTGGTTGGAGGAATCACCACTTGCTTAGAAGTTTCCAGTGATCCAGTGTTTCTGTGGATTTCTTGGAATTCTTGTCCACTGAATTTGCTGTTTGTTCGAAGCCACCACAAAACAAGCAGAGATAATCCCCGCAAAACGTCTAATCCAAGGACTTGACCAGGGTGCTGGATGAAGACCATAAAAAACAAAGATCAATTTCTGCCTTTCAAGTGTAAACTCCTCAACATTTGCTTCGTTGGCTCTTCCGATAAGTATAGTAAATTTTTATCTCGGGATGCTGGAATTTGTCATTTAGAAAAGGGAAAACTAATTTGCCCTACTCCGATAGATCCAGTTCCGATGAACATGTATTGCAAAAGCTGCTTACTTGTTGCAATGAAAGTCATTTATCTCTGCAAACTTGAAAGGCTGATACCTCTGCTTGAAGACCAGGATATTAACGTGAAAGTTGTCCATTTGGTTCGAGATCCGAGGTCAACGATCAATTCAAGGATGGGACACCAAGGAAAAATCAACAAATTGGAGTATTTTTTTAAAATCATTTTCGTAGTGTATCGTAGAAAGTAGACCGACTAATCATAACATTTTACTTAAAAATGATCATTTATACTATATAACATTATATGATAAATTATGGGGCGCCGTTTGGAAAAAAACTAATGTTTTTGTGAACCATGTTTTTTGAGCTTATTTAGACCATAATTTGTCCGATATATATATCGGAAATATCCGACTTATATATCGGACAAATTGTGCTCTAAGTCGGACCAAAAAACACGCGCAAAATAAGTCAGACAAAATAGTTTTTTTCTAAACGGCGCGCCACTCGCCGTTTGGAAAAAAAGTATTTTGTGATGCATGTTTTTTCCACTTATTTAGACCAAAATTTGTCCGAAAAAACATGCATCACTAAATAGTTTTTTTCCAAACGGCGAGTGGCGCGCCGTTTGGAAAAAAACTATTTTGTCCGACTTATTTTGCGTGTGTTTTAACATGCATCACAAAATACTTTTTTTTCAAACGGCGAGTGGCGCGCCGTTTGGAAAAAAACTATTTTGTCCGACTTATTTTGCGTGTGTTTTTTGGTCCGACTTAGAGCACAATTTGTCCGATATATAAGTCGGATATTTCCGATATATACAGGGTGTCCATAAAGTCCGTGTGCACTTTTTTCACTTTTTTCACTGAAAGTGCACACGGACTTTATGGACACCCTGTATATCGGACAAATTATGGTCTAAATAAGCTCAAAATAGTTTTTTTCCAAACGGCGCCCCATAATAAATGCTCCACCCTGTACTATATAGAGCACTTTTTTTAAACTGCAATTTTTTATATAGTACTTTATTATATAATAAAAATGTTTTCGACGTCTGTATTTATTTCACCCTAGCTCATTTAAACGCATTATTATTCACATCAAATCTAGATTCTGATGAGGGTGTTATGATAGACGCCGAAAACGTTTAATAATTATAATTGGTTAAATAGCAATTTTGCTCAAATTTCTGCTTAAAAAAAGTTCGTTTTTTATCTGTTCAAAACAGCAAGTAACAAGCTTTCTAGATAGTTTAATAAAAAATACGCTAACTCAGTTTTAACACTATTTTTGTTCAATTTCTATTTAAAAGACGTGTTGTTTAGCAACCCCAATAATATACGAAGAGCATAAAAACAGCCAGCGCGGCGCTCGTGCTATTTCAATAGCGTGTTGCAGATTTTTTGGACAAAATAGAATGTAGACATGACATCTTCTAAACTACATTATTTTGCATGAAAACATAGCTAGCTTTATGTCTCATTTTAAGCTCGTGATCTTGAGTTGGACGATTTCAAGGCAGCCAAATTTTATCGTTACTGATGGCTACAAATAGTTTGAAATTTGCCCCCATTACACGGATTTTAACGGCTATTTTGTTGTATTGTTCCACAGCCAAAAAGATAGGAGCATGGAGCAACGGCTCGCCCCTAAATATGCAATCAACTACGTCTCTTTGCTCAATAAACGTTCATCTTGCCTAATTTTTTTTTTCCAAAAGTGTTTTGTCGCGTAAAAACTAGCGAAGGTGGATTGTTATTTAAAGTTGCTATCATAGATGGCTACTGCTGTAATCACATTATTGTATTATATTAGCAGTAGCGTAGCCAGGGGGGGGAGGGGGCGTTTTTGGTGCTTTTGAGGCCAATTTTTGGTGAAAAATTGAAAACAGCCCCCTTCAAAGGAAATTGGGTGCCGAAGTTGTGAAGTACATGTCGTGATTAGGCCTAAAAAAGCGTTTAAATTTCTGATTTTAGCCGAAAAGTCAGTCTCAATTTCGGTGAAGACCTTTTTTTTTTTTTTTTGGAGATCACCTGTTTTTGGGCTGAAAAAACGTTTGAACTTCCGAGCTTTCCGAGAAATTCCGTCTCAATTTTTGGACAAACCGTGCAATTCTGATTCAAGAACAACAAAAGTTCGGGTCAAGGTTGTTTGCACTTTTTTCACACTTTCAAACCCCCCCCCCCCTTTTCCAAATTCTGGCTACGCGCCTGTATATTAGCGTAATTAATTGTAGTATATTTACTGTATATTGTTTACACAAGATCAGATGAGGTCTAGGGTTGCGACTTTTAGGATAGAACCCAATATTTCTCACAGGTTATACATTTAAATTGGTAAGTAAAATTTGAACTGGAGGGGCCCGGCCCCCTGGTCATCATTATTAATACAATTGTTCATTACTGAAGTACACGTAAATGCTAAAAAAACTGCAACCAAAGAAAATCTACGCTATATGTTGCCATCATTTTCTTCATTCGTGGTATTTCAATTTGGGGAGCCTGCCCCCTACTTACGCCTATGAGAGTAGCCACTAAAGATTAAAATCAAAGAGGACCCTTGTCGTGTTTGAAGTAAAATATCTCTGGAAAGGTTGGGTCAAGTTATATAGTCTTATATACTTATATACAATGCCGATATAGTCTTATATACAATTGCCCTAAGTACAGTATGGGCAGTAGATACTCCCTTTCATTTTGACTGCAGTCCTCGTTTACCTAAGACTATAGTAATTTGTTTTCAACATACACAGACAGTGCTAAAATGCACCTCAGAAATTTAAGCAATTACTTTTCTTTAGATACAAATTTAACGCGGTTTGAGAGAGATTGCAGGCAGATCTAATCTTTGCTGAAAACGTTCTGAAAAAATCAAGTGTTGAACACAAATATATGCGGATTCGATACGAAGACATTGCTTTGAATTCTACTGGAAACACTCTAAAAATTTATAACTTTATTGGAATAAACATGACTATAAAAGTAAAAGAATGGTTGGACAAGGCAACCTCAATAACAAGTATAAACAATTTGTCTGTTGCCTCTCCTCAAGGCCTGAGAAGGAACGTAAAGACGGTTTTGAACTCTTGGAGAAAAGAATTATCATTTAAAGCAGTTACAAGAAATTTGACAGCAATGAGGAAATGAAAAAATTTTACTCCCAATTGGCATTAAAATTCTATGTACGTCAGCATCACTCAGTAGAACAGCTACAAACTTATTTAACAAAATTTAATTACGGTACTTTTTGCTTGTTATATGCTATGTTTTTTATTGGAAATATTTTAAATCTTTCAGTGTTTCATTATTTTTCGTAAATGTAATTTGAATCTGGATCAGGGTCACATAGCAGTTTAAATTAACCACATCAAATTAAATATTTACTGTTTAAATTAAGCTGCAGCTACCTTGCAAAGGTAGCTGGGAACCCAATGGTGGTTTCCACCCCAAGTAGACTACAAAACAAGCAAGCTGTTACCAAACCTATCCGCTCTCACTCTTCTTCACAGAAACGTATACTTCCTACCCGTCAGTGCAAATCTTCCACCCAGCCTAATACCCAGTCTCTTGCTTCTGATTCAGGTATTGGACTTCATCTTTACGAATTCCTGCCTTTGCTCAGCATTATGATGACAGTGGATTCGCTATTCTTGCCCAAGGCCTATCTCCTTTCCATCCATTTGCTCTTAAAAGATTCTTGAAGCCAATTTTATCAACACTTTTAACCCCGCCATCTGCCGACAAAAAAAATTCGAGTACAGCTTAAAGATTGTGCACTAATGATTACGTTCTCTGATTGGTCTTTTTCCAGCCAATCACGGCTCAGCTTTTTCTTATAAATGACTGCTCTTTTTTTTGCGCTCTCCATTTTGACGATTCTTCTTGACAAGTTTCAGACGAAAAACTGCTTCGAAGACATAAACACTTTAATCAAAACAATGGATATCGTGATTGGCTCATAAGTAACATCATAAAAAAGTTTGAAAAACCACAAATCTACTCTCAGGATAAATACGAAACCGATTTTCTTTTCACTATTGTAATACCATTTTTTGGAAAAGCATCACGAGTGTTTGCGAAAAGACTAACTGTTCTTTGTTAAAATGAAATTTAATGTTGATATTAATGCTTTACATGCTTTTAAAACCGTATCGTATTTTCAAGTTAAGTGTTTACTCCGTTTCCTGTATTGTCTAATATCGTGTACAAATTTTCTTGTTCGTGCGACGCGAATATTTCATACATCGGTATGGCTACGCGACATCTTGGCGCTCGAATTCCGGAACATCTGCACCACAAAATCAGCAATTCGAGATCACATCGAAATATGCCAAAACTGCAAGCTAAATAATCGCCTACAGAATTGAACTGTTTTTAAAGTTCTACGCATTTGTGATTCAGAATAAGCTACAAAAATACAAGAAACTTCACTTATAAAAAAAACAACCCACTACGCAATTGAAAGCTTTATGCTAATAGTTCATTCTATCTACTAACATAGGCGTAGCCAGGATTATTGATTGGGGGGGGGGGGCCTAACCCCAAATCACTTGCAAAGACTTTAGCAGAAACTTCGAAAGAGGAATTTTTTGTGGGGACGAAGATGTCCTAGAATTAAAGATCAGAAGCCGTGGCCTGGTGTTGGCATGCAACTAGGAACTCATTTAAGGCGGAGAGCTTAAACCAATTGTTAAAATGTGAAAATATCTAAATTGGGAGACATGTTGAGTAAAGAAGTGACTGTAATTCAAACGTATCATTAACGGGGGTCTGGGGGCGAAGCGAAGCCCCTAGCCGCTGGTCGATTTTTTGTAATTTTTTGAAAAAAAGCTGTTTTAACACCATTGGATCGCATTTCGCACGTATTTAGAGTCATTTGAAAGTACTAGATTTTTAACATTTGAAAGCCAATTGAAAAAATTAAGCTGTTCAGTCCTTCTTTTGCTTGCAATTTAAGTCCAAAACACGTTCAAAATCTTACATTTCGGGGTTAAATTTTGTAAGTGATTTGACGCAGGTAAGGGAGAAGTAAAGTACATTGTCTCCTGCAATATTTTAGTGGTAAATAACAATCCACTTGAAGATTTTCGTTAGAGATTATTGTTTTGTCATGAAAACAACCAATTATAGGAGTACATATACGGCCAGGGAGCCCAGGCCCTCTCAATTCAAAATTTTGTTCCATGAGCATTCCCCTTACTGTAGCTAATTTTTTTCAAAAGTATTTTGTTGCATAAAAACTGGCGAGGTGGAGGTGAATTGTTATTGAAAAATATACAGGGTTGGCCAAAAAAAAATTGCATCCTTGGACAAAGTGTCATAACCTTTTTTGGAATGAGATAACATTTTAAAATTTTTACCATTTCTTTACGACAATATATATTGCGTAGCTGTGTAAAATTTTTAAAAAAATTTCCATAAAATAACAAAATTACAGGTGTTTAAATAGTGAGTATCACAAACTGCAATTGCATGAAAATTAACACGGCACAAATAGTAAACGATTGTTCATTCGTTCAATATTTTTCGATGTGTTGTCCGTTTTCTGCAAACATCAAACCGCACACGAGATCGAAACCCATCGATGGCGTTATTGATTACCGCTTGGGGAAATGCTTCCCACTCTTGAAGAATGGCTTCTTTCAATTCTATGGTGTTTTCAAATCTTCTTCCGCGCTAAACATTTCGCTCCAGAGCGCTCCAAACGCAGTAATCGACTGGATTAAGATCTCTTTAAGATAAGATCAAGATCTTTAAGATAAGATAATTTCAAAGTTATTATCATTTGAAAAAAGATTTGTTAGCATTTAGGCATTGTTACGTCACATTGAGTATAGAAAGGCCAATTATAAAAAAAAAGTTACGTTACCTGCAAAAAAACGGTGTCCTGGAAAATGCCGGTACTGCAAATGCCGGTACTGGAAAATGACAGTACTGGAAAATGACGGTACTGGAAATTGCCGGCACTGGAAAATGCCGGTACTGGAAAATGTCAGTACTGGAAAATGCCGGTACTGGAAAATGCCAGTACTGGAAAATGACGGTACTGGAAAATGCCGGTACTGGAAAATGCCGGTACTGGAAATTGCCGGTACTGGAAATGCCGGTACTGGAAAATGACGGTACTGGAAATTGCCGGTACTGGAAAATGCCGGTACTGGAAAATGCCGGTAATGGAAAATGATGGTACTGGAAAATGCCGGTACTGGAAATTGCCGGTACTGGAAAATGACAGTACTGGAAAATGCCGGTACTGGAAAATGCCGGTACTGAAAATGCCGGTACTGGAAAATGACAGTACTGGAAATTGCCGGTACTGGAAAATGACAGTACTGGAAAATGACAGTACTGGAAAATGCCGGTACTGGAAAATGCCAGTACCGCAGTGTTGCCAATGCAAAAATTTTTATTGCTCAGATTGTGGTAGCTGGTAGTAGGCTAATATAGGACATCTAATTACTTAAAATTTCTAAAAAATTGAACATTATTGAGCCCTATACTCGGATGTGCCTTATGAATGGATAAGGTTATGACCTACTCTCTTTTTTTATGATTTAAATTGGAATTATTGCAGCTTTGTTGAATTTTTATGTAGTTTGTTTGTTTGGTACGGTAAGTGTGCTTTACCGGTATGTAGTCTGTTGACATAAGCATGATTTCTACTAGCCTATGAAAATGAAGCCATTATTGATAGCCTACTGCAAATATTTCAGAGCACCATATCAGCTATTGTCAGCTACACTACAACTTTTTGTTGTCAGCATGGCAGACTATTATATGTTATTTACCGCAGTTCTAATAGTTTACTATTTTTCAGACTAAGCTATAATAAGGCAAACCTAAACTGTAAATTACTTAAAATTTTTCCAAAAAAATTGAATTTCCTTCTTGTATAAACTACAGTAAATCAAGTTTTTTGATAGATTGCTTTAAATATGTAGATCTCGAATATACTGCAAACTGCATATTTACTGTTTAAAATGAAATTTGCTTTGCAGATGGCTTATAATCTGGTGTGGTAGGTTACTTGTCAGTAGTACATCAGACATAAGTTCATGTTGCTGATAGTGGTGCCGGCATGTAACTGTCATGCCCATGCATTTCGTTATGACAAAGAGACTAAGACACCAACTAACAAAATTTTTATCCAAATCAACATAGGCCTGTATGCTACCCTAATCTCATCATCATCATCATCATATTTATGTATTTACCAAGTGACGTCATATTACAAGAAAAAACTGCAACTTCATCTAGGTCTATTAGCTAGGCATTGAAACATGCAATTTATGATGATAAAAACTTCAATGAGAAAAATGTTAACAAATTTAAGTACCAGTAGCAAATTTAAATATCACTAACATGAAACAATACCAATAGTAGCAGTAAAATCTTAAAAATACGATACACCACAAATACAGTTAACATTTAAAACTAAAAAGACATGATAGCCAGTGGCGGATCTGGAAAATTTTGGTGGGGGGGGATTTTAAGCACAAATTCGGTTGTCTTCGAAATTGAGAGTGATTTTTCGGCTGAAATCAGAAATTTGAACGTTTTTTCCTCCCAAAATAAGGTGGTCTCCAAAAAAAAAAAAAAGGTCTTCACCGAAATTGAGAGTGATTTTTCGGCCGAAATCAGAAATTTGAACGTTTATTCTGCCCAAAATAAGGTGGTCTCCAAAAAAAAAAGGTCTTCACCGAAATTGAGAGTGATTTTACGGCCTAAATCGTTAGGTTTAGACTGGTGGGGGGATGCATCCCGTTACGGAGCCTAATTTTTCGAAATGGAGGCTGATTTTTCGGCCCAAATTGTTACTTTTAGGCTGGTGGGGGGGGATGCATCCCCCCATCCCCCCCCCTAAATCCGCCACTGATGATAGCAATACTGCGAAAGAGCAGAAGACCAAAAAATAGCCTGATACATACATGTTATCAATACTGTATACAAAATATTGCAGTAGCCCTCACTCACAAAAAAATCTCGAAACATGGTGTTGAGTTAAAAAGTTATAATAGTTTACAGTATCTAGTTTAAAAGTAGGCCTATCTGATTGAAAAAGCAAAACAGTAAAAGTAGATACTGCCTGACTGCATGCAACTCAACCAGGCAAAAATTTATGTTGTGCCGGCATGGCTGGGTATCCTTGCTGACCCTAACCACATTTATAGGCAACTGTGTATATTGTGGTCCTAACCTCTACTGAATTACAGTAGGCCTATTGTAATTTTGCTTACTCTTAGCCTACTAATTCTAGGCCTCCTACTCAATATACCTTTCAGCCTACCTCCAGATTTCAAATTTCTCTCAGTCCATTTCCAACACAGGCTGATTTTTTCACTGCAAGAATTTTTATAGCTTATTTCCATAATACACCAATTCACAGCCTACCAAAATACTGAATGGCAACACTCCAGTACTGGCATTTTCCAGTACCGTCATTTTCCAGTACCGGCAATTTCCAGTACCGGCATTTTCCAGTCCTGGCATTTTCAGTACCGGCATTTTCCAGTACTGGCATTTTCCAGTACCGGCATTTTCCAGTACCGGCATTTGCAGTACCGTCATTTTCCAGTACCGTCATTTTCCAGTACTGTCATTTTCCAGTACCGGCATTTTCCAGTACCGCCATTTTCCAGTACCGGCATTTTCCAGTACCGTCATTTTCCAGTACCGTCATTTTCCAGTACCGGCATTTTCCAGTACCGGCAATTTCCAGTACCGGCATTTTCCAGTACCGGCATTTTCCAGTACCGGCATTTTCCAGTACCGGCATTTTCCAATACCGTCATTTTCCAGTACCGGCATTTTCCAGTGCCGGCATTTTCCAGTACCGTCATTTTCCAGTACTGGCATTTTCCAGTACCGGCAATTTCCAGTACCGGCATTTGCAGTACCGTCATTTTCCATCGACCCCAAAAAAACCTTTGAACGCACTTTGTGAAAAGAGATTGCAGTCTTCAATGTTTAAATGTACGTTATTTTATAACTTCTTGGAATTTCATTGTAAAGTTTTAAACAGCTACGCAATACATCGTTGTAAAAAAATGGTAAAAATTTTAAATTGTTATCTCTATGCAAAAAAAAAGTTATGGCACTTTGTCTAAGGGTGCAATTTTTTTTGGCCAACCCTGTACAATAGATGGTTACGTCTACTAATCATGTTATTGCCCGGGCCGGATTCACATTGAGTAGAGCCCCTGACACTTTGCGATTTTTGCAATATTTTTCTGCCAAATACAGGTGAAGACCAAAAAACGTCTTATATGCGCGCGGGGTCCCTGGCACTGTGCCATATGTTAAATCCGTCCCTGGTTATTGCATGATGGTCATAAATAGGTTAGATAAGGGCCTGAGTTAGCAACTTTTAGGATAAAAACCCTTATTTTCACTCGGGTTATACGTTTAAATTGATTGGCAAAAATCAAATTGAGGGGTCCCGAGCCTCCTGGATTAATATTATTGTTGGGAGCCCATTTAAATTGGGGGCCATTTAAACAGGTTGTCAAAAACTAAATTGAGGGGTCACGGGCCACCCGGATCAATATTATTGCAGGAGGCCCATTTAAATTGGTTGGCAAAAATTAAATTGAAGGGGCCCAGGCCCCTTGGATCAATATTATTGTTGGAGGCCCATTTAAATTGGGACTCTTTAAATACTATCGTAAGGGGGGGTATTTAAATTCGTTGGTAAAACTTAAATTGATCAATTGTTAATTGTTAATTACTGTTGTACGCAAAGATGCCAAAAGAAACTGAAACTGAAGAAAAAATAGCCTTTTGTGTGACATTTTTATCATTGGTAGCATTTCAATTGGGGAGGCCCGGGCCCCCTGGCTACGCCTATGTCTACTAAATATTCATTAGGTTAGCACAGTGGTTCCCAAAGTGGGGTGCGCCGACCATTTAGGGTCTGCGAAGCACTTTCAGAAGGTCCGCAAAAAAATTTTGGTATAGGTCTTACTTAAATTGGTTCATAGCGAAATACTTTTGCTTCCGACTCCTGTGCGTTCAGGAAGCACGCAATCTGTGCTTGCAAGATTCATTTTTTGCTTCCTATGCGTTCGTTAAAATCACACTACCCGACTCCCTATGGCGTCACAGAGAAAAAAGTTCAGTGTGTCGGCAGCTACTGTTATAGTTAGGTACTTCAGTGGCCTAGCTGAAGCTCAGTCTTTTTGAACCTTTGTTTTTAGCCTTACATAGAAGACTGCCAAACATAAAAAAAAATTGCAACGGCTCCGTTGCAAACTTTTCAAAAAAAATTGGGAACCACTGGGTCAGCACGTAGTATTACGCTTTCGTGTGTGTATGTTTTTCAGATTTGTGATAATCTTCTACAGTAGGTATGCTGAATGTGATGTAAAATATTCATGTCATAGCATAATTCGTACAATTGTAACGTTAAAATTGCGTGCTTCTTACGTTGAGGTAAACTTTATTGTTTTTTTGAAAGTAACTCATTTGCTAGTCTGTCTTTAAAATATTGACATGTAATACTTTGGTCTAAAGAGGACCAGATGATGAATGATAGAAAACGTTTAGCGTTTAATAGTAATTGATATCTGTTCAAAAAATTTAAAAGTGTTGCTGCAAAATGGCTGACAGAATTTAAGATATTATTGGTTATCCAAAGCTTTTTCCTCAATCTTTGTCTATTACGAGAAATTAATTTGTTGGAGCAAAGTTTGTCTGAAGCATTCTTAATGATTTGATTCAAATCTTGAAAAATGCTATCAGAATTTTGCGAATAAGTTTCTTTTGTAGCTAAATCCTATGGAATTCGGATAAAGAGTCTTCCAGGTCGAAGATAAACTCATCTTCACGAAAATTTTTTCGAGAATGAAAGATTTGATTCAGACCAAATATTTTATGATTTTCAGAAGAACCAAAAACTCTGCAAAAATAGGAAAATGATCGCTTAAATCGTAATAGATGACCCCGGTAAAATGCGGATACAGTGATAATAAACGTCATAGGTTCCCTTTGGGCACAAACTTAGTCAAATAGACGTTTAAACATGGTCTAGATTTAAGCAGAAGGCGTAATCTAGATGGTCTAATTTTTGTCTAGATGTTGTTTATTTTGCAAAAATGCATATTGTTGAAAAGACATCTTAACAAAGAAGTCGAATATACGCAACTCATACACCTTGACACGTTGTTTAATTTTGCTTATATTCGACGTTTTTGTAAAGACGTCTATTCAACTTTGTGCATTTTGCAAAAAGACAACAGTTAGACTAATTTTCGTTCTAGACGTCTTTAGACGTTTTGTGCCCTCTGGATTAGAGTATAATGATATAGTAGGCTATACTAGTCACTTCAGCAACTTTGGTTGGTGTGGTTATCAAACGCATGAGTAATAATGTAGATTATAATTTTCAGTAATATTCAGATAGTTACTATAGCTCTTGATGTTCTGTTGGTGGGTGAGATATAAATATTTAGATCGCCGAGAACGAACAGTAGGCTATAATGCTAAAGTTAATTATTTGGTTAGGAAAACTTCAATAAAATATTGCAATCACTCAAGGGGTGTTAGTATAATTATTATAGATCCAATCTTGTATAAAGTTCCAGGGATGTCTGCTGATAGCTTTATGATATGCTCATAATATTTAAACTCAGACGTTACAAATTTACATTTGTCAAGGTTAAGCTTAATTCCCTTTTCACGACATCGTTCACTTCGGTGAGAAGAAGGTTTTCAAAAGCTTCCTTTTTTAGAGTCGACGCATATCAAAACTCGTCAATGATTACAAAGTGTGTAGGTAATAACTTTTCCATTTCTCGTAGGAAAATATCCTGCGCGGTACTAGCACCAAATGGCAAGCGCAAATATTTGTATTTACCAAAAATGTATTGATTGCTGTTAGCTTACTTCCGGCGTCATGTAACGGAATTTGCCAGTATCCTAATCTAGCATTCAGGGGTGCCGATCATTGTTGAGCATTGGGGGGGATAATTTGCAATTTTATTCCAATTTTGCCATATTTTCAACATTGGGGGATGAACCTTGACCACGATTTTTTTCAGGTGAGCAAATTAGGTAAAGACCAAAAAAAAAGACCTTCACCAAAAACAGAAGACTTTTTTCCCCGACTTCAGGTGAAGACAAAAAAAAAGGTCTTCACCAAAACAGGAACACTTTTTTTCCCCGAATTCAAGTGGAGACCTGCGCTCAGATGCAAATCAGAGTCAAATTATTGGGGAGGATTCAGTCAAATTATTGGGGGAGATATATCCCCCCCGGGTTTCGGCACCCCTGCTAGCATCTAATGTGGGAAACTATTCAGCACCCTTGATTTTGCTGGCAATTTCGTTGAATATGGGTTAGAGGTGAGTTATAGTGTTGCCTCCTAATGGCTCTATTTACAGGCCGGGCGGCGAAATTTTTTTTTCTACCATGGTTTTGCAGATTTATTACGTCACATCCTGTGTCCCAACCTTCAGTTTCGTACTCCGCTCTCAATTTTGACTTGATCCGCTCTATTCATAGGCAACTTGCTACGATGGTACTGGGCAAAGTTAGGCTACTCTTGAGTTGTGGTAAAATATCCTTGGCAGTGGTAGAACAGGCTTGGAAGAATATCACAAAGCACAAGTAGTTAGTCAATAAGCTTAGGCTTACGTTTCATGATCAAGTCAAAATATTAAGACAAAATTTTTGATACTAACATTGTAACAAGTCAAAATAACCTAGTCTACAGTAATAATCTTTTTTTAATTTTAGGGTTGAGCTGCTGAGTTTTTTGGAATTATTGCATTATAGATAGAATACCAGAGGGAAGCCTAAGGTCTTATATTTTATTAATTAATGCAGTTTCATTCAAGTTACTGTTGGCTATGTGTATAGGCCTATATTGCAAAAGCACCATCTGAGATCTGACCATGGTATTGGTAGGCCTACTACGGTACTGTACTACTAGCATATCTGAGATAGTGCAATTGGCTATAGGTACTGGTAAATGAGTAAAATCTAAAATGTAAACTGGTAAATTTGGAAAAGTAAAATGGCAAATCGAGAAAAGTGCAGAGTGAAATGTCAAAGCGATTTTACTAATCTTAACCAAAGTTGTGAGTGGTTTCAATTTTAGTCTCAGAATAAACTAGACCTGTAGACAGATTCCATTAGACACTTACTGACTTTATCACTCATCTGCTCATACATATAGAGAATGAAATTAAAAACAGTGTACTGGATATTAAACTGATAAATTGTTAAAACAGTTAAATGAAAACTTGTGAAAATGTTTACTTAGGCTGCTAACCTTAGAACTTAGCAGCGATGCACAGTAGGCTACTGTACAATAGCACATACCATACAAGGTTTAAAGATCTGACACTGACAGATAAAAGTTAGTGACATAATGCAAGTTTTATACGATTATTTAACTGTTAGATTATACTCTGTTCTGGCAGTGTATTTGCTTAGGTCTATCTATAAAACATAAATAAGCATTATGAACTTTATTGATTTTATTTTCTATCCAATCTGTAGTTACAGTATTTTTTTTTTTAGTATGCTTAGAGTTAGAACAATTCTAATGTTGCCTTGCATTTTCTTTACATGTTGACTGTGAGTTTTGTGTATGCACTGTACAAAGTGTACATATCTTTGCAACACTTTGTTTTAGTTTTGCATAAAATTTTTTATCATAGAAAGTAGCAGACTGAGAAAATCTGGAAGCTGCTTTTTTAACCTTAACTTGGTGAGGTGGCAGTAGACTTAGATGACCTTTTGGTCCTTCGCTGTCTCTTCACCAAGTGACTAAGTATCGCTTTGACTCTGCAAGTTTGTGTGTTGGTTTTAAAGAAATTGCATATTTCGATGCTTTGGTGATAGACCTAGAGGAAGTTGCAGTTTTTTCTTGTGATATGACGTCACTTGGTAAATAAATAAATATGATGATGATGATTATCTTATCAGTGATTGCAAATTGTTGATACATATTTTATATGCAGTGACTATTTCACAGAAATTTTTTAAGTTAATGAAAATAAGACAAAAATGAAAGATATTTATCCACGCTTCTTTCATTTGCTTTTCTATTTTTTAAGGGTTTAGATTAGGGTTTGGGTTTGGGTTAGATGTGGGGTTAGTTTTATTGTAAGGATTAGAATTTGGGTTAGAATTAGTAAAAAACTAGATACAAATTTTTGGTGAAATAGTCTCTATCGATTCTGTAATTGTTTGAAATACAAAATTGCATTTCAGGCATAAAAGATAGCTTACTAAAGCCAGCTTGAAATCTGGTTGCTAGATATGGTTGCTTAAACAAACAGTTTCTGCTGTAGTGAATAATTGTCCAGACTACCGGTATACGGCATTGATTGGTTGATACCAACTTTTAAGCCATTGTGTTACCCAGGAAGACTGATTTGATGAATGAGGAATTACATTTTCAATGCACAGGGTAATGCATGCAAGGTAATCCACGATTTTCTGGCAATGCAACAAGAAGTTTTAAAAGATTTTTTGGACGAAAAAATGTAACAAGCATGACGTAGTGTCTGGGTACGTTATTCAAATAATCATTTGTAGGCAGTTTTGTGTGCAATGTTACAGTTAGTAGGTACATGAATCCAGGACTTAAGTTGTAAAATTTTACATGGGGGGACGTTTTTGCTGACTTGACTGAACCTTAGATTAGTGAAGATCAGGCGCATAGCCAGGATTTTGCAAGGGGGGGGGGGGGTTGGTTGGAAGTTTGATCCAACTGTAAACCAACTTTACCCAAATTTTCTTTAGTTTTGAATTGGATTGAGGTAATTTTTCAGTGAAAATTAGGTGATATCCACAAAAAAAAAAGGTCTTTGCCCAAATTCAAAGGCTTTTTCTGGCCGAAATCAAAAATTTAACAGCTTTTTTCTGCCAAAAACAGGTGATCTCCAAAAAAAAGGTCTCCGGTTGAAGTGCTTTTTTGTCTACATCACTGTTCCCGCGGAATTTGGTGCTATATTCGACTGGACTTTGTATGTCTTTTTCCTCTCATCAACCAGCGCTCAAATTTGGATGGGGGGATGCCTAAATCTCGATGGGGGGACGCCTAAATCTCGATGGGGGTTGCATCCCCCTACAATTTAAGTACTGCATATATCTGATATGAGATACAATTTTTGGTGCTGACTGCAGCCTCACTTGCAGCAAGATTCAACCAAATTAACACTGGTCAGTTGTTGAGCAGTAACGCGTTTTTTCTTTAGTAATTGTAATTACAGTTTATTCACCAAGTTGCCTTGGCCAGGAGACAGCGAAGGGACCTTTCGGTCTTCGAGTCAAGCTGCCACCTGCCCATCTGTCTACCACACACGATGGAGGCTTCACACTGTCCCTTTAATTGCTCAACGTCAAGCAGGGAAGCTGTGAATACCAATTTTTATAGTCTTTGGTTTGACCCGACCAGGAATCGAACCCGTGTCTACCGCTTCAGTAGCAGACGCTCTATCCACTCGACCACTGATCGGTAAACAACTACTGATCGTTTAGTGGGAGGTCTGAGGTTTAAATTTGGGATCTGTCAAATTGGACACATTGTTACCAATAACTTGCCACTGCTGCAGCATTTTCTCAAAAGGTGCTGCGTTGCCTTGCCCTTTGCAATCGCGAGATTGCTGGTATGTTATATGCATTGGCTTAATACATTGAGTATAATGAAAAATTTGATTTGATGTACCGGTAGTCAAAAATTCACCAATGGAATACTATATAACATATAAATTGGCAAAAGAATTTCTTTGTTTCGCTGATTATTTTTTGCATTCTGCTAAACTTCTAATTTTGCTGAGTCGTGTTTTGAGTCTCATTATTGCAAGTGGGTCATTTCTACTTCTGTACTCAGTTGCTCGAGCAAGAAAATATTTTACATTAGGTATGTCTTTTTTTTTTAGCGTTTGCTGCTTTTATTTTTGTGTCATTGTTTTTAGTATTTGCTGCTAATTTCTTTTAATCGTTTAGGAAAAATTTCTGGTTCTTCAAGGAGCATAATTCAATGCCTTAGAAAGATCACCTACGCTGCTGCGACCACTCAGACTACTACCAGAATATTGCTAACTATGAAAGTGGAATTTCTCTGATTGGATTTTGAATGGTGGAATTTATTAACTACAAGACCAATGCATTCAAAAAGGTACAATTTAAAATGTAGAGGGTGTACCAATATGGTTGTGACTAGAAGCATTGCAGTGGTATGCCAGTCTTTGCAAGTGTTGTAAACAATTACTTGCAAAGATGCTTTACATTGCTCTGTGTCCAATCTAAATGCACATTTGAGTTTCAAGGTTTCTGCAATAATTTTTTGTAATCTTTTGATTACTTATGGGTCATGCGCTTAAGCCAGTTAATCTAAATTGTTTTTTCTTTTTTTAAAGAGAGGTATTTTGTTGCAAAATTTGTTGAGTAATGTTGTGGTTTATCTGGTGATAAATTTTAGTCAATAATCATCTTAGTTAGACTACGAATTTGTTCGTTTTTTAGTCATTTATACTTTATTAGTCTATTTGAATCACTGCATGTATTTGCATTAATTGAAAATGCAAAATCAAAGAGTGTATATACGTAGTTTCACAGTTTGCTTGTTTTTAGAAGTTTTGGACCATGGATTTCAGCAACAGAATGCACCGACTAATTTCCAACATTGGATCAACTGCTTTTGTGACTCTGCTTCATTTATATCGTTGACAGTGCATTTGTGAAAGACTAGCAAGTGTACATGCAGCGTTTTTATCTTCACAAAAAATCTTGAAATGTACTTATGTCATACAATGAATAAATTGTGGATTTCTAAAAAATGTGCAACAGCAGAACTACAGTAGAAATAACCCTATGTGGATAACAGTCATCAGAAGAACAAGAAGACTCTACGAGGAATATTCCTCCCTAAACTAAGATGGCACCAAATTTTCCTGAACTTGCATGCGATCTTTAAGACTTTTTGTTGAAATTTGCGATGAGTTGTGTATTATCGTTCGAAACATTCTTATTATATTTTTCATTTTGCAGACTGTCAAGCGCTTTTCAATTCAATTCAATTTATTATTAAACAGCAAAAAGACTATTGTAGTCATCAAAGTCAGCTGTCACAAAATCAATAATGCAGTAAAGATAGCATTTGAAACCAACAACAAAACGAAATAAGCAAGTCTATTTACAGCACAAACATATCACTATCAAATTTGAGTATTTACAGCAAAAATTTAATTTTTGACCTTATAATTTACGACATTCAATTTCACTTTTACAAATAATTTTTGTCATGGTGTATTGGAAAAAAGCACCCCCCGTCTGCCAATTTGTTCAAAGTTTTGATATTATTTGAAAGCTCTTTTTTTTCTACTCTGATTTATCTTAACGATCTAATCATTCCAAGAATCACATAGTATAATCAGATATCATCATCCTTTCCTGTTCATTTTTTAATTTAAAGTGTTTCATGTTTTTGACGTTTAGTGGTATTTGGTTCCATACTTTGGGCCCTATATATGTTAATGAATTTTGTGATTGTGTTGTTTTAACCCGAGGTATGAAATAATTTTTACTTTGTTTTCTTTTTGTATGGTATGAGTGGGTATCGTCCAGTAATTTGTTTGTATCTCTGTTTAAATTGCAAATGTTCACTGAATTGTTGTAAAGTCTGTACATTAATTTAGCTATTTCAAGTGTGTACAAATCATGCAGTTTTAGTATCTGTAACTTATCAAATAAGGGTTTGGTGTGAGCTTTGCTATGTGTTATGATTCTTACTGCTCGTTTTTGAGGTATATCTAATGGATTTAAGGTTGTTTTGGAAGCACTTTCCCAGCTGCTTATGCAATAGCTTAAATAAGAATGAATTATGCTATATTATACCATTAATAAAGTATTGCAATCAACATATTTTTGTAGATGATATAGTGCCCAGCACCCACTGGCAAATTTGGAACACATTTTATGGATTTGGCTTTCCCATTTCATTGCGCTCATTTTTTTGTTATTTTTTTCTGTTTATTTTCTTAGTCATTTGTTTCGTTTGTATTTTTTACGGAATTAGATTGGTTATAAACTAATTTTTAGTCTAATTATCGATTTTTCGGACCATAAGACCAGAAGTAAAGTACGTAGATTTTCTCAAAAGTACAACTTGCTCTTTATACTCTAGTGCATGTTATGTATGGGTAAGGTTTGTACTTTATTTCTCTGCAGGATATGTTTCCTGGACAAAAAAGAACAGCACATACAGCAAAAACAAGTGAAACCTCAATAGAATCTGCTTGTATCACAAAAAATGTTGGAACAGGCATGCGGAAACTTATGAATAAGCTATCGCAAGTTAAGACATGGCGGCTTTTGAAGTGGCAAAAAAAGTGGTATCTACTGCAACTGCTACCTTAAAAAAAGCTAATTCAGCTATGCAGCAGCATCAGAAAGCTGGAAAACAAATTGCCGTAAAAACAAACTAGTCGATGGATGAACTGTTTCGAGTGTTAAAAACAGTGTTTGAAAACTGATTTTTGTGCCACCAAGAACTGACATTTTCCGCTATGATATCTATTTGTTTTGAAGATTTTCTGTATGTACGAGTACTTGCTGTTCTTAGATCATCTAGATTGAGTTGTGCTATCAAAATTGTTAGCAACTTTTCTTTTGTGTATGCAGTTGTTTTTTGACAACAATACTCCAAATTGATTCTTGTTTTGATTAGAATATCTTAACTTGTTACTCAAGTTTTATTCTTATTTGGTACGAAGTTCTTTTTTTTTTCGAAAACGCCGTCTTTTTTTGTTTGTGTTTTAAATGGCCGCTTGACAGCCTGCATTTTGTTATTTTAATGAGTTCTTTTCCGGGTAACAAATTCGCCTGTGATACGTCCTGACTATATACTTTATCTTAGTAGACTGAAAACTGACAATTTAGTTTTTTTTTCTTCACATTCCTCTTGTTCGTCGAACATGTCGAATCAAATCAGTCGAATACGCGTGACCACAAAAAACCTTCGCAACAAGAGCAACCTTTTTTCCTTGAATCCTCTTCTCTTTTTCTCCGTGCGTCTGTTTCTAGTCTGCTAAATAAAGAGTCTATGATTTGACCGCCAAACCGTATGAACGCCAATTTGTGCTTTTCGAGCTTAATTAACGCTTTTGTCTCTGACAATTAATTAGCTTTTACTGCAATTCTTTTAAAGAGATACTGGTCGAGATCGGTTTTATTGAAGAAATGAAAACTACTTGAGGTAATGAAGAGGTGCTGCTAACTTTTTCCACTATTCCCTTTATCTGCAAAAAGATTTAATGCATTTAACTACGTACCATTGACAATCCTTCGTTCTGAAATTTCGTAGCATTAACAATGGATGACTTAAAAAAATTTTTGCGCAATAGGCAACGCGATGTTGGATTGTTATTCCTGTAAACATTGTGTTCATTATTCCATAATTTTTTTTGTGAGTCATCCGTTTATGATGTAATGAAATTTCGAAACGCAGGGTTGCCAATGGTACGGAGTCGAACAGGTTAAATTTATTTTTGTGGACAAAAGGAATAGTCGAACAAGGTTTGGGGCTCCTCTTTTTTTGTCTAGTAGTTCTCCTTTGTTCAATATAACCGATTTCAAGTAGTAACTCTTTCAACAAAATTGTTTGTCCGGCCATTTAGTCTGGTGCAAAAGCATTTAGGTACGAAAATTCGCTCCGTAACTTTTCCCGAAATGCATTAGCTTAGTGCTAGTGTAAAATTGCTAGTAACAAAAGTAGGTTTAAGTACTAAGACGTTTGAAAAAGAATGCGAGTGAGCTGGTTTTGATTTTGTTAATGAATATTATGTCGAAAAAACAAAGTTTACTCTTCTAAATACGAAACAGTTACAGCTCGAGCTTTTGGTAACCCATTATACAAATCTGAAATTTGACAACTATAATTGAAGCACGAGAGTAAAAACTTAATTTATATCGTGCAATTTATGGTTTATAGCAACTGTAATAGTGTTTCATGTTTTGTTTAGCAAGTCTCCAACATGTTTGTGGTGGTGCATACTGCATAGGTTGATAAAAGATTGCCGAATTTGAGGATCAACCAAGCAGCAATGGTTTTTACTTGATTGGGCCCCTGTAAAATAGCGATACATCTAGATTTTATTCAAATATTTTTAAATAAGATCTACGGTAGTTACCGTAGCTTTGTTTTTTCGCGCATGTATGAAATGTTTTTCAAGTTCTTGTAGTTCTCTTCAATTTATGATAATAAAATGTGATTGGTTGATATGCTTTTATTTAGTTAGAATCTTATCTATTTAATAACCGTCGTGTGTTGCTAGAAAGTTGCGATTACAAAAAATCTTTAAACGAAATAAAAGTAAGCTAAACCTACACAAACGCTCTACTATAGTATCTTCGCTCTGTGCATAGATACTGCAAGATGTTACGCTTTGAGTGAATTATGATAGCTTTACTGAAAATATACACTCATGTAGAACTGCAAATAGGGCAAAGCACTTGGTGTTGGTAACCTTTTTAGTTTTTGCCATGGTGTTATTTTTTAAGTATCACAATCATGGGTGTGAAAGCGGTTAAAATGAACCGCTTCCTCTTAAACTGTGTACACCGAATGTTGAAAACAACTGCAGTGCATTGTTTGTTAAATCAGTACATGCAAAATATTTGTAACGTTTTTAGTTCACCTTGATTGACTGCCATGCAATTGTATTGCGTTGCAACTCTTCAAAACTCTCTAAGTGCTGGGTGTTCTACCCTTGCCCCAGGACTCCAAGTAATTTCTCTTTGTAATTATAAGGTAAAAGTTATCATTCGATTAGACGTTTGAATCCTTCCAATCCACATTCCTGGTTTGGTCTATGCTAAAACTGTAGATCTCTGCAATGATAAACCCAATAACCAATTTAATTCTTTTATGTCAGATGATGACAGCGTAAACCATTTCGACGATTCCGTCACAAACTGCGTAAAAAAATACTTGCCAAAATAATTTTCAGAGAAAAATTCTACTTGAAAACTTCGTTATCAAGTTGCTGAAATGCAGAGTGGAAATGGAAACGATTGGCGCTTCCTCATCTGTGGCCGCTTGGGTTTTAGTGAAACGTAAGGGTTCGATTCTTGATAAAACTATACAATTTTGCTTTACTTTGCGCCAATGTGTAATGAAATCGTAGTTTATTAAGCAGTAATCATCAAAAACAATGCAAGAGAGCAAACAAACAATCGACTTAATAATAATGATAAAAAAATGAGCGTGCGTCGAGCAGTTTTTGTTCGCAAACGCAGGTCTCCCACAAAATTTTAAATTATCTTTTCTGACCTAAATTTTTTTGAAAATTAATCCAAAATATCAACCAAAAAAGGTATGCACTAATTACCGAGTGAAGTAACTTACTGCCACATTTGCAAAAGCAGAAACGTTAATTACTGAAAAAAATAAAACTAATTGCAACCTCAGGCCTCATCTTAACTTTTTATGAACGTAATGCAATAACCATTAACCAGCGCCGTATTTGCCATATGGCTAAGTGGCAGGGCCCCGCCCTCAGATGGTAAGACTTTTTTTGTTCTTCACTTATATTTGCCAGGAAGATGTTGCAAAAATCCCCTAAGTGCCAGGGGCCCCGCGCAATGTAAATCCGGCCCGGGAATAACATGTTTAGTAAGCATAACTATCTATTTTACCGACGATTCATCTCGCCAGTTTTTACAAAATACTTTTAAAAAAATAGCTAGGGAAAATGCTCATTGAACAAATTTTTGAAATTGAATTTAAGGGGTCCTGGGCTCCCTGGTCGTACATGTAATCCTGTAACTGGTTAACTTCATGACAAAACAAAAATCTCTAAGGAAAATCTTCGAGTGGATTATTATATACTGCTAAAATATTGCAGGAGGCAATGTGCCTTACTTGCCCCTACATGGACCAAATCACCCACAATTAAAATTTTACACTGTAATGCATGATTTTAAACGTGTTTTGGAATTTAATTGCACGTAAAAGGAGGATTGAACAATCAAAATTTTTCGATTGGCTTTTTAATGTTAAAAATCTAGTTCTTTCAAATGGCTGTGAACACGTGCGAAATGTGATCCAATGGGATTAAAATAGCTTTTTTTCCCAAAAACTTACAAAATTCGCCCAGCGGCTGGGGGCTTTGCCCCCAGACCCCCATAGCCACCGGCGGCTGGGGGCTCCGCCCCCAGATCCCCGTCTGTGGTACGTTTGAGTACACTAGCATACTCAACACGTTTTCTAAGTTAGGCATTTGCATAATTTCTAACGATTAGTTTTCGCCCTCTCCCTTTATCAAAATTTTGGTTAAGTGCCAACAGACTACAGCTTCAGACCTTCCATTCTATGATATCTTTGTCCCACAAAAACTTTCTTTTTTGAAAATTTCTGATGACGTCATTGCATGTGGTTTGTGGTTTCCCCCCCCCCAATCAAAAATCCTGGCTACGATTATGGTTAATTATTATGATGTTATAACAATAAACGGAGGTGGCACGAGTAGCATTTTACCAAACGCACATCGCTATGATTATCTAAATCACTTGAAGCAAAGCGCAAGTTGCGCAATTTAAAGCTTTTGTCTCTGAAGCGTAGCGCAAATTCCGCAATTGCGGAACGAAATTCTCGTACCAAGTCAAAGCGCAACTCAACTTCCGCAATTAAAATTACACAACACGATGCAAATTCCGCATATTTTAGAATTTTAGTCGGAAAAAGAGTAAGCAATTTGCTAATGTCAAGACAAATTTATTTTATCGCTCAGTAACATCGCGACGTAGAAATTAATAATTAGCATTCGTTTAAGAAAGCGACAGAAAAGTTGCGAAAGACCTTACGATCATACAGTCAAGCAACCAACCTCTTGTCAGAGAGGCAATGCAAGTTTGACAACATTACGATTTAAAAAGGCCGACATTTGACAACAATACGATTAAAATGAAACAAAATGAAGTTTATCGAATAAAATTGCGCTACAAACCGAAAAAAATTTGAAAGCGTAGCGCAATTAATTTTAACAGTACATTTAATGTACTGTTAAAATTAATTGAGCTACGCTTCCAAATTTAGTCCGCAATGCAACTTCCACAACATCTCAAAATAAAAACATTAAAGTGCAACGCAACTTATGGAATCATAAAGGCTCAAAAGCTGCGCTTTGGCCACCTTTGATAATATATAATAACGCACTTTGATCCAGCTCCAATAAGTGCAAACCGCAAATTTGAATTTTAATCTCAACTTAAACGAAGATTGAAAGCAAAATCAATGGGGTATCTAGAGTTAGGCCAAGAGTATTAGATTAAATGGGCGTTGACTACATCGTTCTTGACCCAGCCGTTCCAGAGATATTCTACTTCAAAGACGACATAAGGGCCTCTCTAATCATAATTTTCATTGGCAACCCTGAGATTGATAACATGCGCGACGCCATCATAGTACTATTCTAAGGCAACGCCACAATTAGACTAAGCAACAGAAGCCTTTTAGCCTATATATAGCTAGGTTAATATAGACCTCAGTTTGCTACGATACTGCATTAAAACGTCAAGGTTGCCAATAAAAACTAATTTGGAGACCCCTACGTCGTGTTTGAAGTAGAATATCTTGAAACGGCTGAGTAAAAAAGAATGAAGTCAACGCCAATCGAATCTAACTCGATTGGCCTAACTTTTGATACTCTAATTGATGCTGCCTTCAGTTCACGTTTAAATTTTACAAAATTGATACACTGCATTTTATTCAAGTTGAACTACCAACTATTCAAACAGTATGGTTGCATAAACGCTGCAAATCGAAGGTGTAAACAAAACGCAAAAGCACAATTTTTAGTTACAGATATTGTTTGACTTTGACGGTGCAACGCTGCATGCACAAATGCACTGCCAAAAATATAAACAATGCAGAGTCATGAAAGCAGTTGATCCAACGTTCCAAATTAGCCGGTGCATTTTGTGGCTGAAATCCATGGTCCAAGACTTCTAAAAACAAGTAAACTGTAAAACTATACTCTTTGATTTTATTTTCGATTCATGCAAATACACACAGTCACGTAAATAAGGCTATGCATTTAAATTGGTGAGCAAAAATTGAATTGAGGGGGCCCGAGCCCCTGGTCGTCAATATTATTGTTAATTACTGTTGTAAGCGTGTACTAGGGATACAACTTTTTTGGAACACTATATCCTTGCATCATAATTTGATGAACTATTATGAAAGACCATATAAAATCCAATTTTTAAGTTGATTTGATGTAAAAATCTCACGCACAAAATCATTTTAAGTAATTTAATTTTTAAGTTTTTGAACAGTTCTTGAGGTCATCCAAACCTTTTCCGGTTTTGAACAAAAACTACACAAGTCCCATATACAGCAGTATTGATGTTCAGAAAACAGACAATAAAGTAATTTGGTCAAAGATAAGATAAATCTACGCGAGAAGAGGGATCGTCCTTGTTTCTGCGGAACGCCTGCAACTCTTGCGTTACCTTTATCAAATCCTCACTGCATTGGTTTCATCAGGCAACGATGATGGGTGATTGCTTTTTAAGCATTGGAAACAGTGGCATAAGCAAGATTTTGTGGTGGTTGGGGGCAGGCAATCTTTTGAAATTGATGTAACGACCAATCAAAAAAGATAATAAATTCAGAAAAAGCGCAATTTTTACCAGATTTATGGTGAAGAGTAAAGCCAAAAAACAATAACAAGGTCTTCACTTCAAAGAAACTGCAATTTTCATCGGGTTTGCACCGTATCTAGATTCCATACTTTGGCACCTCACAAATTGTTTGCCTTTCTACTTCCAAAGGGATTAGGGGCATTGCTGACTTTTTGTAGCAAAATGTTTAAGGTTTGCACATATCAAAAGCCACGCCCCCCCCCCACCATATCTACACCACTGATTTCAGACCTTTTGGGTATCCAACCAGAGTTTATTAAAATCATCATCGCAGAAAAATTGGAGCTAAAATAAAAATCATCCCATGGGTAAAAAATAAATAAACAGACTTTACGAAACTTGATTTAAGTTTTAGGTATTAGCAAGAGCAAGGAAGGCTAGGATGGCACTCGAGATCTAGCGTGCATTGCAAACGTTAGAAATCTGTTGAAGGTCACAAAGGCAACTTCCTATTTTGTTTCTCAATAAAGTGACAAAAGAAATGTGTAAGGTGGTACAGAAATTTCATGTTGTCCCTCCAACCGCTTGTGTTCTTAAAGATCTGAGCTTTTCCACTGCTGAATGCTTTGTTCAGTTGATCAATTTTGCCTACCAATTCCTTCATAAAGAAATAATCAATGTTAGGAGATTTGGTTGCGCCACACAGCTCATCGTCCATAACTACGTAAAAAATACGATCAAATACATGGTCCGGGTTTCAAATTCTTTTCAATATGACGACCTTTGTTTTCTATCCAGTGAAGATATTTGTTGTCCACGAGACCTTGAATTCTTTTTTGCAATGGTCGCAGCTTCAACTGAAGCTTCATTTGAAGCTCAGTCAACTTGGTTTCCATTTAATGTTTTAAAACCACAACTTGATGTTTAATGCCTTATATTCATTTATTAACTAAATAAAAGCTCCGATTCTCGAGCTAAAATGTGCTAATCAAATGCTGATTCAATTCAGCTGCTTTCTTGAAGAGAAACTTATGGATTTTCTTTGCTGACTAGGGCTTGTGTTTTAATGCATTAGCCGGAAAACTGACAACATAGCCTTGTCGTTTGCTAAATGAAAACTTGCAATAACATGGCCAATTTTTCAAAGTGATTTGTGCGTGACCCTTTTTGTTACCTTAACAGAATAAACATCATTCTGGGCAGTAATAAGCAAAAGTTCATCGATTGGTGCTACAGGAAAAGAGTTTTAAAAAAAAAATCAAAAAGTTGTATCCCTAGCATGTACAGTATGCAAAAAACACTAAAGAAACTGAAACTGAAAAAACAATAGGCTTTATTGTCACATTTTCATCATTGGTGGCATTATAATTGGGGGGGGACCCAGACCCTCCCTGGCTATGCCTATGACTCTAACTGGAAAAACTATTGACTAGTATTTATCACCAGATAAACCACATTGCTTAAAACCAAATTTTGCCTCAAAATACCTCTTTTAAAAAAGAAAAAACAAATTAGATTAACTAGCTTGAGCCCATGATCCATAGTTAATTAAAAGATTACAAAAAAAATATTTAAAAAGCCTTGGAACTTAAACGTGCATTTAGATCAAACAAAGAGCAATGTGAAGCATCTCTGCAAGTGGTTGCTTACTATCAGTATAAAACACCTTGCACACTTTAAACTATACCTTTTTGAATGCTGTTGTCTTGTAGTTAATAAATTCCTCCATTCAAAAAGCAATCAGGAAATTCTACTTTCACAGTTTGCATTATTCTGGTAGTAGTCTGAGTGGTCGCAGCAGCGTAGGTGATCTTTCTAAGGCATTGAATTATGCTCCTTGAAGAACCAGAAATTTTTCCTAAACGATTAAAAGAAATTAGCAGCAAATACTAAAAACAATGACACAAAAATAAAAGCAGCAAACGCTAAAAAAAAAAGACATACCTAATGTAAAATATTTTCTTGCTCGAGCAACTGAGTACAGAAGTAGAAATGACCCACTTGCAATAATGAGACTCAAAACACGACTCAGCAAAATTAGAAGTTTAGCAGAATGCAAAAAATAATCAGCGAAACAAAGAAATTCTTTTGCCAATTTATATGTTATATAGTATTCCATTGGTGAATTTTTGACTACCGGTACATCAAATCAAATTTTTCATTATACTCAATGTATTAAGCCAATGCATATAACATACCAGCAATCTCGCGATTGCAAAGGGCAAGGCAACGCAGCACCTTTTGAGAAAATGCTGCAGCAGTGGCAAGTTATTGGTAACAATGTGTCCAATTTGACAGATCCCAAATTTAAACCTCAGACCTCCCACTAAACGATCAGTAGTTGTTTACCAATCAGTGGTCGAGTGGATAGAGCGTCTGCTACTGAAGCGGTAGACACGGGTTCGATTCCTGGTCGGGTCAAACCAAAGACTATAAAAATTGGTATTCACAGCTTCCCTGCTTGACGTTGAGCAATTAAAGGGACAGTGTGAAGCCTCCATCGTGTGTGGTAGACAGATGGGCAGGTGGCAGCTTGACTCGAAGACCGAAAGGTCCCTTCGCTGTCTCCTGGCCAAGGCAACTTGGTGAATAAACTGTAATTACAATTACTAAAGAAAAAACGCGTTACTGCTCAACAACTGACCAGTGTTAATTTGGTTGAATCTTGCTGCAAGTGAGGCTGCAGTCAGCACCAAAAATTGTATCTCATATCAGATATATGCAGTACTTAAATTGTAGGGGGATGCAACCCCCATCGAGATTTAGGCGTCCCCCCATCCAAATTTGAGCGCTGGTTGATGAGAGGAAAAAGACATACAAAGTCCAGTCGAATATAGCACCAAATTCCGCGGGAACAGTGATGTAGACAAAAAAGCACTTCAACCGGAGACCTTTTTTTTGGAGATCACCTGTTTTTGGCAGAAAAAAGCTGTTAAATTTTTGATTTCGGCCAGAAAAAGCCTTTGAATTTGGGCAAAGACCTTTTTTTTTTGTGGATATCACCTAATTTTCACTGAAAAATTACCTCAATCCAATTCAAAACTAAAGAAAATTTGGGTAAAGTTGGTTTACAGTTGGATCAAACTTCCAACCACCCCCCCCCCCCCCTTGCAAAATCCTGGCTATGCGCCTGATCTTCACTAATCTAAGGTTCAGTCAAGTCAGCAAAAACGTCCCCCCATGTAAAATTTTACAACTTAAGTCCTGGATTCATGTACCTACTAACTGTAACATTGCACACAAAACTGCCAACAAATGATTATTTGAATAACGTACCCAGACACTACGTCATGCTTGTTACATTTTTTCGTCCAAAAAATCTTTTAAAACTTCTCGTTGCATTGCCAGAAAATCGTGGATTACCTTGCATGCATTACCCTGTGCATTGAAAATGTAATTCCTCATTCATCAAATCAGTCTTCCTGGGTAACACAATGGCTTAAAAGTTGGTATCAACCAATCAATGCCGTATACCGGTAGTCTGGACAATTATTCACTACAGCAGAAACTGTTTGTTTAAGCAACCATATCTAGCAACCAGATTTCAAGCTGGCTTTAGTAAGCTATCTTTTATGCCTGAAATGCAATTTTGTATTTCAAACAATTACAGAATCGATAGAGACTATTTCACCAAAAATTTGTATCTAGTTTTTTACTAATTCTAACCCAAATTCTAATCCTTACAATAAAACTAACCCCACATCTAACCCAAACCCAAACCCTAATCTAAACCCTTAAAAAATAGAAAAGCAAATGAAAGAAGCGTGGATAAATATCTTTCATTTTTGTCTTATTTTCATTAACTTAAAAAATTTCTGTGAAATAGTCACTGCATATAAAATATGTATCAACAATTTGCAATCACTGATAAGATAATCATCATCATCATATTTATTTATTTACCAAGTGACGTCATATCACAAGAAAAAACTGCAACTTCCTCTAGGTCTATCACCAAAGCATCGAAATATGCAATTTCTTTAAAACCAACACACAAACTTGCAGAGTCAAAGCGATACTTAGTCACTTGGTGAAGAGACAGCGAAGGACCAAAAGGTCATCTAAGTCTACTGCCACCTCACCAAGTTAAGGTTAAAAAAGCAGCTTCCAGATTTTCTCAGTCTGCTACTTTCTATGATAAAAAATTTTATGCAAAACTAAAACAAAGTGTTGCAAAGATATGTACACTTTGTACAGTGCATACACAAAACTCACAGTCAACATGTAAAGAAAATGCAAGGCAACATTAGAATTGTTCTAACTCTAAGCATACTAAAAAAAAAAATACTGTAACTACAGATTGGATAGAAAATAAAATCAATAAAGTTCATAATGCTTATTTATGTTTTATAGATAGACCTAAGCAAATACACTGCCAGAACAGAGTATAATCTAACAGTTAAATAATCGTATAAAACTTGCATTATGTCTTTAACTTTTATCTGTCAGTGTCAGATCTTTAAACCTTGTATGGTATGTGCTATTGTACAGTAGCCTACTGTGCATCGCTGCTAAGTCCTAAGGTTAGCAGCCTAAGTAAACATTTTCACAAGTTTTCATTTAAACTGTTTTAACAATCTATCAGTTTAATATCAAGTACACTTTTTTTAATTTCATTCTCTATATGTATGAGCAGATGAGTGATAAAGTCAGTAAGTGTCTAATGGAATCTGTCTACAGGTCTAGTTTATTCTGAGACTAAAATTGAAACCACTCACAACTTTGGTTAAGATTAGTAAAATCGCTTTGACATTTCACTCTGCACTTTTCTCGATTTGCCATTTTACTTTTCCAAATTTACCAGTTTACATTTTAGATTTTACTCATTTACCAGTACCTATAGCCAATTGCACTATCTCAGATATGCTAGTAGTACAGTACCGTAGTAGGCCTACCAATACCATGGTCAGATCTCAGATGGTGCTTTTGCAATATAGGCCTATACACATAGCCAACAGTAACTTGAATGAAACTGCATTAATTAATAAAATATAAGACCTTAGGCTTCCCTCTGGTATTCTATCTATAATGCAATAATTCCAAAAAACTCAGCAGCTCAACCCTAAAATTAAAAAAAGATTATTACTGTAGACTAGGTTATTTTGACTTGTTACAATGTTAGTATCAAAAATTTTGTCTTAATATTTTGACTTGATCATGAAACGTAAGCCTAAGCTTATTGACTAACTGCTTGTGCTTTGTGATATTCTTCCAAGCCTGTTCTACCACTGCCAAGGATATTTTACCACAACTCAAGAGTAGCCTAACTTTGCCCAGTACCATCGTAGCAAGTTGCCTATGAATAGAGCGGATCAAGTCAAAATTGAGAGCGGAGTACGAAACTGAAGGTTGGGACACAGGATGTGACGTAATAAATCTGCAAAACCATGGTAGAAAAAAAAATTTCGCGGCCGGGCGTTCAAACAAATTCTAACTTTGCCATTAATTCATAGACACAATTATTATTCAGCGTTTATTTCAGACTCATAAAGTCCATATACAAGCACTATACACACACACAAAAAATATATAGAAACACTGTACAGCAGGAGCTGTTCTTTTCCTAAATGGTGCAACATACATCATCTTCTATTCATTCACAAACAAAATGCCACAATAATGATCATAGTATACAGAATCATAGAAGCAATCAGAAGACATTAACATTTTAAGCCAAAGGTTCTGTGATAAGTGACAGCGTTCAACAAATTTATAAGTAATTTTACGCTGTAGAGCGTAGAACGAATCAATGTTATTGTAGGCTATATTTGACTTTCTCTGGCACTGTGATAGCGAGGCATGCCATGCAGAATTCTATACGCATCATTGTATGCAACTTTCAACCGATTTATAGCTGATGTGAAGTAGTTACACCATAGTTGACTAGCATAAAAACACATGCAGTGTGCACGAAATAAAATGTTTTTCACCTCAATTGAACATTTGAAAAAACGAGTTTTGAGCTTATTGGCTGCACAATATAAGTATATCGCTTGTCTTGCAATATCAGTATCATCACATAAATCACTGCTAATACTAACTCCAAGATATACCACATTATTCACAAACTTAATTTTCTGACCATCAATGTTCATATTGCAAGGCATAAACGTGTACATATCCTTTGAAGAAAAAATCACACCAACAGTCTTTTTACAATTAAAAACAATATCATGTAATTTGGCATAATTACTACGCACATCTAATGAATCTTGTAGCCCTCCAGCACTCGCAGCAAAGCAGCATATATCATCAACATACATTATATGATTTAAAGTTAAATTTCCTATACAGCATCCAATATTTCAATCGAATCAACTCCATTAACAGCATAATCAATTAAAAAAAAATCCTTTTATTATTTTCGCTAGAATCAAGTACGTTTTTTACTTTCTCTTGAATGGTATGCGAAATACGACGAAGTGGGTTTACAAAAGGAGAAATCGAGTCATCAAAATCGATGTGATAAAAATTCGGAAATCTACTACATAACATCAAAAACATTTTTAAATTCATTCACAAAGGAAGGAATTCAGTAATTATACTTTCTACATCAATCAATAATTTCACGAGAACCCTTTCTTGGCATTCTTTTAATCTTAGTGTAAGGCGGAGGTAAGATGCATTTAACAATAAAAAATTCGAGTACGTAGAGCACTTTTTTGTATATACACGTCAAACTGGATTTACCGATAGGTTTTAAATTGGAGTCACCGAAAGCAGCCAGTTGGTTTCAGCTCAACATTCTTAAACTCTTCAGCCTATATCAAAAATACATATCGGGATTGCTTCAATTTGTTAAGCTGTGTCCAATTTAAAATTTACGTCTGACGATCACTGCTCTTCATCAATTATTTTCATTTGAGCAAAGCTTCATCGGCGTTCCCACTGTTCATTGAAAGCACTTCATAATTGACCCACCAAAATTTTGTCTCTCAATTGATTTCCCTTTTTTTGTTCTATTGTTTCGTGTTCAAAATTGATCATGTTGATTCCCTTTGAGGACCTACAGACAGACGCAAATTAGGTGGTATGGTTTGCCGCATTCAAACCATACTTTTCTCCAGTGCCGTCGCTACGGGAGGGGAGCAAAAGGGCCTTGCCCCCCCCCCCCTAACGGCTGCTTGTGTTCACTCATGTTGATTCACTAAAAATACTTTTTTAGGAACATCACGTAACGATAAGACAACCAACAATGATGCAAATAGGAATGACCTTCAATCTTACCTACTAAACGAAGTTACCTGCATTAGCTGTATACTGATGTTTTTGAAATACCGAAAGTTTAATGGTTCAAGTTTCAAACACCAGCTTTAACATCCAAAGTTTTCATCTCTGAACCCGTAAGATAATCAAGTAATTAGGCTAGTCATATCAATTTTAAAACCACGAACGTTTGTATCGTATGTAATCAAGCGCGTAGCCAGGAATTTGCAATGGAGGGGAGGATTGTTTTGGGAATCCAAATTCAAACTTAGCATGTTTTTGCTTAAAATTGGAACGGTTTTGTGTCCGAAATTAGATGAAGACAAAAGAAAAGAAAGGTCTTCACCCAGACTGGGATCGCTTTTTGCGACCGACTTCTCTTCAAGCCCATAGCCAAAGTAGACAAATTCTCATTGCCAATGCCAATGAGGGGGAGGGGACTATTTTTGCTTTTAATGCAAAAACTGGCCTCAAAAGTGAAGAAAAAGGTGGTATTTTGTATACTCTGCATTCCAATGGGGGGTTATTGCCCCCCCCCCCATTCCCCCTGACTACGCTACTGTATGCAACAGCAGGCCTATAATGAGAGAAGGAAGAAGATGTAAGCCCGAAAGCCAGTGATTTTAAAACTTTGGTCGGGATGCACATGTAGTCCGCCAAGCACGGCATCTACGGCTACATATTTTGACTTTTAAAACACAAGACATTGAAAGATAAAAGCCTTAAAAAGGTATTGAAGTCCGAAATACTTTTGATCAATTTTCTCTCAAAAAATTGACCGATGTGAAGACTAACTTCACCAAAGATGAGCTTTCTACAACCTTCTGCTATCAAGATGTAACAGATTAGATTTCATCTTAGAAAGGCTTTTTCCCTTAGAAACTTTGCCAATTAGAAAAAAAATTGCAAAAAGTTACTGCGTGTTCTTGAATCTCAGTAAACGTTTTGCAGCAGATTTCTTGTCAAAACAAATTAAAGATTCAGCAATGTAAAATTAGCTTCTTTTGAATACACGAAGCCAGCATTTTAAAAGTCAACCTTCTGTCGCAATACTGTCGAAATGGCTGCACTGAAGTATGTGGAAAGTTGTTAATTTTGATCTGCAATATTTTAAAAACGACAAGGCGTAAAAAGTTAAAATTTGGTAAAATGTATTTTAGCTTTATTCAAACATTTTAGTCCACAGTGAAGAACTTGACTTGAATGCCCTTTTAATGTAAAGGGTCAAGTTGCGGCAAGAAAAAATTTGGTAGCAAGTTTTATACGTTTTAATCGGCATGTGTTTTGTATACAAGAAGAAAAAAAAGTGAAAGGGTAAAAAATTAAACCTTTTTTGCTTGGCGCAAAGATCTGGCGCAAAGATCTGGCGCAGTGCATGTGAACGTTCCTAGCTCAAACATTGTTTCTCAATACTCAAGAGTGAGAACATAATCAAAAATCTTCTCAGTAATGTGGAAGTGGTACTGGAATTAATCTGAAGTCTGAACTGGACTAACCTCCTGGTAGGCTACAGTGCTGATATTTTTTTGTACATTTTGTAGTGGTCTACCTAGCTACCATTTCAACTGGCTAGCCTACTGTATGGTATTTAATACCGTACCATTTACCGCCACAGTAGGCCTAGCCGCCTATCTGCCTATAAAATTTTTGTCACCCAAAAATACACGTTGGTATTGGCCTAGAGTAGGCTTAATGCAAGCAAGGTTAAGTAAAGCTCCTAGTCCTAGCAATAACCATGGATCCTACAAACAGTGAGTTACAGGTAGGTGTGATGTTGCAGGCGCCGTACCTTGCTTTATGCAGTGGGTGTCGTTAATTTAAGTATGACTGCATGGGCTGTCATTTTTGTTTCAGAAGCTCTGCGACTACTGTTTTAGAAATGCACACAGCACAAGTTTGGTTAATACAAGATATTGTAACTGTAACGGACTGACCCCTGACCCCTAGGCTAGTATAAAAGCATACTGGTAATTATATAAACAACCTATCAAGTACACCATATTCATTTTATTTAAAACCTGTAACACAAGAAGAAATAATTAATCAATTGCAAAATTTAAATAGTTCAAAAAGTACTGCAACAAATGACATACGGGTAAAATTTATTAAAATTGCTGCACGTGTTATTGCGCCTAGTTCCACAAGGATCTACACTAGGTCCTCTACTCTTTACCCTGTACGTTAATGATTTGCCTTTAGCTACAAATTTTGATGTAAAGTTATTTGCTCATGATGCAAATTTAACTATGTCCAATTATAATGTCAAAGATTTGCAAAAAAATGTGAATAATGAACTTGAAAATATTGTTGATTGGATGAGAAGTAATAAGCTTTCTCTTAATTTCACTAGAACGGAATTTTTATTGATTACAAAGGCAAAACATTAAAATTCCTTCGAAATAAAAATAAATGGTCATGCAATTCAACCAAGCAGAATATTTCTGGGTCTGCATTGATGATAAGCTGACTTGGAAAAAACATGTAAACACTGTGTGTTCCAAAATTGGAAAAGGTTGTTGGGCCTTGGCAAGGTTAAGAAATTATGTCAATCAAAAAACACTGCTGAAGGTATATCATGCAATGATACAAAGCCATATCCAATACTGCATATCAACGTGGGGTGCTGCTTCCCAAAGCACACTATATCTTCTAATAAAACTACAAAATCGTGCCTTACGAAGAATCACTAGCAGCGCCTTTAATGCACATTCATCACCCTTGTTTAAGAACTTGAATTTATTAAAAATAAATGATATACATAAATCAGAAGTATTATATGTAAACATATGCATTGAGTAAACTCAAAAGATTGTGCTGGTGTGAATCCATCTGCATATAACTCATTAGACAAAACCCACAACTATGGTACAAGAAGAAGATTAAATGACAATTATTTTCTTAAATCAACTAATTCAAAATTTGGTAGAACTAACATTAAAATTCTTGGACCAAATATTGGGCAAACGTGCCGAGTGATCTCCAGATATACTCTTTGCAAACATTTACAAAACAATACAAAAGGTATCGTATCTCACACTATTAAATGTCTACAATATTTGCTAATTCATTGCTTTCGCAACTTTTGCAATTAATATGATGTAACATATTGAGATGATCCCCTTACATTTTTCTGTGAGTGTGACGTATGTGTGTTTTTGTTTAGCCTTATTATTGATTGTACATAATGCTTGCTTTTTGTTCGTTTATGTAAAACAAAAACTAACGATGATGTGCTGGAGGTGGTAGCTGACTTTGATGACCATTGTGGTCTTTTTGCTACCTCCTCCTCAAGTACTTACAAGTGAAAATTGTTGAGTTATGTTATTAGTTATCATAGTGCTTGACGAAATATATTTGAACTTGAATTTGAACTTTGTACTTGACCCCTAGTACTGGCGCTGCTCAGTAGCCTACTACTTCAGACTTGTCAGTTTGTCAGTAGTCAACAGTCACTAGCTCACTATGATGTGATGATTGTGAAATAAAGTTACTGGTTGAGTTTGCAATACAGTATATCAAAGGATGCTGTAGCAGGCATGCATGTAAGCTGGTTTTAAGGTGGGTAATTCGGGACAAAATTTTGGTTTAATTCGGGACAAAAGGGTATGGCGGGTTAATTCGGGACAAAATTTCAGTTTTCAATCTCTGTTTGCCGACCCAGCACTTCTAAACTTGGTTTATCAACTTTTTTTATACATTTGGATATCCAACTTATGTTTGGCAGCACCTACAGACCTTGGTTTTCAACGCTTAGCGAAGCATGAAATAATGGATTTTTAAAATATGCCACTCTGCTGTCCCGATTTTCCCACTCGCAGGGTAATTCGGGACATTGTCAAAAGCATAGTAAAAGTGTTTAAAAAAAAAACAACTATGTTTCAAGGAAAAGGCTTTGCGCACGTTCCGTGTGCGCAGACATTTTGTAATTAAGGCTAAAAACGTAACCTAAAGCACTAGCTTTAGCCCTAACTCTAATTCTAGCCCTAACCCAAACCTACAACTATAATAATCAAAATAAAAATTTCCGAAAACTAGTGACGTCATCAGGATCTTTGATTATTTAACCGTGCACGTTCCGTGCACCAAGACACTTCGATGTTTAAAAAGAACTGGATAACGTTCGAGAATATTCCATAAGAAAATGATTCGGGTATGCTAAATGAGGTCTTTATTATTAGTTATCGATAATTATTTTATGTCAAAATTTTGTTGCACGGTTTAAAGCATTAAGCTAGGATTGCAGCAAAATGGACTTACGAAGATAATTTTTGGAATTGATTTAACAATGCTACTTCGCTAATTTTTGACAAAAGTTTAGCACTTTGGATGCTTCAAGACTTGAATTAAAAGATGAATGTAATTGTAAAGAGATGTCTTTATTACTCTGTCCCGAATTGCCCCATGCTTATGATGCTGTCCCAATTTTCCCGCTGTTCCAAATTGTCCCACACTACCCTATACTTATACATTAGCTGTAAGGCTATACCGTACCTTACCACCAATACACTTAATATCACATACACAGCCATACCGGTCTGCCGGTAGGCCTACGATGCTTAATTTGTAAGAAATGTAACTTTATTTAGTAAGGGGTACTGGGAAACCTAACAGATAGTGTGTTCCCTTCTCTTTAAGTGGTTTTAATTCTTTAGCATTGCGCATGCTTGGGCAGCTTTGCAATAAGCTAATCCAGTGTATGCTACTACAAATCAAATATATAAAATTTAATATTAAACATTTTTAAGGTAAATGCTGAATGGTACTGCAAACAATTTTTGAATTTTGATATCTAGCAAGTTAATGTAAGTGCGAATTATAGTAGGCTACACAGTTACAATTGCCATTCTAATTTTAAGCAAACAGTGACATGTCTGCAGAGCCCCCACTATTTGCTCAACTATTCTGTTTATGAATGCTACACTATGTAATACCGATATTTCTTTTTAAGCAGCCTATCACAGTTGATGGTGTTTACTCCATATGTATTATGTTGCTTTTGTTAACTCTGAACTTGCTTGGCGAGATAGTGAAGCCTGAAAATTACCGGTACTTGCCCAAGGTGATTTTAGCTTTCCTCAGGCAAGCATTAATTTCAAACTTTAGTAGGGTATAGCAGTATGGTGCTTTGTTGAATGACTGATATATCTATTTTCAGTTCTAGCAGATTGTGCTCGTAACTGGTAAGTACTGGTACTTATCTGTTATCAGGTATAAATTATTGCTACTTAAGTATTTTTTTCTTGCCTCCCTCTTGGTGGTTGCTGATATGGCCATGAGTCCAAATTTACTGCAGGTTAAAAGCAAATACCAAGCTGAATTTCGACGTTTTCCAATTGATGTTGATCGAGAGACTTTTGAAGATTTTTTCCACAAAGTTGAATCTCTGCATCATCTTGTTAACTTTGCTTTTGTTATCACTTACACTGATCCAGTTCACGGTGATTTGTTACCAATAAATAATGATGAAAACTTTGCTAAGGCCAAAAAGTTTTGTCAGAACAGCTTGATGAGGGTTTATATCCACAGGAAAGATAATTTAAATGTAATCAATGGTTTTGGCCAGTCAACAGTTCGCAGAGGGAGAGGGAAGAAAAACATTCCCAAAATCAGTTTTCCAGAAGATTTTCGTCCTGTTTCAGCTATTATTGATGTTGATATTTTGCCTGAAACACTTCGCCGTGTACGATTACACAATCATGGAGTCAATAAACCATTGGGGTTTTTCATTAGAGATGGTGTAAGTCTGAGAATGTCTGATAATGGCTTGGAAAAAGTGCCTGGAATTTTCATATCTAGGCTAGTACAAGGAGGTCTGGCTGAAATGACTGGATTACTTGCTGTCAATGATGAAGTTTTGGAAGTAAATGGAATTGAAGTTGCTGGAAAGTCACTGGATCAAGTTACAGATATGATGGTTGCAAATAGTTCTAACCTGATTATAACTGTTAAGCCAGCCAGCATGAGAAATGCTGTTAGCGGTGGTCGTTCACGATCCCATGATCAGTTTCCAGTTTCTTCTATGGTTCGTCAGCATCAAGCTTATGAGTCTGATGAAGAAGATGATGGTGATGTGGTCCGTGTTTTATCCTCAACAAAAACTCACTCGTCTAGCAAATCATCGAGCTCTGACACTGGAAAATATCACCACAGTTCCGTACCAAGATCATCTCCAAATCATGGATCTCCGAGACTTAATCGTATGGAAGTAGTTTCCAAAGTTCCTTCACAACCTGAGCATTTAACACCTCCTCACAGTCGAGATTCTTCTGAAAGAAAAGGAAAACCTGCTAGAGACTCAGTAAAAGGGAAACGTAGCAGTCGTACCAATGACACATTATCAATATAATAGCGAAACATACACTTGCTTGTATAACCAGCCAATACATTGACTTATGTGCTATTGTTTCTTGATTTCTTTAATGATCAATCAGATATTAAACTCGCTTGTGTGTAACAACTTAATAACTTTTATTTACAACTCCTGTGATTAAATTCTACAAGAGCAGGCTGATGTATTTGCTGCTTTATGTTCATAGCAACTTCTTGGCATAACTGGCTGTTATTATTGCAGGTATACATTTATCGGTAATACTTTTATGTGCCTTTAGGTTTATATTATAATGCATTTGCTTTTAATAAGCAAGGATGTAAGTGTATAGACTGTAGTGCATTTTCAATATTCATGTCATTAACATACAGCCACTCCCTGACTTACAGCCGAGTTATGTTCCACGTGGTCATTTGTATCTTGAATTTGTTTTTGAGTTGGTAAATTGTCTGTATACAACATGGTGCAGTACGGTACTGTTAGTTTATATACAGTAGGCCTACAATACAAATCAAACTGAGTCCACTGACCGCCAACTAACCTTGACCCTAATGTTGGCTGTCAGTTTGCAGTGGTCACATGTTGCGGACCCATACCAGATATTAATGACTACCAAACATTACTAAATCACATTTGAAACACAATGAAGTTGTTTGGGTAGTCCTGTGTGCTTTTTCAGTAGTCCTGAAGTTGTTTGAGGAGTCCTGCTCCACTCTTGTGTGGCTTTGAGTAGTAGCCAAGTGTCAATCTGAAATTTCAATTCAAACTTGCAGTTTTTGTTATTTATGGATGTTTGTATGTCAGGGAGTGCCTGTAGTGTTATTGAATACAACAGTGCATTGTAGGACTACGAATAGAAAAGCAGATATATGTTTTTATTTCATTGTGCTTTTGCAATTCAAACTATACAGTTGGTTTGAAGTAATTCGGATATACTTTTCTTCTGGAACAGTTTCAGTCACTACTGCCAATTGGAAGAAAACTAAGTTTACAAAGCCAACAAATATCTGTGTATAACTATTTAGTCGATTTTTATTTGAAAATCAGCATTAATGTTAGGTGCACATCAGGCTTGTTTATTCTGTATTGAATTTTAATCAAAAATCAGGGATTTTTCGGGCACTTGTTGACTCACCAAACCTGAGGAGCGAACTTTAATGTTAATTCAATATTGTTTTTGAGTCTGCAAAGGTAGTAGAATAATTTAATTAATTTGTTAAATCTGCCACGTGGATAAGTTTTTTTTATAAAACTGTTATCTGGGACTAGATTAGATTTTAAAGTTTTAGGAAAATATGTTAATGTGTCATTGATCTCGAGAATCCAAACCAAGAAGGACACTGTGTTCTGTAATGTAACTCTGGAAAAATTTAAAAGGGATGACCCATAAAGTCTGTGATACTCTTCATTCATTAGTATTTGTAAGGAGTCAACAAATTAAAAAACTACCGTACTTAAAAGTGGGAACTAGATCATATACCAGTATCATAAAAGCGATCACGTTAGATTGAAAACTTTAAAGTATTCCACCCATTTAGAATCTATAAACTTTTTGCAGACAGCCTTGAGATTTGAAAACAAAAGCTGTTCTGGTTAAATCAATTTTTTTATTGTTATCACAGTTTTCTAGCCTATCAAATAATATGAGCAAAAGATTATAATTTTGTTTAATATAAATACCTCTGCTTTAACACAAAGCATTAAATGTATTGATAATATATCTGGGTTTATTTTTAGGCTCAAGAAATTTCGGTCAAATGCTCTTATTTAGATATAATTTTTTGGTCATTTCAGAAGTATTTTTTAATCATTTTCATCAAAAATTGCTAACGCAATTTTAGCTGGTAAATTTGAAATCTTGCTTTTTTTTTTGCTCATATTGACAAAATTAGTTAAATTTCTTCAGGTCATTCACCAAAAATTAAGGTCAATGATTGACAAATGATCGACAAAAAGCCTTGAAATATGTAGCAGCCTATTGAACCTGATATTAACATTTTGTGGGAAATTTTTAAGTGATCATTTGTTGTTGTATGGTACTCAACTTTCAAACAGTTTTTTCATGTACCATACAAATGTGTATAAAATATTATATCTCATTTTTTAACCATAAACTGTTTTGTGTTTTCTTGATTTACTTCTGGAGACAACTGATTGTAAATCATTTAAAAAGTGGTTGCGATTTGAAAAAAGGAATGATTTCTCCAATCACATATTGCTTTTCATAATGTACTGAATGCTGCAGGCATTAAAAATGTTTGTTTTCTAGATAGATTTGTCAAAGGAACAAAATTATATAAAAATCAGCTGAAAATTCAATTTTTGACCATTATATACTGTGTTTAATAATTATTTATAAATAAATTTGTGTAGAAAAATGAATGTTTTATGGGGTCACAAATTGTTTTTGGTGATTTTATAGTTGCCATAGAAAATGAAACGTTCAACAAGATGTTACAGATTAAAAAAAAGACTATAGCTTCAGTCCTACTTGTTATTAGTCGCAAGAGCTAACAGAAGTAAATATAAAGCCGCATTTACACAGGCGACTTTTTTGCGTGCAATTTTTTGATAAAAATGAATGTGGCAAAGTTGCATATATTCAAAAATGGTTCTCATTGTGATAAAAGTTACCTTTTTGCTGAAAATGACTATCTCAAGTTGTTTACATTGCGATAGTGATCTTCTAAATCTTATTAAAGCAAAATCAGAGCTAAAATCAGAGCTGATCTCGCTGCGATTATTTATCGCAGCACCGATTCTCTTTACAACTTTAAACAATGTTAAAGTTTTCAACTATAACAATATTGGTATGAAAACAACTTAAGACAATTATTTCCATCAATAAGGTCCCAATTATCATGATTAAAACCACATTGGAGTAAATGCAACTTTGCCAGATTCATTTTTATCAAAAAATCGCGTGCAAAAAAGTCGCCCATGTAAATGCGGCTTCATAGCTATAAAGTTTTATTAATGGTGCATTGCTAGTTATGTTTTGGTGCTTATTGATTTTGAATGTCATTATGTATTATGCTGTTATTTAAAGTGCTGTTGCTTCTACGCAAGTTAAAACAGTCTGATTAAAATTGTCAGTCACAGTTTTGAAGTTTTACCAATTTTTTTTCTGGCAACCTTCAAATTGTAAGTCTAGTATGGTTAATTTTTTCAGGATAAAATTAACTTAAAAGAGAACTGAAGCAATATCAATGGGGTTTTTAAAATTAAAGGCAAAGGCAAACATATTACATTAGATTGGCATTGACTTCATCCTTTTTGACCCAGCCGTTCCAAAGATAATCTTTGGATGTTAACTTTTATTAGCAATCGTGAGTCCCTGACGTTTCAATGCAGTAGCCTAGCCCACAGAGCCTTATAGGTTAATGTTGGCCACTGTGGCTTAGTCTAATCTAATTGCGCCATTGCCTTCGGATAGAACTAAGATAGTGTCACTGAAATTGTCAGCACTAGAGTTGCCAGCAAAAATTATGATAAGAGAGGCCGCTACATCGTATTTGAAGTAGAATATATTTGGAATGGCTTGGTCAAGAAGAATAGAGTCAATGCCAATCTAATATTTGATTACCTTTACTTTAGATTTCCCCCATTGATTTACGTTCAGTCCTCTTTTAATGATTTTGCCATGATACTATTTGAGATATGTTTTTACAATGGTGTATATTTTAAAGCATTTACAACTATGTTATTAAATTAAATTTAAAAATAATTTGGTTTTATACAAGCAACAAAGTTTTCAGAATATGATTGGGTCGTTAACAAATCATTTATACCATTTTTCGAATTGATGTATTTGATTAAAGTTTTGATTTGAAAGTTTCTTTATGGAATATAATTTTTATCAATTATATTAATTAGTATTAAACCATACATGCATGCTGAGTTGTTGCTTTCTCAGAGTTGAATTATTTTTTGTATTTTTTTTGTGATTAAATGCTTGCTTAGCTATCATCAGTTCTAAATGGTAATTGTACAGTTTTTGCTCTCAGCAAACAGGTAATGGTAGGGTGTATTTTAGTTAGCGACCATTTAACAGATTTTTTGTTGTTAACTAATGTGCACTAGCAGATATAATTTCTTACTTCAACAGTAGTTTGCTTATCTTCACTCATGTCAAAATACACATAAAAAATCAAAATACAAAACATTTAAAATTGCTACACATAGAAAACTTGATTTTTTAAAAACCAGCAGGCTCACCAAAATCGTAGAAGGTACCCAACACCCCTAGCTTTGCTTTTTCAGTCTTTTAGCGGCCATTGATTTGTGAATGACACTTGACAAATTACCTATTTCATTCAAAATCACCAAAAATTAAGGAAGATTTTGCTCATTTTTGCATTTAAAATTTAAGATCATTCTTGCCAAGTTAAGCAAGGCCACAGATATTTTTGAAGTGACTTAAAAAGTATTTCCAACTTTGTACATTTCACTAAACATTTTGAGATACTTGTTGTATGGCATAATATCATTTCAAATGAATGCAACTTTCCTCTCAACACAGTTAACCACATAGCAAATTAAGGTGACTTGATTTGACTTTATCCTATTGACTTGAAGCTGTGGCAGTGTTCCCTCTTAGGTTTTGGTGAGTCAGCATGCGCCCAAAAAATCGACAATTTTCTTATAGTAAACAATGAAAAATTAAAAAATGGTTGGCGTGTGCCCAATAAAAACGCTGATTTGCTGATGAAAATCGGCTTGGTGGTTACATAGAGCTGTTGGTGCTCACCATTAAAGCAAAATGCTAACACCATTGAAGCTAAATATCTACCTGTCATTTTCAGTCATTCAAGTGCTAATTATCATTCGCATAATTTTGTCTGAATCATGCATATTGGTGCTGTAGCTGCTTCATTGTGATTAACTTTTAAGCCATCTATCAATATTGCACCAATTGCTGTAGTATTGTTATATCAACCCACTTATGTGGTAATTATTTGAATTAATATGGTTAAGTCAGTTTTTGAGGCATATTGTTCCATCTTTGAAGTACATTATTATCTAATTAATATCCAAGTTCTGTAACATTTAATTCAACTTTGTGAAAGCCAAGCCCTAACGTGATTAAACAGTTTTAAAAATAGTAAGTGCGCTTAATCTTAAGGAGTGCATAAATGACATCAATAGTTTTTGTAGTTTGTATTTGGGGTATTACACTAAACAGTTTGGTAATCCCTTATTATAATAAACACAGAACAACTTAAAGGGGGTGAAGCATCCAGCTAGGGTTATGTGTAAAAAATAAAGAAACTTCGAAAACGTATTTTCACCAAATTTCAGCTTTCTTTCCAACAATATTGTCAGTTAAACTCTAATTACCTAGAAATTCTGATATTGTACCTAACCTATAAAAAGTCTTTTTATTACCTGTATAACACTAATTCATGGTGAAGCCCTGAATTTAGGTACTTTCAGATCAGTTGCAAAAGATACCTTAAAAATTATGTTAGAAAAAATAAAGTTGTAACTGGCAACACGATTGAGTCCACGACAACTGATCGCCATAAACTGACTTTGAACCAACTGACTGCCAACTAACCTTAATTTTGGCGATCAGTTGGTTTGTGGTCAGTTTGTGGCAATCAGCTGACTTGGTTAGACTGACACTGTTAGGGAGATCTCAACTTTGAAATGAAATATCTCAAAAACAGTAAGTTGCAGAAAGCTGAAATTTGGCCAAGGTTTGTATCAGGCATTTCTTAATCTTTTGATCATAATATTAGCTGAATGTTTACCCTTCTTTTACAAGAGAGCTGGGTCAAGTTTGTGTGAAGGATTCACAAAAGGGCATCAGTAATTATGCAATTGCAGGTTTTTTGAGGTTAAAGGTTTTTGCAATAGTTACTGTATGTACAGTTTAAGCAATCTGTTGTTATCATTGGGCCAGGCTTTTAGAGATATTCATGCCTAAACAAAAAGTTTTAATTTCAGTATCAAATAACAGTGTATTGCCAATGAAAAAGTAAATAAACATGCATTGTTTAGCCTTCTGCTGTTAAGGGCGTATATACTTTTTCAATCAATTTTAGGTTGTTATTATTCATATTACTTTACATAACGTTTACTGCTGTCGTATGTAATGCTAGAGTTTTGTATTGCACAAACATTGTTTTAGATGCTAACAACAAAACAAGTATTTTTTGTTTTAGCATTTTGTTGAGTTAAACTTGCTAGTATGTGTTGAAAATAAGATTGATTGATTCATATTTATCCTCTACTCTCATGAAAGCAACATAAGAGTTGAAATATATCTGATATACAGGGTGGGCCAAAAGTTAGGGGGCAGTAATACACAAAAGTGCTTGTGTATCACTGCCCCCTAACTTTTGGCCCACCCTGTACTGTATTTGCAATCATTTGTTGCAGCTAAATTATGCATTTTTATGCTGAAATATTCCAAATTTAAGCATTTAAAAAAAATTTGATGCAGAGATTGGTCGGTTATGTTGCTTTTCAGTGCAGTTTGTGCTTACAATTACACATCAATGTAGCTCATTTTCAAGCTTTAATATGCACCATTAACCAACAAAAGCTCAGAGCTATGGCCAGTTACCTTGAGCCAAATTTTCCAGTATAAAATATTTCAATTTTTCCACATCGTGGTGCCATTTCAGTATTCTAAAGTATGCCAGTTTTACCTGAATATGATATGGAAGTACATTGTCATTAATTTTTTGAAATGTTAAAGTGAAAAAATCAAATAAACTTATAATCATTAAAAGAGGACTGAAGGCAAAATCAATGGGGTATCTAAAATTAGGGAGATCGTATTAGATAGGCGTTGATTCCATCCTTGACCCAGCTGTTCCAGAGATATTTAACTTCACACACCATGCTAGGGCCTGCCTCAATTATAGTTTTTATTGGCAAACTTGTTGTTTCAATGTTGTAGCCTAGCTGACAGATGTCTATATATTAGCCTTTGTATACGTAGGTTAAAGGGCTTCTGTTACTTAGCCCAATTGCAGCATTGTCTTAGAATAAAACTAAAATAGCATTACTGATGCTACCAGTGTCAGGGTCGCCAATAAAAATTGTGATTAGAGAGGTCCCTACATCATATTTAAAGTACAATATTTCTGAAACAGTTGCATCAAAAACAAAGAGTCAATCTAATCTAACATGATTGCCCTAACTTAAGATATCTCCATTGATTTTGCCTTCCATCTTCTTTTAACATTTTATTGTTCTAATGATGTTGATTACCTCTGATCAGTAATTGATATGCTACAGCTTCTTTCCATAAGCATTCAGTGCAATTGGTACCTTGTGTCTCTTTAAAGCTTTTTACAAGGAAATTGGAATTGTTTAGTGAAAATGTTAACTTTCAAATTACTTGCTGTAATGGCTCTGAGTTGTTACTTGCTGATAGAGTTCCATAAAAAGTATTTTAAAAAATGCTCTGTATATTTTGATTTTAGCTTTGTATTTTTCTGTAATGTTTATCATGAATGTATCATGCTTTTTTTATTCAAGTGTCTTTTTGAGCTAAAGTTTTAAGTGAAGACTGAAGCTACTCAAATTGCCAAATTTCCAGAATTAGCATTTGCAATTTTACTTTTTCCATGTGTTTTTTTTCTTCTATCTCTTTTGTTGGTTTTTATTTGTGCTTTTCTGAAAAGGCACCAAAAAGATGTCAATGAGTCAAAAGTAGACTTGTAGAAAGGCAATTTTTGAGGTTTAGTAACAGTTGATATGGTTTTTGGATCAGGACTTTTTGTCACTCATAATCAGTTTGACGTGAGAGGTTTTGATGTAGCCATGTTATGTTAAGGTTAGGACTAGGTCTAGAAATAGGGTTTTGCATCAAAACAACGTAGGGTTGTGAGAAAAAGTTTAGGTGTACCAAGAGATGGCCTGTCAAGTGAATTGGTTGCATAAAATTTTTTGCGTCAAATCGATCTCATCAAAAAGTTACTGATCCAAGGTTTTATGTATTCTTTTTTCACCCAATGTATGAAATGTACCATGTAAAGACAAGTGTATTTTTATGCCACTAATTTTTTTGTAGATACACTAATCTTGTTTACTTTTAGACTGTAACTTGGTCTTAGTAAATAAGCTTGAAAAGTACCACTAACAAGCACCATGAGTCGAAAGCAAACTCCAAGTGATTTTTTGAAGCAAATCATTGGGCGACCTGTTGTGGTTAAGTTAAATTCTGGTGTTGATTATCGAGGTAAGGAGAAAAGCCTTTCTGATATTTGCTGCTTGAAGTTTTCTATGTTCGTTCACATAGTGGTAGTTGATGGATGGTGGGCTTGGGAACACGAGAACTGTGGATTTGTAAAATGTGATGGGTAACTGGGTATTCACAAAATTTAACCTGTTTAATAAGCATCCATCTAAACAGCCACTCTGCATAACTGGATATGTCTACTTTGAAATATTTCTTCTACAGGGGTCTGTTTTATTGGATATATTGCTGTCGTTTGTCAAAAATTGTATCACTTTGACTAGTAGATAGAGTTAATAGCTTAAGACCTTCACCACAAAAGCCAGAAAAATGGACATTATCTGTTTGAAAATACATGGTAGAACAGCTTAAACAAGAACTGAAGGCAAATCAATGGGGGTATCTAAGGTTAGAGCAATCTCATTAGCTTAGATTGGGTTTAACTTCATCCTTCTTGATCCAGTTGTTCCAGAAATAATCGGCTTCAAACGCAATGTATGAGTTTCCCTGAAGATAATTTTAATTGGCAACCCAGTTGTTTCAATGCAGTGGCGTAGCCCACAGAGACCTATATTAACCTTTGTATAGGTTGAAAGGACTCTTTAGCTTAACCTAATTATGGCTTTGCGTTAGGATAAAACTAAGATGGCATCATCGATGTTATCCACGTCATGGTTGCCAATAAAAAGTATGATTTCGGGCCGAACTTTAGATACCTCCATTGATTTTGGCTTCACTCCACATTTAACACTTACTTTAAGCATAAAACTTTAAGATAACAATGTTTTGTTCTAGCATTAAACCAACTGACAATACCATCACAATTAATTTTTGTTAAAAACAAGTCGAAAAAACATCAGTTTGCATTCATATTTATATATTTTTAGTTTTGTAGTATGCGTTTAGAGCTTGTTCCACGTTTCAAAGCAATATCAAGGCATTAATTTTCAAGAAATTTCAAAACTACGATTTGATGATTAAATTTCTTAGTTAGAAGCAGTTTTTTGTTTGCAGGTGTTCTAGCTTGTCTGGATGGATACATGAACATAGCTTTGGAACAAACTGAAGAATATGTTAATGGACAATTGAAGAATAAATATGGAGATGCTTTCATAAGAGGAAATAATGTACTTTATATCAGCACTCAAAAGCGAAAAGGAATGATTTGAACCTTACCAACAATAACATTTTTTCCGATTTATTTAGCGAGCAAATCGAAGATGTTGACAGCAGGGCATGGAAGCTTTTCAAACTCGTTAAATTTTGAACTCTTCATTTAGGGGAATTAACTGAAATTTCTTTTTTTTTTCACGGTCAAAAACAAGTACTTTCTCTATGAAATGAACTTAAGTGCCTGGAATAGTTTATGTTTTAGTGCTTTCATTTTTGAGTCGATTTGGAATTGTTTATAATGTCATCGTGCTTTGTAGGATTATGATTATTTCATGCTTGTAACTAGCAAAAGACCATCTTGTTTAGTATGATTGGTGTGTTTGCAAGATGCCGATAGCACAGGCCTACACAGGTGGTACCAGTAAAATTTGTTAATATTGACCGTAATTATTGATATATTTGCTGAAAAACTTTTTGTGCTGTCAATCATCTTTACGAATTTTTGTTTATTTTATGTTTTTGGTTTAATTAGTAATGGCTATTGACTGGACAGCATGGTCAAATTTTCCAAAGACTTTGACTTACCGATATAGTTAGGGTATTTTTAAAAATTGTTTATTCTGAACTTTGTTGTTTTTAGAATAACTCAAACGAAATCTAGGTTAGGTTTGTTCTCTTGCACTGTAGCATTTAACAGGATCTTGCTCAGTGTATTGTCATACAATTATTATGAAGACAAGATTCAGCACTCTCGATATTTGTGCAGCTTTGTCTGAAATACAGAAAAAGTAAGTGGCATTGTTAATCATTCAATGAAGCTTTTTTGTGATATTCATTTTATCCCAACGTTATTGAACGTTGTTTGAAATTCTGGTATCTACCATTGATTGATAGCTAGATTTTGCATAAAATGGAACTACTTGTTCTTACTTCCCAAAGCACTTGAATTTTGTAAGATCTACAAATTCCTTTTTCTTGGACTACCAGTTTCATAGTGGTAGCTTATTTGTTCTCATAAGATTTTTTATAACTTTAGCTGACGCTATCTTTTGAAGGTCTTGAAACAGGAATAAATTGCATCCAAATTTATTTGCAGCAAATTTTTAACATTGCTGTAGTTAAGCGTTCGAGTAGAGGTAACCAGTTTTATATGATGTGGCATATTATGTTACATAATGTTCTAAAAGTAGAGCTCAACTGATATGACTTTTGTGGCCGATGCCGATGTTCTTGGAATTCTTTGGTTGATTGATAGTACTGATAACCACTATAAATTTTGAATGCAAAAATTATGAGGTCAAAAGCATTCAAGTCGATGACTAAAAGGTAAGGTAAAGCCTCAAATGCATTCTCATCAAATTTGAACTTTCTACGTCTTCTCGTTTTCAAGCTATTACTGTTCTAAATTAACAATTTACCTGTTGCTTTAGTGTTGCTATTTTGTCAGTATTGTGCCGGAAAATTAACGTTGGGAAAGCTGGCTAACATTTTCTTGAAAAGCAGCTAATTTACAAATTTTACTCTTAACTTTGTTTTGGCAACAACTCTACTCCAAAACACTTATTAAGAATTGGGACATGCATTAACTTTTTGAAATTTTTGTTTCTAATTGGCAGCACTGGCAAAATTTCTAAGAGGAATAAGCTTTTCTAAAGGCAAATCTGAACTGTTATAATATCTTGGAAACTGAAGGTCGTAGAAAGCTCAAATTTAGTGTTCAAAGTTAGTCTTCAGATCTGTCAAAAATTTTTGAGAGAAAACCGAGCAAAAAAACTCCAACTTAGATGCCCTCTTAAGAAACATGCTCCACATAAGCAGGGCTTTTTAGCATTTTTACCCTGCAAAAAATATCGTACCGGTAGTGCCAAACATGTACCGTATTTCTCTTAGTGCTAAAAACCACCCGTTCACTGGGAATAAAAGTGAAAAATGTTCAGTGTTGAAGTGTTTCGTAGTTAAAGCGTGTGTCTGTGCGTGTCTTTGTCGGCCGATGTTAATCGGCAAAAAAGCCGATACGATATTATCAGCTTACGATTATCTGCTGATCAATACCGGCTGGCGGATTAGATCGAGCTCTCCTACAACTGCAAGTAATAATGAAATACAGATTGTCTGTATTTCATTATTTTGTTAATTGCTGTGAGATATCGTCGAGCACTTTCTGAAAGCACCGACCTATCCTACACTACAACTGCAAGTATGTAGATAGTTTTTGTGTAAATAGTGGATAGATTTTAAATTTCCCATAAGCCATGGTATCTGGTGACTGCACGAGAATAAAAAAGTTGGAATTTAATTGCAAACTTGTTATTTTTAGAGCAATTGGGCTTCGTTTGGTGAATGTTTATGATATCGACAACAAAACATATTTGTTTAAATTATCCAAGTAAGGTTCTATCAATCACTAGTACTAGTTGTGCACAAAATTAGAACTACTGTTAATTCTGTGGCGTGGTTGCAACGCTGGACATTGATTTGCTTTTTTTTTGTAGTTGCAATGATGTGACAAAAACTGTGGTAAAATAAATTAAAAAGTATGTTATGAAAGATTTTATTGAAGCTTTATTTTGTTGCAGACCTGACTTCAAATTGATGCTATTGATCGAATCTGGCGTTCGAATTCATTTGTCGGAGTTTGACTGGCCTAAAAATAATATCCCATCTGGATTTGCGATGAAAGTAAAGCTTAGTAGGATAAGGCATGACAGCCACAAGCTCCACATACTTTCTAATGCCATGCTGTTCAGGTTTTGGCGGCAAAAACGTGATATTCCATATCATTTTTAATTTGTATTCGACGTTGAGATCTCAAATATAGCGCAGTTAATGTCGGCTACTAATACGGTAAACTCAGGTTTGATTTTCGGTCTGGTCAAACCAAAGACCAAAAAAGTTGGTATTCACACTTTTTCAGTTGACCTTCAGCATTAAAAGAACAGTGTGAATGTACTATAAATTTTCCAACATGTTTGCTGGACTGGAGGCAGCCTGACTTCAATACCAAAAATCTTTTCGCTGTCTTCTGGTCAAGACATTCTTGCAAATAAGATGTAATTACAATCGTTTGCTTTTTGCAATTTATAGGTTTTGATTTAATTGACTTTAATGTAAAAAATGTTTAAATCTTGTCAAGAATTTGCTTTACATTATTGTTTTACGCGGTAGATGCGAAAGCATTTGAGAGGACGCCGTCTCGTGTCTGCTACGCAGCTTGGCTCGGACAGGATAATTGACCTTCAATTCGGATCAGATGAGGCAGCATTTCATGTTTTTCTTGAGCTTTATGACAGGGTATGGTATATTAATAAATTTGTTGAAACCATTTTTATAATAGTTCTTTCGCTGCAGAATGAAGATGAATTTTCGTCTTTTGTAGCCTAACAGGTCTACCCCATAAGCAATCGTCAGCCAGTTGTCGCATTGGGTGTCCATTGTTCACACTTCATCCAATCTTTACAGTCGTCAAATATTCTTGTCCTCTTCAGCATCTCATTCTATCTTTTCTTTGGTCTAGATTTTTTTGATCCTCTCAGTTGCCGGTATTGTACATGTATTTGGACTCCTTTCGTCTATCCACTCCACGTGCCCTATAGAAACATTTTTACCTAAAATTTAGGTTGTTTAGTGAGCAACGAACTTTCGTCTGGCCGTAGGAACCAAAACTAAATAAAAATGTTCTTTCCTTACCTTAGCATGAAGTTATCGTATCGTATGGTAATTATGTATTGGTGTGGCAGGGTAACTCAATGCTAATTCGGCCCTTATCTCTTTCTTTGAATTTAGAGATTGGATACCGGTATCCTTTTTAGTTTGTCTTTAAGATTATATGATTTCTGACTATAGAACAGAAGATAGTACGTGATGTTTTTTAGCATAAGCCTTGTTGTTTGTCTGTCTACAGTAACAGCAACTTTTTGTGAATGTTGTTTTCTCCCAACACTCAGGACAATAATTATTTTCAGGGTAACATAGCACTTGCTGACCATCAAGATGTGATTCTGAATTTGTTGCGATACCGAAAAAACACTGTCACTAAAGGACACGCTAAAGAAGAGGTAATACTCATTTGTATATGGCGCTGGACTTGTAACATACTGAGTACAGACTCACCAATTTCGGAGCTTGAATCCCAATTTCATTGCCAAAATGTGTATTGTGTTTCCTTTCTCTTTCAAAAAATTTGTTTATCATGCGTTAGATAAAATATGGCGTAGTCTCATTACATAAGATAGTTGAACTTCCCAAAATTCATACAAAACCGCATCATCTAATTCGAAATTTTCCTAATCTTTGGAGATTTAAAACGAATCAAGTTCTTGCCGAGTTCGATAGTTTAGCTTCAAACTTAGTAATACAGTTTTGTTTTTTTTCAAAGCAACTTTCAAAAAATTATGACAAAACGAAATTGATTTTGATTTGAATCTCATTCCCCAAAATTTTTGTTCAGGAAAATGATGATGTCAGATTTGCTGTTCATGAACCATATCCGCGTCAATCAGCGAGGCCTGTGGCACCCCTGGTATCGGTGGAAAAGTGAGTTGTTGTTTCTGTTCTTTTCCTGGAGAGAATTACGTAACGCTCTGTACATGTTACCATATTTTAATTTTGAAATCACGGAAAACATACCACATTGTAACTCTTACGATGTTGTCTATAATGTCGTTGCTAATGTTGTCTTAGTGTGACTAAATTGTAAGAAAAAAGATTGAATCATGGACGCTGGGTTGTGGGCGAGAGACTGTCTCCCTAATTTGCTCGCTCGGTACTGTTTTAACAGTTGGGGATTCAACATATTTATAAATTGTTAGATTGAGGGAAATTTTTCATGAATCGAAAGAAGATGCCCTAATTAAAAGAATTTTAACCCCTCATTTACGTGAGTAGAAATTTCCAGTATTAAATATTAATTGAATTACGATATCTTGTGGTGCGTTTATTCGTTAGTTATTTGTAATCAAATATTCCTCTTACCTACTACAGTAATACTGGGAGCTGGTCAGAAAACTACCCATTAAAAATCATTGCCCTGGATAGTTGTCAACCAGACTCACAGGTTCATTTCAAGTGGCTTCGTACAATTTTCTTGGTCAGGGTCGGTGAAACATAAACACTTTCTCCAAGCTTTTTAGCTACCTCTAGTGGTTCCACAGATCTTTGATTACCGCGTATTGCAAACAAGCAAACAGTATGTCTCTCCTTGTCTCGTTTCAAACTTTCAGATTGTCTCACTTAGAAATAAACCGTGTTTAGTACAAAAAGACACAATCAGTTCTCATTCAAACTAATCATATTTACAAATTTTTTGTATGTATTCATAATTTTTGCATTAAACCCGTTTTGCATTTGCTTATTATGAAACATATATTCAACATATATTATGAAACATTACAGTATTTAGTTGTTGTTAACTTGTTGCTTGCTGGTTAAGTCTGTTTTTTACTGATCTGAATTTAGGTAGTCATCCTCGTTTGAGTAATAATTTTTCTTGGAGCATTCGGTGTTTAAATATGTGTTTTTAGCGTATGGCGCTGCGTGCATCGATCACTGTCTTTCCGTCGCTGGGTTTTCCAGCAGTTCAAAATTGGGCAAAGATTTTCATTTAGAAAGAGGTAAGCTGTCACGTGTTTTGTCACGTGGTCATCGGACTACTACGTTTTTGGTTACTAACTGACCTGAGAAATAGGCTGATGCTTTCACTAATCAATTTCTAGAAAGTCTGGCTCTTTTGAAATAGTCACTGCGGTAGCCCTGATCTAGTGTCAGGTTGTTTTGTACTAGCCTAGTTTTTGTTCGTTTCCATTTATTGGTCTGTGAATGCCTTAGACATCATTTGCATTCGTCGACCCCTTTCTCAGGGAATTTCTTGGGATCACGTGAAGTGGAGCTTCAATGTTTTCCATGTTCTCTGCTTTGAAAAAATGTAATTAGTTGTCTTTTCTGCTTTCAACGTCGTTACTAATTATGGAAATGCTGGTTAACTAGTTTCGGACACGGATTTTTTCGTGAGGGTTGCGGAGGTAGCAGCTCGAGAGTAAACTGCACTTAGCGGTCTTCCATTACCGTTATTTCACTTGGGTGAAGTCCCAAGTGATTCCATCGAAGATCTTCAACAGAGTTGATCCTTTGTAAAAGCAGCTTTGAACAAGATACGTGACGACTTTCATTAAACATGAATATTATTGAATCTTTTTGTTGATGCATTAGATGTTGAAACGCTACATGCGGCATTTGCTGAAGCGGAAGAATTTGTAGAAAAATCCAGAACAGGCGAATGCAAGGTTGGTCGGACGTGCAATGCAGATTATTTTGTACTGATAACTAGTGATGTACCAATTAGTCGGTAGGATTGATGTTTTTTGCATCGAATCGGACGAAAATATATAAAATTCCTTTTCCGATACAGGTTCTTTAGAAGCACTTTTAGCAATGAAAATGGTATGTAGTGATTAGTGAGTCGCATAAAAACTTCCAAAATATCATCAAGTGCCTCATTCTCAAATAAATTGCATATATTTCGATCGAAATTCAAAAAGCATTCAGATTTATACGCAATATCTGAATCTGTGGTCCGATCGGAAATCTGTAATTTTGCTTGATATCGGAATCAGGCAAAATTTTGGTATCGGTACATTACTATTGGTAGCGGTTCTGCATTGTGTTTTTGATCTTCCAAAACCTTTATTCTAACTTTAAGATTTTTGTGATAAATTATTTTTGGAACATTATCGAAAATTTTGGGAAAGATTTATAAATTAAGATTGTCTAGAATTAATGAATCCTGAAAATGTGTCGCAGAAGTGGTAAAAATACAGTTTGCAGATCGTTTGATCAAGTAACTTAACTTCGTTTTTACTTGACGTTGAACATAAAATTTCAAAGTGTGGAACCCTATTCTTGCGTAGTGGAAAGATAGCTAGTTGATTTAAATACCTTAAAATTCTTAAAAGTTTCTCGGCCAAAGCACCTTTCTAAATAGATACTCGTAATTAAAATTATTAAATCGATTATGTTTTCATTAACTTTCCTAAAAAAAATTTATTTCTAAGGGTTACATCATACAAAAATGTGAAAAGAAATCAGATGGTGAATTTCTAGCCAATGTTGAGTTTCATCCTTTTTTGTTTCGGCAACACGAAGACCTGCCGCATAAAGAACTTTCAAGCTTTAACCAGGTAACTTATGAGTCCCTTGCACGTTGTCAATCATTATCTCACATGCACTGATTCTGAGTCTCTCAGAAAAGTTAATTAGGAATGTTTTGCCATTTTTGTTTTTTCTTCAAATTTGTTTGTTACTCAACCAGGGAAAATGTAGCCGAGACTCAGCTTGAAATACGTAATTGATTTGAGACTAACAAAAAAAGCGGAAAACGATGCTTACCATTTCATGCTCAGTTCAGTGACTCTGAAACTTTGTTGATTCAATAATATTTTTTAGGCGGTTGACGAATTTTTTAGTTCTCTCGAGTCACAGAAGAACGATATGAAAGTTCTACAGCGCGAAAGAGCTGCGTACAAAAAGCTCGATAACGTACGAAAAGACCACGAATCGAGATTGAAAGCTTTAAGAAATGAGCAAGACGAAGACAAACGAAAAGCCTTAATCATAGAAAACAATTTAGAACTGGTAAGCATTGCATTCACTATGTTTTCACACCCAATATTGACGTTACTCGACTATTTACTCATTTTTCAAAACCTTGTTAAGTAATTTTTCCACGAGAGAACTTGAAACTTGAAATTTAGTTTAACTTGTTTGCCCCTTGCATAACTAACTTATTCGCTTGTTGCATGACTGAGAGGATGTGGTTTTGTAGCCGCCCTTTTCCGAGGAATGGAAGTGCCCAGCAGTCTGGCCAAAATCTAGTCTGAACTAGAGGTCAAAGATACGGAGAAGAGCAAAAAATGGCTCAAGTACAAGCTCAAAGGCAGCATAGCCGTGAAGGAAATGGTTAAGAACCTGTAGTAGGTGTCCACAAACGCCAAATCGAAGGATATAGCAAGTAGGCTGGTCGATCGCGGCATAAACACAATTAAACAGCGTTTGGGCAACATAGCTTATTACAGGTAAATGTTGCCACTGGAATCCATTTATAACTCTATCTAATTTGACCAGCCCGGGAATTGAACCTTAAACTTCTTATTCCAGAGGCGAGTTTTGCAACTACTCGAGCAACTGATTATTGCTTTAGATACAGACAATTGCCTATTTTTTAATGATATGGAATATTTCTAAAACCATTTCAAATAATTTCCAGGTCGACCAGGCCATTCGGGTTATATGCAGTGCAATAGCAAACCAAGTAAACTGGGATGAAATCAAGACATTGGTTAGTGATGCCCAAGCAAGAGAAGACCCAGTGGCCATGGCAATTAAAAGTCTCAAATTGGAAACAAACACTATGGTTATGTCATTGAGGTATTTTTTCTTGTTACTTCTCTTATACCCTAACAGCAGTTCCTTGTTTAGATTTTTACTGCGTCAGCATGTTTATTGTTTATGATAATTTTATGAGAGCTGTTTTAAAGTTTGTCAGACCGCTTGAATTGGAAAAGTAATCTTGCAGGTGTAATTTCAATTTTTGCAGGGAAGCGATTTCAGATGACGAAGACTTGGACTTTTCTTATAGCTCGGATGAAAATGCCGATGTGAAAAAGAAGACCGTCAAAAGCAAGCCTGTAAAAGTCGATATTAATTTATCTATGACAGCTTATGCCAATGCGCAAAGCTACTACAACAAAAAACGTCAAGCTGCTCAGAAGGAACAGAGGACTTTGGATGCTTCTACTAAGGTTTGAAAAAATTTCTAGTTAATGCTTTTTTGTCTAAATTTTTTTTTTACTTTTCGGGGACTTTGAAGCTCTTTTAGTTGTGATTGGATTTGCGTTTGTCATGGTTCAGAAACTGGTACAGTTTGGAAATTGCTTTTCTATTCCTTATATTTTTTGATGAAATGAAATTCTTCATCCGTCTCAATTAGTTAAAATCCCAGTCAAAGTTATCGTCGGTACAAAAAAGGTAACGGAAAAAAAGAACGTTCGCTGAAACAAGAGTATCTGGAGGAGTGCAAAGCCAAACAGCTGTTAATTTGCCTTGACCATCCGTTTAATTTTAGGCCTTCAAATCTGCTGAAAAGAAGACGAAACAAACTTTGAAAGAAGCTGCCGTCATCAGCAACATTCAAAAAGCAAGAAAGTATGTCGCTGGCTGCGTTTAATCGATCGCTATTTCTAACTCGGTGCTTTGTTTTAGGACCTTTTGGTTCGAGAAGTTTCTGTGGTTTGTATCCTCCGAAAACTACTTAGTTTTGGGAGGCCGGGATGCTCAACAAAATGAAATTCTTGTGAAGAAATATCTAAAAGCAGGTTTATTGGTTTTGAATATTGTCTGAAATTAGTCTTAGCAGAGCATGTACTGTACAATCAACTGCTTATAATTTTACTGTTCACCGATCAGTGGTCGAGTGGATAGAGCGTCTGCTACTGAAATAGTAGACTCGGGTTCGATTCCCGGTCCGGTCAAACCATAGGCTACAAAAATTAGTATTCACAGTTTCTCTGTTTGACTTTCAACATTAAAAGGGACAGCGTAATGCCTCAACCCGACCGTCTTGCGGTGGGCAGGTGGCAGCTTGACTCGAAGACCGGAAGGTCCCTTCGTTGCCTCCTGACCAAAGAAACTTGGTGAATAACTTTTAATTATTATTTCAACTTCTTATGCTCAGCTTTTGAATGTTTGATTTTCGTTTGGTTTAACGTAGGCTTATATAATTTTGTTTTCAATATATTTACGTTGTAAAAGTAATTCTTACGTCTGATTGTTCGCCATAAAAGCGCTGAGCTTGCCTATTGCTAGCAGCATGGTGTTTCCAACACTTAAACGACTTTTTAATCAGGTGATGCTTATGTTCATGCCGATTTACACGGTGCCACAAGCTGTATTATCAAAAACCCCACAGGTATTTCTCATAGCCGACTAGATTCGTATTGAACCATGTGTATGTGTGACTTTGTTTTCTCTTTTGTAGTTATAGATTCCTAAACTTAACCACAGTCTTCCCTAGCTAAGTTTGGAACAGAGGTTGGGTATTGCTAGTAGCACGATATGTCAAATCATTCAACAGCATGGCTCCACTCTCTGTCGACTTCGTTTGGAGCATTTAGCATATGAAATTACGGAAACTCAAGTTTCAAACTCAAATCACTGGACCACTAAGCCACAGCTATTCAAAGTCCAATGGCTACCTAGTATTCAAATGTAGCTGTGTTGTCACAGTTTTATCATCCCGTGATTCGTAGAATCAACTGCAGAAAGATTTACTGCCGCATATATAATCGAATGCAAGCTTTTATTTTAACTTAAAACTACAAGTTCTCCTGGTGATGTAGACTAGTTTTGAAGAAATCACCAAGGTGCTTCTCAAAAACTGATTTTATTAATCATTATTAATGAAAATAGTTGAATAGGTGTTTGTTTTGCACTTGAAATCAATTTAGATACAAACATTTTTAAAGAATGAAATTTAGCTGGAAACTGCGGAGGATCTCTCGGTCATTAAGTTGAGCAGCCATCTAATAATTTTAAAGCAATGAAGCTTTTATTTTGGCGTTTACTTGCATTTTTACGTATATTAGGTCTTCCAGTGCCGCCAAAAACGTTAAACGAAGCTGGTACAATGGCAATTTGTCACAGCGCAGCGTGGGATGCGAAGGTTATCACCAGTGCTTGGTGGGTGAACAGCGACCAAGTTTCGAAAACGGCCCCCAGTGGGGAATATCTTACAACTGGTAGCTTCATGGTTAGAGGTGAGGAATTTTGTGGATGGAAACTGAGGTGGTGGAAGAAAAAATCATTTCGGTGAAAAAAATACAAGTCAAACCACCTGGTTAATTTTTTTTTTTTGAGATGTGCTTTTCCAATTGCTAAAAGTCATTTTGAACACCATACATTTTATTGTTAGTATGGAGTATTAAATATTAATGGTGGTATTTAAACTTTTCAGATTATTTACTGTAAACTGGGGCTGGAAAAATCTGTAGGTTTGTAGTTGTAATTAAAGTTTATTTATCAAGTTGCCTGGGTCAGAACAGAGCGAAGGGAGCTTTCGATCTTAAAGTCAAGCTGCCACCTGCCCACCTGTATACTACACACGGTGGAGGCTTCACACTGTCCCTTTGATTGCTGAACGTCAAGCAGGGAAGCTGTGAATACCGTTTTTTTTATGGTCTTTCGTTTGACTCGACCGGTAGTCGAACCCGAGTCTACTATTTCAGTAGCAGACGCTCTATCCTTGCGACCACTGATCGGTATTAAATTACGAAATCATAATTAAAGCTTTCGTGGAAAAATTTCCGCGATAAACTAAATAACAATTGCTTTTTCTTTTAGGTAAAAAGAACTACCTGCCTCCTTCGTATTTGATATATGGATTTGGATTTTTATTTAAGGTAAACTAGTTACTTGATATTTTTCTGCCCCATTAGTCTTGCTAAATTAAGTTGAAGTATGCGAAATATCTTGATAAACAAAATGTTTTGATGCCAAGAGAATTCTTTTAGATATTTTCAAAGCAAAAATTTGTTAGCCAAACCTTGAAACTATGAAATCAAACGGAAAGATGGGCGTTATTGTTTATCCATGGACACAGAGAATAATTGTTTTAGACATTTGAAGTTGGATCAGTTATTCTGTATAATTTTGCACTGGAAGTTGTTTTGTTTATAAGAGATACGGAAGTTTATTTGTCGGAAAAAGATTATGGTTCATTACCTTGAAAATGCTATGTTGCTTTGTTGATGTAGGTTAAAAGCGAGAATTAAAATAATCAAAATATAATTAGTGAAATTTTAATCACAGTTTCTATACTTCTCGTTTATATTAAGGAGGTTTCGAAATCGCCCTCACCTCTATTTTCTAAAGATAGAATCTTGGAAGGATCAAATCATAACAAATAGTTGATTTAGGTTGATGAGACTTGCATTTGGAAGCACAAAGGAGAAAGGAAAGTCCGTGCGATGGAGGACGAGTTATCATCAATTGCAGCAACCACAGAACAACTTGACGAACTAGGTCAGCATTTTGAATGTGTTTGATTTTATCTTAAAGCAAAGTGTATCATCATAGAAAATGTAGTAGCGCTTTTACATGTCCATTTTTCAAGCCCGGTTTTTGTTATCGCTAGGATTTTATTCCCCAAGTTGTCTTGGCCAGGAGGCAGGGAAGGGACTTTTCGGTCTTCGAGTCAAGCTGCCACCTGTCTACCACGCACGGTGGAGGTTTTAAGCTGTCCCTTATTATTGCAGAACGTCAAGCAAGGAGCTTTAAACACCAATTTTTGTAGTCTTTTGTTTGACCCGACTGGGAATCAAACCGGAGTCTCTACCGTTTCTGTAGCAGACATTCTATCCACCCTCCATTGGTTGGTTGTTGATTTCTGCTAAGTACTCACTGCCGCCGACCCACGCCGAAAAAAATTCCCTACCGTGCCAATCAAAGTGTTTGTATGTTAGCGTTGTTTTTTTAGTAAAATATCAACCCTTTGATTTGTACGGCTCTCGTGGTAAGCAGGCACCGGAAACGAAAACCGGGCGTGAAAAGTGACATGTAAAAACGCTAATAGTCTACCACCTTGCCGCTAAATTCCAGCGAATTATAAGTTTTGGTTATAATTGTTTAAAACTAAGCTTGACGAAATGATTTTACCGCCGCGCCAATCCACAGTTTGTTTTAGCGGGGCGGCCTTTTATGTTTAACACTTTTTGTAAGTGTTAAGTTAGTCATTGTTTTGGAAAAAGCATTCCAAAGCATTGAGCTTTACGAACCACAAGATAACCATTAATTTTACAAAACTGTACATGTAGCATTTCAACGTCCAGTAAAAATTCAGATTACACTGATTTCAAAATTCATTTTGAATCAAGTATTTTTCCAGACCTGACTTCAGATCATGATGAAGAACTTGGTAACGAACCGAATGTCGTAGAACACGAAGAAAATTTGAAAACTGAAGAGAGCCCGAACGCAACTGAGGAGCCACCTGCAAGCAACCATGTCACCTCATCAGAAAATTCCGAAAATGCTGATTTCAAAATAAGCGATAAAATTCAAATAATGGGAATTACTGATAAGCCCGGTAACGAAGTGCAGAATACTGATGAAATTAATGAAAATGTACGAACTACTGATGAGACCGATCCCTCCAAGATGAAAACTGCAGAAAGATTCGATGGAGCAAGCGACTCCGGTGAAAGTGTATCTGACTCGCCTGATGAGCTAGCAACTACTGAAACACTGAGACTTGAATACCCTGATACCCACGTACAAATCAGTTACGCCGACGTTGATAAATATCAACTGGAGTCGTTGGCCAACGAACAGGTATGTGTACAATAAAGCTAACGCCTACTGTACGTAAAGATCTTTGCATTGAGGGAAAACGGAGTAGTTATTAGCAAGTGTTTGTACGGATTGCCAGAGCAAAGTAAGTGTTGTACCGCAAACTCGTTTAGTCAGAGAAAGTTAAAAATTGAAACCATTCGTTTGTGTTACTGGCAAACTGCCTTTTGGGGGCATATTTTTTGGGTATGTTAACTTATTTTGATTTTTTTAGACTGCCCGAACGAAATAGTTAGCTTTTAACATAGCCACTCTTCGCGCTTGGTTTTTGGTTTCGGTGCTGAATTACGAAAAGAACTGTGTCAAGACTATCAACCCAAGACTTGATATGTCCCGCAAACAACACTGCTGACAGATAAAACTCTTTGGCTCCACGGTTCTTTCGTGATTCTGCACTTTTTTCCTTAACTCAGCTTTCAGTCAACACCGAAAAAGCACGAACTGGACTGAAAAGTGAGCACGTGAAAACGTTATATGCCAAGGTCAGCGTGGCTGTTCATATGAAAATAGCATCATTGTCTCATGTTAGTAAGATGGTGGATTGTTACTATTGCGTATTTTGTTTAGGACGGCGATGATGAAGTAGTGTATCTGGGTGATAACGTACCGGTTTCATTACAAACTGAAAAGGTACGTGAAACAATTAAACCTGAGTTTTGAGGCAGTGTAGTGTATTCGCTACGATTGGAGCTGAGCGTCAAAGTTTTGTGTTTAATTTGTAAAGCGGAAATCAGTGGGCTGCTAGATTAAGGAATTATGACAAAATAAACAAATTAAGTGATTGTTTCCACTCTTTATGAATCCAGGCTTCGCAAAATTTAGCGTGGTGGCTTACGAAATTATTGAGCAGTGGTGTAATGCAATTGTAATGGCAATATTGCTTTAGGGCCCACATGACAGAGCGTGTTAGCCAGCTTGTAAAGGTCATTCTCGCTCGTTAAAACGTGCCAATCAACTGAAATCTTTCATTATACTCGCTGTATTACGCCAAAGCATGTAGCGAGTTTGCGGGGCCCATCTCCGCGTCATTGCGCTTGTGGGCAACACAGCTCCTTTCGAAGAAATGCTGCAGCGGTGGCGAGCCGTTGGCAACATTGCGTCCGATTTGATCGGCCCGAGATTTGAACCTCAGACCTCCTGCTCCAGAGACGAAGGCGTTACCGCTCTACCAACTGGCCGGTTTTAAAAGGCGCTAACGAGCAAAAAAACTTTATACACAAGCTGCCATTTTCAAACACACTAACCCAAAGTGCAGTAATACTGTTCGCTCGAATTTCTTTGCGGTATGTTCGTAACCTACGTAGGACGTAATAAATATCTCATGCTGACGTCAAATGCATTTCTATTTCAAAATAATCCGTTCAAACGTACGGTATGTACTGCATTGTTATGAAAAAAGATACTATCTACTATGCGTTATCATTCTAAGCTTGCAAATTCCTCAAACGACAGAATTTAATTATATTTTTGGAACAGTGTTAAAACAACAACTTTTTCCGTACTATGATTTTTTGAAATGACGTAAAGCGCCCTGGAGGTTGTTGGTGGGCAAACTTATATGTTGACAGTAACTTTTGATTTCAAAATTTTTCAAAAGGGAACAAGTCGAAGTACACTCTTCTTTTTTAGAACCGGTAAATCTTGAGTTGAGACTGGCTGTTTTTAATGTTTTGCGATTTTCAGCCTCATTTGTTCTCAATTTCTTTAAAAATTTTAAGAGCATCGATGTCGATTTTAAGCGCCTATGTTTGTAACACTGTTTAATTCCTATTGCTCTGTCTTCTAAAGTGAAGGTTTTTTTCCTGCTTTTGCAGTATCGTAAAATTGCAAAAAAGAAAAATCAAATTTTTATCAAGTTGAACTCCTGCCAAAAATATTTCTCACTTGCTTGTGCAGAGCAACAGCGCTCTATAATCTTTGAATAGTTGCAATTTTGCTTGCAAACACAAAAAAAATCACTAAAATTTTATCGTTCTAATTTCTGAATCAGCACAAATTTTAGTTTTTTCATTGATTTGAATTTTTTTTCGTTTGTTTTTGGTTTATGTTGCTGCGGAGGCTGGCATTGTTTTTAATTTGTTCTTAAATTTTCAGCAAAAATGAGCCCCGTGTTCTTAGAAAATTGTTCTTATGAAAAGAATGTATTGCTATTTTTGTCAACTGGCGCTGCTCAATATTTCTTTATCAGTCGAAACAGCAAATGGTTCTCAATGCTACTCGTTTTCTTAGCAGTCTAATAGCAAACATGGCGACGATTTTAATTTATTTTCAGCAAAAATTCACTTTATTTAGAAGTTTTGAACATTTAGCCATTAAATTTCTGAACCAAAAAAGATTTCTCGCACGCTTAAAGAGTGCTTCAAAATCTTCGTTACGTTGGCCAGGAAAATATGACGTTTTTTATTCGAGTAATATCTCGCAATCAATCCAAGCAACTTGACGAGCGAAAATGACGTTACCGAGCTCTCAAGAGCTTCAGATGTATACAGTGTAAAAATAACCTCTTGCATTTAACGAGTATTTCGTTCGGTAGCGCCTTTTAAAAAAATTCTCGTTATTAATGTGAACGAGGAAATTTATGTCATGTGGGCCCCGGTAAGTTCAACAAAGAATTACAATATTTTTTTGTGGAGTGTGTGCTGTCCGTACAATTTTGAACAATGATTAATATTCTGTCACGAGAAAGCAACGGTGGCGCCATCCATTGGACGAATCCGCACCTACGTACAAGTTGACTTTTTCTCAAGTTTTTCTGTTGTTTTTGCTATTTGTTCCAAGCCATCTGCAAGAACCTAACTGCGTGACCTGGATGCGAGTTAAACCCAGATCATGTGGTCATGAAACTTTATGCCAATTTTCAGCCGTCTGAGCAACAAAAAGACAAGCCCCGGATGTCAGCCAAGCAGAAGCGAGAATTAAAGAAGCAACAGAGAAAACAACAAAACAATGCAGACGACAAGCAAGATGTACCCGACGGTTTTGATCTTACAGATGTCAGAAAAAATAAGGTATCAGTTTCCATCTACATTTTTTTTACATTCATTGTTTAATTACAATTATTTAAAAATTCTAATATTTGTATTCCTTTGGTCTAAAAAATTAACATGGTTTTTTTCTCACATTTGGCAGTTAGTTTGCCCAATATTTTAGCGTAGCTGTTAGATTGACCAGTATCCTACTTTTGACGTAGTGTGTCTTTTCACTTGTATCATTTAAATGTTCTACTGGAGTTTCTTTCTAATTGCTTAAAAGTCGTATTTGTATTTTCGAAGCAAACACGATGCAATTTTACCTTCGATTTATTTTTGTTACAGAAAGAATTGCATCAGCAGCAACCTTACGTCAGAGGGCAAAAGGTAGGTTCCTGACGGGAGTTTTGTTAAATGCAACCGAAATATTTCTTTAGTTGGCTCCTAACTGTAGCTCTGGCCTTATCCCCAGCTCTCGCTTTCCCTCTAGCGGCTTGAGTGTCGAAGTACTGCGTGTGTCATGTCTCCCCCTAAAATCCCCTTATTACTCTTCTTCGCATTTCCTGACAGCGACTTCTTTCGCTTCCCATTTTCGCCCTGACCCCCAGCCCTAATACTCCCGTAACCCTAATTATTGAAATCATAACTCTAATGCAAATTCTGACTCTTACCCCAACTCTCGCCCCCAGCTATTAAATAGAAATATTTGGCTATTAATTATATATTACATTAAATTTCGAAAAGCGGAGAATTGGACTGGTAGCCTTTTGTTTTGCAGTATCGAAACTGTACAACATGCTCTTGCGAATACAATAATATAATGAAAAAGATAATTTATTTTTCATAAACTTATATGATCCAAAAAGTTCGAAACAGTGACACAAGGCAATGCTATGCTGCTAACTTTTAGGGGTTATCAAATGATTGAACACACCCAAATGCAGCTACGAATTGAAGGGAACATACCAAATTGATGTGTATTTGCAACATAAGGCCATCCATCCAAGCCATAGTGTGTAACGTTAAGAATTGCTCATTCCTGTTTTAGTAGTAGTAGTTGTATTATGATGTTTATTGGCTTGTTACAAATTCAATAGTCCCATTTTCTTGTTTTCACATACATCATGATAAATACATTAAAAAAACAACAAAGGTTTGTTGCCCTACGTACGAGGGTTATTCCTCCACTAGTTTGCTCGTAAAGACTGCAAAATTACTTGCAAAATAGAACGATACGGTCGGCCTTTTCTTCAAGATGAACTTCGGCGTTGTTTTTTTGGCTGGGGTTGCTGCTTCAGTTGGGGCGTTGGCTGAGTCAGTGGCACCCTAGAAGTTTGTCTATTTGAGGGAGATTTTGTTCAATTCTGAAAATATAAAATAGTCTTATAGTTAACTGTATCTTAGATTGTTTAATGTTTATCCTTAGATTCTTAACGTTCACTCTTAATTATTAAAATGTTCCTAAAACGCTGTAGGATCGTTTCTAAACCAATGTGTCAAAGATTGATAATACTGTAACTCTCAGGGCTCTTTGAGAAACCAACCATTTACTTTTTAATTGTTGTTGTTTTCTTTATTGGACTCTATGTAACATCTATTGATTTCTCGGTATATTGTTTTAAACAAAATTGATAAAGTAGTCACGCTAGATTGCATTATACATTGAACAAATTTAATAAACGTTATTTCATCTTTCGTCCTAAATGCTCGATTGTCTAATTCTGAAAGCTTTACCAAATAATTTCAAATTCAAACATTTTTAAAACAAGTCTAAAAACTTATTTTTGCTCGTTCAATTTCTACAAAATTCGAAAAAGGGGGTTTATTCTCAAAATTTTAAAACTGCACCAGTGTGTAGTTACCAAACTTCTGGCGTTTTGATGCCAATCGACTTTTTTCTCCAAGTAGGAACCGAATAACATGCAAATATGTTTAGCTGCAAGTTAACCGCAAGTTTTAAACCGCTCAAAAACGTAAAAGGCTTAATTCTGCGAATGGAGAAAAGGAACAATTTCCACTTCATGCAATTGTATTGCACTTTGTAGTGACCTGGCGGCTGTTGTGCGGGTGAAGCACTTCCTCGGCTCACTCAGATAACATCGAGCTGGTATCCCTTGGCCGGATATTTCATATTGATTTCGTGCTATTTATCTGAGGTTTCATGTAAAAACGCTGCTCTCGCTCAGACAGTGAAAGGAAAATACGAAGTTTTTGTCAGTCTGGGATTTTCAATATTTGTCAGTCAGTCTGGGATTTTGCTAGTCCGGACTTCTTTCCGCACTTTTACATTCTCGTTGTTGCAACTTAAAAACAAGTCAAGACTTGACTAAAAATCATGCAACACCAAGAAATTGTTTAAAACCAGACAAGTCTAAGATGACGGCTCGACCTGAACAACTTATCATGCACTATTTCACCTATGTCAACTAGTAAATTTTAGGTTTGCTGTTTCAAGATTTTTTTCGAAGTTTCAGCCTCATTTTGTTCTGAATTTATTTAGAAAATAAAGTGACATAAATTTATTTTTGCTTGATAAAAGTATTGTGTTGCATAGAAGTTTTGCGATTGTCAAAGCAGCTACAAAACAGCGTTTTCCACTGGCCATGATTGCAAAAACCTGGTTGTCGTTACAACTTAACAGAAATTGATTTTTTAGTTCCAAATTTTGGTCCGTGCTTTTGATTACGAGCATTCTTTTCATGTCGAGGTTAGCATTCTTATCGTGAACTGTTAGTTGTTTGGAAACTAGCTCATTAGTCTATATGGTCATATTAGTGAACCAACAGTCTCAATACATTCAAAATTAAGGAAACAAAGACGCATTAATAATTAATCAGCCAACCTCTCAAAAATATGCTCTTTGATGTTAAGATGAGGGTTTTAAGTTAAGGATTCGGGTTGCAGGCATCTGTCCGAAAAAAACGAAAAAAAGTATTAAACCTTTACTAGCACTTTACTACATTTTACAGAAAAAACTACGGCGAAAGAACAAAGACCAAAGTGACGACGAGGACGAAAAAAGAAAGATGATGGAGATGTTGCAAGTACGTCTTATTCGAATCTTGTTTTACGACAACTTTTTCGCATTGCATGTTTTACTTAAAAGGGCAATCAACCCTATTTTTGAAAAAAACGGAGGAAAAATCTTAAAAAATAAATTTACCAACATGACCCCATTGCAATTCTTGCAACTCATCAAGTTAAGAAAGTCCAAGGGAAAAGTTTTCCTCTTGGAATCCAAATTTGTGCAATCTTGTTTCAAGTAGATAGCGCAATAAATCAGTTTTATAAATTTCGCTTTTTTCAAGTCTTGTACCGGGCTTCTTGGAGCTAGTTGAGTGCTAAAGGTATAGGTAAATGAATTAATGGAGCAACTGCTGTTTGAATTCAGAGAGGTTAAATGATTTTGTAGAGCGTTTTGGCCGCCAAAAGCTAGCAAAGTATTCGGAATCAAGATAACATTTTCGTGCTATGGGCGAAGTAGCCTATAGCTTATTGTGGCTATTGCCTGCTATAGGTACCCTACCTCAAGACAATGATTGCATGTTGAAGGCTGAAGCATCGCAGCTGACTTGATCTTAGACTAAGATTCCAGTTTTTAGTGAGCCAGTAAGTTTTATGGAACTATTGCACAATTAGTTTAGGCCTAAAGTTCAAAAGACCGTTTAGTTTTTCACGTAATTATGCAGCTGCAAAATTTGTTGCAAACATTTTAGTTAACATTTTTCGTATAGGTTTGCTACGGTTTTAGCAGGGTACCTACGAAGCCACTGCCTCGACAGCTGCAGATGTAGTCAAACGGTTTTGACATTCTTTCGTTCGGTTTGTTTTTGTTCGGAAAGTGTTTCTCTTTCGTCTAAGGGGGAAAAGAAGTGCGATTATCTTATGATTTCGTGGCTGAAGAGAATCAAAATTGGTGTGAAAAAATTCTGAAAAATTGCCATTGAAGTTGTTTCGCCGTGGTTTCAGAGTAAATTTTTTTAAATAACAACGTCCTGAATGCCCTTTTAATATCCGTTCTGGTAGCTCTTACCTAGACTTCTGCGTCAGTAGCCTCTGGATCAGAAAGCACTCAAACGATTAAAAATTTAAATTCTCGCCCACCAACGTCAAAAGTATAATCAAATTACGATTAGATTAGCTTGATAGGGACTAAGCCTTGGTTGTTCCTGGACAGTGCTCGGTCACGTGTTTGTAATTGATTATGCTGTAATTCCAATCTTGAATTATGAAAGAGATACTGTTTTGCGTGTGTTTTTTCAATTAAATTTTGCTTTTCTATTTAGTCTGCTAAACCAAAAGATAAGAAGAAGAAATACAAAAAGCAAGAACAAATCAAACAGGTTCAAATAAAAGGTAATACAATGTATAATTTTACAACTTTGTAGCAATTGCACATTTTTCTTTAAAAAGTTAACTTCGTTTAAATCCTCCTTCAATGATTTAAAAGCCGCTTGTTTTTCACTGCCTAATTTGATTGTGCATTTTACCTTCCGATTTTTTCCACCATTTTGTGGAAAATTAGTACAAAGTAAGTAAATATAGAAAGATTTCAAGGCTTTTCCAGTATCGCACTTGACTTGTTAATTAATTTCTCAAGTAGCACTTTCGCGGTTGCAAAAAAATGTTGGTTCAAACTACAATTTCAACATATTTAGTTTGAATTTGAATGTATTTCAGATCCCCAGCAGTATTATTATGTTTCGGTACAGAAACATTATTTTTCTATGTTTTGAACGCCTTTTGTAACGACTGCTAGCGTAGAAAGGCTGAGGTGTTTTAAGATTGTTCACGCAGCTGTTTATTTCATTTGCAGAAAACAAAAAATCACAAAAGAATTTTTCAAAATCATCCAAACTATCAGGTATGCTTTGGTAGCGTAATAGGTTACGAAACTTTTATAGATGATGTAGTAATTTTGCAATTACTACATCATGCGGCAACGGCACCACAATATTCTGCAGTTTTACAGCTTGGTCCTAAAGTTAGGTGTTACACAAAAATTTTTAGCATTATTTTGCAGTATTTACTGCAAACGTACTACAAAGTGGCCAATGGCCATTTTCTAAAGAGCACGTGTATTAATCGTACGTTGTATTTAAGATGCGGACTTTATTCGCTTCTCTTTCCTGTTTTTAACGTAGGCTTAGCAATGATACTGTTGCATAAGTATGTTTGGGTTGCATTTAAAGTAATGCTTCTCTTTCTAGGTGGCGCTCACGAAAAAGGCAGAACTGCTGAAGGTACGGTAAGACTCTAGAAGTGTTTTAAGTTTTCAAATTTAACTCGGAACTATTTAGAAAGTGCCTTTGTTGTACGTTTATCTGCATTCTACATGATTTTAGTTTATGGTTAACATCTTGGGTTTGAAAAATACTCGATTGCGAAAGGTCAGAGCGGATATAGCAGCGGATTACAGCTGTGCTAAAATTATTTACTGTAATGGTCTCATTTACGGGTAAAACAGAATGTTAGGTTTTACAGGATTTTAATGTTTTAATCCTGTAATAATCTGCTGTTTTATTTGATGTTCTATTTTTCTTGCCATGATTTTATGTTGTTTCTTGCGGCCTGCAGCGTATTCAACCTGGCATGGTGTCTTATTTTCTAGTTCGTAAACTAAGTTGCAATGGAGCCAATTTTGCTGAAAAATGACCACTTTTCAGATAAACAGTACGATTCTGAAGAAGAGCGAGAACAGGCGCTTAAGGAAGAGAATTTACAGCTAACAGAAGCTAGCAATGCTTTGGACAGTTTGACTGGAATCCCGTCAGCTGACGATATTTTGCTATTTGCAATTCCAGTATGCGCCCCTTACAACACGATGCAAAATTATAAGTGAGAAAGTTGTTTACTATATTGCTGTAAAAAGTGTTTTAAATGGCAAACTAGCTTCTTTTAATGTGTTACAGCATGTCATAAAGCATATTTTATTCAAAAACTAAGGTGAGGACAAAAATAACAAAAGCTTCAAGCTGCATTTTGAACTGAAAGTTTTCGCTGGGCGGGTTCAGTTTCATTGAAATCGTTCGTTCGTGATAGCTGCTGGAAGTCTTTTTGCGGGCCAAAGTTGTGTTGTGCATTGGGCACTGGCCGGACTTTGGACATTTTTCATTTATTTGATTTTTTTTCAGATTCAAAGTTAAATTGACGCCTGGTACTGGCAAAAAAGGAAAAGGTAATTTCCCTTGATTTTTGTGTGTGTGTGTCAAGTACCGGTAAAAGTTGAGGGCTAAATTTTGTACATTATGTCTCTTTCATTTTTTCTTGATGTAGTTTGTGTTAATTTACTTCTAAATGAATTTTGATTATGTAGCTTTAATTTGCTATTAGTTTTATCGTTTTAATATTTTGATCTAGCTGCCAAAACTGCAATCAGCATGTTTCAATCATTTCGCGACATTACAATTCAAGAAAAAGATCATTTACGAAGTGTTAAGGTAAACGTTGAAAGTTGGAACAGATTTTCAGTATTACTATATTTTTACTTGTAACTGTAGTAGTGTAATTATTAGTGATTAGGTTTTGAATCTTACTGATTAAAATGAGGGTTGTCCTTAATCGATAGCACCAATGCCGTAATGCTGTTTGTCCGAACAAAGAAACAAAAACGATACCTTTCCGCAAATAGTTTTAAGAAATTTGAAAACTATCGGCGTTGATAAAGGTTTCTTCTTGACTGTGAATTGTTAAGCTTTGGAATGAAATGCTACATCTTGATGATTCCAATCTAGTTTTGGTTGGAGCCTTTGAGGATCTGACTTGTAATTTTTCGAAACCGATAGCAAAACCACTCATGATATTTTTGTTTTAATTTTTCAGGATCATGATTTGTCCCGGAATATGCCTGGAAAAGTGAAAGTTTCTGCTCCGAATTTACAAAAACTAAAAGGGAAGAAGAAATAAGAAATCCAGACTTATTCCCAATTGATAGAATGTAAGCTATGCAAGCCAAAATACCGTTAGAAGTCGAAGTTTCTTAGAAATGTGCAATTTTAGTGAATTTTAGCGGTATGAAATTCAGTTTTAATTTGCCAATTTCGATAGTGCATTACGAAGGGGTTTTGAAAGCGTATTATTTGTACTTTGCCTACAGTTTCAAAAATTAAAACTTAATTCCAAATTGCCAGTGTGCCAAGCGGTACCTTGTCGAAGCCTACTACAGCATACAAACGAATTTGATAATTAAAATTGTCATCAACTTCAAAGAATTTCGTTTTTGCCGAAAACGTAATGAGGTAGGCAAAATATATGATTGAGAGTTTCATCAAGCCGTAACATGTGCTCGTGCCCTGGCTACAGATAATGTGTTTAATGGTGGTTGATATTTTGCAGTGGTATTAATGGCGGTGTGCTTGCAAAGGTTTCTTGTTTTTTGTAACATTCGAAAAATAAATCCAATCATTGTTTTTCTGTTTAAATCTTGTCTGTTTCAGGAAAAAATGAGTGAGAAAAGGTGAATTTTAAAGCAAGGTGGTCGACATTCCGGTAGGGTTAATATGCGAGTGAAAGTATTTTAGCGTCAAATTAACTTAAGTAGCTCTTGCACATTTAACGATTGTGTGGAATTATGCATCGACAAAAACACAAATTATTTTCCAATACTTGAATTGTATGGAATAACATCGAACTACTTATTGGCAAAAGGAGATGAAAGCAAGAGGTTTAGTTTATTCTAATGCCCTTTAATCGCTTTCCATGGAAATTGGTCTGCGAAAACGAGCTGACCACTGCGTGAGAAAGATTCAGTCGTTCAAACGTTTCTACTAGAGTACGTTTGTGTAACCATGTCAATACATGGTGCCCTTTTTGAGTTTTGTTCGCAAATCTTTTGTTAGGCTGGGCCAATGCGACTGGGAGACTGCTAGACCCGATCAGAAATCGGTGCCCTATTTTACACGGAGTCTGGGTAGGGGAGAAAAATGCCCCATCTCCTCGTTTTTAGTGAAATATGTTCAGAAAAAAGTTTTGTATTTCAAATCAACTTTGACTTTTGAGTGAAATTTTTTACAAATAACCTCTGAAAATTTGAGGTTGCTAAGTTAAGGGGAAGTTTCCTAATTTTAAGGTTTTTTGGGAGTTAGTCGCCGACATCTGACCATGTTTTGGCCCGTATTTAATATCAAACGTTTTTGTGACGTAATCGCTAGAAAACAAACCTATGTGAAAAATTTAAGCCTCTCATGACTTTATTTTTCGAAAATATGGCCGTGACGTCACTATGATGACGTCATCAACTCAAAACCAATTTTTCAAATTTTGGTGAACACCAACCTGCATGTCGAATTAGGTGTTCTCATGATTTTCGGTTTAGGATTTGGATAGGCAGAGGGCATTTTTGTGTAAAATGTGTTGGCCACGCAGCCCATGTAAAATAGGATCAAGTATTACTTCCTAGCACGCAACGACACATGGCCAGTTAGTAAATCGAACAGGTAGTTAGCAACTGCTGAACTGGTCCTGACCGGGTGAGGCTCGATTGTTTGGTCTGGGCGGAGTTTTCGTTCCTCCGAACGTCAGAAGGGGTCGGGTAGCCTTTTGAGCTAGGCCACCATGCGGGAAAGTTGACCAGGTATTTTAGGTCCAAACAGGAAGAGCACCCAAAACGCTCACACTTTCAAGCAACATGATGATTAATTGATTTAAAGGCGAGCTCATCTCCACTGCGGTTTTCAGAGATAAAATTTGAACGGATTGGAGTAAGATGTTGTTCGCACGGAATGCTAAAGATGTACAACTGAAATAGAATTTGTTTTGAGCCATTTAGACTTGGAGCAACGGAGTCCAAGGTGCGGCTCGCGAAGAAATTTTATACGGCCTCCGTCGAGAATGTTAGTTTGGTCCGCCTCCAGAATCTTTTGCCGGCAATCAAGAACAAACAATACGGGCGTGGCAAACCTTTACATCCATAACCACTTCCAGTGGCGTACGCAGGATTTTTCAATGGGGGGGGGGGGGTTTGAAAAGTGACATCAAAAATTTTTTCGCAATCTATACTTTGGCGAATAAATAACTTAGCGTAATGTAACAAGATGGAGTCAAAGTCGCACAGTGCGTAATGCAAATTAAACTTTTCAAACAAAAAACAATTAAGCATACATCTATAGTTCATCATAAGGTTTGCAACTGAAAGATCAAGAAAACATTGTTCAAAACAAAAGCCTACGAAACCCCATATGATTATAAACAGGGGGCAAAGCGTGGTAGGCACGTAGCCAGAAATTCGCAATTGACGGGGCTGTTTTGGGGGGTCTGGGGGCGGAGCCCCCAGCCGCTAGAGGCTATTGGGGGTCTGGGGGCAAAGCCCCCAACCGCCGGAGGCACGGGGGTTTGGGGGCGGAGCCCCCAGCGCTTGAAAATTTTGCATTTTTTTTTAAATAACTTAATTTTAGGGCTATATTGATGAAAAATAATGCTTTTAAAACTCGGCATAGAAATTGGTAGTGCAATTAATTGCTTCAACGGATTAAACTGTTTGCATAAATGAGCTATGTGGAAGGTGGCTAATGGTAAAATTTTAGCTCTCTTGTTTACATGCTGGTAAATTATAAAATCCTTTAGTTCAAGAAAACTCAGACAGAGTAATCTATTTTGTCTATATTTTACAGAGAAAAATAATTGGGGGGGGGGGGGGGGAGCTAACGGAAAAAATTTTGAGACAAGTGATTGGTAATTAACTAATACTAAGTAGCCACCCCCCTATTCCTAAGTTTATAATATGTTAGCTAATGAAACCTATGTTCAGCATTTTTGCTCTAGCGATCAAATTTGATTGCTTGTTTTTGACCATTTTTCAAAGTTTTCATTGATTTGAGGGTATTATTTTTGACAAATTACCCCCCCCCTAAATTTACGTTTCAGAAGATGTTTTAAATCACTTTTTAGTCCATTCCAGCGCAAAAAAAACAGTCTCAGTAGTGCTAAAAATGTGTTATTGTTTTTTTTATTCTGCATTTTGGTTGAAAGGCCAATGGGGGGTCTATAACCCCCCCCCCCCCCCCGCCTACTCTACTTAAAGTTACTCTGACTCGTAACACGACATTCCAGAGTTTCAGTATTACACTTAGTCGCTTACAATGTTGCATTAAATAACAAAAAAATTATTTGCTGTAATTAAATATTTCGTATTAATATGAGAGTAAAGAAGGAGCTTGTTTGTTTTGCGCAATAAGGCGATATTTTGAATGATATAGGCCTATGTCGGATCAATAGGGAGGATGGTTTAAACCCCCACCCCCCTGTGTGCGCCTTTGCCCATAAGTGAGCTATGTGGGCGGTGGCTAACGGTAGCATTTCAGTCCTCTAATTTACAAGCCGGTAAATCATAAAATCATAATTTGAAAAAACTCACGAGCATTTATATTCTGTAGTTTATAGAGTGAAACAGTTGGGGAAAGAGGGGTGGAGGGGGGCAAATGGAACGAGATTTGAGTGGATTAATAATTAACTGATACTGAAACCCCATCATCCTGAAACCCCATCTTTGATGAAGCCAACGTTAAGCATTTTTAGCGGTTAAATTTGCAAATTTAGGCAATTTTTTGAAGTTATTGATTTATAAGCCATATCTTTGACAAATTAACCCCCCCTAAGAAACTCTAAATGCTTCAAAAGTTGCTTCAAATCATGTTGGAGTCCATGCCATTGCAAAAAAGCAGGCTTAGAAGTGCTAAAAACGTGATATTTTCTTTACTGTGCATTTTAGTCGACAGACCAATGGGGGGGGGGGGTTTGAACCCCCAAAACCCCCCCTGCGTACGCCCTTGACCACTTCGTAGTAGCGATGAGTTTATTTATTGATTTGACGTTTCGCCTTACAAACTGGGAGGCTTCTTCAGAACAATTTACGGCAGTGCTGCCTTTACAGTTACAAAACGATAAATGTTTTACGCAGTTACAAAAAGATAAATACAAATGTTGCCTTTGCAGTTACAAACAGTGTTACCTTTGCAGTTACAAACTGCAAAGGTAACACTGCCGAAAATTGTTCTGCAGTCAAATCAATGAATAAACTCATCGGTAGTACGAAGTGCAGTGGCTATAAATAACTATCCCGATGAACGCAACGCGTCCGTTATTTTTAAACCTTTACATTTCGTTCATTTTCAGACAAAACAGCGGTCAATGACTTTTTTTTATCTTCGCTTGTTCGCATTGAAATTCAGTTGAAGACATTTTGCTTTGGTTTTCGCTTGTCTTTCCGACCCAATTCCAAATGTAGATCTTTTTTTGTTGGCTCGTACCCAGCTTCGTTGGTTTTAATTTTATGTCTTTGATTAGTTTAGTTCGAGGTCATCACAATTATGAACACTGAGAAGATGTCAGCTTCTCGTCGTGAATTTTTTGCATCAATCTTAGATATCACATCGTAGATTTTAAGTGACTCAAAGGCATTTCTCGCCGTTTACGGAAAAGCTCTCAGCAATATCACACTGCCCCAAGCGCTAACCACTATATGGATGCAATGATGTAAACACACAATTTAATTATGACAATGTTTTGCTTCAGTTTGAACAAGAAAATTGCTACTGAAACAGTAGATTGGGGTTCGATTCCAGGTCGGGTCAAACCAAAGAGTAGAAAAATTGGTATTCTCAGGTCCCTTGCTTGATGTTCAGCTATTAGAGGGACAGTGTGAAGCCTCCATTGTATGTGGTAGACAGGTGGGCAGCAGTGCCGTCGCTACGGGGTGGGGGGGGGCAGGCTCGTGCCCCCCATTTTGGATTACTCAAAATACTGGTTTTGGAACATCACTCAACGACAAAACAACAACAATGACGGAAAAAGAATAATTACGTTCAAACATACTTCTCCTTTGAAAGTTTCTCGATTCTTTGCGGAATCGCTGGCAACCAACTGCTGTGTTACATAAAATCTGACGCAATATTCCGTCTTATAAGCACGCCTTTACGGATGTGTCGCAAAAGAGAGATATAAACCAGAAGAATCGTTACCGGTACTTCGTTAGTGATTATGATATGAAACATTTTCTTTCAAAGACCAGCTGTTTTGATTTATAGAGCACACTCAAGATTTTGAGGTCGCAGTCAGTGGTGCGACCAGGGTGAAGGGGCTTAAGCTCAAGTCACTTAGAAAATTTAACCCCAAAATACGAGCGTTTAGTATTTTAGACTTGACCTGAAGAAAGGGGAGGCTAAAGGTGCTAAGAAATTTAATTCGTTGAAATAACTTTTGAATTTTTGCAATTTAGTTATTCATATGGCTTCAAAAAGTGCGAAATGTGATTAAAATGGCGTTAAAATTGCTATTTTTTTGCTGCAAAATTACAAAAATCGCCCAGCCACTGGGGGCAACGCCGCCAGGACCCCGTCCACAGCCACTAATTATTTAATGAACATGCCCATTTGTGATACGCTTCAGTTGCATCAGTTTGTTCAGCACGGAAGCTAAATCAGGCAGTTTTGTGCAAAACAAAAAAACAAACTTTTGATTCACCCCTCTTTGTAAAATCCTAGTTGCACGTCAGGTAGCATTCACTGCTGTGGATAAAATTTTCAAACGATTATGGGCCGCAGACGAAACGAGCTAAGAAATGCTGCTGGTCTTCTTTTAAAATTCCTCTTAATTGTACCTTACAAGATCTAGAGATCAGTTTTTGTATGCAAATTTTATTGCCCCCCCACGTTTGGTTAGTGCCCCCTCACTTCGTTTGCTCTGGCGACGGCACTGGTGGGCAGATGGCAGCTTGGATTGGAGCAGGGGCGTCGCCAGCTTAGCGAAATCGGGGGGGCAAAGCTGAAATCAGGGGGCAAAGCTGAAAACCAGCGTTGACCTTGACCCAAATTTTCATTATTCCTAATTGGATTTAGGCGAATTTACAGTGAAAAATCAGGTGATCTCAAAAAAAAAAGGTCTTCGCCGAAATCGGAAGATTTTTTCTGGCCGAGTTCTGAAAATTAAACGGTTTTTCCGGCCAAAAACAGGTGATATCCAAAAAAAAAAGGTCATCGCCGAAATCCGAAGTCTTTTTCAGGCCGAAATTAGTAATTTAAACGTTTTTTTCCTGCCAAAAGCAGCTACTTTTTCCTCCCAAAAACCAGCACTCAAAAAATACAGAGAGGGGGGAGGGGGCAAGAAATAAAATCGGGGGGGAACAAAAATTGGGGGGCAATGCCCCCCCCTTGCCCCCCCGCTGGCGACGCGCCTGGATCGGAGACCGACAGGTCCCTTCGTAGTCTTCTGGTCAATGCAACTTGGTGAATAAAATGTTTACAATTTCGACTTCGCACGCCATCGAAAAAGTTTTGATACCCCATGGCCCTGACTTACAACTGGGAGGCAATCAAAGCCTCAATGGAAAGTTTTTGCTCTTCCAGCAATATTTTTAACTTTGCAATTGCCATTAATACACAATTTGAATTTGAACGTCGCACTCTTGCCTGCGAAATTTTATTTCTGGTCCTGTTAACCATTTTAGGGGAGCGAAAGCTCAAGTATATTCTTCACCTTAATTAACAACTTTTGTCTGTTTTTTGAAAGAAAGTATTGCTAAAAGAATGAATAGTTTCCCATAATTGTATGCTCGAAACCCTACAACGGAGATGGAAAGGAAGGAAAGTTTTTTTTCTCCTGAAATAAATTGCAAGTTTCTCATTTGCTGTTTGTGACGTCACAAATTACTGCAGCGAATATCAAGCGCAATAAGTTAAAAGTTTTGCTCTTTACAAATCTGAACCATTGCTGTTGAAAGCTGCCATCATGCTGAAAAAGCTTGTTAGGATTATGAATAGGAGCAGCTACCAACATTCGTCTAATGCTGAAAAGCGGTTTCATTGCCCCAGCAAGAAATCAACTACGAGCGACAATATTATTGAAAAATATCTCAAGTGTAATAATAAGCCTGATCGATGGAGGATGTTTACGAAAAGTTTTTATCAAAAAAAGAAACTCCATCACCGCCCTTCGGCAAATAACAAGAATCAGACCATAGACGATCTTTCTGCATCGACAGATAGGTACCATACGCAGGGTCGTAGTCACTAGTCAGGAAATGATCAAGCGGAGCTCAACTCAGCCCCACCTAAAAACGCTTGAGCTTCTAATGGAAACTTTCACTCATTGTTGCTGTAACCAGAGCTGTAGTGTCTCGAGACATGTCTCGGTCTCGAAACACTATTTTTCAAAGTCTCGGTCTCGTCTCGGTCTCGAAGGTCTAAAGCCTCGGTCTCGGCACCTCGAAGTCTGGGAAAATGGGCAAGTCTCGGCCATATTTCCAATCCGAGCGTAAAAACCCACAATAATTTTAGGTTTTTAACCGAAAAAAAAAACAAAAAACAAATCCTTTCCTGTTTAAACCAAGGGTTCTTAAAGTTATACCTTAATAGCCCATGGGGATTGAATATATCGAAAAAAGATATTTTTTGCAGAGTTAATATATTGTAAAACCCTAAAAGAGGGTATTTTGATTCACAATAATATGGACTAGGGGTAGAGAGCGTCTGAGATATAAAACATTTCGCTACCACTGGTTTAGACAAATGTTATGATCAATAAATTTTGAATTTTGCATTCTTATGCTAGTGGTACAACTGCAAGTTTTCTGCGTTTTGATAAGACGGCTGCTACTTTTCTTGTACCGGTTTTACTCTTTGGCGTATTCTGTGTCTGGAAGAATACCGATGTTATCTCCATGACTTTGTGAAAAAGGAATCAAGCAGTAATATAGGCTGCGCCGAGTGCATTCGCATTCTACACACGAAGTAACACGAAATATTTCGCATTCTAAACAAGAAGACCTCAAAAGCAGTTTGACGTTTGAATTTAGCTATAGTTGCTATCAAAATCCTTTTCATCACAAACTAATCGAATCGGAATTTTCAAATCAACAAACATAAACTGAACTTGGAGAAATGATAGGAAGTAAGCTTGCGCTCTTCAAAGAATTAAGCTTTTGTAAACAAAAATCGCAATTCTCTGAAAGAACCATCAGGACAACATTTGTGTGCAAAGATCAAAGTAATGGTACACCTATAGTATCACACCATGGGGCGATAAAGGTGTGGGTTGTGACAATTAATGTGACAATAGTTGTCTTGTGAATATTACAGTGGAACAGGTAGGACTGAAATATTATTCTAAGTTCTGCATAAATATTCTTCCATTTTGTAATTTGCACATTTAGTTAACAAAATTTTTTGATGATCATGATAGTATTAAATCTTAAAAACCATAAGCGACGCCAAAAAGCTTTCTAATTAAAAACAAACATAGGTGGGCAAGTTAATGCAAAACGTTAGCTTCGTTAACCACTGGTCCGTTAACAAACTTCACACCTCCGTTAACGTTAATCCGTTATTTTCAGCTTTAATTAACGGAAGTTGATAAAGTCCGTTAATTCGTTAACATTTTGCGTGTAATTTACATTTCGTTTTATTCACTCGCTTCTAGAACACGTACTGACGCTTTATTGCTGTGGTGGTCTTTTTGTGTTTTGGAAGTTACATTTTACAGTCTAATCTAATTTCAAATTAAAAATAAATTCAAATGCACTAACGAAGCTGCAATCGGAAAATCTTTGGAAATTGTGAACAGTAATAATTAATAGACCTATGAAGCTGCAGCATGTTTATTATTTGCCACAAAAAAAGAGCTCCTTTCTTCGCTTTCTTCTGTAAAACTCGTGCTAATATGCAACAAATGTTACCAGTGCAAACTGGTTTGTACCGGTACGATGAATGAATGGTGCTAGACATGAACGATAAAAACCTTAACGAAAGTTAACAAAACTTAACGGAAGTTAATTTAGTCCGTTAACATGAAAGAATTTTTTAACGGATTAACGAGTTAGTGAAAAAGTTAGCTTCGTTATTAACGATTAACGGACTTTTGCCCACCTATGAAAACAAACGTATATCTTTTAAGTAGTATAACTTTTTTAATTAGCTTGTTCCCAATATAATAGCGAAATGTCTAGAAATCTACATTACAATGTGTTGGGAAGTTCACCGAATGTCCGAAATTTAGTGTCAAAAATATTTGCAATATATTGCAAACGTTTGTGAATCGTCTCGGTCTCGGAACGTTCAAGTCTCGGTCTTGTCTCGAGTTTTTGCTCAAAGTCTCGGTCTCGTCTCGCTCTGGCAACGTCAATGTCTCGTCTCGGTCTCGAAGATTTTGGCCGAGACTCCAGCTCTGGCTGTAACTGCTGCAACCTAGGTTGTGGAAGCGCAGTTTGTGAATCGCTTCCGCTTCCAAAACTTGATGATGTAATTTTTGTTTGAGATTTTTTAACTTTAAAAATATTTCTGGCCAAACATTAGTCAAAACTAAATGTTTAATGTGATCTCCATCTTGCTGTAAAAACATTTTGTGGAACCAAAATGTGTCATTGGTTTGTTATCGCCAGGATCAGAGGGTGGGCGTAGCCAGTTGGAATTGCGATTGGGAGCATCTCTAATGCAAAAGGTCCTATCACATGGTTGTTTAGCAACGTGTAGTTTTAAGACTGCAAAATAACAAGCACAGTAAATTTTTATGGTTCGTTTATTCGATTGTTTGAGCTTCCACTCAAATGTCCAGGCAGGTTTCTTGCGGTCAGCTGGTTGTGTCTTCATCCAGTCGGATCAGTCCTCTGTGCCGTGAGGTAGAAAGTAAAGCGGACAGTATGTTGTTATGTGGTCTGGCGTTTGATTGTAAGCGCCACATTCGCATGTTGCATGCATTTGTTGCCATACCCCGTTTGTGTAGCGAAGAACGAGTTGGTCGAGCGGTAACGTGTTCGTCTCTGGAGCGGGAGATCTGAGGTTCAAATCTCGGGCCGGTCAAATTGGACACGGTGTTGCCAACGGCTCGCCACCGCCGCGACGTTTCTTTGAAAGGAGTTGTGTTGCCCGGGCGCAATGACGCGAAAATTGGCCCTGACAATCCGTAACACGCTTCGGCGTATTACAACGAGCATAATGAAGGATTTTATTTTATTTGGGATTTGAAGAACGCAAACGTCCAACAGCAGTACGTAAACGATTTAGCCTGGACCAAAAGCGTCTTGGGAGGTGCATTCCTGATGACAAAGCATCAGTGTTCGGGATGAACTGACAGAATCTGGTGTTGCAGTTGCCTCATTCAGTGTTCTAGGAATGTTCAGCCCAGTCTGTTGTCTTGATATCTGGTTGGTCAAGGTTTGGCAATAGATTTTTAGCGGCAAGCACCACAGGGTGTCTTGATTTCAAGCGCGGAGTTTGCCGTTGTTCGATCGGGACCGGTGGTCTTGCTGTGGTTATAGATACCATTAGAACATTCAATTTTTACTGTATATAGCAACATATTATAACAATGGCACTCTGCATTAAGACTTGCACTATTTATAGCATCATGTTTCACAGTTCTTTGGCACTGTATTTGGTTTGAGAGAATTATGATGTTTTCCTTGTTTACTTTTTTAAGACAAATACACAGTGAAAAAAATTAAATGCTGGAACTGGAAACAAAGCCAAAGCCCCAAATTTTTTGAGAAAATCTGCTAAATCTTTTGAAACTAAGACAGCAAATTTTTAAACACTTTCAGATTTAAAAGTGAGTTGGTACGGCAACATGGTTTTTCGTCAAACTGAGAGGGGAACCGACTCCGAATCTGGTGAACCACTAACCTTTAAAACGGTTTGTTTGCAAAAAAAATATGCTAGTTTATAGAACGAAAACTTTTCGTCATGTATTTAACAAAAATTGTACCGCACATTAAAGTTTTCAACGTTCAATAAGAATGTCAAAGCGGAAGCGTTCGCTTTTACCGCTTTCACAGAAAATTGCCGCTTCTACATCCCTGGCTGCAATAATTCAATTATAGATTCGCTGAGTCCTGCCTGATGACTCTTCCTAAGCCCTGCCTATGCAACAAGTGTGTACAATATGCCTGGCTACGGCCTAGATCATACGGAAAAATACTTTGCTATGTAGCACCCTAAACGAAATACGTGGTATCTCAATCGATTGGAAACTTTAGATCAAGTTTACGTGCCTAATGCCTTGACATAGGTGTAGACAGGGGGAGGGGGTGCCCCCCAATCGCAATGCCAGCAATGAGAAATTTGTGCCCTGAAGACCTTTTTTTGTTTTTGGTCTTCACCAAATGTTTGGGACAAACTCAGCCTTTCGATCCGTGAAGACCTTTTATGTTTAGGTCATTCACTAGGTAAGTTGTGGGTTGGGGCCCCCCCATTCCGAAATGAACTCTAATTGCACTTCGCTCCCCCAATTAAAAGTCCTAAATCGGACGGTGAAGACTTTTTTATGGTTTGCCCCCCCCCTCAATCAATAGTGCCTTGAGGTAGATTTTGACAGTAGGCCTATCCGTTTTTTCACGTTTTTGCTCCTCCACGAAAACGAACGTTTTTTCGTCCGCGTTTTTCTAAGTCCATATCCGCACTAAGTAGGCTGTTATATACTGACAAAAATTTCGCTTAAAATTTTATGTATGCGCGATAAGAGCGATATTTCAAAATAGGACTGTATTCCGTGGTAAAAATCTTTTTCGGAAAACTTTTGTCCTTCTGGTCCGGTTAGGGTGAATACAGACTTGTCAAAATGTGGATCAAAATAAACGTACTTTTTCATGGAGAAGTAAAAACGTACAAAAGCGAACGAAAAACGGATGCTGTGTAATTCCACCTTCAGACATTCGATGCTTTACTAGAGATGAGGAGGCTTTTAGGTTAAGTAGGCTACTGGTTTTGGAAAAGAGTACGTTTTACGCAGTAAATTTTTAAAAAAATAACCAATATTTCGTGCACTACCGGTAACATAGCCAAACAATACCAATAATGGTCTAGGCAATCTTGCCATTGCTTGAAAAGAATTATTGTAGCCTACTTTAGTTTTGGTTTCCAATCATCTGAAGAACTAAACGGGCCCAAGAAATGAATATGAAGGCTGTACACTAGATGATAAATTTGGAGTTGTACGTAATGTATTTGTGGCGAGATTTTGTTGATTTTTGAACGTCTGTCAGCCTTGTTCAGTTTCTTGCAATCGGCCGATTTGATTCCACAAAGCAGACGTATAGGCTATCGATGAACTGTATATTTGTAGCATGCATTTTGCTGGATTAGTATTACAGTATCACAATCCAATGACATTGCTTACAACTGAACAATAACACCAAATAAAGAATCTTGTCGGTTAGATTTTTTCTTATGCTTTACTAGATTTTTTCTTATGTCAGTTGTAAAAAGAAAATTTATCTAAGTACTTTCCAGGCTGTCTGAAACAGAAAGAGAGCGCAATAGAAGCGAAAGCCGTCGATCATTATACCGCGCCTACAGCAGTACAAGCCTAGCAGCAGGACGTTGGTCAGCAAGTCATGCTTCTTTTTCGAGACAACCTAGTTCAAAAAATGAGGGCTCTGAAGATGAATCTTGTTTTGGTAAAGTCCCGAAATCGAGAGAGTTACTGTATCAACAGTATTTTAGGGACATTGACTCTAGCGCAGTAGCGTTTAATGCTTTGAGTCGGAAAAACTTCGAAAAAAGAAGTAAGAGTAAAAATTGTTCGCTGAAAAAGCTTGAAAAGTCGAAGAAATATAAAGAAGAGAAAAAGCTACAGCGAAAAAGACAGAAAGTCAACAAAAAAATCAAAAGTCTCAAAAAAAAATATGACGTCATCTCAAAAAAGCTTCGAGATTTGAAAGAGCAAAATGCGATAGTTCGCCAAAGATTAGAAGCTTCGAGAAAGCGAGTTCAGTTTCTCGAATTGCAAGAGCACAACTTAAACTTAGAATATGCAAATCTAGAAGACCGAGAGAATTGCATGATTTTTCCGTTATGAGGTTTTATTGTTGCTTCATCTTTCATAAAAATTTCTAAAATAAAATTGGCCTTGATTTGTGCTCATTTTTGCTTCAGAAACAGCTACGTCTTGTTCAGGACACTGTTATAACTTGCAAAAAAATTGGCTTGACAGTAATTTTTCGTTTATTCTGCAAAATATAAACTACAGTATCGGTGGATATTCTGATATCTTTGCGCGCTATTCCTTCCATTTTGCTTCACAACTTTTAATACGTAATCTAACTTTTTTAATACTGCCGGTTTTTACTTCATACCGCAATCTTCGTTGCAGCTTTAAAACGTATCGCTAGTTGGCAGTATTTGACGATATCGAAAATCAAGGTTTTGTATCAAGAAAATGCTGTAGTTCGTTGTTAGCACGTGATTACTTAACATGCATTGGCCCATGCGCTTAGCATGCAGCATAAACCAGACAATTTTACAGCACCTGTATTAGTTATGGCCGGATTAGTGTACACGTTGTATTTCTAATGATTTATCCTCTTTTCTAGTTTTTGCTAATCAGGGATCACGTCAGTCGCGATTGTTTTTGCTAATTTCCAGATAAATCGGTCGCGATTGCTTTTGCTAATTTTCTGATAAATTTGTACAAAACAAGTTTTTTTTCTTGAAGTTGCGATTGCGTTTGCTAATTTTCTGATAAATTTGTACAAAACAAGTTTTTTTGCTTGAGGTTCAAATCAAATCACATTGTTGCATAGATAAGGATACGCCTTTTTTTTTCGAAAAACAATTTTTTAGTACAGGATGATCATTTTTGCTCAAAATTTAAACATAAAATTTTGCCACTTTATTCTCCTAGCAAGTTAAGAACAAATAAGGCTGAAAATTGGTGAAAATTTATGAACAGCCAGCTTCAACCCAAGATGTACTGCCTCTTGTAAAGAAAGTGTTATTTAGAAGTAATCGGTTTCGAGTATTTTAATTCTTGTTGGCACAGTGATTATCATTTTTCTCTTAAGAGCGTTCCTGGCCTTCTGAAACATGCCCATCTTCTCCACAAGAAAAAACTGCAGGATTCTGCAATCAAGTTTTGAAGGATCCTAGTCAAGAGCATCATTCTGTTTTCAGGAGATCTCTCGTATTCGTATCAATTTCTTCCACTTGACCTCGATCTCTATTTTGATCCAGCAGTGTTTGGTTCATCGTCGGCTTAATTGTATTTTCCACGCAACCAAGCAGTTTATTTATCGAGGTAATGCAGGCTGATAAAAAAAGAATTTGGAAAAAGAATCCAAAAGGCTTGCAACCAAAATCTAAAAAAGGGTCGCTATGAATAGAGAGCTAGTTCACACGCATGACTAAATGATTTCATCGACTTAATTCAGTGTTAAACCTTCTTTGGCGCCTTTTCATCTTCCATTACTCATTAATACATAGAAATAGAAACCATAAAAAAAAATAGAAGAAATACAGAAAGTTTGCCAACATGCAAATGATAAGTTTGGTAGCATTGGCAGTGTGGCCGATATGGTAATAGCATCGTTTTTACGACGACTTTGATCGCATGATCTGGGTTCAACCCGCACCCTGGTTACTTTGTTGCGTCCTTGGATAAGACGCTTTACGACGATTATCTCTTCTTGGTGGCTTCAAAACAAGCATCAAATTCAGTGGACAAGAATTCGAAGAAATCTACAGGAACATTGAATCACTGGAAATTCCTAAGCATGTGCGGATTACTCAAACCACGAAGTATTCATTGCAATAAAAAGTGCGCTTATCGTCCAACATTTAGCGTCTGACGCTGCGTGACAGGAGCACAAATACGTGCTACAACAACAAAACTTTTTTAAATAAGAACCAATAATTTTTTATAGATGCCAGAAAGTATTTATCGCAATGAAAAGTGTTCGGATCATTCAATACTTTGCGTCTGACACTGTTCGGTGACAAGAAGATAAACATGCACTACAGCACAGCCTCCCAACCAGGATTTTGCTGGGAAGGTGGTTTGAACCAAATGTCAAATATTTTTGTTCGAAAAATGTTTCATATCGGCAGCATGCTGAGCAAACTGGTCCAACTTAATTTATCACAAACGGAGGTTAGGGCGATTTTTGTGATTTTTCAGAAAAAAATAGCCATTTTAACGCTACTTGGACCACATTTTGGACGTTTTTAGAGTCATTTGGAAGAACTAAATTGCAAAAATTTGAAAGAATTAAATTGATCAGCCCCCCTTACTTACTGGTTTAAACGTTTACACGCCAAAACACTTTAAAACGCTTGTATTTTGGGTTAAATTTTGTAAGTGACTTGGCTAAGAAAGAGGGGAGGTTTGAAGCTCCCCTCCTGTTTGCGCTACTGCTACAACAGCAATACAGCAACACCAATTTTAGGTTGAGTCTTGGCTGTTCGTAAATTTTCAGAAATTTTCCGTCTCATTTATTCTTAATTTGTTGTAAACTTTATGAGAGATTAAAGTGGCTTAAATTTATTCTTACTTGGGTAAAAGTTGTCTTTTGTTGTTTGCGGATAGATCATGATTATAGTGTTAGACAAATCAACAACGTCAATACAAAAAAGCCTAAGAAAACTCTACTGATTAATTACAAATGCTTTGTACTAGCCCATGTTCTAAAATTATTTTTTTCAAGCTTAGCCTGGCATTGTTTTTAATTTGTTCTTAAATTTTGAGCAAAAATGAGCCCCGTGTTCTTACAAAATTATTTTTGAAAATTAAGTGGATAAAACTTTTTTTGTTGCGATGCATCTATACTAGTCTACTTTCCTTATTCCAAACTGGCAAATTCTTTGTTTTTATTTATTTTCCTAAATAGGTAGGCCTTTTTTCTTGTTTGCTACGTAATTATAAATCTTAGGGAGTTTACATTTTGGAAACCTTACTGTACTGCATTTATATTTGGAGAAAAAACTTGATCAAGTTACTGTAGATTGTCAAAACTTTCAAAATGAACTGTACACTATGTTGACTCCGCATTTGAGAAACGTTTGTCTACAAAACAGACCAGTTGGCAAAGCGTCTGGTTAATAATGGAAATGTTGCTGGCCCCCGCTTCGATTTCCGAAATGGTAATGCGTCGGTGTGTCGTTGGAAAAGACACTTGGCGCTTATTTCCCCATTGGGACAAGCAGTCTATCCTGTTTGGCGGCCCAGCTTGACGAAAGACTTGCAAACAGAATCAAAAAAGGTGGATGCTCTGCGTTGATGTGGTTAGACAGGCGCCGAGTGCCTGGGTCATATGCACGGATGAATTTAAATCTACTGGCAAAATGTTTGAATTTAAACATTTCAGGAATTTTAGAAAATTTGCGCTTAAAGAGTAGTTTAACAAACATTTTTTGATGCTGGACAAGCAACAAATTCCAACTTTAAAATTACATGGTCCAAAATATAAGCCAGGTACCGTAATTTTTGCGGCGTAGCGGTGTACACTCTCTCACCAATGTTGATGCTATATTTGGTATCAATGCAAAGACTGAGCTTGTCAAGGCGAAAAAAGTCTGTTGATTTCTTTCGCAATGTTCTCGTGAACCTGTTCAACAACGTTTCTTTTTGATTTTGCTGAATAACTTTTGCGGTTTCAACAGGTTTTTATTACTACAGAATTAAACCAAAAGATTTCAACCAGGGTTAAAAAACTTACTTGTTTTTGCTTTAATTACAATTACAACCTAAAGTTTTCAATTACAATTATTCAAGTTCAAGTAATTGTAATTCAGTTACAATTTCAATTACAATGAAAAGATTTTCAAAACATTGCGACCAATTCACTTACACACGAAGCTTCGAGTTTTGCATACGTCAACACTGTGGATTTGTTTTGTATTTCTATACCAAACCTATTAAAGCCCCATTTCTCTCTATCCTTGTTCTTCCACTAATCTTTGTTTAACTTGAATTTTTTGCAATACATAATTTCGTTTGTAAGCAATTGTCAAGCATGTTATTGAATTCATATGGCTTCCAGCAACAGTATGGTTTCATACCGTGGTATCATACCGCAATTATTTATGCAAAAGAAAATAAGTTTTAACACAATTAAAAATTGTAAAAAAGTTGAAATTGTGTACGTTACAACTTCAAGTTACAACTACTATTTAACACTATTTAACACTATTTTAACTTTTACCAGTAATATCACATATTTAGCAGGATCATACAAACTATAGAGCCATTAGTTTCGCGTTGACACACACACAAGGGCAAACAAATAAAAAAGCACACAAAACCTTATTATCACAAATAGGATTGAAGTTACGATCATAGGCGTAGCCAGTAAGGAGCCCAGGGTCTCCCCCCCCAATCAAAATGCCACCAAAGACAAAAATGTGACAAAAAAATCTTGCTTCTTCGTTTTTAGTTTCTTTTAGCATCTTCACGTACAACAGTACACGTGTACAATAGTAATTAGGCCTACCAATAATATTTACAACCAGGAGGCCCGGGCCCCAACAATTTCATTTGGCCAACCAATCGAAATGTATAACCCTTGTGAAATTGTTAAGGGGTTTTGTCCTGTAAGTTGCTACCTCAGGCCCTACTTTACCTTTTCATGAACGTAATGCGATAACCACGGCCGGATTTACCATATGGCACAGTGCTGGGGTACCGCGCTCAGATGGTAAGACTTTTTTTGGTCTTCATCCATATTTGGCAGGAAGATGTTGCAAAAATCCCCAAAGTACCAGAGGCCCCTTACAATGAAAATAGTAACATGGTTAATAAGCGTAACCGTCTAATGTACCATTTTTCAATAACAATTCATCTTTACCTCGCCAGTTTTTACGCAAAAATTACTTTAAAAAGTATTTATTAGGGGAAATGCTTATTGAACAAAATGTTGTATTTGAATTGGGGGTCCTGGCCCCCTGGCCGTACATGTACTCCAATTACTGGTTAATTTCATGACAACACAAAAATCTCTAAAGAAAATCTTCGAGTGGATTATTATTTACTTCTAAAATATTGCAGGAGGCAATGTTCCTTACTTCCCCCTTTCTGGGCCAAATAAATCACTTACAATAAAAATTCAACAACAAATTGCAAGATTTTTAACGTGTTTGGACTTTAATTACAAGTAAAACGAGGATTGAACAATTAAGTTTTTTCGATTGGCTTTCAAATGTTAAAAACCTAGTTTTTTTACATGGCTCTGAACGCGTGCGAAATGTGATCTAATGGCATTAACATAATCTTTTATTTCAAAAAATTACAAAAATTGCCCAGCGGTTCGGGGCCTCGTCCCCAGACCCACATCTGTGATACGTTTGAGTTACAGTAGCTTACTCAACACGTCTCCCAAGTTAGGCAATTGCTCCTTTTAACTAATAGTTTACCTCTCCCTATAGCAAAATCGCCAACAACAGGCAAGGCTTTGGATCTTCCATTGTACGATATCTTTGCCACACAAAAAGTTCCTCGTTTAAAAATTTCTGATGACGTCAATGCATGTAATTTGTGGTTTGGGCCACCCCCACCCAAAAATCCTGGCTACACCTACGGTTACAAATGGTTAGTTACCATCTTTTACAGTCACATCTAATATCATAGGCCAATTTTATGTTAGGCTATTTGTGGTCTAAGAGTTAGAGCTAATTATGATTAGAGAAGGTGCTAAGTTTTGGTTATGAATATTATTAACTTTATCTCTGAACCTAAGTGTAATTATCCCTAATCTACTTTGATGTTTGGTGTGTAACGTCAGAGGCGATTACAACCGGTAGAAAATCTCGATATCGATTTGCAACCGCAGGAAAATTGATATTATTCAAACACAATTTGTTATCATGTATTTTAGTCTCTAATAGAGTAATTGTAATTGAAAATACGCAGAAGAATTTTCTATTACAATTACAATTATCGACTTGTGAAATTTTTCGATTACAATTACAGCAAAATCGTGTAATTAATTACAATTTTGTCCATTACAATTATAATTTTTCCAAGCCTGATTTCAACACAAGGTAATGTTGATGAACTTCAATCATTAGTTAAAAGAGGACTAAAGGCAAAACTAATGGGGGTGTCTAAAGTTAGGGCAGTCTTCAATCCAGTAAACTAGATTGATGTTGAATCAATTCTTCTTGATCCAGCCGTTTCAGAGAAATTCTGTTTCAAACACGACGCAAGGACCTTTAATCATAACTTCTATTGCAACCCTGACGTTGATAACATCGGCAACGCCATCTTGGTTGTATCCCTAGGCAATGGCGCAATTAGGCTAAGCCAAAGAAATCTTTGAAGCTATGTAGAGATTAATATAGGCTACTGCATTGAAACGTCAGCGTTGCCAATATAAATTGTAATTAGGGCGGCCCCTAAGTCGTGTTTGAAGTAGAATATCTCTGAAACAGCTGGGTCAAGAAGGATGGAACCAGCGCCAATCTAATCTAAAAAGTAATCTAAAATCTAATCTAAAATTGATTTTGCCTTTCAGTCCTCCTTTAAATGAGTAGCTTATTATTAATTTAGATAAAAGAAGATTCAGTAACCGTAAATTGTTCCTAATGAATTGATTCATTAGACAAAACGAAATAAATGCTAAAATCAAAATACAAGACAGAATTGCGTCACACATTTACTTAATCAAGCTCAAATTGTGACGACGTAAGTTTTAGGTCCGCTTTACACTCTCCATAAAATCGTGAGCGTACGAACGTATCACTAGAGAAAATGACGATTGCAGAAAGAAATCGCAAGGAATGGAAAAGGATTGTGTGTCAACTGCAAATTGCAGATGCAAACTAGATGGGATGTTTGGAATTCGCACCTGCGTAGGAGTTTTCAACGATCCAATGTTTCTGTGGATTTCTTCGAATTCTTGTCCACTGAATTTGCTGCTTGTTTGAAGCCAACAGCAGAAATAATCATCGTAAAGCGTCTTATCCAAGGACGCAACAACGTGACCAGGGTGCTGTTTGAACCCAATTCATTTGATAAGGATCGTTGTAAAAACGATGCTATTACGATATCGGCCCCGCTGCCATGTCTTTTATATCAAACATTATACTCGCTGTCAAGGATAGCAGTACAGTAGGGTACGTTGAGAATTTGCGTACTACGCACCTTTGCACCTTGAATCGTACCGTACTTCAGTTCAATTTCGAAGCGTACCGTACCTTCGTACCGTAGCATACTTCATTTCAATTTTTGAAGCATACCGTACCTTCAATCAATCTAGTTAAACAACAATCCTTTAATGACGTATGCGACTTATGTTCACGTGCTTTTTGTTCATATCTGATTCGTATTACAAGTTAGTAAGCATTGGCTTTAGAGGTACTTGAACTTAATAACATGTTGAACTTGAAAACTGCTGAGCTTTATATGCCGATATTTCATTCATGGCCGTCAAAATCTTATAGAACAAAAAATAATGCAACATCTAGAGGTGTTTCTTTATGCTTTAGGAATACTCTATGTTTAGTGATAAAAAATGACAATTTGTTTACGAAAATTCAGTTTTATTAAAGACAAAGACATCGAATAGACTACTACCACAATGATGTTTGTATTTTTGTATCTGCAAAGATATCTGTATTTGTTTAGTTGGTCATATTGATTCTAATACATGCCCGGTGCCCATGGCCGTAGGAGCTCAAAATGATTTGGGGGGGCAGCAAACTGTTGCCCGAAAAATGACTTGATGCATTGCGTTTCTCTGTCAAAATTGAGACGGTTTTTTCTGCCCAAATTAAGGTGTTCTCCAAAAAAAAAAAAAAAAAAAAAAAAAAAGGTCTTCCCTGAAATTTGAACGGTTTTTCCAGTCCAAATGAAGGTGTTCTCCAAAAAAAAAAAAAAAAAGGTCTTCACCGAAACTAAGACTGTATTTTGGCACTAGTGTGCCCAAATATCCAGACTATTTGCCCAAATAAATTGACCATTTGCCCAAATTTTCGACGATTTTCGACGTTTTGAACCGAATGGGGGGGCGACCGCCCCCCCTGCCCCCCCGCCTCCTACGGCTATGCCGGTGCCAGAGTAGCGTGACTGGGGTAGGGGTATGAACAATTTTTGGGGGGGCACAAAAACTTTATTCTTTCGAATTCGAGATTGTAGACCAAAAACCAAACGTCTACATCGCGAAATGAATTCTGGAGTGAAAACAAAAAAAAGGTTTTCATCGCGCAATATGCGCGAGTTTTCACGAATTTTGGGGTGAAGACCAAAAAGAAATAAAAAAAGAGTCTTTATTGCAAATTCTGTGAAAAAACAATACTTGCACACGAATTCTGAGTGATGACCACTATTTTGGGGGTCTCAGGCCTCCAACTGCACTCCAGTGGCACCGAGCCTGTTACTTTCTTTGGGGCTCAATCCTCGCTTGGAGGGGCACAATTCTCGTTTGGGGGGTGCAAGCAGTGATTTGGGAGGAAACGCCGCGGAATACCTCCGAGACGCTGGGCCTGTTGTAATGTATCGGAAACCTCTTTACGTGTCGCTGGGCCTGTTGTAATGTATCGGAAGCCTCTTTACGTGTCCGCTATTAAGAGGTGTTTTTGGATTGCAATTTATTAGTACTTTTCTCCTCAATAATACAAAAACCGACGCGATGTGCGAAAAGACTGGGATTTTTAAATCAGGTAAAATGTCCCAGTTGTTTCCGTTCAAAAATTTCTTCAATGTATGACATGCCACGATATTCCTAGGCTCCTAGCATCTATAGGCAATAGTTATGACATCAAAATTGGCAATACTTGTGACTGTGACTTGTGACATTTATAATACAGTTGAAACGACAAATTAAGAGGCTACAATCGTTACTTGAGAATAGCCTAGACTATGCGCACGCCGGGCACGATCGCACAAATCTTCATTGACGGCCGCATGTTGCACACAAAACGTTTAGCAGGTAAATTCAAACAGCCTACTAACGTAACGTACCCGTACCAATACAAAAAAGGCGTACCCGTACTTCTTAGCAAAAATTGAGACGTACCGTGCTAACGTACCGTACCGTACTGCCATCCTTGCTCGCTGTATTTGCGCCGAAGCCTGTAACGAGTTTGCGGGGCCCATCTTCGCGTTTTTGCGCCCGGGCAACACAGCTCCTTTCTCAGAAATGTTGCAGCGGTGGCTATTCGTTGGCAGCACTGCGTTCGATTTGACCAGCCGGAGATTTGTACCTCAGACCTTCCGTTTCAGAGACGAACGCGTTACCGCTCGACCAATTAAAAACAATATTTAGGTTACTATAAAAACCTAATCAAAAATAACTTGCAAAACTGAATGAAGACTTCGTTTAAGCATTAATACGATTATTATTATTGCATCACAATTTATTATCAAGCAGTTTTATTTAGTCACAGTTGACTAAAGCTATTTAAAGGAAAGGATCAATGAGCCGTATACCCAGGGGCGCCGAGAGCCAAACGTGGTCCCGAGGTCAACTCAAATATTAGGCATCTCCGGTTTTGTGTACTTCAAAACAGAAGGGGAAAATGCCACAGCTGTCTCCGGATTTTGATGTAGTCTCAAAAAAAAAGGTGTTTAAGGCAAAATGCCACAGTTTTCTCCGGATTTTGGTGTGATCTCCAAAAAAAGGGGTCTTCGATCTTCCACATACTGATTCTCACTGTCATTTCAATGGGCCCTCTGCTGGGCAGAGGGCCCCCTGAAGCCCACGGGCCCCATGATGGGCCCCCTAAAGTCCATTGGCCCCGGGGTCATTGTCCCCCCATGCCCCCCTCTCCCAGGCTCTGTGTATACGTCTTTTTAAACCTAACTTAACCTTCGGGCTTTTTCGGACCTGTTTTGGGCATCAAATCGTTTTCGGATTCAGACTTATGTTTTCGGGTTCGTGTCTGAACTATAGTCGCCCCGTTTACAACTCTTATGCCTAGGCTTGGAACGAGTATGCGGGTCCCATCTCCGCGTCATTGCGTCTGAGAGCAGCAGAGCTCCTTTGGTGGAAATGTTGCAGCGGTGGCGAGTCTTGACAACGCTGAGTCCGAGTTGACCTGCCCAATATGCAAACCTCTGGCCTTCCGCTTCATGCTAGACGAACGCGTGTGAAAGCTATTTTCGTATAAGTAAGTGCTTAGTAAAACTTGATATGAAGTTACATCAGCAATAATTAGCTTATACCTGATACAAAAGCTACTAAATCTAACTCTTGCTTTGACGTTTCAGAAAGTTCAAAGAAATATCTAAATTTTCACATTTGTTAAAAAAACACTACAAAACACCCTTGTATCACCAAAGATTTACTAAATCAAATCAAACCGAAAAATAAGCTATATACAGTAGTGGATTTTTGAAAACAAAAAGTAATGCAATATTTTTGGAATATAAAAAATGCAGAAACAAATCGACTCAAGCAAAAGAGTTTTCAAAGCAAAAATATTATCAATCGCTTTTCAGCAGCATCGACACCTCTGGCGCTAGGCCCATATTAACTCCATTCTAGGAAAAAATTGAAACAGCTCTGCTACACTACCATCATCGCTAAATGACTAGGGCAAAGTGCTTCATTGGCCCAAACAAAATATGCAACACCATTAATCACTATATCGTAAATATTGATGATAAAATTGCTCCTCCTGCTTTGGTTAAAAAAGACGATTATTATTGTTATCTGAAAAAACGTCAGTGCAAATCAATCATACTAAATCCTTCAGACAAATGTGAAATAATTGAAGCAATAAATGGTTTAAATTGTCACAAGTGTCCGGGATATATTGACATATCGGTTGAATTAATCAAGCAGGCAAAACTTATCACAACTACTTATACTCTAAGATAATTCAATTCCTGTATTAAAAAAGGATATTACCCGGACCAACTCAAAATTGCAAAAGTAGTTCCTTTATACAAAAGGGGCAATAAAACTGAAGTTGGTAACTGCCGACCCATATCAATCCTGTCACCAATTAACAAAGTATTTGAGACTCTACTTCATAAAAGACTAATTTCATACCGGCAAAATTTAATTTATTTTCTATTTGAGTTCAGAAAAAAACTTTGCACTGACTTTGCTATTCTTGATTGAATTGAAACTATACCTGCCAGGCGCGTAGCCAGGATTTGGAAAAGGGGGGGGGGGAACTTTTTTGAAAGAGTGAGAAAAGTGCAAACTACCTTGACCCGAATTTTCATTGTTCCTAAATCAGTTTCACACGGTTTCTCCGAAAACCAAGACGGAATTTCTCGGAAAACTCGGAAATTCAATCGTTTTTTCCGCCCAAAATCAGGTGATCTCCAAAAAAAAAAAAAAAAAAAAAAAAAAAAGGTCTTCACTGAAATTGAGACTGATTTTTCGGCCAAAAACGGAAATTCAAACGTTTTTTCAGCCCAAAGTCAGGTTATCTCCAAAAAAAAGGTCTTCACCGAAATTGAGACTGATTTTTCGGCCAAAACCGAAAATTCAAACGTTTTTTCAGCCCAAAATCAGGTGATCTCCAAAAAAAAAAAAAAAGGAAGGTCTTCACCGAAATTGAGACTGATTTTTCGACCAAAATCGGAAATTCAAACGTTTTTTCAGCCCAAAGTCAGGTGGTCTCCAAAAAAAAAAAAAAAAAGGTCTTCACCGAAATTGAGACTGAGTTTTCGGCCGAAATCGGAAATTCAACCGTATAAGGGGGGGCTGTTTTCCTATGGGGGGGCTATTTTCAATTTTTCACAAAATATCGGCCTCAAAAGCACCAAAAACGTGCGATTTTGCATACTTCACAATCCAATGGGGGGGCTCAAGCCCCCCCCCTGGCCACGCTACTGATACCTGCTCTAAGATGAGATAAAAACAATATTGTGAGTAGCACATTTACTGACATATTATGAGTAGTACATAAAAACAATATTGTCAGTAGTACATTTATTGACATTTGGAAAGCATTTGATTCAGTTAATCACAAAATTTTGTGTTTGTGAGATAAATAGAGCATTATGGAGTGAGAGGCCAACCCCTTCAACTTTTAACATCGTATTCAAATAATCGAATGCAGTATATCTCTGCTAACGACAATTATTGCTTATGAATAATTTCAGTAGGCTAACTTGCAGTGTCCCTCAAGGAAGTATTCTAGGCCCATTTTCATTTCGTTTTATGTATAAATGACTTACCAACTTGCATTGACTCAAAAATGGTATTGTACGCTAATAGCGCAGTACTAATATGCCAAGCAAAATCGAAGCATGCTCTTAAAGCAAAAAATAAAAAAGAATTGAAAAATGTGAAATTATGGGCAGCTAGTAATAACCTTTTTTTGAGCTTTGACAAAATACGTTTCATGTTGTACTCAAACATAAGCAAACCCCAACCGAATGATTTTGTGCTAGAAGTCGATGGTAAAAAGTTATTTCCTAAAACATTAACCAAGTACTCGGGGATAATTCTCGACAAAAATTTGAACTGGGCTGAACACTGCTGCAACATGTCTCCAAAAAAACTAAACGTAGACAGAGGAATCATATATAGACTGCAACAATATTTGATTCCGAAACTTTTAAAGCAGGTTTAATACGGTATTGTAAACCTTCATTTGCAATATGCCTTTACAAGCTGGGAAAAGCACTAGTAACTTATATCAATAAAGCCCAAGTTCAGCAAAATCGACTTATTCGTATCTTGTCCAAAATCTTTAAACAAAAAGTCAAACTCTCTTTCTTGTAGAGCAAATTGAACATACTAAAAAATGAGGATATATACAATCTTGAAACGCTGAAATTTATGTGTAAATTCAAAAATAAAACGGTGTCAACACCTTTTTGGAACTATTTTACATTCGCATCAAACTTATAACTACGAAACGAGAAATTCAAAAAAAAGAAAGTTATTATTTATTCAAAGTAAGCGAAAAAGTTACTCAAAGATCAATTAAAATATGTGGAACTAAATTGTGGAACGAACTCTCAACTCGATTACTGAATTATACCAATAAAGGATTAAGCGCGTCCTCTAAAAAATCAAAATTGCTTTGCTAGAAAATTTTGAAGATAAATAATCCTGTTTTACATTTCTGCTTTATTACCTCAATTTTTTAATAACTACGCCAAGAAAAATTGCCTTTGTTTAAACTTACGGTACTGCAGGACGTTAGCCAACTACAAGGCATATTTACTTTTTTTAAGTTTTTTTTTGGCAACAATTGTTGGAATCTAGGTTATCTCAATTAGTGTTAAACTGAAATTAATTTTGTTGTGCTAATTTAATTATGAAAGGCTGCAGACTCGACGACCTTGCAAGTTTTTTCAGAATGGCATTTTCCGTCTTTCGCAGCCTCTCATAAAGAAACAGCTTCAAGAATTTTGCACGCATATAAATTGCTGTTTTATCCTGTTGGCTGTTTTTCCTGCAATAAAAAATTCGTTATTGTTGTCGCCAGGGGCGTATTTAGGGGGCATGTTGCCATGTCCCTCCCTTTGGGTCGCCAGGATTGTATAATTAGCATAGATTAGTATGCAAAAATTGCCGCATGCCCCCCCCCCCCCCCCTTTTGTAACTTGGTCAGAAAGTTTGAGCGCACGAAAGGGACAAAATCTGGGTGAAGACCTTTTTTCTTTTTGGTCTTCACCTAATTTTGGGACTGATTCTGAGTGGAGAAATTTTACTTTTCGTCTTTATTTTCAAATTTCTGCCCCCCCCCCCCCCCCCGCCCCCTTCGAAAATCCTGCGTACGCTACTGATTGTCGCTCTTTTTCATTTATTAAAAAACTTTCAAGAAATCATTTAAATCATGTATCAATTCTGTATTAACATTTATGCTTAACGCTTTAAAGCGGTGAAAATTGCACCACTTTCCATTTCAAACAAAATGTCGGCTCAACATGCTGCAGACAGACAGAAATTCTTGGCAAGAACCTTCGCATAACCACAGAGTTTCGCAATTTTTCAATTAGCTATCGGCGGTCGAAGCTTATGCAATAAGCCACCAATCCTGTTAGGCTAAAAAAACAGCAAGTTTTTACGCTATCACGTTCAAAGTGCCGGTGTGTGGTTTTGGTCTTTCAAGTTTTGCGATTAAGCCAGTTTATACCTCGCTTAAGGCCAAGCCCGTAACTTGTTAATCAGGATAATGTCGTGTTAACTTCGTGTTTCAACTGTGACCAATGCAGAATTATTTTATAAATTGATACTTTTTTGCGTGTCAGGGTTGTGGGTAGGGTTAGATTGAATTACGAATTTTCAAAAATGATAAAATTTGAGTTACAGATTTTTGACATCATTAACGAATTTGATTTTCAATTTAGAAAAAATTCGCCTGAAGTTTGGCAATTATATTATTTTGCTTTGAGTTTATTCGAATGCTGAAAAAATTGATTGAATTTAAATTTAAAGTTAGCAATCCTAAGACCAATTATAATTGACTTAACTCTAGATTTCAAAATAAACAAATATAAATTTTGAAGTTTCGAAACCAATGAAACTGATTTTAAGATTTTCGAAATTTTTGTATTTTTCACCGCTAATTATCAGTTGGCCGAGTAAGTTCTTCAGTTCAAAAACTTGGGAATTACTTCCGGAAAAGTCCGAAAGCAAAATTAAATTTCCCTCAAAATATCAAATCCTGCTTTCAGCACCACATAAGCTCAGTCAGATGGGGGCTCCAATTAAAATGCCACCAATGATAAAAATGTGACAAAAAAGTCTATTGTTTCTTAAGTTTCACTTTTTTAGCATTTTTCGCGTACAACAGTGATTAACAATAATATTTAAAACCAACAAGGGGCCCGGGCCCCCTCAATTCAATTTTTGCCAACCAATTTAAATGTATGGCCCGGGTGAAATTAAAGGTCTTCAGCTAACCTTTTTATGAACGTAATGCTAAAACCAAGACCGAATTTACCATATGGCACAGTGCCAATGTCCCCTCCTTCGGATGGTAAGACTGTTTTTGGTCTTCACCAATATTTGGCAGGAAGATGTTGCGAAAATTTCCAAAGTGCCAGGGGTTCCGGCAATGTAAATCCGGCCCGGGCAATAAAATGGTTAGTTAGCTTAACCATCATTCTATTGTACCATTTTTCAATAACCATATGCCTCAACCTCCCCGATTTTACGAGACAATATGCTTTTAAAAAAATTAGCAAGGGGACATGCGCATTCAACAAATTATTGAATTTGAATTGATGGGGCCTGGGGTCCCTGGCCGTGCATGTACTCCTACACTTGGTTAACTTTATGACAAAACAAAAACCTCTAAGGAATTTCTTCAAGTGGATTACTATTTACTGCTAAAATATTGCAGGAGGCAATGTACCTTACTTCCCTTTAGCTGGGCCAAATCACTTGCAAAATTAAACCCCAAAATGCAACATTTTAAACGTGTTTTGAACTTAAATTGTGATTAAAAGGAGGATCGAACAATTTAATTTTTTTAATTAGCTTTCAAATGTAAAAATGTAGTTCTTTCAAATGGCTCTGAACACGTGCGAAATGTGATTCAAAAACATCTTTCTTTCCGAAAAATCGTCCAGCGGATGGGGACTTCGCCCCCAGATTGCCGTCTGTAATGCAATTGAGTTACACTAGATAACTCAACACGTCCCCCAATTTAGAAATTTTTTCTTTTTAACTTTTGGCAAACCAGGCCACGGCTTCTGATCTTCCATAGTAAAATACCTATGTCCCACTAAATGTTCCTATTTTGAAAGTTTCTGATGACGTCATTGCATTTGATTTGTGGTTAGCCCCCATCTAATCTAAAATCCTGGCTACGCCCATGCAACGCCATAATTTCTTTCAGATTAATTGTGTATATTCTTCATTAGAAGTTGTATTTCAAGGAAAAAATACTCGAAATATAACGGAAAAGAAGCATTTCTAATTTAGATTTTTGACGTAAAAATTCTTAATTACAACTTAGTTGTTATTATAATTTACCTGGTAGCAACAGCATCATGTAAAAATTCTTAGATGTAACTGGTACCATTTTGCAATTAAAACGTGACAATAGAAACGAACAAAACGCTGTTTACATAGGCTAATCGTCATCATTTATCAAATTATTGTTTCGATTTGGTCATGTAAAACATTTTGAATTTATTTTATCTCTGCAAATTATTAATACTGTTGATGTAATGTAACAAAAGATTTACGAATGACTTGTTGAAAGGTCTTTTTTTGGAAATTTCGCTCCGTAATGGGTGTAAATTGTAATGCATAATAATACCAGTTTAACTATAGGCTACAGGCCCCGGACAAAAACCTCTGTTAAGCCTGGCACCGTTTGCAAAAGCTTTCTATATCATGCTGATTTTTAACAGTAATTAATTACATTTATTTTTTATAAATGAAGCGGTAAATTTTGGATTGAGGCTGGCTGTTCTGAGATTTATTTTTCTGCCTCATTCTTTCTTACTCTAACTTTATTGGAGACTAAAGTGCGACAAATTTATTCTTGCTTGGTTACAAGTTGTCTTTTGTTATAAGTAGATCCCTGTCAGACAAATCAACAATTGCCTCATAGAAAAGGCCAGGGGAACTCTGCTGATTACGTACAAATACATTGTGCGTTAGACCGCTACGTTCTTAAATTATTTTTTTCATGGTGAGAATCAGGGAAGGAAACCGATCGGGTCGAAATTCTTCGACCTGTCGGTCAAGCCGGTTGAACACTGGTCAAATTCTCCTTTCTTGCAACTAAAACACATCGAAGTACCAACCGAATTATACATATATATTTTATTATAAATAAAACTTTTTATAAAAAAGCAATATTAGCAAACCACACCTTTTGAAAGCACTTGTTGAGTGGTTTCAAGCTGTGACTAATATGCTGTAACCATTAAGACATGCACATCCAGGGGCGTATTTAGGGAGGAGGCTTTGTACCATGCCTCCCTTCTTTAGGCCTTGGCGCAAAGCAAAAAAGTGCAAAATATACGTTAAAATCGCGTAATCAGATAAAATAAAGCATCCATGTGGAAGAGGCTTACGTTACCTTGCATTTTAGCATCATTTTAATCAGTTTGAGAGCAGAAGTGGCGCAGATTTCAGATTTTTTAGTACATGCTAAAATCTTGCCGCTTTGAAAAGCTTTTTTCAACTTAAATTTACCACACTCTACACTGCGCAAGAAAGACATAGCTCTTATTTATTTGTAACTAACTAGCCATGGCTTGTTCTGAAGTAGCGTTTCTACATACTGCTGGGGCACATAATTTTTGGAACATTTTCTAGCCAATGTCATAACAGTTTAGTGTTTGCTGATCGGCAAATTGCAAATAATGTGTCACCAATAGCTACAAAATTTTAACGTCTTTTCTTGGTCTTACGCCCAATATCATTAGAAAGAACGTCTTTTAATTTAGCTTGTACCCTCCAGTTCTTTTTATGCTGATTTTGAACACATTTTGCGCTGTTCAAAACTGGTCTTTCTCACCAAAATTTAACCTAAAAAGGTCTTAAAATTGAGTGATTTTTGCAAAAAGTTTTTTGCGTTTTTTTCGGAGACTCCTGTCCAAAGTCACAAATTTTAGCACCTCACCCATTGCCCTCCCTCTTTTGAAAATTTTTTATCAGATGCATTGAACAGAGAACTTTCTATAAAAAAAACGGTCGGCCGGGCGGTCACCCGGCGTAGATTTTGAAATTTACCGGTCGGGTCGAGAAAATCTTGACCGGTTCCATTTCTGGTGAGAATGACATTGTTCTCATAATTTGTTCTTAAGTTTTAAAGCTAAAATGAGCCTCGATTTTTTTCAAATTATTCTTTTGAAAAAACTGTAATCTATTTAAACAGCCGCTGTAAAACGAATATGGTTAAGACAAAAAGAAGCTTGAACCAAGTAGAAAAAAGACGGGAGGCATTTTCAAACCTCGTCTTTCTGACTGGATTGTTTTAACAAAAATTGGTTATTTGAAGACAACCAAGGCACGAATCGAACTGACGTAACTTGACGTGCTGTTCATTTAAAAGCTACACTTGACTCCACTGCGCAAATTGTGTGCAAAGTTTTTGCTGGTTTCTATTCGCTCAGCGTAAAATCGTAAGCGTTCCAGCGAACCAAATTGCTTAAATGACGTGCAAGCCTCTACCGCTATGCAAATCTTTGGGGTTTGCCCAGATTAGCCGGGAGACGTGGCGAGGAAATGCTCTTGGTTTAGGTGTGCTAAAGGCTGCTAGTGAGAGTTAAAAGCTTGAATATCAAATAGAATCAAATGTCGATCGCCTTTTAAACCAAAGTTGTAAGTCGGGCCGGGCTTTTCGGGTCGGTTCGGGCTTAATGTTGGCAAAAATGTCTGGCTTAATTCGGGCCTGGAACGTGCTTTTTGTCTGTGGTTCACAAAAATAGAAACAAAATAATTTGGCAACATTACTAAATTAGTCAGACCTATCTTAACTTTTGGGGTTTTTTTCGGGTATGATTTGGGCTTTAAAGTAGTTTTCGGATTCGGGCCGGGTTTGGACTTATGTTTTCGGGTTCTCGCTGGGTTTGGGCCTGAAAAAATTGGCCCGCTTACAACTCTGCTTTAAACTATAGAATAACTAATTTATAAGAGAAAGAGAACAAAAAGAAACATACACATATAAAATGCTCATTTCGGCCATCAGTTTCACCCGGTTGACATTTTCAATTTTTGTTTGCTTTTTTTTTTGCTTCAACAAAACTCACAAAACAGGTTTCTCGCCTGTGACTGCTTTTGCAAAGAAACCAAACTATCCGCATTGCTCTGATGAGAACATTATCATTAAATTTTCATTTGCTTATCCGCAACTATGATGTGATGTACGTTATGCTACCCATGGTGAAAATGTTCTCATTTTATGCATTTCACAGCGCAAATGTAAATAGACTAAATCTAAGAGAATCTTTAAAATTGTGCTATACGCATCCTATTCAAGATAAAATTTAGAACGCTAATAATAATAATTTATTACGTAGGGAGCATGTGGTATTTTTGACTCATCGTAAAAATCATGATGTTACTACTGTAACTTTAGAACAAGCGTAGATTAACTGGCAATTGCGCGACTCTAAGCTATCTGTTATTTAAACGCTAGACTTGAGTTTAATTTGAACTTGAGTTAAAATAAGTCAAAGCTTTCATTATATTCGCTGTATTGTGCGAAACGTGAAACGGGTTTGTGGGGCCAATCTCCACGTCATTGCGCCCTTCCAATACTGCTCCGTTTGAGGAAATGTTGCTGCGGTAGCAAGCCATTGGCAACACTGTGTCGGCTTCGTCGGTCCGAGATTTGACGCTCAGTTTAACAGATTACAAGGCTACGTGCGTTAAAAATAAAGTTAAGTGTTAATTTTAGGCTTAATAAGGACATTTATCGTTTGAAATTATCACGTAATTTTTGAAGTACGTAGACTCGATTGAAAGGCAGTGTTCCAAAAAAATTGAGTTCCCGACACAATTTTATATCACAGGTTTAGGCATTAACATTATTGTGGTTGAAATTGATATCGCTAATTAATGAATCAATTATAGTGTATAATTAATACCGTTAATTAAAGAATCTTATAGTTCCCAAAACCTTTTACGATTTCAAACCTAGCATTTATAGTCCTTCTTCATTATACTGTATACTTGTTTACAGGCGAACAAGCTTAAATTTTTGATTGATATTTTTGCCCATTCAATATGATAGTTTAAGCTCATTATTAATATAAAAGCGTATTTAATAAACCGGTGTTTATATTGAAAATGAATATTTAGCTCAAAACTAATTATGCGCTTACAATTTCTGATTTAATTTTACCCTAATTTTTGTTTATGTTTTCCGTAATTGATTGCGACCATTGCGGCGTTTATGAGAGTATGCTTCCCCGTAAGTTCAACAATTGCTGCTTTAACGTGTTTATTGTGTAAGTGTTCATTGTATCCAGACTTGGATCTTTTGACGTCATCTTAACCTTATTACGAGAGAGGAGAGACAAAATGCCTTGTATTGTTTTTAGTGATAAACTTTTGCAAATCAAAGCTTTTTTCTTCCAACTAACATGAATACAAGTAAATGCATTCACAAATGAAAATTTTGTGTTGCCGGGATAAAAAAAAAGTTTTCCAATTTCCAGTTTTCCAACCTACTTCACTAAAATATTTGTGCTTTTGGCGCATATTTATTTTAAATGATGCCGCAGGTCGTTTTTGTGGCGAATTCACTTTGACTTATGAATTCAGATTAAAAAAATATTATACGTACTTTGAACTGCCTATGATGTCACTGAAAAAATTGCGTAGTTTTTTTTATAAAACATATCACTATAAATCGGGTCTAACGTTACTGTGATTAACTTCATCAACTCAAAGGGGCATTCAAGTCAAGTTTTTCAATATTGACCAAAATGTTGGGAAAAGCCTACAATACATTCTCCCCAAATTTAAACTTTCTACGTCTTCCGTTTTTACGATATTGTATGTTCAAAATTAACAATTTTCCCCTTACTTCAGTGTTGCCATTTTGCCAGTATATTGTGACAGATGATTAACTTCTAGAAAGTTGGTTTGAATTCACTTGAAAAGCAGTGAATTTGCAATTTTGATCATTTATTTTGTTTTAACAACAACACTGCCGAAAACACTTATTGAGAGGTACAAACATGCAGTAACTGTTTGAAACTTTGTTTGCAGTTGGGAAACCTTGCAAAATTGCTAAGGGGAAATCTAAATTGTCATTTCTTGAAAACAGAAGGTGATAAAAAGCTCAAATTTGGTGAAGTTAGTCTTCAGATCTGTCAAAATTGTTTGAGAGAAAACCGAGCAAAAAATTTTTCGTTCTGAATGTCCTTTTAAATCCAATTTTTTTTTAGCGATTTTTGGTAACACTAGCTTACAGACATGCTAAACTTAGTGCTCCCATAACTTTGGGTGTGAGAGTTAGTTGGAAGGGGGTGGTAATTTTCCCTTTCCGAATAAAATCCGTTGGATAAATAGACCTCGTATAAGGTAAATTTAAGATCCTAAAGATTCCTTGGTTGTTAGGCGAAAACAAATTCATTTTTGGAAACAGCCTGCGGGAATTATTTTTCCGATGTTTTTGCAAGTATAGCGAACAAATTATTTTAGGCAGTATTTTTTACATTAAGTTCAAAATCATGATTGAATTTACATAATGCTCAAAACAACAAGCTGGAAGATAAATGGTTAGCGCGTTCTACTTTAGAACGGGAAATCTTAGAGTTCGATTTCGGGCAGGTCCAATCGTACACAGAGTAGCTATCGGGTCGCCTTCTCGGCAACATCGTTTTTTAAAGTTGCCTAGTAGGCATATTCACGCGAAGATGGCCCATAAAACTCTTTCGGCGAAAAACGGTTAGTGTTTATTCTTTTATTATTATAATTGTTGATGTGAAACACAGAGAATCTAACTCAGATTGAAGAGACGCCACGTAACTGTTTTGTTGATACGATTTATTAAAGATAAAATAATCATCGCTTTCTCTTAGTCAATAAAATATTTCACGATCAATAATATAAAAACTAATGTTAAAATCAATTTCAGTCTCAAAGGACCATCGGTCTCAAATTCTTCAATTCGAATAAGATACAGACGATGATCTTTTAAGAATGAAATTGACTTTAGCATTAGTTTTTAATACATTGATATTAAAACATTTGAATTATTTTGTAAAATCGGTAATCGTTTCACCTCTTATTTTTTATTACATTGGTTTAATTTTGACGGTTTGTCACACAGTGCAAAAAACAATTTTAAATTAAAAACATGATGTAAGGGCAGCTAAACTTGAAAAATATCAAATATTGTTCAAACGATATTGCATTTGCAAAAGTTTTTATCAGAACTTACTCATATGTGAAATTTTTAATTTTGATGTGAAGCTGTTGTCTTTTAACAGTTCAAAGATTTTTTACAAGTAAATTCTTGATATGACTCAGGTAGAAATTTGCCCCTCTTCTGCCCCTTGTACTTTGAAATTTATCTTCAAAAAATTGGCTCAACGCCAAAAATGACTGTTTTCATTTGACGAAAGTTTTACCACATATAACATATTTTGAATGTCGCACCTCGCTAACAAAAACTATCACTATTTTTATTAAATGATGTCACATAACTTTGTTCATTTAATTATCTCTGCTCTTTAATCTAGGTCGTGTCATAATTAAGTCGCCACGTGCTTAATACTATGTAATGATGATGTCAACAGAAAATAATATTTTATGGCATGTTATTGTAAAATTCACTAATTGCTGGTACAAAAAAAGCATGCCCAAACGGAATTATGACATTAACATACTTGAAATCTTTTTTTCTAATTTTGAAAATTGGGCTATTACCTGCCTTCTATTGTCTCTTTTAATAAAAAAAGTTCTCTACTGGTAGAAAAAAGCAAAATTACTTTTCAAAAATTAATAATTGTTTCGACGGGAAACGATTATTCCGTCTCTAGTTTCAATTGGCTTCTCTTGTTTTAGCATTTTTACGTTTAATTATTTACCCCGCCTACTCAGTGACCATCATGATAGTAGTACTTAATGGCTGATTCAGGCACTTAAATTTTTACATGCATTACTTTAACTGTTTTTGGCATTATTTTAAGATTTTTTTGGCGAAAACTTGTGAACCACTTTATGCAACCTACTGTATCTAAAAAAATGTTGGTGCCTTTAAAAAGTATCTATTTTTAATTCTTTCCCAATATCAATGGTTTCACTTGTTTTGGTTTATAAGAATTCGAGGCTCATTTGTGTTAAAAAATTAAGAGATACTAATCAAAATCGGCTTTGTTAAAGAAATGAGAACTACTTGAGATAATAAAGACGTGCCCCAAACCTTGTTCCAGTATTCCCCTTATCTGTGAAGAGATATTCCATCCGTCTGACTCCGTACCAATGGCAACCCTGCGTTTCAAACTTTCGTGACATCAGAAAAGAATGACTTTGCAAAATTTCTTGCAGAAATCAAACATCGCGTTCATTATTCTGCAAGAAATTTTGCTACTTATTCTGCAAAAAATTGTCAATTTGCAAAATTTCTTGCAGAATAAGGAACGCGATGTTTGATAACTAAACATCGCGTTGCTTATTCTGCGAAAAATTTTGCAAAATCATTCCTTTCTGATATCATGAAAAATCAAAACGGAGATACGGATTCAAATATATTAAATCTATTTTCGCGAATAATAAGGGAAATAATGAAACAAGGTTTGAGCACCTCTTTGTTACTTCAAGTAGTATATATTTAGAAGGTACATAGCAGACTTGAAACATAAAGATTTTTTTTTTTTAACGGCTGTGAGGTAGCACTTACCTCACATACTGTATCTGCTTTCCCATTAGGCTAGTGTTTCATCAGCATCTGAATTCACACATAGCCTATCCTGGCATCCCACCCGAACCTTCAAACCACACACGAGGGCAATTTCTACACTTGCCATCGTACCCTCTTCTCAGATTACACTGATCTAAGTCTGACAACAAAAAAAAAAAAAAACTTTATGTTTCAAGTCTGCTATGTAACTTCTGAATTTTCAAAGCACATACGAGTAAATGAAAATTTATTCGTATGGGCGTTGACTGGCATTGCATATAGCAATTTGCTTTACCGGTGACCGACAAGTAGGTTAATTTTGGCTTTTGGGGTTCAAAATTTGTAATAGGCATTTACACAGTTATGTACGCCTGATGATAACAAACAAGTTTGAAATATGCATATAGCGTACTATTGTGGTAAATTGCTAATGTGATGTCATATATGGTGTCCATGCTTAGTGATACTAGCGCAATGCGGTTGAGCTAAGTGAAGTGCCAGTGTGATACAGGTCGAGAATACTCTTTCTGGTGACCTTGTTGTCAGACTTAGATCAGAGTAATCTGAGAAGAGGGTACGATGGCAAGTGTAGAAATTGCCCTCGTGTGTGGTTTGAAGGTTCGGGTGGGATGCCAGGATAGGCTATGTGTGAATTCAGATGCTGATGAAACACTAGCCTAATGGGAAAGCAGATATGTGAGGTAAGTGCTACCTCACAGTCGTTAAAAAAAAACAAAAAAACTTTAGTATATATTTCTTTAATAAAACCGATTTCGAGCAGTACATCTCTTCAAGGAGTAAATAAATTAAGCTGCAAGCATCGTCATAAAAAAAAAGATAAAAAACACGCGCCAAATTTGAAAAGCAAAAAGTGATTTTTTGTTACTGTATCGTAACAAAGCAACCAGTTTTTAGCGATTATAGCCAGTAAGACAGTATGCACTGTTTTGTAATAGCAGCCTTCACAAACAACAAAAATTGCTGTTTTTTCACTTTACGGTTATTGAAAAACGCACTTGCTCAGAATTAATGAGGCTGAAAATTCGTGAAAGTTTGAAAACAGCCAGCCTTAAACCAAAAATTTGCTGGTTCTAATAAAAAAAGCAAATCTCAAAATTATTTGAATGTTCAAATTTACTTTTTAAATGTTGGAGTTTTCATTGCAGCAACTTTTTCGAAAATTTTTCAACGTTTTAAAGCTTTTTTTTTTCAATTTACATTTTTTTACGAATTTTGGATGCTTCGAACAATATTTTTGACGTATCACATTAAAACAAATCATATCAAAAGTTAATGTAATACGTGCGACCTCTTAAGTGCTCAAAGATGTTGAAGGTGTAAAAATTGTGCGGAATTTCGTTATTTTTGATTTTTGTTCGCCCTGTTGGTTTTCAGCAAAAGTTTTGAAATAAGCGATCTCTTGCCGAAGGCGTAGCTATTCTGAATAAAACCTGCCCAACTAGTTATGCATTAAACGACATAGACTAGGTTCCGAAAAGCAATTTTTCTTCATTTTGATTGAACCTCTTCATAAACAGTATTTGGCTTCTTTCATATTTTATGATTGATACCAAAACGCTGAAAATAATACAATAAATAGGCCTACAGGTAACGAGCACTTGTTTGCTAGTATTTTGCAATAGCTAAATTCAAAATAGGGCGTAATATTTGAAAGTTCTTCTGATTTGGCGGAGCCAAAAATCACTCTTTTCTTAAACGAAGAATTTTATGAAAACCCGAGGCTCAATTTTGCTCAAAATTAAGAACATGGGTCATATTTAGAAGCAATTTCTGTCATACAGTACCGTAGGTAGCAAAATTACCAAATGTTAACCACCATATATTAATAGCCGATGGACGTAAGTACTGTTTTGCTCACGCACCTTTAACTATTAACAAATGGCTTTTTTTCAAGCTTTAGTGAAACGCTCTTGCAAAGAACAAATGAAGCTGAAAATTTGTGAAAAATTTAAAGAACACCCAACTCAGAGTTGTAAGTCGGGCCGGGCTTTTCGGGTCGGGTTCGGGCCTAAAGTTGACAAAAGTTTCGGGCTTAATTCGGGCCTGAGACGTGCTTTTTGTCTTAGGTGCACAAAAATATAATCAAAATAACTTGACAACATCGCTAAATTTGTCAGACCTTAACTTTCGGGTTTTTTTCAGGCATGATTTGATCTTCAAATTAGTTTTCGGGTTCGGGACGGGTTCGGGCCTGAACTAGTCGGCCCGTTTACAACTATGAGCCAATTTTTACTGGCTCCTAAAAAAAGAAGAGAGTAAAATCACATGCCTACGCTACTACAGCACTTTGCATAATTCTACATATTGCGAAAGTTACAATAAATATTAATGTTTAAACTTTTTCAGTTGGGTTCCTCAATTGCATTGGTTCGTCATAGAAAGTTTTATTGCGTTAGCTTTTGATGAAATTAAGCTTTATAAAAAATCTTCAGCTTTGATAAAATGCAATGCAACAGCAGAAGTGTTTTTTATCAAATCATTAACGATACGTCATTAGGTTTGATAAATAAAACGACGAAAAATTATATATTACACTTATCTAATGCTTCAGTTTTCTCAGAAATTGTTATTCAGAATGTTATTCAAACATCAGCAATTTAAAAAGTGTTGTTTTTTTCAGTCCATTTCGTTGCTTGCTGTTTGTTTGTGGCTTTTTTTTTGCTGCTTGTAAATGCCAGCCATAAAAAGCAGTAAAAAGCAAACAAATTACGCTATTGTCAATATTATGTTTCAGCAAATGTTTTTATGCTTTTTTGAATGTTAGTACATTTTTCATGGCTTGAAAACATACACAAATTACTCCCTAACGTTTATGTCCTGTTGAAAAAAATAAATAAGCAAAGAAATAATACTCAAGAAGTCAATACCACACGGGATGATTTTTAATCCGAATTATGTATCATTGCGGAGTTTACATCGGCAGAGCATCGAGCCGGAAACCTAGGGAGTTGCATTTTGGTTTTTTGCCTCTATTTCGCCCTTAATTAAGACCATTTGTTATGTACCAGTTGTAGGTGTTAATGCAATTGAGATGAAGAATTCGAAAAACCTTGCATTTAATTTTTCAAACTTTGAACTATTTTGGCGGTTAGAAAAATAATTATTTTGAAATACCCCATTCTTCTACCAGTCAGTAGATGTGAGCTTGCTAATATTTTTTCCAAGGTTAACTGATCCTAAGAATTCCATAAGGAATCTATTTTTGCCTTTTCCGCAAAATACTTTGAAAGTGATGATAAAGCAATTCAGAGATTTTTTTCTATAAGGGACTTAGTCTAAGTGATTTGTGATATGTCCCAAACTCGTTCCCTCTGCTGTTTGCTCACATGGAATCATGAATACTATTGACCCTTTATGATTTTGTTACTGTATTAAACAAGACTTTTCGGAGATCAGTTACCTCCAGCTTTCAAATGTTGCATGTCAATAACTTTTTGCAAATAAAAATAACCGGCCACGTGGTCGCGTGGTAACGCGTTCGTCTCTGGAGCGGGAGGTCTAAAGTTCAAATCTCGGGCCGGTCAAATTGGACACAGTGTTGCCAACGGATTGCCACCGCTGTAACATTTCTTCGAAAGAAGCTGTGTTGCCCGGGTGCAATGACGCGGAGATGGGCCCGGCCAACTCGCTACACGCTTTGACGTAACACCGCGAGTATAATGAAAGATTTGATTTAATTTAATTAATTTGAAAATTAAGTTTAACCTATTTATTCGGCAACTCTTCAAATTCAATTGCTCCTAATTTTGAGAGGTGATTTTATGTACTTTTTTGCGGTTTTCATACAGCAAAGTTCAAGGGCTGGTGATCTGTGACGTTGAGACGATCCACAAAACCTGCTGCATGTTTTCATTAATAAGGATTAATGATTTTTTAATTGTAAAATTATTGTACGGCCACTTATTGCAAAGTTCAAAGTACTTTGAATCTTAAATGTTCCAAAAAATTTGTGGGACGAGAAAAATGATACCTCAACGAGTTAATTTTCGTTCAGATCTCGAATTTCGTCTCATTTCGGAATTGAGAAAGTGAATCGAGCGCACACCCGAAAACACCAAAAATGCATCAAGCCTAGAATTTTGTGAGCTTAGTAGTAATGAAAAAGGAAGTTGTGCTGCAAGTTTTATGCTTAAAACTGCTTAAAACCAAGCAAGTTGAAATGGCTTAGATTGCAAAGCGTACCCGATAATGACTTGCCCCGGGGCTAATGGCCGTCTTTTTAACCGGGAGAGCAATGGCTATGCACCCAATTAGCCGCCTTAATTTGTTGCAGTAGGTTTTCTTAAGTTTAAGAGACTCCAATTAGCAATTTTTAAGACCAAAATGCTTCTTTTTTACTTTTGCAATAAGAACTTGACATGAAGAGAAATACCCCGTTATAAGTAAGATTGCTCAAAACTGCAAAGATTGCCGAAGCAAAAAGTAGTTATTTAGTCTTAGAAAGACAAGTTTTGACATATTTTTACAATATTTTGTATTTTTAGATTGTATAAAGACCACAGCTGTAAAGAAGGGGTGATACCTCAATCTTTATTTGGTGCTGGGTTCTGTTTGTAGATTGTATTTATTTAACACCGCAAGACTGCGAAAGTCACGTAAGTTAAATTTCATAAATTTTGAGAATTTTTGTGTTTATCAAATAGTTTGAACACTCTTTTCAAAAACGAAAGGTCTGGGTTTATTTCTCTGGCTGGTCAAATAGGACACAGGGCTGCCAGCGTTTTTCACAAGCTGTGTAGCGCACACGCACTTTGAGTTTAGAAGTGCCCAGCCAACTCGTTTCCGCCTCGGTGGAACAATCAACATAAACCGTTGTGTAATAAACATCCGCATTGACTTAATTGTTTATTTTAGAAACATTGAGTTTAACAACATCTTGCTGAACTTGCGTTACTGCTATTGGTTGTGTTTTTGTCTTAAATTATGTTCCTATAAGTTCTTCCCAAAATTCGTCGATTTTTTTTGTATTCTACAATTATTTTTGCGGGTTTTAAGTTCGTTTATTTCAGTGTGTCTTGCTATGTGTTTGCATAAAGCTGGCGTTTATGTGCTTTAAAGTTGATACAAATCAATTACTAAAAGTGCCAAGAACACTTTTGGACAAATTTTTTTTTTTTGCACTGAGATATACATACCACCATATTTTATTTGCAACGGAAGTTGTTACTTTAACCGATGAGTGGTTGAGTAGATAAAGTGTTTGCAATTTGAAACTGTAGACTCGGGTTCGATTCGCGGTCGTGTCAAATCAAAGACTATAAAAATTAGCATTCACTGCTTCCCTGCCTGACGTTTAGCAATTAAAGGGACAGTGTCACACCGTTTGTGGTAATGAGGGATTAGGGGGCAGCTTGACTCGAAGATCGAGGGTTATCTTTGCTGTCTTATAACCAAGGCAACTTGGTGAATAAATTACAATTTATTGCAGTGATGGTCAAATGCACTTGAAGTTAGATCGAGTTTTGAATGAGAAGTTTAAAAAAATATGGCATTATTGTCTATTATTCTGATATGCTAAAGTTTTGATAGACCTTCGGGGATAATCTTGCAGAATTTTACTAGTTCCTTTTTATGATAACGGTAGATTTCTGCTTTGTTGACATGAGAAGGTTTATGCTGATCGTAATTTTTGAAATCATCAAAATGTTGCAACTCACTTTGGAAAAAACATCCATGATACTGGCATGAATTGCCTCTTCGACAGGAGGGTAGTTACTTGATTTGCAATTTCCCTGTCACCTTTTTTAACGAATGCTAAGTAATTTCTACTTCGTGCTGTTATTTAGTGATGAGATATATTTTTCTGGTCTTGTCTTTAATAGTACTATTCGTTGCATGTTAATGCATGGATAAGGTTTTACATGAGCACCAAAAAGTAATTTTTCATAAAATCATTTATTAATCACTTTTTAAGACCCTTAAAAAGTTTGATATATTGCTTAATATCACACAAATTTGAGCACTTTCTAAATTACATTTGTCAGAAGATCACCCAGAATCTAAAACTGCGTCATCATAATCTTCCTTTACAGTATTTTTCTCTTGTTTTTAATTTTTCGTTCTTTCACTTTTTTGTTTAAAAAAAAAACAAAAAAAAACATTGCTGATTAGTTTTGCTAAAAGTAACTTAAAATTTTCAAAAATCTTTTTTTTTTAAATTTTAAGCATTGATTTAATTTGCAATTTACTTAGTGTATTTCCACTATGAAATCAAATGTGAAATATGTAAATTATTTGGTTGCTACAAATTATCTGGGCACAACGAAATTACTACGTTTCTAGTTGTTTAATATTTACGCTTATTTGATAATGCAGTCAATCATTTGTTTGGTTTAGTAATACGATGTTTAGCATTGAAAATTTGGAACAAAAAAACTTCCAAAAATAAGAACCGGTAGAACTACACTGGATAATCTTTCCGTCGCACATGTGCCTCTCGCCTTAGGCTATTAAGATAAAAAGCATTAGAGTATGACGTCATTGCTTCATGCATTAAATGAAAACGAGTTTGACAAGTTTACGTGTAACCGCTAGATGGCATTTTCTTTTGAACCACACCTACAAAAATCTCGTCTCAAGAAAGCAGAAGAGAGTTAATATTAAATCGGTGCGTGCAAACAAATATACAATCGAAATCGAATTTTTCATAATCTTTTGGTTGTTCTTTAAACGAATAGAATTGGTGGTGAAAACTTGTTACAATTCTGTTCAAAATGGTCAGTTCCGTTAATGGACTTATTTTACTTCAAAACGTTCATTTAGATTTTTGGGTATTGTCTTACTGTATAAACCTGTACCACTTTCAGCAAAATTCAAAATATTTTCTAACCCAAAGTCACAATAACTGTGGCTTTTTGGGTTTGCTTAGATGAACCAAGCCCTTATTAGTTAAGCTAAGATCTCTTGAGTATTTGCATGCGTTAAGCTGCTAAAGAATGGCCCTCTTGGGCACAAACACATTCGGACTAACTTTATGCAGAAAAAATGAATTCTAGGCTTCAATAAAAAAATCCCTGATATGCGAACAAAAACGATCGCACAAAGGAAAGTTTAAAGGGAAAATATACGTGTAGCTATCTTTGATGGCCACCTTGATTAAATTTTTTGATAGGTTTTAAATTCATCATTCTTATAACTTTTTGTTTGTTTTGCAGAATGGTGTCAAAAGTGCTTTTAATCTTTGTTTTGGCAATTTCCTTTGCGCACGCGCAAGACGAACGTACGTGAAAATTTGCTATTTTTTTCTAATTTTTATGGTTCTAGTATTGCGATCCACGACTGGTCATTGCAGTTTTTTAGTCATTGTGCCGATTCAAACGCAGTTTTTTTCTGAGCAAAATTTAAGACGAAGAAAAAACTTTATAATATTTCACTGTGTTTGTTTACTGATGGATACTGCCGTAGTGTAGAGGTTAAATAACTAGGCATTTTATCTCACTGATTTCGAGAGCCTGCTCGATTCCCGAAGAAGGCACTGTTATGATATTTGTCAGAAGGTCACCCAGAATCTAAAAAGTGCTGCAATAATGCTTCCAAAAGAATGCATATCATAGGGCTACTATAACAACAGCATCTAATCGTTGTCAGAAACTCAGCTGCGGCAAATTGTGGTTAAACGAAACGGCATAATGGTATGGGTAGAACTAACCATTTGTAGTCATTTTGCTGACTTATGCGTTCGTCTTTGGAACGAGACATCTTAGGTTCAAATCTCGGGCCGGTCAAATCGGACACAGTTAGCTTGTTTACATGTGCACTTTTGGGAACCAGTTCTTAGTTCTATTGCCTGAATTTTGCTGAGTCACACACAAAAAAGGTTCTGATCTACGTTTCTGAATTAGGAATTGTGTGTGACTCGGCAAAATTCAGGCACTAGAACCAAGAACTGATTCCCAAAAGTGCACATGTAAACAGGATAAGTGTTGCCAATGGATCGCCGCCGCTGCAACATTTCTTAAGAGAAGCTTTGTTGCCCACAGGCTCAATGACGCGAGGATGGGCGCAGCAAACTTGTTTTATGCTTCGGCGTATTACAGCAAGTATATTGAATGATTTGATTTGATTTTTATGACGGTTACAATATAATGTTCTCCAATTCTCGATTTTACACCAAAAAATTGATTGAAGTTTTATTGTTTTTTTGGTTAGCTGAGGGTACAGCTGTTCCGTCGGAAGCATTCTGTTCCGGAAGTTACGATATTCTTTTCGTTTTGGATTCGTCAAGCTCTATTGGTGATAGCAACTTTGAATTTATCCGCGAGTTTGCCGCCTCTGTAAGTAGATCTTCTGTGTTACCAAGAGCGCGCCTACATTGTATTTCAAATGAAAAACAATGAGCGTTAACTGGCTGCGCAAATTCTCAAAAAGCCGACGCTCTTCAGGCAAAATCAAAGCAAATTAAGACCTGCTAACTTTTTTTGGGTGGAGGGGAAGTTGCTTGGCGTGTAGCATCTTAATTTCCGACAAACTCAATACAAGACATGTAAACTTTTTTGAGGGTGGGAACTTTGACGTAAAAGCAGGCTCTGACCAAGACAGGGGTGCACAACCTTTTCACTACTGCCGGCCGCAAAACATTCTATACATGCGCTAACGGCCGCCACTAGCAAAGGTCATTTTTTACGAAATTACGTTTCAAGCCTTAAAATTTAACTACATATGCTAAAAATCAGAAAAAATCAAATTTTCAAGTTTGGAGAATTGATTCAATCGTCAATCACAAAAATGCCAGATTAGATTGAAAAATGGCAAAAGTATATACTAAAATATGCTAGACCAAATAAAATACGCTAGATTTAAATTTCGAAAAAGCTATGCCAAAAAAATTGCTAAATGAGCTTTATTGCTGTTATTTTGATACCCGAAACCAGACAGGAAAAGGGTGAACTAAGTATTGTACCGCGTTGCTGACCAGCTAAAAGCAGGCGCTTAGTCAGAAATATGAAATGAGGGGGCTCTTACGGGGGTTTGAGAACGAAGCCCCCAGTGATGGAAAATTTTGTATTTTTTTTGCAAAAATAACTAAAATTTAGGCCTATTTTGATAAAAAAATTATGCTGTTAAAACGTGGCATAGAAATTTGCAGTGCAAAAACATGATTAATCTAGTTGCACAAACGGGCTATGTGGGAGGTAGTTATTGCTAGAATTTTAGTTCTCTTAGTTACAAGTTGGTAAATCATAAATTCCTGTACGGGTAGTTCAATAAAAACTCTCAAGAAGTAATCTATTTCGTCTGTATTTTGCTGAAAAAGATATAATTAGGGGGGGCTAGTGGAAGGAAATTTGAGAAAAGTGATTGGAAATTAACTAATCTGAATAGCCACTCTCACCCTATTCCTGAGCTTATATATTTTTTTGATAAAACCTATGTTAAGCATTTTTCTGTAAGTAATCAAATTTAATAAGCAATTTTTGACCTTTTTCTTTTTTTTTTTAATTTATGAGTTTTATTTTGACAAATTAGCCCCCTAAATAAACGTTTCAAAATGCTTTAACTCATTTTTGAGTCTATTCCAGTGCAATTGACAGTCTCAGAGGGGTGGAAGGGGTTACAGTCCCCCCTCCCCTGGCTACGCTACTGGCTAAAGAGTATAGGTCAATACACTATATCTTCAATATCCTGTGAGGTTAGCACCTCACAGTCGTAACAAGGTTTATGTTTCAAATATGCTCCGAAACTTCTAAATTATTGTATTTTTATTGCGTAACTTCGCATTAACTAAATTTTAAGCGGCGTAATAGGCTAATGCTGGTAACAAGAACGCCGAGAAGGGGGGGCAGGGGGTACAATGATCTCGGGGCCCATGGACTTTAGGGGGCCCATGGGCTTCAGGAAGGCCGTTGGCTTCAGCGGGCCCAGCAGAGGGCCCATGAGCTCGATTTTTTCGAGATCACCTAATTTCGGTCGGAAAACCCGTTAGAACTTCGGTAAAGACCTTTTTTTTTGAGATTACATCATTTTTCAGACCAAACTACAGCATTTTCTCCGTGTATTTTAGACTTCACAAAACCGGAAATCCGTTACATTTGAGCTGGTCCCGGGCCCACTTTTTGTCCCCGGCGCCACTGGCTGGCAATGCAATTTAACAGTAGTTTCACGTCAAAACTTACTCTCACTTCTATTCCCCAAGTCAAGAATATTCACGTTATTTATAAGCAAAAGGAACATTCCCGAAAAATCTGAGAAAAACTCGTACGTAAAAATTATTGTGACGTCACTGTCAGAATCTTTTGAACGGTATTGAACTAGCGCAATTGTTAAATTACAAAGATGAAGTTTCGGGAATAAACTGGTTAAAATAACTGTGACGTTGAAAAGGTAAGCAACTATCAGAGTGGAACTTTTTGAAAAGGACTCGGCTAGGCCAACTGTCAGTGGTTAATAGTTACGCATAGGTAAATGAACGGTATTGGCATATTATCGTCTTAATTAACTGTACACTAAACAGTTACTGGTACGTAGCAAAACATTTTAATTAATGCTCGGCTGCCACAACGTGTATTTTGAAGTACAGTTTCACGGCAGCAAGAACTTCCTTTTACGTCCGCAGGTTGTGCACCCCTGGACAAAGAGATAAAGAGAGATTAGTTATCTGGCATTTTGGCAGGCAATGAAGCTTGCTAGGTAAATTATAGCTCCCGAACAGAGACACCAAGGTAGGCCCGTGCTTGTTTGAGGGTGATAAACATTTCACTATTTACGTTGGAAAAAGTAATTGATTGTAACGACATGAAATTACATAGGTAAGATTGATCGATGTTACTTCCGCTGAGTTTCAGTTGTTTGTCGTAGAGTTCAAACTGTACAGTATTTGATGAAAAGATTTGCATATAACTGGGGCTAGAAAAGGGACTACAGAGGTACTCCCAACTAGAAATGCACATTTTTTTGTTTTCAGAAACTTGGTTAAGTGCTATATAACCCAGTTTTAACTTCAGCTTGTTTAGTAAACTCATTAAACAATTTTTAAAACTAAATTTTTTTCAATATTTTTGACGTAAAAGGGATTTTCAAGAATTTGAATTTTGTTACTGGTTCTAACGCAGACGTGTGAACGCAAGCTCATGGTAGAGAACAGAAACGAACTTCAGTCCGTTTTTTTTATAATTTTTTTATCGCTGCTCAAAAGGCTTTAAAACGTCCTCTGTATTTAGTACTAGTCTTGATGCAATCTTTTATTTTTTAGGTCGTCAGAGGTTACGACGTCGGACCTGAGGAAACTCAGTTCTCAGCTCTGCGTTATAATTTATGGGCCGATTCGAGGTTTCAGTTCAATACCTTCAGTAACGAAGAAGATGTCCTCCAAGCCATAGAGGATATCCCCTATTATGGGCAGGGGACCCATACCGCGGCTGCACTACGTGTAGCGGCCAACCATCACCTACAGGTACTGTTATTGTGTCATTCCTAATTACCTTATTATTCATACATCAATTTGCTTATGGACTTAGTCAGTTAAATAAAGGAATTGGCTAAAGTATCCCAGGCAAGCTAAAGATTTTTGTTTAAATTTTGAGATTAAATATCGGTAATATGTTTGTTTTGATAGATTATTTTTGTGCTTTTTTTTCTTTTACTTTGAAATTGTATTTTGCTTTTATGCAAGCGCTTGAGTCGTAGTTTGTTCTTGTCTCGCTTGAGTGTAGCTTAAATATCTGTAATTAAAATATGCTTACGTATAAGTATGACCGATTTCATAATCTTTTACCATATTATGCTCTTAGTTTCTGATGTCCAGTTTTAAGCGAAAAATATTGTCAACAATTACTTTTCCACTCATTTTTCAATACTCGTTTGTATTTAGGTTTTCAATGTTTCTAATTATGTCTATGATTTCATTGCAGCCTTATCATGGTTGGAGAGAGGGTACGGTGCCCACAATCTCAATTGTTCTTACCGACGGTAGGGCACAAGACGACGAAGACCTTCCCGAAGCCGCCATGCTTCTCAAATGTAAGCAAAGCTGCGTAAAAGTATAAGCTTTTATTCAAGCATGAGAACACCTGTTGGTTTAACAGTTCAAGTATTGGTTTTACGACCTTGATTTTTCGCTTTCAAAGTAGATCCAGTACAAAGAGCTCTCGCAGTGTTAACCTTGCTATTATTTCGACTTCCTTTTTTGCTTTTTCTTCTAATTATAGCAAATAGATACGTTTTTCGACACAAATATACTGTACTTTGCAATAAATTTTTACGTAATTTTACTCAGATACGTTACTTTTACGATGACCTTTACCGCATGATCTCGGTTCAATTTGCACTCTAGTCACGTTATTGAGTTTTTAAGTAAGGCGCTTCACCATGATTTATTCTGCTTAGTGACTGTGAACTAGCAACAATTTTACGTTGGAAGAAGTCGAACGTCAATTGCAAAACTTGGAAAATTGTCACCTACCTAAGCAGGTGGTGCGAATTTTCCGAAGAAAGCACTATCATCGCTTTTTGTGGCAGAAAGATAAAGACGCATTAAGCAATCTATCAGATTCTTTACCTAGCTTGTTGTGATGAAATTCCATTCAATTTTATCCATTAAAATTTTCCGAGCTTGGCACCAATTTTTCGCATATTTTCTAGAAATGAAACTTGATTTGCTTTTGATTTCTAGCCAAGAGTACCCGAGTTATTGCCATCGGTGTTGGCCGCGCTATCCGTGAAGAATTAGATATAATCGCCACTACTCCAGGGGAGGACGTTATTTTCTTGGACGATTTCAACCAACTTACTGAACTCGACCAAATCGAAGGCATTCTTCAGAGGGTAAAGCTTGTCACTTGTTTCTGCTTAAAACGGAATTAGCACTGTATTGCAAATTTGTAATTCCTTTCTTAGAGTACCACAAAAATAAAAAATTATTCGGTATCAATTCGATATATCGATACGATTCACCGATATGCCTCACAGATGGAAAGAATAAGCCTTTGGATAAAATGTAGAAATAGGGTCCAGTATTCGTTGCATTAATATCTTCCGTTTACCTTGCCGGAAGTGAATCATACCGCATAGGATTCGGTAAACGCATGCATTCAAATTTGTAATTTAAATAAACAAAAATAATCGCTAGAATAGAACTAAACATAGCAATTTACTAGAAGAGTTTCGCTTTAACTTAAATTATCATCAGTAGAAAAAATTACGCAGCCCTATGGTGATGCTTTCTTTAAGTTAAAGCGAAAAGCTTCTAATGAATTTCTGTGCTTAGTTCTATTCTGGCAACCGTTTTTGTTCTCAGATTAACCAGAAATTTCGATCGTTATATCGGTGGACTTTTTCTAATTTCATGAAAACCAATTGATTTTTTGAATGATTATGTTAGAATTTTTACAAAAAATAAATAAAATTCATATATTTGTTGTTAGTTTTTGGCCTTTCACTAATCATTAAGTAGTAAATGAAATCCAACTTGTAGAGGTGAATTGCTTTTTGCAATTTTTGAGGTACATCAAAAAAATAACAATTTTAACTGAATATGCAGATCTGTGCTGCTGAAGATGATGTAAACGAATGCTTGGTTGACAACGGTGGCTGTGCTGTCACATGTGTTAACACCCCTACCGATTTCTACTGTGAATGTCCCCCCAACTTTGCGCTCTCTGGCAGCACTGCTTGTGATGGTAAGTTTCTATATTCGACATTTATCTGTAGCAAAAATTTTAACTGCTCGAACATCAAAATAAAGTTTCAGTTCTTTTAAAAGTGATTTTGCATGAATTTAAAGTATATAGAGTGTTTTTTAACTACCATCAAGTACTATTTGAAGCACTATATTTTAGAAAATTCTCCACAATTAGTTTTTCGTTAGAATTTTAGGGGTAACTCTATTTTGTGTTAGAAACAGAAAAAGAATCTTGGTTGTCTGATTAAAGCTTTTACCGAATTCGAATTGCTTGACAATTCCTACTTTCTTTGAGTTAAGATTGATGATTACAATGCTTTTGGGGTTAAAATTGATTTTAGTTAATAAATGAGCAATGCTGAAATACGAATAATTTTGTGTTTGTTAAACAACCAGGAAGACAGACAGACAGACACATATAGTTTGCTACAAAAGTGCTAACTTTGAACAATTACTTTACATGAAATAGCAGGTGATAGAATTTAGCCAATTTGTGGTTAGGAGTCTGGAAGGGGCTTTTTGGTTTTGGCTCAACAAACTTCTGATGGCGTACGCAATTGGCTAATTGAAAAATTGCGAACTGTAGGGTTCCTGCATTATCCAAAATAATTAAACAAGAAGTAGAAAACTTTGTAACTCGTGTTTGCTCAATGGTGTCATTCACACAATGTCAAAACTTTTTTTTAATTTAAAAAGTTTTTTTTAATCATTTTCTCTTGTCAGTTGAGTTGTCAAAAAGACTATGCTAATTTTCTGCAGATGTAAATGAATGTGAAGATGGAGATGTACCAAACGGAGGCTGCAGTCAGATCTGTAACAACTTCCCAGGTGGTTTTAACTGCTCTTGCGAAGAGGGATTCGTTCTTACCAAGAATGGAAGACTTTGCAGTAAGTTGCAACAACAAGAAAAGTTTCTAGAGTGACTTTGGTGTTCTTAACTTGATTAAAACTGCCCAGTTTTCTCTTGTGGATGAGAACATGGCTCCACAGAGTGCTACACTTAGAACCTCAGCTATACTTTGGAGAACCTGGAAAAAAAATAGCACATTCCACTCGCAAGAGTTGACAGCTCATGACTAACCTGGCGATAGTGCTGACTAGTTGTCTTTTACAACCGGATGGGTCGGTTGCTTCACTATTCTACCCCGGAAAAGCATTAAGCTGCAATGAGCGGTTCCCAGGTTTGACTTACCGTGTCGCTAGCAACATTAGTTGTTCGTTTAAAATTTAGTTGTGGAAAAACGCGGTTACAAAAAACTAATCATTTTTCCTGTGCTTGCTTTTAAATTTTATGTTTTTGTACTTTTAAGTTGAGGACAACTGCGTTGGCAACCAATGCTCTCAAATCTGCAACAACGTCATCTCAGGAGGCTTCTTCTGCTCTTGCGAGCCGGGATACGAACTCCAGGATGATGGCATCACTTGCCTAGGTAATTTTTTGTACATATCTTTAGTTATCTAATTGATTTCGCCGGAAGAGTGCAAAAATCCGGACCTTTGTGATCTTCGAGTCAAGTTGCCATCTGCCTTTGTTGCCTACCACACTTCGTAGAGATTTGACTGGCCGTTAAACAGGGAAGCTGTAAATATCTTTGTAAAGTCTTTAATTTGATTCGGATGAAAACGGAGATCGAGTCTACCGTTAAAGTAGCAAATGCTCTTTGTACTATAACCTTGATTGGTTGCTATTTTATGTAAACTTGCACAATCAGTTTGCAAGCGATGACAATTTGATCCAACTTTTAAGTGAAGTGATAGTAAATTTTTAACCAAATCAGGATTAAGAAAATTAAAATGGATTGTTTGGTCCAGAAATCGATGAGTGTCAATTTGCTAACGGCGGCTGCGAAGGCAACTGCACCAACACTCCTGGATCTTTCTTCTGTACCTGTCCTGAGGGTTTTGGCGTCCTCCCCAGTGGCAGATGTGCCAGAACTTGCTATGTCTGTGAAAATGCTCTCTCAAATGAAGAATGTAACGCCGACGGCCCGCAAATCTGCCCATTTACCGAGGTAAGTCTTTGCTTGACTCATTTTTTAAAAATTTTGACTAACTACAACAAATTTGCTAAAAAATTGCGTAAGTGGAGTAGCTTTGATTATATTCAATGTGTCGGTATTTCGAAGAAAAAAAGCAAATGCACGCAAGCAGATGGCGAACACTACGATTCCTTTATGTATTGCTTTTTAGATGTCCTGCCAAACCACAGTCAGAGTTGAAAATGGCATCACATTCATCAGCAAACGATGTAAGCAAACTGAAGCTTGCGTGAATAACTTTATCCAAAACCCAAGAACTGCTTGGTCTCCCACTCAGGTAATTTTGTGTTCAAACAAAAGCTACTTGAAACCCCTTACCCAGTGTTGCCAATGTCGAAATTTTTCCAAATCAAGAAATTTTTTGGCGTTTGTGGTATTTAGGAAGGCCAGATATGTATTATAAGACTTTAATAAACACTGCCGCTAACTGAAAGATTGCATCATACAATTTTTATTAAAATCATATATAGTTTTTTTTTTTTGAAACACTGATATGAAAATTTTGAAAATTCCGAAAAGGCAGCGCTGCCTTTAATCCTGTTTGTCATCTTTATCCAAAAAATATGACCTGTAGTTTATTACTTCATCGCTTTTTTCTATGTCATACAAAAAAAAACAGACCGACTACATGATTTTATTAACAATTATTTCAAATCTAAAACTACAACCTAAATTCTCAAGATTCCAAGTTTTCTTTACCCTGCCGCTTGGTAAAGGTGTTTAGCTACTTGGCTTAACTGATAAGAGATGGCCTATACCTTAAAAAATTAGCTTAACCTGCATTTACTTTGGACCTCGGAGTAACCAAAATTTGACGTCATCGACAACTTACGAAAGGTTTCAACTACAAGTCTCAAACTTCGCGAGCGGATGCTTAAGTTCATTTAGGCGGTAGTGTTTTTTGAATGGTTGGCCTACCTTAGCGTAGCCTGCGTAAACGCACTTTTCGCTGCTATTTTTGTGATTAGGTTATCGTAATATACATTTCGTATAACTATGTAGTAATAGTAGTTGTATAGTTTACTAGTATTCGACAAAGCACGTATATTAAAAAAAAGTTAAATTACGCACAGAGTAAACATATAGCTGTAAGGTCTGGGGCACCGAAAAAACCTTTCAGTTTTCTGATTCAAGATCCTCTTCTCCCTCTTTTTAACACTTAACACATAACAGTTAAAAAAGGCCGAATATTTGTGCTAAAATAGGATCAATAAAAAGCATGATTTAATTTTGGTAATTCCTTGAAGCAGTTTTTTAAAATCAACCAAAGATCGATTTTTAAGAGTCATTTATTTTTCATCTGTACATTTTTCTTTTTATTTATTACTTCTCCGTAAAGTTATTCGTCTCATAAAGTTCGATTAAACCTAAATATTTTGAAGTTGTATCTTTGCTGTACCTGCTGAGTTATACGCTAAAGTATGTGATGTAACAACCCGGGAATTAATCTCGGTGTCATTGCGACTACATTTTTTTTATTAGAAGCAGTAGATTTTGGTTGATGCTGGCTGCTTTTAAATTTTTACGAATTTTCAGCTACATTTATTCGTAAACTTTATTGAAAAATGAAGTTACTCAAATTCCTTTTTTGCCTGGTTAAAAGTTGTCATGTTATTCAGTATGATTCTTGCCAACATAAAAAAGGCCAAGATAGCTCTGTGCTGCTTGCTCACAAATGCGTTGTACTTACCCGTATTCTTACTTTGAGAGAAGCTGAGACAAGGATCACCGTCAAGAGATTCCTCAATCGAGACTGCTCAAACCATTAATTTGGTGAGCGTAAACCAAATTCAGTTAAGGGAGTTTAGAACAAGAGCACTTGGGACTTTCACGTGTTCCTAAATATTTTTTTTATGCTGAGACTGGTGTTGTTTGTAATTTGTTTTTAAATTTTGAGCAAAAACGGGCCTCGTGGTTTTTAAAAATTATCATTAGTGTATCCAAAAGCTTCTTTCGAAGAGTTGTTTTATGCAGAATGGCAAGACGTAGGCACTATTTGTGCGACTAAAACGACTACAAAATTGTAGCAGAAACCTTTTCTCTTTTGAATGGAAACGAAGAAAACTTAGGTAAGTAGGTTAACACTTGTTTTTTTTTTACAGTGCAATGTCCAAACTGAAACTGTGTCGGTATGCCGATGTTGTTGTCACCGCACTGCCTGCAACGAAGCTGGAGACTGTACCCCTGTCAATACCATTGACCTCTTCTGCCCTGACCCCTTTGCTATCTTTGAGATCCCAGTTGATATCACATTGAATTGTAGCCAAGCCGACCCGGCTGTTGGATATTCTGTAAGTTCTGCATGATTTCTCAGCTAGTGTTTCCATATAGGGAGACAGCGAATCTAAAAATTAAGATTTAAGTTGTTTTTCATTTAAAATTGTAAAGGTCTTATTCATAATCGATGCTTTGTCGGCCAGTTACCTGGTATTATCTTGTTTGAGATTATTGATCGGTCTTTATTCAGTCATTGTTAATTTCTTCGGCCAGTGACTGAAATTTTTGGTCAAAAAATAGTCAAAGCAAGGAAATCGAACCAAGATGCTTCGATTTAAAAGCGAGTCGGTTAACAACTAAATTTTTTTGGTGTTGGCTATGCATTAATATTAGCAAATTGATCAGTCACTGGCTTTGCTGACGGGGAAACGCCTCCTGGCTGCTCAAATAGCCGTTTCTAGAAATGAGCCCTTATGAATGAACTTGAAAGTCTAGTCCAGTGGTTCTCAAACTGGGGACTGCGGTTGTTAACAAGTCTACGACGCAAGTTCAGGGGGACCGCAGAGAGGTCTCTGATGCACCTTATCTAAAGTTTATTGATTTGGTAAATGATAGGAATGCAAAACGTGTTTTTCTTCAAATGTGTTGTAGTAACTTTTAGATTCAAATGCCAAAGTCATATTCTTCTGTCACAAAATAGTTGATTCCATTTTCTACCATCGTACGAATGCGAAAAAGCGCTTTCCAATCTAGTTACTATCAAAACAAAATCTCGAAATAGGATGGATGTGGACACATGATATGAGAGTTGCCCTAGCCTACACAGCCCAACTCAAAGGAAATGTTGTATGACAAGCAAGAGCACCCTTCCCATTGAACTGTGCATGTAAATTTCTTCACTGAAATTTGCTTTTTTTCTTTTCGGAATCAATAGCTGTTTACGTACACACATAGCATTTCATGCTAAATGTTCTAAAAGCTAGACTAGCTCTCTTTTTTGCACAGTTCCACAATACAAATAGAATTAAATGCGCGAAGCCAGCCAGGCAACAGTAATGAAATCGTGAGGTCATGTAAGAATGCTCGTGAACCAGAATTTATGTCTAAATTTACATGGGACCGTGAGTGGTCAAAAAAATTGTAAGGGACCGCGTCGCAAAAATTTTTCAAAAGTTAGAGAACCACAGACTGTTCCAACTATTTTGAAATGAGACCTCCAGTCCTTTTTTGTGCTGTGGAGACCTTTTTTGGTCTTCATAAATGCAGCGAAATTGTGATATAGCATGCCCCCTCCTGGCTCCAACTTCTAGTTACGCCCCTTGCATCGACGCTTGTGGTTGTGGAAAACACAAAGACAGATTTTTTCTTTGTCGCTTGAATAGTTCTTTCTTTATCATCAAGTGGAGGGACAGTGTGCAGGAGTTCTTTAACGATGATTTCGAGTCCAACTCTTGGAAACATGTATTTTATTGGATAGAACAGTGGTTCTCAAACTTTTGAAAAATTTTTGCGACGCGGTGCCCTTACAATTTTTTTGACCACTCACGGTCCCATGTAAATTTAGACATAAATTCTGGTTCACGAGCATTCTTACATGACCTCACGATTTCATTACTGTTGCCTGGCTGGCTTCGCGCATTTAATTCTATTTGTATTGTGGAACTGTGCAAAAAAGAAGGCTTGTCTAGCTTTTGTACGTAAACAGCTATTTATTCCGAAAAGAAAAAAAGCAAATTTCAGTGAAGAAATTTACATGCACATTTCAATGGGAAGGGTGCTTTTGCTTGTCATACAACATTTCCTTTATGTTGAGCTGTGTAGGCTAGGGCAACTCTCATATTATGTGTTCACATCCATCCTATTTCGAGATTTTGTTTTGATCGTAACTAGATTGGAAAGCGCTTTTTCGCATTCGTACGATGGTAGAAAATGGAATCAACTATTTTGTGACAGAAGAATATGACTTTGGCATTTGAATCTAAAAGTTACTTCAACACATTTGAAGAAAAACACGTTTTGCATTCCTATCATTTACCAAATCAATAAACTTTAGATAAGGTGCATCAGAGACCTCTCTGCGGTTCCCCTGAACTTGTGTCGTAGACTCGTAAAGGACAGCGGTCCCCAGTTTGAGAACCACTGGGATAAAATAATGACGAGATCCTAGTCGATATTTTCTGTTCCGCGTTAATTCGCTTGTCGCACAAATGGCCAATCCAACACGGATAAGCCACGTTTATATTTACAATGTTTTTGCAGTTCGGGGATATTTGCACTGTAAACTGCCCATCTGGTTTTGAGCCAGACAATGGTATTACTGAAATTATTTGCGGTCAACGCCCCGGCTTCGCCGAGGGAATGTGGATTGGTGATATTGGCAGTACTTGTGTTGGTATGTAAAAAACGGTTTTAGTTTTTTGTTCTTAAAACCTTTCATATACAGCTGTAGGAATTTTTGTATTTATTTCAGTAGGATTTTTGCGGTAGGTCAATGTACGCTTTTTCTGTTCAGTAAAAAGATAAAAGCACAAAGTTTTGTGTGAATGGAACAAGTTGTTTTTGTCAGCATAGTTGGACAAAGTGGAACTTCAGTCAGCGCTGACTGAACTGGTTTTAACCGGCTGATACCAGATTTAAATCCCTTTTTTCAAGATATCAACGAATGCTTGGTTGACAATGGCGGCTGTTCTCACACCTGCATGAACACCAACGGATCGTTCGTCTGTCTTTGCCCTCAGGAAAATCCTTGCTCAAACCAGCCAGTTGATGTTATCTTCATTCTTGATTCGTCCAGCTCAGTTGGTGGAGAAAACTTCGACACTATGCTTAACTTTGTTGTCAGTATCGGAGACGAATATGATATCGGCCAAGGTGTAGGACAAGTCAGGGTAAGTTTAGTGCTCCATGGCAACCTTTAAAAGTATCAAACTTACCGTATTTAGAGTTCCTCTGTCCAAGAAGACAGCGATTATAGATTTGTTTGTTCGGTTCAAGCTATTGCTTGCCACATAAAGTGGAGGCTTTGTAGTCACCGTAAAATCTTTTTTTAGTCTGAACCTCGAGCTGCAAAGCATTAAAAAATTTATTGTTTTGTTTGACCCGACTTGTAATCGAGCTTGGGTTTTTCGTTTCAGTAACTGTTGCATGATCGAAATGCATTGAATTTTAAAAGTGACTGTTTCAAGTTAATTTAAGTTTAGAGAGAGCATAAGAGAAATGAAAAATAGTAATTTTTAATTTGCACTTTTGAGGATATTTAGGAATAGTTTTACCGCAAATATTTGAGTTTAAGTTAAATTTTGACCAGAATTGATAACAAGTAGATAAAATGTTGTGGTAAAATAAGGTTTGCGTAGAGTTTTTGTCAAGAGAAGAAAACTACAACAATCCGTCTTTATTTCACTTAGATTGGAGTTGTCACCTACAACAGAGGACAAATCAAGCGATTCTCACTTGGCGATGCTACCAGCAACGAAGACTTTATTGAACGAGTTCGGGTAAAGATTTATTGCGCTCTATTTGATTTCGATTCAGAGGTGCTTCGAAATAAGTCCTGTAGTGGTATGCATTTGAGTGGTTAGACGTTATACTAAGACACACAGCCCTGCTAGCAACATACAATGTATTAAAACTTAGCTGATAAAAACCGCGGTTTAGTTGAGAAAAACAGATGTAAAACATGTATTTAGCAGACCATAAGGTCCCACATTATTGCACTTTGGTACATGTTTTTCCCGAGTTTTGGAAGTAACTATTTTTTCCGAACCCTTGCAAATGATTTAAATCGCTCTTTTGCAAATCTAACTTTCAGTCGTGTCCAGTTGAGTACTTTTGTACATTCAGGTTTCTGACATTTCTGATTTGTTATCGAAAAAGTAAATGCAGCATTTATTTGGTAATAAATCTAAGATTTCTGGGACCCGAAAAAAACTTTTACATCCCAGCCGAGAAAGAGCAAATACAAAGCAAATGATTTTTTTACTCTCACGACCCACGTTTTCCTGTTAAAGCCGGGTGAAGCCTTAAAAATCTTCCTTCATCTTACATTTTATTTGTCAGCATATCGGGACAAGCGTCTCGTTTGTCTCAGATCACTGTTGAAGACAATGCATCTGCTAATATATTGCTTCCAAAACTACGTCGTTTACTTTAAACTTTGCTGTTTAGGCGATTGAATATGCTGGTTCCGGTACCCGAACTGCTGAGGCTATTGAATTTACTCTCCGAAACTGCTTGTCACGGGACGAAGGTAGACGACCTGAAGCTGATCTCGTTATTATTGTCATTACCGACGGACGATCTCAGGATGCTAATCGTCTTCCAAGGGCTTCCGAATTGCTTCACGAAGTCGCGAATCAGGTCTTTGTCATCGGTGTCAGTAAGTAAATTTGTCTTTACCTGCAGATTTGTGTTGTGAGGTGTCACCTTTCTCCTCAGTCAAGTTAACTTAGAAACTCACAATGTAGTTAAATGTTAACTATTGTACGTTATACGCAGTATATTTGACGTTTGCTATTATATCACGATCTAGGCCACAAAGAATTAGAAATTGGTAACTTGCTAAGTTTGTATTACCATACTTAGGTTCGGTATACGTTTCTTTCGTGAGGTTATGTTTGTCTCGTTGTAATCTTGTCAAAAAAAACGTGCCAAAAAACATGCAGATTTGAGTTCTTTCCTCTTTCACCAACACATTTAAGGAAAAAAAAAAAGCTTTGCTGTTAGCAGAAGTAACGAACGGTTTTCTTGCTAACTAAATTTTAACAAACATTTTTCTTTCTTGTTGACAGCTAAGAACACGTTTTTTACCAACCACAAGTATACTCGTAGTTTAGCTTTTGCTCACTTGTGCCAACCATGAGTGTACTCCTTTTTTTTTCTAAAGGCCACTGTAAGAAAATCTACAAGTATTCTCGTGATTTAAATGCTTAAAATCGATCCTTTGGCATCTGTATCAAAATACAAAATATATTTAAAACTGCAATAGCTGCTAAGAATTGGAAAATTAGTGATAATATGCAAAATGAAGTTTAAGCACTAATATTTTAGCGCTGCTACGTTAGCCATTTTTGAGCAGTTTTGATATAAATTGGTCGAAAGTCAACGTGTTAACAAAGATTTTTTATTGCAGCCAACAGAGTTAACGAGCAGGAAATCCGAACCATTGCTGACGGTGAGACCGCCAACTACAGAATCGTTGATGCTTTCACTGATTTGGACGATGAACTTGGCTCTCTTCTGGGAGACAGAATCTGTACTCAGCCAGAACAACCCCACTTTTTGACTGTAAGTAGCCTACGTGATTGAAAGTTTGGTTTCTTTGCTGTTTCTAGATCCGGCCAGTTGCTCCAGTGGTGACGCTGTCGTCTCTGAAGCGGGAGGTCTTAGGTGCAAGTCTCGGTCAGGAGAACTCGTTACACGATTCGACGTAGTACAGCGAGTAACATAAAAAATTTGATTTTGTTTCTAAAAACCTATTTACACAGAAGGATAGCCTTGTTGAAGTAAAAAAAGACTTACGCTTTCTCTCAGCGCTGTGCTAAACGCTGGTAAACGTCATGCAAGGCCCAGTCTTAATGCTCACGCAAATGTAGAGCTATGAATCATGACTTTGATTATTGAAATAGTCATTGGGCAAATCAACAATGGCATTATACAGGCTGAGAAAGCTATCCACGATTGCATTGTAGGTTTATATTTTGTCTTCTTTCCTTCACCTGTGCATTTAATTATTTTCATGCTTAGGCTGGCATTGTTCTTAATTTGTTCTTAAAATTTTCAGTCTGATGAGCGCACTTGCGACTTTGATGAATGCTCCATTGCAAATGGAGGATGTAGCAACAACTGCACCAACACTGTTGGATCATTTTTCTGCTCCTGTCCTCCAGGGCAAGTGACCATTGAGGATGGCGTTACCTGCAGTAAGTGCTTGTACTGCATTTTTTTAACTAGTAAATTTTGCGTTAAAGCTGGGTGTTCTTAAATTTTTAAAAATTTTTGGCTACATTTCTTTTTAAGTTTTATTAACATCTTTAATTTTTCTAAAATTTTATTAAAGAACAACGTGACTGAATTCATTTTTGTTTGGTCAAAAGTTGTCTTTTGTTTATTGGTCATGATTATTGATTAACAATGGCCACATAGAAAAGGCCAAGAATGCTCTGCTGGTTGCTTAAAAATGCTTTGTACTGACTTGTTTGTTTTGTTTTTTTTTTAGATAAATATTTCCATGCCGAGGCTGAAATTGTTTTTAATTTGTTCTTAAATTTTGAGCAAAAATGAGCTTTGTGGTCTAAGAAAAAAAGTGTGGTCTGAAATAGCAACCGGTGATGCACTATGGGCAAAATGCATTTTAAACAAAAACGTTTGCTGATAGTGTGTTACTAACGACTGATTTCATGTTCTCCAAAATCAAAAAGAAAAAATAATGCTTATTATTCTACCAGAACCACAAGCGTAAAATTATATATTATTTAAAAGCTGTCTGAAGCTGGTCAGATGCCTTGGAATAAATTTCTAGTAGCTGTTGTAAAAATGCTGATAAGATTTTCATTTAAACTATGAAGCAAATGATACCGATAATTCGTCGTCTTGGATTAGGTAAATTGATGTGCTGGTCCTGTAACTAGTTGTTTATTTCAGTTATCGACCGATGCGCAGTAAATAATGGAGGTTGCGAGCAAGAATGTGTTAACCTTATGAATGACAGAAGATGTTTGTGCCTTCCTGGATTCGTTTTGGTTAGTTTGGGGATACAGCCCTAACAAGATTTTTTTCTTATTCACTATCCGTCAAACTCAGTTTCTTTCACTAACTATAAGTTTTTATTGAATGCATTGCTTGCTGTATCTAACCAAAAAATTTGAGTTTGAACGGTGGCATGTAACTTTGTAGAACCCCTAAGGTTTGGTAACAGTGCACCTGACCTGTGAAAGCTATCAAAGGTTTGTCAGCATTCACTTTAAAACTCTGATTAGGATCTAAGTCAAAAAATTATTTTTCTGCATTTTTAAACATTACTGAAATTAAAGTATAATTTGGCTTAATCAGTGTTATCTAATCAACACTTGCTGCTGAAAGCAAAAAATTCTTTTGCGAGTTTGACCACAAACAAAATATTTGACCACAGACAAGCTTCACAAGAGTCCTGGGTGCAATCCATTATTACCCGGTATTATGTTTTTTCATTGCTGTTTATTGCGCCCAAACGCAATGCAATGCAAAACAAATTTTGGCAAAAATCAAATCTAAAGTTTGTGTTTATCACGTTTTTTTAGAAATGCAATATCGCAATCTAACTAGAATTTAAAAAATTGAAAAATGTATGATTTTTGCTGTTTAAATATTCCATTTCAAAAATCCAAAACTATTTCAAATTCATTGCTCTCATTCAACTCAACTTTGTCGTGAACGATTTTACGTGAACTTAATGCTCTTTGTCAGCTTTGCTATTAAGGTTCGTTACACAATGGCGACCAATTTTGAGCGACAGTAGAAGTCAGACCAGATGATTGCATTGATTTGAATGGCGCCTTTCACACTTGGTTGTGGTCGTACAGTTGATCGTACAACACAAATTTTGGCAGCATCATTTTCAATCTTGACCCAGCTGATCGTACGACGAATTATTCGTACGACCAGCTGTTGCCAGTGTGAAACGGGCCTAATACTGTATTTGCCACTCAATTGCAATGAATAAACTGAAGTAATGCGATAAAAACAAAGCAGTGCTATTATACAAATTTGCGGTTGAGGAAACTCAAAAATTTTTAGAATTGGAAGTTCAGATTTTAATTCGACAATTACAGAAATTCAATTTCAAATAAACGATGTCAAAACGCTAAATTTATTATCTGTACAATCCTTATTCTGTCTGTTATTCATAGGGACCTTTAAGAATTTGCTAAAGGCCCAGTTTTGTTAAGAACATGAGTACAATTTTTCCCATTTAGAAATTCATTCAAAAATGCATTTATGCTTCATTTTGTTCTCTTCGCTTGTGTAGTATGTCGCTTAGCACCTTCTCATTTTCAGATTGATGAAACTGACTGCGTGGACCACAATGAGTGTTTGGATGAATTGGGAGGTTGTTCTGATATCTGTGAAAACTTGGAGCCCGGTTTCCAATGTGACTGCCCACCTGGCTTGGCTTTGGGACCAGATAATCGCAACTGTGGTAAGTAGGGTCTACACAATCTACTGTGTAAAAATATTTGCGTTGTGAACTAGGATTTGCATCAGGGTCTGGTCAAAAAGATTTGTCTTGCTTTTAGGCGTAGCCAGGAGGCCCGGCCAGGCCCCTTCCCTTCCCCCCCCCCCCACCACCAATGATAAAAATGTGACAAAAAAGCCTATTGTTTCTTCAGTTTCAATTTTTTTAGCGTTTTTCTCGTAAAATAGTAAACGCGTACAACAGTAGTTACCAATAATATTGATAACCAGGGAGCCCGAGCCCCTTCAATTCAATTTTTGCCAACCAATTTAAATGTATAACCCGGAAGAAATTAGGGGATTTTGTCCTAAAAGTCGCTACTTGAGCCCTCATCTAACCTTTTTATGAAGTAGTGCAATAACCAGGGCCAGATTTACCATGTATGGCACAGTGTCAGGGGCCCCGCGCTAAGATGGTAAGACTTTTTTTGGTCTTCAACTATATTTGGCAGGAAAATGTTGAGAGAATCCCCATAGCGCCTAGGGCCTCAGGCAATAACATGGTAAGTAAGCGTAACCATCTATTGTACCATTTTTCAATAGGAACAATTCACCTTTATCTAGCCAGTTTTTACGCGACAAAAAACTTTTAAAAAAATTCGCTAGGAAAAATGCTCTTCGAACAAGTTATTAAATTTATATTGAGGGGGCCTGGGCCACTGGCCGTGGCCGTACATGTACTCCTGCAATTGGTTATTTTCATGATAAAACAAAAATCACTAAGGAAGATCTTCAAATGGATTATTATTTGCTGCTAAAATATCGAAGGAGGCAATGTACCTTACTTCACCCCACCAGGGCCAAATCACTTACAAACTTTAACCACAAAATGCAAGATTCTAAGAATGTTTTGGACTTAAATTGTAAATAAAAGGAGGATTGAGCAATAATTATTTTAATTGGATATCAAATGTTAAAAACCCAGTTCTTTCAAATGACTCTGAACAAGCTTAGAATTTTAATGCCATTAAAAAAAGCTATTTTAATGCCATTTAATAGAATTTTAATGCCATTAAAAAAATAATATGTAATTTAATAGAATTTTATATTTAATAGAAATTATAAAATTATAAAAAAAATATTTAATAGAATTTTAATGCCATTAAAAAAAAAGCTATTTTAATGCCATTGGATCACATTTCGCACTAAATTAAATGTGATCCAATGACATTAAAATAGCTTTTTTTTTCCGAAAACTTTTTAAAAATCGCTTAGCGGCAGGGTGCTCCGTCCCCAGACCCCCGTTTGTGATTCGCTTGAGTTGCACTACTTCACTCAACACGTTTTCCAAATTAGACGTTTTCGCTTTAAGCCCTCTCCTTTCAGCAAAATCTTGGGTAAGTGCCAAACCAGGCCACGGCTTCTGATCTTCCATTCTACAATATCTTTGCCCCACAAAAGTTTATCTCACAAAAGTTGCTGGTGACGTCATTGCATGTGATTTGTGGTTTGGACCCCCTCAATCAAAAATCCTGACGACGAGTATGATCTCAGTGCGGTACCAATTATAACTCAACTTTTCGCGTAGCTTTATAACCTCTTCTGTCGAGAATCTTGCAAAGTATGCGCGTTTTTAACTCGCATGATCAATTTAATCTCTTACCTGTGGTTAGTTTGTATTTGAATAAGATGTAACCCATTTATGGGTGAAACATACTTTTGGGCTTTATAATATTTCAATTATCAATGTTTTAGAGTAGAATTGTCGTAATCTGCTGCGATAATCTTCTACTTGTGGTTAGTTTGTCACTACACTTTTGGAAGATTTTTTTGCCTAATTATTATACACTATTTTTCATTTTATTCTGCAATTCTGTAAGCCACCGCACATCTCGGTCTCTCTTCCACCACCACATATGTTTCACTTGGATTAAGGCCTAAGAAGTTCTAGCCAGTAGTCTTTTCTCAGTAAAGCAATCTTATTTTTGTGGCTGTTCGGCAGGCTTTTTCTGATCTTGCGTATAACTTATGTTTAAACTTTCTTTCCAGTAAACCATCTTAGCTGAGATTTTCTATTCGGAAACTTGCGAGTTTGAACGTTTTTTACGTAAAACTTCCTAAGCTGTAGCTAACGACAGTGCTTCCAGTAAGGTGTACTTTTCCTACACTGAAACAGCCTAAGATAAGCTTAACGTTTGTTGCTTTTATCTTTTTAGAAATCGATAGCTGCACTGCACAGGAGCCTGGCTTTGAGTGTGCTCAGGTCTGCAACAACGTGTTCGGCGGCACCTACTTCTGCTCCTGCTTGACAGGATACCTGCTTGCGGATGACGGATTCAACTGTACTGGTAAGACATACTTGATTTAGCAACGAAAAGTAGCTTGAAACGATCGTAATATCTCTTTAAGAAAAACGATCAACACATTTTAGATAATGTGACCTATTGCGCTACCTTATTATGCACACGCTATTTTTAGTTAAGGTAGCATAAGGATATTTTATTGACTCTTTAGTGTTTACTGTGCTAAATTTACGCTGGGGTTTTTGCCAGAGCTTTTGTTGAATTAAGTTTTGAATGCATTTATCAAAATGTAAAATTATATTTATCAAAATGTTTTGTATTATTTCTCAGGATTAGAAATCTTTTTGTGTCTATACGCTGAGAAATATCTCTAATTCAAGTTAAATTTACATTGGCTTGTGCTGCGGCACAATAAATTGTGTGGCGTGCAACTAGTTGATGACTTTGTGTGTATGTCTGTGCATGCAGAAATTGATGAATGCGCGGTCCAAAACGGCGGATGCGAGTTCAGTTGCGTTAATACCGACGGTTCATTTTTCTGTGAATGTCCGGAGGGCCAAGCACTTCGTGAAGATGGAAGAACCTGCGGCATCCTCTGCTACACCTGTGTGAACGTATTGACTGAAGACGAATGCGATAGTGTTGTTGTAAGTTCACACTCTTGAACTGTATGTTTTCAAATACTCTTTTTTTTTTGACGTAATTTAGCATTGTGATTGTAAATTTTTTTACGTTTTCTTGATCAAGTTGCTACGGCCAAAAGACAGCGAAGGGACCTTTTGATAGGTCTTCGAGTCAAGCTGCCACCTGACCTCCTATCTACTACACACGGTGGAGATTTTACCCTGTCCCTTATATTATTGAATGTCAAGCAAGGAAGCTGTAAATACCAATTCTGTAGTCTTTGGTCTGACCCGACCGGGAATCAAACCCAACACTATCGTTTCAGTAGCAGACGCTCTGTCCTATCTACTACTGATTGGTTTTAAGTGACTGCTTTTAGATTTGGAGCAAGTACTACCGGTAAAATTGTTTTAAGCTAGCGCTTACGAATACGGTTGCTTACGTATCAATGTTAGCCAAAATTTTTTTTTTTGCTGTCTTGAAAATCGCAAGTATGAGTTATTTCCCCATAATTTGAATCAGTGTCGTCTTGTTATGGTAAAGGAAGCGAATGGGATTAAAACAAGTAGCTTACTCATACCGCTAAAAGTTACTGTAACTGTTGTCACAATTCAGTCACAATCTTTGTTCGCCTTGTTTACTCGAACTTATTAAGCTATAGCTAATATCAGATGCATCAGAACAAATTTCAACAAAAACCGATGATTTTCAGCTTTAAAATGACTTTTTTGTTTTCAGTCATGTGCACCAGGTCAAGACGCTTGCTTTGGTACTTACAGAACAAGGAATAACGTTACTCAGATCACTAAGGGATGCCAACAGAGACTTGCATGCTACAACAACATGCTCCAGGTATCAATATCTGCCATTTGTTTTTTGTATTTTGTTTACATATTTTTTTTTTATTCCAAAAATGCATTTGCCACTCTTGTCTCTGAACCAATCATTTTTATGATGCTATGAAAAAAGCTGCTTTGATATGTTTGGGCTAGAAATCGGATCTCGAACTTTTTACAATATTTTCAGACAATTCAGTTTTTAAAGGAAGGATTATACAAAATCCATTTGCAGTTGGAACTGTTTCAGATGTGCAAATTAGTGACACCGCCGATCCCCCTTTAACATGTGCGCTTTTTATAGCCACAGTTATTCTTCCAAATGGTATCACGCGATAAATTTATAAAAAATGTTTTTTCAGAATGGAGCGCCGTCCGGAGAAGGACCATCTCAATGCAATGGATTCGGATTCAACTCAAAATGCGAGTGCTGTTGCCGCGAATCGCTTTGCAACTTGGGAGGCTGCCCATACAGCTTCCAATGTAAGTTAGGCTTTTGCTCAAGTGTAATTAGTTGGAACCTAATGTTAAAAAACTTTAGGTTAAACGTGCTTCGTATTTTATGCATTGACATATGGCTGTGCGTTCTTTATCGTAATAAAAGGTATTACGGTATGTTAAAATTTTTTTTTTTTGTGTTTGTATCGCAATAAACACGACAATGAAAAGCGCAAGATGGAGTATTTATAAAAGGTAAACTCTCCCTTGAATTTTTTTTTTAACTGCTGCCTAAGGAAATTCAAAAATGTCTGAATTTTTTGAACCAGAAACAAAAATTCTTGTGCTTGTTTTAGTTCTTGACTTCATCGTGAAATACTTTTCAGTGCCGACTTGCCCAATCTTCGACGCTGACACGTACCCATTCATTAGCTACACTGGTAACAGCGTTGTGGCTGGAGGTTCGCCTACCGAGGTAGTCGCTGGTGGAACAGCTATTGTCAACTGCGGACCAGGTAAGTGGCATAATTGTGTCATTCTTGGCTTCTTTCATCTTTTCTCCACGTCGTGGGGTGTGGCACGACTATGTAGGGGTCTATGAAGCTCTTCCGTATTCCCATCATTTGAAAGAACCTAATAGCCCCAATCAGTCCCATCATTGTGCAGTGAGTGTGCAGTCATAGGCTTAGATTTACACCATACAACATGAAGCATGACCGTTCCAATTGGGGGTAGGCTACTTGGTTCTGTAGCTTGTCAAAACAACGATAGAAGTAAACAGGTGCTTGGGGTCTTTTTTGAAAATCACAACTGCTTAATTTCTAGTTTAAACAAAACGGTAATACCAAAAATCTTCGATAAAGATAGAGGATGCTCTACCTCTGTCGTGTTAATCTAACGCTAAACCTTCCTAACTTCGTAGGTTATGAAACTTGTAGTAACAGAAAAAGCGATTTAGGTTGGATTTTTTCAGCCGTTAAAAAATTTAAATGACGTTTAATGTTTGTAGGATTTGAACTCGCAAGCGGCGGTGAATTGCCGTTCATTCTTAACTGCGTATACAGCTTTGAAAACGGAACTGCGGACTGGAACGGAGATCCGGCTGACCTCGATACTTGCGTTGGTAAGTATTGTCAACTTTGTTTCTTTAGTAAGGGGCGCTTACACAGGACATGACGCGACGCGAAGCGAAGGTTGGCAGCCTTCGCGAGTGGTCGCTTACGTCACATGCTCGTAATAGGCCAATTACTTATCAACAAGTTTGTCCAAGTGAAGTTAAGCAACTGCCCCCGAAGGTTGCGACCGGTCGCAACCTTTAGCAAGTTTTCAATGACGTCACATTTTGGTTACTTCGAGTCTAATTACTTAAACGCACTTTTAATCCACAGAGCTGTATCAAAAAAGCTTTGGCATCATATTTAGCGTTTTCAAATTCCACTACTTTACAGTTGGCTCACTAAGGTCCAGCTATTGCTTTGGTGCTTGCTTTGTTACTGAGGCATGTTTTAAAGGAAAGAATCGTGCCATTATAAAACTTATAATGTTACCAAAAGAACATCCTAACATACAGTACAAACTTTTTGATTTGCATGTTCGTTTTTGGTAAATTGTTACTTTTTTAAACTGACTCAGCAAAATAGGCATCGGAACGAACAACGGACTAGAAATATGGACTCGTAAAAACGCTAATTATATGATTTTGCGACATAACCAATGTAAATTTTTTACAATTATATTATCAAGTAATTGTTATTAACGATATTAGTATTATAGTACTTGTTTAGTTTTGTATTAATATTTTTCCAATTCGAAATCTTAAATACAAGCTCGCCGAAAAACGGATCTAGTTTTGGGATGGAAAGCCTTTGGTGATTGCCACCAGTTTTAAGTTGATTGTTTTAAGTATGTGTACTTTAAGCCAGCAAAAATTTTATAGTTTTTGGTACATAATGCTTCTCGATTTAACGTATTGAATTACTTTTTACTCTATTTAAATGGACAACTGGGCTAAGAGCCTGTTAACTGGAAAAAATTTATAAGTAAAATATGGCAATTTACTTGAATAATTCTATTAAAGTAAAATTGTCAATGATTAAAAAACTAACCAAATCTTTTTATTATTTTGACTTGTTTAGATATTGATGAATGTATCAATAGTACGGTTTGTGTTCCCCCTGCGTCCTGCGTTAACTTGCCCGGCTCCTTTGAATGTCAATGCCCTGACGAGCCTGATGATTATGTGCTTATTGATGAAGTCATTTGTGAAAGGTAAAGATGTTTTAAGTTGTAATTAATTGTAATAAAGTTTTATTCACCAGATCTTGACTTGGCCAGGAACCAGCAAAGGAAACTCTGCTGTCTTAAAGTCAAGCTGCCACCTGCCCGCCAGTTTTTAACTCTTGTTTTGCACAAACTGATTCAGCAAAAACCTGTAAAAAATCTGACTAAATTCTCTTTTTTTTTGTCATAAAAATATTATTTGCAGGCTTACCTCTGCTACGTTTAGTTTTTTTTATGTAATCCGTCACAGACGTTAGACATTAATTTTTTAGTCGTAAACACGACATTCCATTGCATAACCCATTACCGACTTGAATTTTTACTACCTGCTATTTTCGGATTGTTTTAGCAGTGGATTTATTTGAATCTACTTATTGATGATCAACTAAACAACGTGTAATAGACTAGAGAACAAGGCAATGTGATGGATATTTCAGGAAAATGTTCATTTCAACACTTAGATTCTGCTTCCCAAGTTGGCTGTTTGCTACTGAAACAGGAGACTCGGATTTAATTCCATGTCATATCAAAGCTAAAACCATTTTTACCAGCATTGTAACAGAATTTTAGCAGTCAAAAGGATCAAAGCTGAGTTAAACCTTTGTGACACCCGATTAATTTATCTTCGATTTTCAAATTGGGTATTATGTGAATTCAACCCCCAAAGTTTTAAGTTTAAATTTTTTGAACATTTTTTTTTGCATTAGGCCTAGCGGTATTCATATTTAAATTGAATTGATTTGAGTATACTGTATTATGTCAAAAACTGTAGTTATCCAAAATGTTAAACTTTCTTGTAAGCTCAATGAACAGCCGACCCATACTCTTAGCGAATGAACCCAAGTGGTAACAAACTTGTTTTATTACTACTTAGAGATGAATGTGCTGATCCAGACATGGGAGGGTGCTCTCATAACTGTACCAACACCATCGGAAGTTACTTCTGCTCTTGTCCTCCCAGGCTGGCTTTGCTCGATGACGGCCTAACGTGCGGTAAGTTTTGATAATTTTTTGAAGGTTTTATGTGAAAAGATTGAACTAAAAGTTTGTTGCAGAGTGTTTTTTTGTCATAAATTAATGGGTAGCTTGTTTGGACCATACCTGGCTTTTGCAAAAAAGTTAAATTTGTATTCAATATTTATGCAGTATTTACGAGTTTGGCACAATCAAATTTTTCATGACCTACTCATACTTAACAGAGCTGCAATTTGTTGTGGTCGCATCCAAAAGTAACTCAACTTAAAATGCACTAAAAGTGTTATCTGCAATCAGACTCTGTTGTAAAAATGTATCGGCAGTGTTACTCAGAAATCCCGAGAGTTTCAAGCCGAAAAAAAATTTTTTATTTGGTTTCGTTCAGTTAATTTTATTTCTTTTACATTTCTTTCGTTAGATTGATTGTTTGCAACGAAATTAACTCTGATATTGAAAACAAGGTAAAAAACAATTTTTTTTTTCATTTTTGTTTTGCTTGTTTTCTCTTACAACACCTTGCTTTCGTACAACTCTAAAAACACCGTGTTTTTATTTTTAGTGAGAGATTTTTGTGGAGACGCGTTTGGAGGCTGTACTCAGATCTGTATTAATACGGTAGAGGGCGCTGTTTGCGATTGCTTTGATGGCTACGAACTTCTTGAAGACGGTTGCACTTGCAGAGGTGAGCAAATAACGCTTTGCTAGTTGAAATAACTTAACTCTAAGAAAAATAATAGTGACTTGAATTTGACTAAAAATGTTTTCTTTGCGTACATTTGTAGTAGTAGATAAAAATTGACCCTGCATATGGGTTTAAAAACAGAGACGTTTTCTATCTACCATTAAAAAGTTCCAAATAAGATTCTTTTTATTAGACCTAGTCATAGATTAGTCTATGATCAGCAACAACGACATGAAATTCTGTGTTTATCGTTGTGTTTAACTCAAATTAGTTTTATTGAGTTTTTGATGTTTATTCCGTGGAGGATGGGGAATGCTTCTTCTCAAAGGTAAAGGATTCTCATCATCATTGCTCATTTTTTGTCTTGTGTTGTCCTGTAAGCGGACGTGGCCCGATTTGCCTCATTTTTTTCTTAGTAAGTTAAAATTTTTTGCCACATTTCACAATCAAAAAGTTCTTTCTCCTACAAAGCATTCCTTTTTTCCAGTGCTTTTTTATCCGCGTTCTATTTCCAACTGCATTTAAAGTCTTTCGTTGTGTAGCCATCCACTCAAAGATTTATATCTTTTTGAGATGCTGCCTTCTAGTAATGAAAACAAAGAATAATCCCATCACAGATTTTAACGTTTTTAGCTATTTTTGAGATTTTTTACCTGTTTTTAGATATTAATGAATGTGGAATTGACAATGGTGGCTGCTCTGACATTTGTACCAACAGAATCCCAGGCTTCGAATGTTCCTGCCCAGAAGGTTTCTTACTGGATGAAGACGGCTTCATTTGCTTGTGAGAGCCGCTTTTTTTTAGCAAATTTTGAACATCATTACGTGAAGCAAAAAAAGCCTAAAATTATTCATCGGCAGACACGAATTTCGAGTCATCATCAGCTCAGCTAGAATTCAAGACACATCTTTTAACGGCGGATCCATTTTCACGCTGAGAAATGACTTGCTGTTATGATATGATAATAGTAAGGCATTCTAGCGCCCTAATTATAAAAAAAATGAACAATCACGTACAGCTGAAAAGTTATTTTCTAGACTAGCTAGCGCCCCTTTGTATAGCCAAGCAAAAAATAACTTACTCCTTTTTAAATTGAGGTCCTTTTTGTTTACCAAAAATTTTTAGAAACTTGAAATTATTGCAAGAAAAAATCGCTATTTAGAATGGGTCATATCTTAGTCTCTCTTTTAAATCCCAAATATAAGAAGTCCAAGCATTGAGATAAATGTTGCAACTTACCACCAGTTTTATAAGAATCTGGCTGGCTGCTTCTTATGTACATTAACCAACAAGCGTTTCGTATCTGTCCTCACCAATACTAAAACGTTTTGAAGTCCGTTTGTAATTATTGTTGCCACGCTGAACTACTACGACTTGTAGATAATGCTAAACTCTAATATAAAATAGGTGGTATATGTCTTTCCCATGGACAGAACAAGCAGTTTGGTACTTTTTTGGAGTCTACTTGATATTTTTTATTTTTTCAGCCCTGACCCTTGCTTTGAAGAAAACGGAGGCTGCGAACAAATCTGTACCAATGTAGATGGAGCGGCCGTGTGTAGCTGTAGACCAGGTAGAGTTGTATTAGTTTGCGATTTGTTTAAATAAATCATTTGCTATTTCTTTAAATAAACACCTTATGATGTCTTCTGTTGCATTGTCGAAAGCCCTTGTAATTGTCAAAAGCATGCACTTGTATTGTAAGAAGCTTTCTCGTAGTTAAAATGTTAAGTTTGAAAGCGAAAAAGTAATTGAAAGTTTAGCTGTTTGCAGCTCAGAGCCCAGCTGTAAAAAAAACACCTCTCTTATTATACTATGCGCTGTTTAAATATTTATTTTTCATTCATTACTCAAAAGTTTGATATTTTTGCAGGTTTTGTCTTGCTGGAAGACGGAAGTTGTGAAGATATTGACGAATGTGCCCTTGGAATTGCCCGTTGCGAGAACAACTGCACTAACACTGAGGGATCTTTCATATGCGAGTGCCCTAACGGCCAAGGCTTGAGACCTGATGGAAGAACATGCGGTAGGTCAATTGATGACTTAAGTTCTGGATGATTTTTTCGCTGAAATATGTTTGTTGGAATTTTCACAGTTTTTATCACTCTCACAGTATTAGATTTTAATGTTTCTTTTTGTATAACGCATGCTTGAGAACAGTTTTAACTTGTAAAATAGATGATAAGATTGGAATCACTTTCTACATACGCGTTTAGCAACGTTGAGCAATTGATTAAACGCTTCTCTCGCGTTAATTACAGGATTGTTGCAATTTTGAAACAGACATTTGTTTTTGGGTTTTGCGGGCATGGGTTTGAATTTAATTCGCAGACATTTTAACGATCAGAAACTGATCCAGCTGGTGACGCTCTGAATTTTTTTTTTATTTTTTTATGCAAAGATGATATCAGAAATGGCTTCATTTACTAACTCTTGATTGTTCTATCCTTCTAGGTCTAAACTATTGACGTAAGTCACATTTCAACACTGAATATTAGCGTTTTTTGTGTTAGTAATTAGCGAAAATCAGAATTTTCTTATTTCGTGACCCATTTATGTGTTTTATTTTAGGCCGCGCCTGCTATTTCTGCCAGAATGCTCCCAATAACACCGCTTGCAATGCCCAAGGCATCCAAGTGTGCCCTAACGATGCTGATTCTTGCGAGAACGAAGTCCGATTCCACGGCCAAACCTACACAATCTCCAAACACTGCAAACAGACCCTGGCTTGCAACAACAATTTCATACAGGTAAAGTTGCTGTTTTGGTGACACGATAACGTTGCTGCTGTGTTGTTATTTGGTAACAGGAATATAGTGTAATTTTTTCTGGTAAAGATTTTACATTCAAATATTATGCGAGCTTTTTAAAATTTGTCAGCATTGTGTAAAGAAAATAAACATTTGGAGGATAAAGATTGGACTTTCGGAACATCTTTACTTTGAAAACTCATTTTATTTAGAACGTTTTGACTACGATTCAATACTTAAATAGATTCCTTTTAACTCTAATCTTTTTTTCTAAAAATAATCTGCACAATGTAAATTTGCATGCTACTTACGTCATACTGACGTCACGCTTTTAAATAAACTTTTGCAATTTATATTAGCATAAACTTCAAAACGCGCTCAGTTTTTGAAAAATTAAGATTTTCTATCTGGTTGCATTAAAACGTTGTTTTTACGTCCCTTTTTTTTTGCAGAACCCAAGAGCAGCCTGGGATCCAGTCCAATGCAATGGCGGAGATGAAAACCGTGTCTGCAGGTGCTGTTGCCGGGGCCATTTGTGCAACTTCAACGAACGACCTTGCGTTGTTGATGACGTATGCAACCTGGACAGAGTGAGTGGTAGTGATTGCGGATGGTCTTTGTTGCTTTTTTTGCATCTTTGACGACTCCTAGTTTCAGATTATAGTTTGATCTAAAAATATGAATTTCACATCATTATCATCAGTCCAGGTTCGATCTGGAGTGTTCTTCCTCAACAGGGTTGACCAGATTTTGAGTGGTCACATGCCTGATCGGAAAATGTTGTTAATTTTTTAACCAGCCCCTCTGCGAAAATGCCCCACTGCTCCAAGTTCAGATTTCACCATCCATACTTTGTTTAGATGGCATATTATAAAGAAGTTTGTTACAAGTGAAAAATGCACTAAGGCAATTTATAGTTGAATATTATTTTAGATAGCATGAAGTCAGTTACGTCACTTTGATCTTTCACTTTCTGGAAAAAATAAAGTTGTTCGAAAGATTGTAAATTTAAACACACTCGAAAAACTTGAAATTGGCAGTTGTTTGAGTGTTCGTTCAATTTTTAGAGAAGGATGTTGACGGTTTAATTCCATATTTGGTTAACCGCTAAAGCATTTCTCTGCACGAAGATATAGTCATGAACTCGCAATAACATGAAGTTAGGCTAAGCCGACTCAGTAGCAATAGAATGCTGTAGCTAGTACTACAAAGGTTGTGAATTGCAGGCCGATGTCGTTGTTGTTGCTGATTCTTCAAGTTCAGTGAGGTTTGACAACTTCCAGATCATGAAGGCTTTCATCAAGGAGCTGTTTGCTCAATTCAACTTGGGCGAAAATTTCGTACACGCTGCTCTTATCAGGTCTGTGCTGGTGCCAAGATTTTTCAGCTTTCGATAACAACCAGTGAACATATTCATGGACTTTTAATGTTTATGATTATTAGAAACTTGGCTAGTCCATGGCCTATGGTATGGAGCGTCTAAACTGAAATGCTAGACCTGGGTTTAATTCCGGGTCGAGTGATCCTTTAAGACATTCAAATAGCCCTAAACTTTTTTTTTCAACTCTGTGTTTTCCTTTTTGCTCATCTCATTTTTATTTTATTCGTGATAATATGAAATCGTGATTCTAAACTTTTTTGCGATTCTAGATACAACCGTGATGTAGAAGAACAATTTAACCTCGCTTCAGTTAACGACGCCGTTGACGTCGCTGACGCCGTTGACGATATGCCTTATGATGGAAGTGGTACAAGGACTGGTAGTGCTTTGGAATACGTTCTCAATGAACTCTTGCGTGAAGACAATGGAGATCGTCCGGAAGCCGACAATATTGTCATCACCATTACTGACGGCAATTCCCAGGTAAAAATTGAACGAAAAGCTGAGCAAGAATTTCCCGTTTCGAATAAGTTTCATTTTTGTACTGCGTTTTAGCTTAAAGTTTGATAAGAAAAGCTAACGTAAAATGCAGTAATTTTTCACTTAAGTAGAAAGACCAAAAGCTAAGTACGTTTTCGTATGCCATGGTTATACTGGGCGAGTTTTTGCACGTACCAGTCAGTTACTTGAGCGAACTTACTTAGCGCAACCGCCTTGACGCGCCGTAAGTAGAATTTTTTAAAATTATTTTGGTAAAAATACTGACTTTACAAAGTGTTGGACGCTCCACTATGCTCGCACTACCACAAACATAAGGGGCTATTTCCTTGGAAAAAACAGAGGGATATAAGTGGCAAAATTAGAATTAGAGAGTACTTGCTTTGGATAACCAAAGATTTATGGGTGGCAAGAATAAATTAAAACTTGGATTGTACAGGACTCAGTGAGTGGACCCGCTCGTGCCTTGAGAGAAGACGGAGCTCTTACTTTCTCCGTTGGTGTCGGTAATGTAGAACCGGCTGAATTAGATGAGATTTCTGGCGACCCCGAGCGAACCTTCGTGGTAGACAATTTCGACGAGCTGTCTAGTGTTGTATTGGACCAAATCCGGGCTGCCATTTGCACAGGTAAGCATATTGATTTTTTATTCGTTGTTTCTGCGAATTTTAAAACATTTGCTTTCTTTTTTGCTGTTTTGTCGTTGAATTTTTTCTTTGGTATAGCTTGGCGCTAAAACCTGATCATATTGAAGAGTTTGAAAATGGCATTTGAGTTTTTGTAAAATTTAAAAGAGTCACAATTGTATTTTTCTACCATCTTTCATCAGTTTATATAAACGAATTTTTAGGTTTTGTTTTATGAAAACAATTCAAAAACAATAGATATAATGAAATTGGCAAGCTGTTACTTACTATTCACAAGCGGCTGGCGGTTTCTTCAGTCTGATTAAATTTTTTAAATTGCGACTTTTTATGATCCAGGCTATGAGTGAGGAGGCTGTTTGTTGCATTTAAACATTTAATCACTGAGGTTTTTCCAAGATGCAACTGCTTAGCTATTTTGAACTTAATAGTTACGTGTAGATAGCTTTGAAAAGTGGCTGCTAGAACCGTGGAAATTGTTAGTTAAAAAGTTTTTGAGTTTGTTGGTCTTAAAAACTTTTCTGCCTTAGCCAGAGATTGCAATAAAGTTGCATAATATTAAGTTCTCTGTTGTCTAGTGCGCCATATTATGAGTGTGTATTTTGTCTAGATGAAAATGAGTGTTTGGTCGACAATGGCGGTTGTTCTCATGAATGCATCAATATTGTTGGATCCTTTATCTGCCGATGCCCCGAGGGCTTGGGTCTTGATGTCGATAACCGAAACTGTGTTGGTGAGCCTAATCAACTGTTTATTTCTTATTCTGGCTTAATGGTGGATGTTTTTTTACTGTAACGATAGACAAGGGTTAGATTTCCACTTTAGTCTTAATGTTGAAAGTTCGACCAGAAGCTTTGAAAATTGATTTTACTTTGATCCAAGATTAGAAGTTTGTTTCTTTTTTATCTTTTTACAATTCAAGAAAAAAAGCAATTAAACACCAAAAATCATGCTAGAAAAAGATTAAAAAATTGGCATTACAAAATATACTACTTAACCATGGTATCTATCGCTATCATAGAATTTCTTACCTTGGGGTTTTGAACAAAATGTGAGTGCGGACATATTGATTGATCCGTATCTCTCCTCCACTCACAAGAAAGGGACGGTGGCGCTTTTATCTTGAACGAATCGTCTTCACCCCCTTAAAACTTGACCATATTCTAGGTTTTCTGATTGACGTTTGACTTCGTGACACGTAAATTTACTGCTTGTTTAAAGCCACCGAAAGAGTACATACTGGTGCGTAACAGCCCTATCTTTATTTTTCCCTACTTTTTTAAGTCCAAATCATTAATACTCTTTGTCAATGTTCTTTTTAAGATGTTTTGAATGAAAACGATTGCCAACAAAGCATTCTTTAATGGAGTATTTTATTGTGTTTTAGAGGGTGGCCAATCCCGAGATGATTGTGCTGAGAACAATGGTGGTTGCAGCCAAATTTGTACGGATCTTCCTGACGGAGTTGAATGCTCTTGTAACGAGGGATTCTCCCTAGGAGATGACTCAAGAACCTGTTTCGGTAGGTATTTGATTTTCAGTTATTCAGTTGTCGCAGTGTTCTTTGCATTATGAGAATTAACGAGAAAAAGTAATCTTGAAAACGCATTATGAAAAATTCTCCAAAAGTGGATTGCTGCGAAAGTGAAAAATCCATCTAGTTAGAAAAAGTTTTTTTTTAATGCACTTAAGTAGCACTCCTTTCTAAATAATATTTGAAGTTACTCCTGTGCAGAAACCGTATAGTTGCTGTAAAATAAATAGTACACCTTCGATAAAAGAATGCAGCCTATAGCCCTACAGAAAGACTATAATGTTTGTTAATATAAGTTGATTGGTTGTTTCTTCAAATCTTAATCAGGGTTTCCAATTTTTTTAGTGCCAATTTAGATTTTGCAAAGATGCTCGCGTACCACTAGCTCTTTGGAAATAATATTTTGAGTGCCTGAATGTCGTTCCAAAACAACTGGCTAATGTGCAAATCAGTTAAGAAAAAATTTAAAGACCAAATTCGTGATGTATTTGGAAAAAAATTGAGTCAGAAAATAGACAAAAACAAAAAAATTAGAAAAGAGTCCTCAAGAAATTTTTTGCCTGTTTTGATTGTACTTTCTGGTTAAATTTTCTAGGAAAAAATGATAAGATCGAACTTGGGCCGGATAAAATTTCATCGCTCGTAGAAAATGAACATTTGTTGGAGTTTTACATCCGTGCCTTAAATTCTGCTAGTTATTTTAGGCTACAGGCTCAGAGCGTAAATGAAATTGACCAGCTAACATCAGCGCGTAAATCTACAAATACAAAAATGCTGATGATTTCTCAGAGCTATATGAGAAAAACCAATTATTTACAAACCACAAAGTTTAAACAATGTACCCTCCTGACAAGTCGAAAGACGAAACAGGCTGTAGGAGGTTTTAGTTATTTTTAAATTTTAAACTTTATGGTCTGTGAATGATTAATTTTGTCACGTCCAGGGTCTCTAAATCAAAGATTTATGGAAAGTAACAAATTTGGTCCATTAAGGAATTAACTGGAATTTCGTACATTATAGATACAAACGACTGTTTCAACACCAGTTGCAGTTATTCATGCGTTGATCTTAGTGGTGGATTCTTCTGCGAGTGCCCAGCTGACCAAGAAATTGCGGATGACATGTTGACTTGCGTAGACAGACCAGGACGTAAGTTGTGCACGTTGCTTAAGAAGAACTCTAGTTTTTCTATACTGCCAATGCGGAACTTGAATGGCTTGATCCAAACCAGCAAAATTTGCGATAGGTATAGATTAGTTACTTAAACTATTTCTCTAAAATTGAATATTTTCCCGCATTCTAGGTTTTTGACAACCGGTTCTGCTGGGGTTTTTACTATGAATTGGGAGTAATTTTAAGCGTCAAATTATCCGTTAAGTCGAGCACTACAAGTATTAGAATATCCGTTAACTATACTGCTGACAAGATGACATCTTGTCAAAATATTAAGAAAGAAAGTTGTTAAGTGCTCAATTTGCGCCGGTGTCATTCAAAAAAAATTGTTTAAACAGTTTGAACAAGCGGGTTAAGACTTAAGCTTTTCAGAAAGTTTTCAAGTTTGTTTGCTTCGTTTCAGCCGCTGACTGCCCAGAAGGTTTCTCTGCTATTGGGTCCAGCTGCTTGCTCCTCAGAGAAGATGAACAAAGCCAAGGTGACGCCGCGAGTATCGCTGAAGCTGAATTCGGTGGGCGTCTTGTCAGAGTTAACGACTATGGAACTGTCAGGCTATTGGCAAGATATTTCCTGGGCGCTTGGACAGGTGAGACGGTTGATTAACATTTTTTGATTCTCTTTGATTCATCTGCAAGGACACTGAGTTTTATATAGTATAGCTCAGATATCTAGAAAGACATTGTTTCCTATCCAACTTTGAGTTGTGACATAAGATTAATAAGCAGTAAAAAACGCTACAGTCTTAGAAACGGGATTAAAATAAAACTAAGAGATAGCAGAAGTACTTGACAATTTGTGATGCTTTGGAAATTCAAGTTTAAGGTGGGGCTTCAATTCTTTTTTAGTGCTTTTAACTGCTTTGCAACTTGGTCGTATCAAAACTGATGACACCAGCAAAGAAGGCTATTGCAGAGATACGTATGGTACATACAAAACTTGCAGACTTAACGATGTCAGTAGAAATCGAACCCCAAGCTTGTAGCCTCTAGTGTGATTCTCCTACTGATATGATAAAAATGTTAACTCAAGTGATGTGTTTTAGGTCTTAGACGACAAGGAGGAGTCTTCATTAATTCAGATGGTTCTGAATTCACCTGCGCCGACTGCTGGGCTGAAAACCAGCCAGGTATGACATTGTTTTAGTGATGATTTTTTGTGAAGGGAAAAAAAATGCCAGACAAACTCATGGGGCTCCCGGCTTTGAAGGGCAAATTTTATTTTTAGTTTACACACTTGTGATAAAGGAACTCCAGCATTCTTTACCGAGTGCCAAAGCCTTGTTATCTCCATTCTTTATATTCATATACTTGAGTTTCATTCCAGTCTCTTTATTTACACCAACTCTTTAGCATTGGTGCTCACCGCTTTCCAACTAGACGTTCAATCTTCGAGAAACAGAACAGTGGTGCTTCTACTGTTTGTGGTGGACTAGCAAAAGCCAATGCTAAATAAATGCACTCTAGTGTTACTCCAAACACAGCAGTTTTTTTTTCTCTTTTTCAAAACTTTTGTCTAGTTTTTCTCTTTGCGATAGCAAATCAGCTATTTTTTGTTGCAGGAAACCAAAACTGCGTGTACGTTTCTGCAGATGGTTTAGTGACCGCTGGATGCGGTAGCGCCCGGTCTTTCATAGTCGAATTGGGTGAGTCAAATTAAATAATATTTTTTTAATTTGCAGGATGAGTGGTTAAACGAAGGGAGCTAACTATTTATCATCAACCTTTATTTAAAGCTCATTTAATGAAAACTGTAATAATGAAATCGAAGAAATATCGGCCTTAAAAGCAACTTTATTAACACGAAACAAATGTAAATTTTTGGACTTAAAAGCAAGAAAAATAGGCAATAGCTGAGGGAGTGTGCTCTCTTCATATTTGCTTGCAAACTTGTTTTCGCTTCGGGATCTGAATCAATTGTTTTAAGGGTTTTTTTTCTAATTAAGCACGTACAGGACAAAACCAATGTAAATTATAAAAATTCAATTAACTTATATGCAGTTAACAGGCGTTTAAAGTTATCAATATTAAACTATCAGAGGAAACAGAGCATTGAAAAAAATCCTTAATGTTGTTCTTCGTGCTGGAATCAGAGACAATTAGTACTAATTAATGATTTGACCAACGTTTGCTTGATTCGACAATACGGAAGTTGGAGACGGTTAAGCTCGGTTGGATACAAATATAAAAAAGTACAACAACAAAAAGAAAATTTAACAACATTCACTGTACCAACTTCCTGATGTTGTTTGTTTCGTTTTAGCTCGTGATGAGGGCTTTTTGATCTTCAGCCGAACATGGCCTAACGGTGCTCTTGGAAATCTTTATTTGCCTACTGGTGCCACCGCAGTTAGAGTCATCTTCCCAACACCTATTCAAAACTTGAACGTAAGTGAGAAATTTTAGTATTTTACACCTTATTTGGTCCCGAAAATTATTTAAGGTGGCTTACAAGGATCAAGGGTACCCATGCCCCAATTTTGCAAGGTAAAAAACTCTAAAACGATTAAAAATGCTCAAATCCTTATAAAAAACAGCTTGCAATTTTTTTTACAACTGTGGTTTTTGACGAAAATCAGCTGTGGTAGGGATAGTAAACATACACAAAAAATCATTTTGCCAATATTTCGGCTTGCTATTATACCATCATCGGTGTACCGTTGTTTACTTGCTTCTGCATAGCTCCAGTGTGGTTTATTTGCTTAAACGAACTTGCACAAAAACTTCCTGACACAATAGGATTATAATTCTCTTACCAATGGCTATACTTCTCTTCACGTATGACTGCCAATGTACAAAAAAAGAATCAATAAAAATGGAAAAGAGTTAAACAATCAACTAAGGCTCTGCCGCAATGTAAAGCAATCACTGTGGTACTAGTTTAAGCATACTGAACATTGACGATGATATAACATCACACAGAAACGTTTAAAGTTGTTTCGTTTGTTACTGACAAATCTGTATATTTGTGTTAATTGGAACTGCTTGGCTTTATCTCGTGGATGAGAGCCTGGTGCAGCTGAAATGCTTCATCACCAAACTCCTGCCGAGCTGGAAAACCCTGGAAGGGAAAGTTTCCATTTTCACACCACCTAAAAGAGTGGCCTTCTATTAACACATTGGCGGCCGCCGCTGAAGGGTATCCTTTAACCGCCTCTTATGACCCGCTAGGTGGATTCGATAGCTTTGCCATTCCATCCCGAATGAAGCACGGGCGATTATATTAATTTCGGGTTGTTGGACACATGTTCATGGTCTACAGTTTCTAATCTGTTTATAATTTTGCAGGTATGGTATGGAAGCATTATTGAACAAGTTAGTCGTACCGAATACATCATCGGCCAAAACGACATTGAGCGACAAAGCGGACAAGGCGCTGTTGGATTCACAATTGACATGAGAATCCGCTTCCCCGACCGTTCCGTCGTTGTTGAGCCCTACGAGAGCTAAAATGGGCTAAGACAAACTTTTAAGAATGTTAACTTGACTGAAATAGTTTTTTAAACCCCATCTAACACGTTCAAAGATATGATCTTGGACTGGTATCGCAACTTTGTGTTTTTCTTTTCAAACAATTCTTTTTTGCGCACAGTAAAGTTTTCGTAGTGTAAATACATCGCCATAGTAGATTGTTCGATTCAAATCTAATCCTTACGTTGCCAAAATAAAGTATCTGTCTCGATCTAGGTGTGTTGATTTGTCAGATGATTTAAGTTATCACAAGTAAAAAAAATTGTAAATTATTTCAAATGAATAATGACTCCACAACATCAAGCTCAAACGTAATTGTATTAGATACGAGTGAAGAGTAGGCAAGCAGCTTGAGACCTTGGCTGGCGTCGTAGATCGGTTGAAGGGCGTCGGGTTGGTTTCTGACTTCAGGTTCAATTCCTGAATGGCAATGCGTCGTTGTTTCCTTGAGAGAACTCTAAAGGCACTTTTGCAAACTCTATGTATGGATAAAGCTTGTGACGTCTTGAAAGAAAAATGTAATATCCTCTATACATTATTTAATCTCAACAGCTTCATCACTTTTGGTCATAAACATTTAATAGCAAATATAAAAACATAAGAATGATAGAAACCGAACGCAGTAGCGACAGAAATTCAACAGAAAGCCTTACAGAGTGCGAATTTGGGGTAGTTCAGTTAGTGGAAGTTATGACTAGCTTTTGCTCGATAAGAATTGCCAATCAATGGATAATAGTTACTGTCGGAAGCAAACTATTTTAGACTTACCGTGATAGAGCGCAATAGAGCAAAACATGTTTCTGTTTGAATTTAGCGCGATAGTATCAACTATCTTTTCGATTGAACACCAACTGTAAAATCTCAAATTTAGTACAAACTGTATAGAAGTGAAAATTCAATCTTTTATTCATTCTAAAAAAACAACAATTCTTATAAAAACTTTCAACTTTGATATCAAGTCTCAAAAATTACCGAATTGAATTTCGCAGAACTCTCTCGCTTACGAAATCAATTTCAGCACACAAAAATGAATACAATACGCTACTTGATTGTAATTGTAATTACATTTTATTCACCACCTTGCCTTGGCCAGTAGGCAGTGAAGGGACCTTTTAGTCTTCATTCAAAATATCATCTACCCATCTCTCTACCACACATGGTGGAGTCTTCACACTGTCCCTTTTTATTGCAAAACGTTAAGCAAGGAAGCTGTGAATTTTTTATGGTCTTTGGTTTGACGCGACCGGGAACCGAACCCACATCTACCGTTTTAGTGGCAGACGCTCTTTTCATTTTACCAATGATCGATATTTATTTATTTAGAGAAATACTTGGAAAGTATAGAAAGGGCGTGCTCCACCATACAACTGCTGTAATAGTCGCAAAATTTTGATTTCAGATTTAATAGGGTTAGGCTAAGAATTCGTAATCAGTTGTAGAGTGGGTAAGAGCTTCTGTAACAGAAACGATAGACTTAGGTTTGATTCCCGGTCGGATCAAATCAAATGCTAGAAAACTTGGTTTTCACAGCTTTCCAGCTTGTACTGAAAGCGAGTTAACAATGCAGTGAGAAGTCTCCACCGTGTTTGGCTAACGGATGGGTCAGTGGCAGCTTGAAACCAAGGCTAAAAGACCTCTGTTTCCAGACCCAGCCAACATGGTGAGTGAAAATCTATTAGAATTACAATTCGATAGATTCGGACTTCAGGTACAATTTTTTTTATCATTAAACTTGCATAATTTTTCAAAGGTATTGTAAAAATCACCCATGCAGCCTTGTTGCAGCATTTCCTTACTTTTGATGGCGTCATTATTATTGCAAAATAGGTTAAATTTGGTCTGTAGATTGAGATTACTGTGCAAAAACATACGCAATTTTAAAGCAAAAACCAGTTCCAAACCAAATACTAATGTAAACAGTATCAACAAAACTTTACCTAGATCGACTGCTTTCAAAGAATGCACCAATCATCAAGCGAATTTATAAAAAAGTAAGAACACCTCACAGAAAATATGGAATAAAATGATCACGCTTTAGGTGGCCCGAGGCGTATCAAAATTAAATGTAATACATAGATTGCTCATATACTGTACAATAACAATTTTTGAAATTAACAGCTAATCAATTTTAAATAAATTAAGAAATAATTAAACTAGAAAGAAAAAAAAAAGATTTCTAGTACATGACTTCACAAAAGAAAACCGAACCCGGATTTCAATTTTTTGTTATTAATTTAAAATGTTGATAGTAAAATATTACAAAACACTTGAACGATCATCCAAAGCTCTTTTGTTTTGTTTTGGCTTGTTTTTGTTGTAGTTGTTATTATTGCTGTTTTGTTTGGTAGTGTTTGAAATTTTGCTTGTATTAGGTTTGGTATTTAGATCACCCAAGATTCACTTTGTGCAAAAATGTAAAAGCTTACAAGTGACATAAATTATTTAAAAGATTTACCAAAAAATTTTCCAAGCTAAAAATTTATATAGCATGTTTGTATTTAGTTGTGATGTTCTTAACGTTTGCAGGCCAGAACATTTAATACTTAATCGTTTGCGTGCTATCTGGCCTAGTGCTATCTATCCGTAGGCTTGCTCGCTATCTATCTGTCTGTGCTATCTATCCCTAGGCTTCCGCACTGGTAGCCTTTAGGCCAGATAGCACGCAAACGATTAAATATTTGTATTGGTTGATCTTGATATTTCCAAAATTTGAAAACAAATAATTCAACTTACTTAGAGTTGATTTTTTTGCTAAAATTTTCTCAGTTTAATCGTGATTGATTAGATTTTGGTATTTTAAAACTGAACAAAAAATTACACAAACTCGAATTTTATTTTTTTGTTAAAATTTAAGATTTTGATATTTTTCAAATAATTGGATTGGTCAAAATTTATTTTTTCCCATAATTAAGTGATACTGGAAACATCAATATTTTTACGAAATTTGACATAAAGCAATTTGACATATAGCAAAACTAACTACTAAAATCGCAATAAAAAACGGTAAAAATACGGTAAAACAGTACAGCCTGTTTCGTATTAGGTACTCGTCAGGTCTATGCGTATAAACTTATTCAAATAGAATCTATTTGAATAAGTTTATACGCATTGCACCTAATGAGTACTTAGTACGAAACAGGCTGTAGTGTTTTAGTGTATTTTTACTGTATTTTATTGTGATTTTAATACGGTATATGATCTGATTTTATCATCGAGCACTCTGTGCAGAAGATTTTGCAACGCAATATTTTATAGCTAAACTAACATACCTTAATCTTTTTTTGTTGAAATTTGAAATTTTTCAAGTGGTTAAATAAGAAAGCAAGAAAAAAAAATTTGGGGGGGGCTCAGCCACATATGACCAAACAATAAAAATAAAACGTATAAATAATAGTGTACAATCAAAAAAAATTATATAACTAAATCGTCTATGATCTTTAAGTCAAAGGAGCTTCGAACAACCGTAAGGTATACTAGTCAGGGCGCTTCTTGTCCTCGTCATTTCCACTTCAGCCTAAAAGAACTTCATTCGTAAAATAACATATTATTGACAATGTGAACTGTGCAGTTAACGCACCAAACCAAACTTCTTTCTAAATTTTAAATTATGTCAATTTCAACCTTATGTCAGAAGAAGAAATTTGCAAAAGGTTAACATTTTTTCCAAAATTTAACTCCAAAAATTAGTATAATTGCACTTTTTTTGTTTTATGCGTCGACTAAATTTTTATGATGAAAGCATAATTTTTTCAAAATTTGACCCATAGTATGTCAACTCGTATTTGTCTTTGTTTTTTTTTGTTTTTTGTTTGTTAATTAATCGTCGATTAAATTGATTGTTGCAGGCACGAGTTTGAACACTATCTCCATCTTGTGACGTAATGTCTTAGTTTTGTTTAATTTCAATGCTTTAAAGATACAGCAATAGTTTTCGGTCAGTTTGTTAATTGCGAAACGTAGAAATAGCTTAGAGTTTCATATAGTATTTTCTTTTTTTCAAATAGAAGCTTTACAATACATCAAAATAATTTTATTTAGCGTTTTCACAAAAAATAATGGAGTTAACAATAATAAAAGCGTAAATCAAAATTATTTTACTTTACATTGTTGTTTTGTTAAAATTCGTAAAAAACTTGAGAAGTTTAAATTGGCAGATCTAGAAAAATATGCGAAATAAATTAAATTGCCTTAAGGTACATTACACATTGACATCTATCCAGATTAAGTGCTTGAATAAAAATACAAAAGTTTTAAATAACTATCACATAATTCTTATTTTGAGAACTCAAGTTTTGTATATAAAGACGGTGTTAAAGTGGGGAAATTTTGGTATATGAATGCTTTATACTACATAGTTACAGATCGCCATAATAAAATGCCTTGATAATCTATTTTGCTCGAGTAGATTTTTGGAGAGCTTTAATTTAATACAATTTTATTCAAACATTTTGAAAAACATTATATTATTCATTCACATGCAGATTTTCCAAACGTCTAGCAATCCAAATGGAAATAAGGCCTGTCAAGTATTTCTTCAGTAACTAACATCCTGAAAATCTCTCTAGAACTAAACAAAAACAACATGCTTTTAGCTCAATGGCTCTTCTGGGAGTCTTTCTCTGAGTACTTAGCATAGCAACATTGCAAACACAGTGTTCTGTAAATCCACCCAAAATTTGAAAATTCTTGTTTCGTGAAAACATGTTTTTGTTATCAAAGGATAACACTGACCTACTTTTTATAAGTCGTAGACAAGCTATTCTAAAACAGAAGAGCTACTGTACTGCTAAATAGCACTATTTCGACAACCGAGGTTTAGCAACTGACAAGCAACCAAGTTACGGTTTGAACGTTTATTCGTAAAAAAAGACAAAAAAAATAAACAAAAAAATAAAATAAAATAACAACAGTCCAAGCAATAATAAAAACTGCAATAGTATAATACAGATCTAAATACTAGCTTCCCCCCTTTTTTTTTGAGGAAGGTGTTTTTAGTTTCAAAAATGAGTATTTAACTGTTACCTGCATTTTTAAACATGAGGAGAGTCGAAAATTCTTTAACAGCCGCGTTCATAGAACATTTTCCTCGATTTTAACATTTCCAACCTATACGATTTAAACGTTTAGCACAATTTTAACGTTTCAAACCTACGATTTATACGTTTTGTACAATTTCAATTAAAAAATCTACTTATGGACACCTTAGGACCGTATAATGAATGAAGAGCTGAAAGTTGAGACCAAATACTACTGTACACATTAACGTTTCTTTCAAAGCATAGGATTTTGAATACGTTTTCGAATTGCAGCCCATCTCATACCATTTTTTGTAGCTCTACCGTGTAGTACTACAGGTATTATAATATTGTTTTGCGCGAAAATTTAATCATAAGAAATTAAATTGACTAATGAAGGCAAAATGAAAGTTCAACCAAACAGCAGAACAACTACTGCTATATTTCACGTAGCTGTACATGCCATTACTAGCTTAGGTATTCACTTAGATATTAAAAAAAGTGCTAGAATCCCAAGAAGAAAAAAAAAATTGCAAAACTATTTTCAAAACGCACAGAGCTGGACAACGCTAGTTTGAGCTGTAAGCTCTCATCAGCGGCTCTCATAAGCGCAACGTATCAAAAATATTCCCTCAGCAACCAGCAGGCAATGACAAACGGTAACAGTAATTACGTTGTTTGTAACAATATCCCGTATAACAATAAACATACTTTGTTATAGCACGCATACAAAACATTCACGCATAACATACGATTGTAAAAGCAATTAGTTTCAGAAAAATTTAACAAGCACGGCTAAAAATGAAATACTAACAAAATAGCAAAAAAATAGTAACACTCTCTATATAGCATAGATTACATAAAATTGTAATGAAAGCAATGGAGGTTTAGGTTCACTTGGAACAAAACTGCAAAATTGCTCAATAATATTGCTAATAAGTTATAATTAATGACAATAACAAATTTTGTAACAAAATTCAGAAAATTGTTTAATTTATTTATTTTTGTTCATTTATTTATCTATTTATTTATTCATTTATTTTTTGCAAAAAAGGGGTTAAATGATTTTTTAAAAATTCAGTAATGAAAAAAAAACAAGTATTAAATTAGCAAATTACAAATAAAATTAAACGAGTTTTTTATCGTTTACTGAAACCAACTGGAAATCTGGTTTTGTAAAAATGGTTTCAAACCATTTTCTGGTCGAATCTATCCTTGAGTCTGGCCCTTACACACGTTGCTTGACATTTGCAACGTGTCTTCATCACTTGGATAACGTTAACCAGACTCTCGAAGTTTAATTAAACTTTAATATGAGTACGTTTTTCGATATTACACAATGTGTTCATCTAATTTAGGAAGGCTGTCGCTACTATCGATTCCTTCATCACTATCAGATCTGTCAGATGTTTTGTCTTGCTCTTTTTTAACGTCGTAGAAATTTTCCTTTTTCTTCTTTGACTTTACGTAATAAAGGACAGCCACTCCAATGCTCAACAGCAGCACCACAATTAGGATTGGAAGCCAAATCCTGCAGTTAAAACAATGTTAGTAAGATGATAAACGTAAAGTCGAGGCATTCTTAAAGTTACAGTATGTGGCACTTACGAAAAGTATCAGCTTGGGTCCTTCGCCAAAAGGGAAGATTTTTTTAGAGAAGTACAGTATTTGGAGAGACTTTTTATAAAATTCGATTTTTTTTATTGTTTATTTTTGTTAAAAAGGAAGCATGGGCTTTGAGTATGCAAATTTGGATCTAAGTTTTTGATGCTTGTTAAACGTTTAAGAACAAACTAAGCATAGTGTTGGCGAAGTTGAACTATTCGTTGTATTTGCTTAAGATTTATAAAATTCAATTTTTGGTTGGTAATATTTTTTAAAAAATGTAATCCTAATTTTTATCATTGGGAAAACTGCTACATAGGTTTTTCCAAAGCAAACTTAAAAGATCAAAACCAAAAATGAAACGAAATTATTATGGTAGCCTATATTTCATCAATTGATGCTTCAATACAATATGCAATCAAGATATATTTTCTCACCAACTTTCTAATCGCATCGGAATATTAATGACAAGCTGTCTTGAATCGATGATGCCAGCAAATTTTAAAACCGATAGGTTATTGTCAATAATAATGAGCAAATTCTTGGATAGTTTGAAAGGTCGATTATTATGTTCTCAGGCGTTCTTTGCGAGATTACGAAATCGTGCATGATTTAATTTAGGTGGTGGTAAAAGATGTTAACCAGATAATGACAATTTGCTTAAATTTCGTTCAAGTTCCATGACATTAAAATATGCCTTACATTGCATTAATGCTGAACGTCAAGCAAAACAAAAAGAAATTTAAAAGTTTTTTTATTTTTACCCGACGGGAATTAAGCATTAGTATACGATTTCAGTGTATGAGCTCTATGATATATATATGAGTAAAGAGCACAGAGTATATACTATACAGCATTTAGTATGTGATGCTATGCACTATAAATACAATGCATAGCAACTGTGAGCTTTATCCGCTAGAACTTACCGTAAATCGTCTCCGCTGGACGCCTTGCTGACGCAAGAAGTTTCTGTACAATACGCTGAGTCTCCAGACCCACAGCATATCGATTGAGGTGAGGTGCAGTTAACCTTCCCACACATTTTCGCACTGGAAGTTTTGGTTTGGCCTAATTCGTCTTTATCATCCCCATTTGTCGTGGATTTTGTGGCTTGGTCTTGGTCAACATTGTCTTTTGAACTTTCTTCTGTTGAAGAGGATTTTTCGGTTGTAGTGATTGTTGATGAATCAACAGTTTCAGTCTCTGTGAGTGTAGTAGAAGATTGACTAATCGAGCTTGGTGCAACTGCGGTTTCCGTGATGATTGAACTTGATAAACCACCCCGAGTAGGACTGGAAATGGTTGTCGTAGGATTGCCAGTCGTATCCAGAGAGCTAGAACTTTGTGGTGTTGCACTGGTACTGTCTGCGTCGGTATTTTCAATTGAACTTGAACTTGTTGATTGCAACTGAACTGCAGTGGCTTGCGTTGTTGTAGTTATTTGTATTGGAGCTGTGGTTGGCAATGCCGAGGTCACCAACTCTGTTCTACTTGATGTTGATGTTACAGACACGGTGGTAGAAGTTGAACTTATAGATGTTGTGTCTGGAGTAGAAGTTGTACGTGAAACCGTAGTTGAAGAGGCAGTTTCTTCCACGATAGGTGTGACGCCGGTCTCATCAGTAAACCTCTCTTCTGGCTCTATGACGCAACTCTTTTCGTCGGCGACACATGTGTGACTGGATCCAGTCTTGCAACAATAAGGAGCGTCGTCAAGACAAAAATCTGCACCACACTCGCGAGATTCGCAGTCGCTCTTTGTTGTACAAAATGAACTCAATCCATTAACGCAACAATGAGGTTGCGCGACACCACAAAAGGTACCTCCACATCTTGTCGGCGTGGAGATGGTTCGTGTTTCTGTTGTAGTCGGAGGTTTGCAGTTACTAGTCGCAGAGCAACGACGTCCTGGACAACAGTAAGGGCTAGCTGGTGGGCATAAGTTACCCTCAGGGCATGAAGTTAGTCCCACTTGACAAAGCGTTTCAATTGTGCAAACGGGGTCTCTCCCTGGCCGTCTGCAACAAAACGGCCTGGTGGTTGAACATGGTCTATACCCACAAAAGTTGTCTTTGCAGTTTTCCTCCCCCACAACACATTTGGGTTTAAATCCTTTTCGACAACAGTACGACGTCACACCAGAGCATGTTTGATCACCGCACTCCTCTGCAGACAAAAGAATTTTATTATAATAAATATATTAAATCATTTTTTGTTGTTTGTTACGTTCCAAATTTCGATGGCCTTTTTCAAATAACACTCCCAGTTTTTGACTGGAGATAATTTAGAACCGAACAACGAAAGCAAAAACCAAAACAGCTTCTTGTAAAATGAATTTAAGTCCTGTATAGTTGAATAAAGAAAAAATCAGCATCCAAGTAACAATTCAAATTCAATGTTTTCGTGATTAAAACAACAACCAACCGAATTGTCATAGTTACATATTTTAAAATACAACAATATGAAGCAGAGAGCACATTAGCCTGATTTTGGTATGCTGCTTTCGTTTGACTGCTCTTTGAAATCATATTTCACTACAGAATGCTGTGGTTACTTTTATGGCTATTTTTTCCCTAACGATTATGTTTCTGTATACGGTACACTTTGTAGTATGATGAAAAATCAACATACTGTAGTCTTAGCTCTTGAATAACCATTAATTATTATTAAAAGGTACGAGTATATACTCATATCTTGAATTCAACTATTGCAATTCCTCCCCCCAAAAATACGAGTAGAAGAAACGTTTAAACTCTAAAGTCACATCAATCAACTGTTTGACTATAAATTCAAAATTATTTATTTTTTGTACATTTTATTAAATTGAAATAGGGAAAAGTTTTTTTTCTGTATAAGATTGCCTTTTCAAGTACAATCAATTTCCACATTACCGTATTGCAAAAAATATTGTTAGCAAGCATACGACTAGGTCTAATAAAATGCATCAAACTTACGTGCATCAATAAAAGAAAAAATGTAAAAACCAAATAGTCCAACCAAGAGAGAAGTCTTCATAATCTTCAATTCTTTTACACCAGCTGCACTTATAATATATAATATTTATTAATCTAAAAAAATGTTTTCAGACGTATTAGTTTAATAGTAAGAACAAATATATTTTGAAGTTAAGAACAAAACGTAAGAATTTTTTCATTGATTGATGAATAAAACAGCTTCAACGCATCGGCATGTAGTACTTATAGTATCTTCAAATTAGTAGAAAAGCTACAAGTATTTAACGACACGTTATGACATACAGATGTGGTTTGCTATTTTCTTATACTATTTAATAATCCTTCTTATTTTGAGCGCTATCTTATTAGAAAGAACAATAAATCTGCTATTCATATTCTGCATTCTTTTATCCAATGAACAAACTTAAAACGTCAGTACACAAACTAATACATCTTGTTCTTCTGGCAATTTACATAATTTACCAACTGAACTATTGCCTGATGTAGTCAGTAAGTAAGCCTTTCCAATATTGTTCTGATTTGGCATTATATTAGAATGCGTTAAATAATCTTTTTATGTTGGATAAACGCGGTAAACTCTTTTTTCGCAGTACGTGATAAGCGGCAAAAATACCTTTATGAAACATGATTAATTTCACGATTTTTTAAAAACTAAACGGAACTAGACAGAGATTGTATGAACTTTGTGTTATTAATTGTTTGTTTACGTACTACTTTGCCAAGAAAAAGATTTCCTGTTCAAAATTTAAAGTTTTCTCTTGATTTTTTTTGCAAAGTTATGTTTTTCCAGGTAGTTTTTTCAATGTCCCAAAATTACAAACTTTAGTTGCATATCCGTGCTACCAAATTTATTATTATCTTTTTTTGCTTTTGTTTTAATCGATGTATGCTTGCGGAATGACTATGAATCTAATGTTACGTTGCCAAGAAAACGATGTTTAAAATCTAAAACTTTTTTTGATTTTTTTTTTTGGCAAAATATTTATTCACTTAAATATCTCTACGTCGTAATTTTCTCTAATTACAAACTTATAGCTGCATTATGTGTGCAACTAAATTAGTGATTGTTCTATTTTGTCTTAATCCATGTTTGCTTATGAAATGACTAAGACTCAAATGTTTGTGTTTGTATCTTAGTATATCCAGTACATCTATAAAGAAAATTAGCAAACATTTTTAGCCCGATGGTAGCTGCTAGAGCGTCAATTGTTTGTGTATTTGGTGAATTATGAACTCCTAACATCGTAGCCAAAAGTAAAATCCGTATTTTAAAACAAAACTACTAGACCGCAGCGTGCTAAATCAAAATACTTTGCTACTAATCTGAAATCTTCGCGCTCAGATCAATCTCAGGATAGACTCTACATAAAAGTTTAGGACACAAATCTTAAACACTACGTGTCATTAAACTTTTGAAATATTTTTTGAGTAACTCTTTGCTAATCAGTTTAGTCTAGAGTGGAACATAATTTTTTTTTCCTTTAATACTTTTAAACTTTTCTCATTTACCGGTATTACTTTGTAAAAACGCAAAAAAACTTTCAACGATGATAAAAATTTTTTACGTTATCATCTACCGACATGCAACTAACTGCATTTTGACATTTTCATTTTTGATCGTGGGTTATCACGAGTCCTACCTATTTGCTACCATTCACGCCTATGCATTACAAAATTGAATAATGTCTAGCTTCTGTGAAACCGATAATCACAAACTAACTATTATCTAGTCATTGACAGGTCTTCAAAGAAATTGAACCGTTGTAAAGGTTTGGCTATAATAGGCAAATGATAACATCTTCCATTGACTACTGCTGACGTATAAAACTGATGTGCCAAAACGCCTAATTCTTTTTAATTGCTTATAAAAAAAAGGTTTGCAATTTGAAGGAAATTAAGTTAAGTTTAAATAAATTCATCCCGTACGTTCCAACAGGAACTACAAGTTTGGTAATTTATCTGTGATTATTGATTTTGTATACAAAAAAACTTACGTCCAATGAGCAATATTACCATTTAGGCTTAAACTTGCTCTTAAACCTATTTTTCTCGGTCTGAAAACCATTAATTATTTTAAAGCAGAACTCGTTACGAAAAATTGGACAAAGTTTTTGGTAATTAGCAAAAATAGAAATGCCAAATAAGTAGTAAACTTAAATCGGGATTTTGCGAATGAACAAAAAAGATAATATTTTGCATTATCTTGATATTTTACGCCATTTGTTAATATCGTAATGCGACTGGCATATTTAAAATAAATGTTTTTTTTTTCATTTTTTAATGAATCAAGGTACTGTAAATCCTTTTAAAAAAATAAAATAAATCAAACTTTAAAGAGATACTGCTCAAAATTGGTTTTATTGAAGAAATAGGAACTACTTGAGCTGTAAGGATTGCCCCAAACTCTTTTCCACAGTTCCCCTTATTCGCGAAAATATGATTTAATCCGTTTAACTCTGTACCATTGGCAACCCTGCACTTCGCAATTTCGTGACATCACAAAAGACTGATTTTGCAAAATTCCTCGCAGACTTTACGCTATTGCCGACTATAACAGCTCTAAAACACTACCAGTCTGCCCTATCACTTAATCTCAGATCTGTAATCTCAAACTAACGCAATAATGCAGTACTGTAAGCTTAATCTAATGTCCATAACTTACCCAAGCTGTGAATAGCCAAACCAAATCTGAAAACTTGGCTACTCCCCTGGTCCTTGTAGACCTAGGCTACCAGTACCGACCTACAGTAGGTCTTTTGTGAAGTAACAAAATTGCGAAATACAGGGTTGCCAATGGTATGGAGTCAAACGGATTAAATCGTATGTTTGCGAATAAGATAAATTGTGGAAAAAGCTTTGGGACACCTTTGTATTACCTCAAGTAATTCTCATTTCTTCAAGAAAGCCGATTTCGAGCAGTGGGCTCTCTGAAAAAAAAGACCAATCAAGAATTTCCTTTTTTTTTAAGTTGGATTTTTTAGTTTTTTAAAAGGTTTTATCATGATTAATTAATTCTACTTGCAAAGTTATCGACGGAATAATTTTGTAGAAACAACTATTCTGTGGTATTAATAAAAACGATTTTAATTGGAAAGGGTCATTTCTGAGCCATATCATAATTACCGTAAAACCTCTATTTAACGCGACCTCTATTTGAGCGCCACCTCTAATAAAACGCCACCAAAAAAAAGTTGAAAAACAGAACGCCACCCTCTAATTGAACGCCTCCTTTCATAGACAGCTACCTTGACATTTATGCGACGTTGATGAGGAAGATGTTAAAGATGACGATGACGGCTACAAAAGCGACGTGTCACTTGATTTTCTCTCGTGAGTTTTTGATTGCTAACTAGTAACTGTTACGATTAATGTTTTTTCTTCTGTAGATGTTAGATGTTAACGGTGTTAGATGTTTTTTTTTTCATTAACTAAATTTATCTTCCCAAAATTTTGATCAGCAAATCGAAAAATAGAGCGCCACCCTCTAATTGAACACCACCTTTAATAGAACGCCGCTATAGGAAAACGGTTGAAAAATGTAGCGCCATGGCGCTCAAATAGAGGTTTTACTGTATGCAGTAATACTTTGGTAATACTATCATTAATAACTTTTTATTGAACAGCACACATAACTCAGCTGAATAGAAAAAGTTATGACATGGTTGAAATGAGCAACAGATATATTCGAAATGGAATTGCAAATAAAATTCCATTTTCAATATTTCAAAACAATCTGTATATCTACAGAAAGAGATAACTATACAATAATTTTGGTCTCTCTTTTACCAGCACTAAAAAATTCATTTTTACTCAATTCTGATTCTGAACTGAAAGCAAAACGAAAATTAATAGAACGTTGCCACTTCCACACTTAAAAAGTTTATCTTCCAATAAAATTCCCAACATTCTATTTTTCATTCAGTGTGAAAAACAATAAAAATAACAACACAACTGGATGCTGCAACTACTTTCAAAAGAACAATCGAGATTCATGTCTGGTACTACTAGCCTGAACTGTTGCCGCAACTATCTGCCGCGTTTACTTTTATGACTGCGCCGTTAAAAACACCAACAACTGTAAAAGGCGACGGCCTTATTTAGGTGGCATTAAAAAATTAAAAGGTTCGAAAACTTCGAAATGACAGATTAACAAAATAATTTTTTTGCTGTACGCTACAATTTTGCACTTTAATTTTTTTTCTCATAATTAAACTAAATTACAGCAATTATACCAGAACTCAATTGATATTGATCTGGGCCTTCTGGTTATACAAAACGAGTAATTGGTGCTTATAATAATTTTCTTATTAGTAATCTTCTACAAAATTTTGACCACATTAAACTTAACAAACACATATTGTTTTTTTTGTTTTTTTCTCTCTGAATTCTCGCAAAGCAAAGAATTTTGAAAACATATTTGAACCAAATAAAAGACGAGATGTAGTTGAGATCCATCACTTTAAAGAGACAACTTTAGGCTTTACTACCTTCAAATCTTTTCCTAAGATTTGCTTTTCAACTAAAAAATCCTCGACTGCAGCATTCTTATTTACCTGGCGCGGAATCTAAAGAGCACCAGACGACCAGCAGAAATTGTTTCAACCGTCTACATGCACTCCCGGTTTGTTACACATACCAACACATACCAGCAGCAGCTTAATTGAAGCAAACAAAGAATATCCTGGTAGGAAAGAAATTTAAAACAACATTTTCAAACATAACTGTTTATTAAACGTTTGCAGAACTGATCAGCAATTTTTTGAACTGTCAGCCTTTATCAGCAACTCTCAGGACTGCTAGCTGAAAATAATCTGATTCACACACGTAGTAAAAACAACTCATAACTAAGTAAAAAGACATTCTGCTTAACTACAACCATGACAATGTGCGCAATTCCTTTATTACTTTAATTCAAATGATAGTGATGAGTAAAACACACACTTTCTTTTATAAGAACCAATATATTTTTGGTTTAAGGCCGTCTGTTCTTAAATTTTCATGAATTTTTAGCCTCATTTGTTCTTATTTTGCTCTGAAATTTTATTGGGGATTGGCAAAAATTTATTCTTGCTTGATTTAAAGTTGTTTTTGTTTATCAACTATGATTATTGCAATACTGTACAGCCGTCTTTGGGTAAACAGACATTGGCAGTACAGAATAAGTCAAGAAAATTTTGCTCACTCCGTACAAATAGACTGTACTGCCGATGTTCTTGTATATTTTTTCATGCCTAGCTGGCATCGTTCTTTATTTATTCTTAACTTTTGATCAAAAATGCGTTCAAGTGTTTATAAAATCGGTCTTATAAAAGAAGAGTAGATGAAAAAAACATTTAGTCTATACAACACGAACCTTTATTGATTCGTCATTCTGTTTGCAGACTTTATTATGCAGTTTAAGTGACTTAAATGTTACATTGCATAATACAGTTACACAAACAATACAAATATCTCAGTTAAACGAGCTACCTATTCCAAATACGAACAATAAAAAACACCTCGATTTTGAGAAATATAAGTAATTATAATCTACATCCAATTTAATCCCAAAATATCTAATCCATGAATATTCGTTTATCAAATATAACTTAAAATTATTAAATAATTAAAAAACAAAAATCCAAACTATTTTAAGTAAAATCTATTTCGTACGTAAACAGATATGTTTACTCAGAGTATACATAAAAACATCAACCATTTTCAAAAAATATATCGCAGCATTCTTTTTACAATACTGCTCTTGGTTCTTCTCGTTTTACTACAATACGATATCTCACTTACGTATTTTTGTCAGGGTATTCATTAATTTTTTTTTCTATTTAAACAAATCCTTGTAGTATTGCTGTTAACTTTTGAAACTAACGTTATCTACTGTATAGAAATTTATTATAAGCTAGGCAATTTTTCTGTAAACTTGCAGAATCTCAGACAATCAGACAAAATTCTCTTTTATCGCACTAAGTATTGATTAAAATCACGTAATAACGTTTCTAGGTTTCACAAATTAAAATTTAACACTAAATTTTGACTCATCAAATTTTGCATTTTCTTCCGGTAACGAGAAGTCCCCAAAGCTTATCGTATTCACCGGAAAAGTAATAAAACGTATTTCCTGTAGGCATGACTTGCCATGGGTTACATTTTGCAGGGAAAACACAGCATATGCTTATTAGAAGAAAAGGAAGGTAAAATTGAAGGTTGGAAGAAGATGATTAATGTGTCATGCAATTATTCAAATGTACAAGTTTTTATTAAATCTTACGTCACTGGCAATTAGCGTTTTTATGATGAAAAACGTGTGATTTGTCAGCTGATTTTGAACCCAATACATAACGATTTTGTAATATAAAACTTCTATAAAGCTCAAAGAGTTTTTCTGTGGACGTAAAAATGCCACTTAATTATTAAAAATAGCAAAAAGAAACTACTTTTAACAGTAATTAAAACACTTAGAAAGAGTAGTTATTAAAGAACCTCCAATAAGTTTTGAATAATTGCAGTAGAAATGCAATGGCTTTTTAAAAATAAGTTATTTAAGTTTAACAGAAAGGATCTATTTTTTCTTAGCGATAAAAATTGTACCGAATTATTGTAGTAAAAGCAAAGCAATCTTTAAAAATCATTGACGAAACGCATTATTGAAGAACGAACTCCATTTGCTACAACAAAGTTCGTTTGTGGTTCTTTTCTCGCATTCTCAAACTCTATAAAATTAAATCAAAAAATTGCTCAAACTGTTTCAGCGTTTTCGAAGTAGAAAATATGAGTTGTTTGCACTTAGTTTAATTAGAAATATTAGAGCCAAAATTACTTAAAAACTATTTTAAGGATTTTTAAGATAAAGTTTGCAACATATTAATGGTTATCATTGAGAATTTTAATTCTTTTTATTATTATTTTACATTAACTTGACAACACCAAATAAATATTTCCTAACAAGTCATGCGGATAAATTTGGAAGGAGGTGATAAGTGAAACATAAAATAGTGCGAATATCATATATTTTCCTCGTATCCAAAAAAAAATATTTAGGGCTTTAACTTCAAAAAATTTTTCACAATCCAATACGCTTATCTGACAATATTTAACTACAAATCTGTAAAGCTACAGAAATGCTTTGCTGTTAAATTGGCCAACTAAGCTCAAATCTACCTAAGGTTCTATACGTTAGCTTTTTCACATAGTTTTTAATAAATGGTTTTGGAAATTAGCGTTTGTTAAACTTTTGAAGTTTTGACAATGTATTAAATTTAAATATTTGTTAGAGTTTGGAATAGCTTCCAACAGACGAACAATTCCAAATCAATGTACTGCACCAAATCATTGCACCAACAGGCGAACAATGTCATTGCACCCGAGCAAAGCAGCTCCTCTTGAAAAAATTTCGCAGCGGTGGAGAGCCGGCCACAACGCTGTGTCCGCTTTGACAGGCCTGAGATTTGAACCTCAGACCTTCCTTTTCAGAGACAAAGGCGTTTCCGCTTCGATAGCAATTCTAAAACCTCAAAGACACCTGGATCTTTTTTTTTGTTGTTCTGGAAATTTTGAAAGGCAGCATGTTTTTACAAAACACCGCAAATTCAATCAAGTATTCAAACAAGCAACTTGCTAATTTTTTCTGTTTGTTTTTCACAACAAAGTTAGTAATGTTTACTGTACGAGTAGATTTTTACAAAATAAAAGTTTAGCCAATTTCGAACCTTTGATAATGTTACAAAATTAATTTTTTATCTTTAAAGCAAATGCGATTTATAAAAATGTGGAACGCTTTGACAGTTCGACCTTTTATTGTCGAAAATAACTCCGCGTCAGAGTCGTTCTCAACTTCGTGGAACAATTTTCATTTTTGCAATAACCTCTCAAGCATCAACTTTTTTTGCTTTGACGAATTAATGTACTCCTCTTTTCCAAAGAACAATGCATTTTGTTGCACAACTTTCGCCTAAAAACAAAGACCGAATACACTCGTGCTTTTTAAGAATTTGAAAAGCCAAAGGAGGATCTGATTAAGTGGATAACGGGCGCCCTCCCGAAGTCTCAAAAAGGATAAATTTTTTAAAAATGAAATAAAAACAACACAAAATTTCCAGAGGATCTGGACAATGTTGAATATTTCAGCCAAAAACACTAAAATTGTAAAAATTCATTAACAAAATTGTAGTGTGTCAATGAAGAAACTTTTGCCAAGTCTTAGTGTTTCTAGAATTAAGAAATTAATTATTACAGTACAGTATATACGAAACATTTCTGAATAATTAGAAATCAAACTTATAAACTCTGGTTGTTTCCAAATGCATTGTAACTAAAATATTTGATTTATTTTTTATCAAAATGCTTTCCTAATTATACAGATAAGTAATTAATGCTGCATTCTGCATTTCACTCCACTTGCAAATCCAAAAAAATTCCAAATAAAAAAAAAATTCAGTTAAATTTACTTAAAATTGCCGATGATATGTTCTTCAGTGACTTGCAACTAAACTTTAAATAGACTTTTGATCCGCTCTATTCTTATAGTCCGAACAGACTTCAAAACATCTAACTTAATTATCGTCGCTGATATTAATAGTCTTTATTCCTGGGTAGGAAGTGCAAACAAGTCACCAAAACAAAAGTTGCGGCATAATTAAAGTATAACTGTTTACTATTTCTTAGGCTAAATTTACTTAATCACTAAATAAGGCATGAGAATTAGGAATTTGTTCTTGTCTAAGCGTATAGTTACACCACTCAATATCTGTTCATCCAAAATACCCGATACGCTTATTACACCTCCCCATGGTCCACCCTCAAATCCCAATTTGATGATTTCACCATTTGTCATTAATTACATTCATAGCCATCCTAAACGTTCAGCAGTAAAAAGGAATAGGGGGAAGCCTCCACCATGTGTAGTAGACAGGTGGGCAGGTGGCAGCTTGACTCGAAGACCGAGAGGTCCCTTTGTTGTCTCCTAGTCATGGCAAGTAGGCAAACAAAACAGTAAACATAATTATTACGTTAACATTTATTTTTAGAAGGTTTCGTTGTTAAATAATAAATTCTAACATCATCGTTCAAAAAATTAGGATAATTTTTTCTGACTTATTCTGTAGCTTGTGATTGTTTTTTTTTCCTGACCATGCTCTAACTTGAACAACGAAACGTTTGATAAAGTTTCTAAAGTTTTAAAAAATCTGACATATAGATAGCGTATAGATTTCAATCTTTGTGCTACCGCTGATTAAAAAACAGACAGTGCAAGAAAAAAACAGCTGCCGCTATCCGGGAAAGTGAAATTTTGAATGCCTTTGTTAGCTAAAAAGCGACTGGAAAACGCTTAGGTCTAGAGCAGAAAAATGTTAATTAATCGAATCATTAAAGGCTTACGAAAGCAGCAGCACTTACGGCCATTCTATTTTCACCTTCCTGGAATGACAGTGACGTAGTTAGCGATGACATCACGTAAGTAAATTTAACCTTGCATGAGAAACACATTTTCAAAAGATTTAATTTTGATCAAAAAGGCAAAAACATAAAGTTATTCTTTTTTTGGGCTACCCATCTAATCCGCACTTGTTATGAGAAGTTGCGTACATTACAATTACTCATAACAAAACGAGATTCAAATAATTATAATCATACATTTTCCAATTTGGAAAAACAAAAAATGGGTTTAACTACATTATTTAGACAACAATCTTTGTCTGCTGCAACGTGACTTAACTATCATAAGCAAAACAAATCTTACAAAATTACTGCATTAATAAAATTACAATGGTTTTATTAGTACTTTTTTTTTGCAAACCTCTCTTTGAATGACTCTGTATAACAAGAAGTACAAAAGATCTCTCGGATATAGCAGTGAAATAAACTTTTGTCTTTACAGTGAAATCTATCACGATAAATATAACTTTTACAAAATGTTACCGAGGTTAACTATAGCACTAACAAAAATACTTCAGGTGAAATTATAGCTAAGTAAAAAAAGCCAAAATAAGTACCGGTTTGCTTGAAAATTTTTGATCGTGCTGCATCGAATTGAAAACGAACTATTTTTGCTTCCTCTTTCACGTTTTTACACTATTTTAATGGGTCGAGCTATTTCAGCAAATGACGTTACAGGGAGAGAGGTTATTTTACACTTCCGTAAACTTTAAGTGTATCTTCTACATTAGTGATTCTCAAATCGGGGTCCGCGGTCCCTTTGGGGTCCGCGACGCAATTTTAGGGGTAACGCAAAGAAGTCTCTGATACGCCGCATGATAAGTGCTTGGCCGCTTGAATCAAGGTACAAAATTTAGCTGGATCTATGAATCGATGCTCCTCAGTAAATCTTTTAAGAAGAAATGAATTTACAGAAAAGTTTTATCTACTTTTTTATTAATTTTGATCCAAGTCTAACCCATACTCAAATTCTTACTTTAAAACTAAACCCAAACCTAACCATAGCCCTATCCAACACTCGGCCCAACATAGAAGATTTGCTGAAAAAAGACAAGCAAGTGCACCCTCTTCCCATTAAACTGTGCGTGTAAAATTGTAGAACGAAATTTGCTTTTTTCTTTGCAGGATAGGTACTAAAACTACTAGCTATTTGCCTAATACACGTAGCATTTTAAACTAAATATCCTTACTGCTAAATTAGCTCTCTTTTTTTGGCACAATTCCGCAGTAGAAATAAAATTAAATGCGCAATGCCTGCTAGTCGGCAGCAAGGACATTGTGAGGTCATTTAAGTTTGCTGCTGAACCAGAATTTACGCTTAGATTTAAATGGGACAGAAAGTGGTCGAAAAAATTGTAAGGGGGCCTGCAAAGTAATTTTTTCAAAAGTTTGAGAACCACTGTTCTGCATCAAAAACTGTGGGCACTCAATTTGACACGTTTACAGTGCGTTCAAAATTGACGTCATCTTTTAAAATTTGGTTTTGAGTTGACGTCTCACAGTTTACTTTTTCCTTTCTTGCAAATGACGGGAAACATGCTAGAGGTAGCCAAAGAAAAACATCATTGGACAAATTCGAGCAGAAGATAAATAAAGCAAGACAATCTTGAAGCACTAAAAGTTGACGATTGATTGGCGCGCATTACAAAACTATCACTAACATTGCGGTCATAAAAAGCCAATAAATTCGGCTCTGATACTTCAAAAAGTCGCAAATTACGCAATAAGCGGTCTAACATTTTCGAATTAAATAGACCGTTTTAGTGGCGCGTCACAATGCCCATTGTCTGGTTCTTACTGCAGATCGTAGTAAAATTCGCCCATTTAAATCAATGGTAAAATTATTACATACATGCACCTTCAAACAACCACTGTAGGTTAAGTGGGCGGCGTTTTTTGTTTGATTTTACTTTTATTTGAAGGGCCAAAGCTTCGTAATTCCAATTCAGGTTATTTCCGGGGTTAAAAGTCTTTATTAATGCGTATTAAACTCATTTTAAAAAGGGCACTTTTGCACCGTAAAATACACCGTAAAATAGCGTTTTAACGCTTATTTGATGACATGTGATATTTCTAAGCAGCATTGCAATAGGCATATAGGATAAAAGTGTAAAATTGTATTATGTTTTGCACCAGGATGCGATCATACAAGCGAAAAGAGTAGTTGCAAATGCTACCGATTTCCAAAGAATAGCAATTTGGCTTCAAAATGGGAATCACGCTGCAGGTAAGCTTGTTTTAGAATCAAAACTAATCACTATATGAAGTCAAGTTTTTCGATAGACGATTAGGAGAATTTCAAGCAATATTATTTATGTTCACTTTTTTGGTCCTCTGCAGGAACAATGGTCTAAAGCACTGTGGCTACCTAACAGCCTGGTTCTTCGATGGAGGAGGAGTTGGGCAAGTGTTCACCCTAACCCTGACGAAACGGAAAACTGTTAAGTTTTCTAATTTTACTTATTGGGCACACTTTTTGCAGGTTTTTCGACTAGCCTCAATTTCTGCCAAAAGCCCTGCACAAAAGACATGCATGGAGCGCCAGGATTCCAGGTTCAAAGCTGAAGCGCCAGGAGTCCAGGCCCGAAACTGGAGCGCCTCGCTACCCTGGTAATGATCTTTTTTGTTTAAGTTTTAGTCCCTTTTTTGGCAAAGACACTTTTGCTTTAACAAGTGGTTTTTAAAAAACTTTAAATACTTTCTCAGTGATGACCTGTAACCATCATATCTGAAGTACGAACTAGGTATTCTACAGTAGAGGTAGTTCCCTGCCGGTAATATTTTCATTTTTGAGAATAGGGCAACTAGGTTGGGTTGTTCGTGGAGTGCCCGCTGAAACATCAATCCGGCCCAGTGGTGCACCCAGAATTTTCAAAGAGGGGAGGAGAAAATTTTTCAAAAAAGGAATACTTTCGCTGCCGAATTTTTGGTCTTTTTTACTGAAAATAGGGGTTTCCACGCTATTTTCAGACAAAAATTAGCTTCTTTCGTTCTCGTTTGCTAATATACTGTCAAATAAATCGCTCTAATGGCTTTTATGGCGTCGCATTCGACCCGCTTTCAAAAATTTTGGATACGTTTGTTTAAAAATGGTGACTTTAATTGACATCTTGGTCCGAAAATTTCACAATATTTTTTTCGGTTTATTAAGGCATCTTTTGGTTTTACTTTGGCGTTTTGTGCTGCCTCGTGGCGGAGTGTAATTTAAGAAAGAGATAATTATTATAATAGCAATTTTTTGTCTAAAAAGCCCTTTTCTCTACTAAATATCGTAAGTGACATTACTATGGGACTGGATGTAACTCTCCTAGACCTTACCCCTGCAGGCCCTGCTGCGCTTACCGTATACGCCTGTATATGCGACTTTAATTTTGCATTCACAAAATAATACAAAATTATTTACTTTGCTTTGACCTTTCTACACTAAGAGCTGTTAATTAAGAGCTGTAGTCTTCATTCATTTCTAAAATTGTTGTTGACCTTTTTTTGGTCTTAGATTGTTCTTGACTTCACATTTCGCTATGTTTATGATTGTTTAGCAATTGATTTTCTGTACAGTATATCCTGTGAAGTTGTCTAGAAACCTTATTCTGTGTCATAATAGTACCCTTTTTAAAATGAGTTTAATTCGCATTTATAAAGACTTTTAACCCCGGAAATAACCTGAATTGGAATTACGAAGCTTTGGCCCTTCAAATAAAAGTAAAATCAAACAAAAAACGCCGCCCACTAACCTACAGTGGTTGTTTGAAGGTGCGTGTATGTAATAATTTTACCATTGATTTAAATGGGCGAATTTTACCAGTAAGAGCCAGACAATGGGCATTGTGACGCGCCACTAAAACGGTCTTTTAGTTTTACTATTGCGAATCAAAAAATGCTTAACTTATTACGTCACAAACATGGTCCTGTTACAAATGTTTGATGCAAACTTTCAGGGATTCATTCGTTGTTGCGAATTGCACGCAAACCAACTAGTCGTTGTCTATCATACACCAACATCAAAAGCCCATTTTTGGGCTTTGTTTGCGAATCTTTTGCAAAGCTCGGTCATCATAATGGATTTAGAATGGTTTGCGAAAAAAAAAATGAGCATTAAAATTGTTTTTTCCCAGGATACAACGACGCATCGTCAGTTAAGGGCCGATTGAAAGCGAAACATTTTTTCGTAAAACAAATAATACAAAAAAAAAGGAACCATATAACATGCCGTTTTTTCTGATGACACTATCCGAGAGCAAATTGTTTTTAAAAGTACAGGTGAAGATTTTTATACATTTTTTTGTGTTATTTTGTAAGCTGAAAAGTTTCTTTTCATTATTGAGCATTTTATACTAGTAGTTTGTGGTTGGATTGTTTTTTTTTTGTCTTTAAAATAAAAATAATTTGCAACACTACTGTGGCTATTGTCAAGACTCGCATTTGCTGAACTTAATCAGTATGTTGACAATTCAAAGCAACTTTTTGGTGAAATAATAGTTCTCGATCATTCAATTTTTCTCGATATAGTAAAACTGCTGTTTTTTTGGAAATCAGTTGGTTTTTGTTATGTAACTGTTTTACAAGAATTTATCTCAATTTTTCAAACATTTACTTCCAAACTTAGTTCTAAAATAAATCAGTCTCAAAATTCCAAGTTCTTTTGATGTTGCAAGCTAAAATCGCTACGGTGCGACTCAAAAACCAGGTTTTATTGTTGGCTTTTTTTGCAAACTTACATCCCAAAACACTAATGAGTGGAGTTTAAATTCAACCGATTCAAAAAAGTTCTCGACTGCGTAGGCCAGAGCGAATATCATAACGTGCACTGTGTTATGTTATGATATCCTATAACACTATATAGATAATCCTGAAATTTTGAATTTAATTATTTGTAACATCAGCAGTTTCATTATCGCAAACGTCACTATTTTAGATTTTTCTGTCAAATCAAATCTCAGTATTTCATTATACTCGCTGCGTTGAAACGTGTAACGAGTTGGTTGGGCCCATCTCCGTATCATTGCGCCTGCAGGCAACACAGCTCCTCTCGAGGAAACTGTCGCAGCGGTGGCGTGCTGTTGCCAACACTGTGCCCAGTTTTACCGGCCCGAGATTTCTACCTCAGACCTTCTACACCAAAGACGAAGGTGTTACCGCTTAACCGCCTAGCCCAGTTATTCTCAACTGGGGTCCGCGGCAGAGATGGAACCGGTCAGGATTTTCTCGAGCCGAACGGTAAATTTCAAAATCATCACCGGTTGACCGGTCGGTCGACCGGCCGGTTGACCGGTTTCTGACCGCCCCGGTCGACCGGTTTTTTTACAGAAAGTTTTATGTATCTTGTGAAAAGTTTTCAAAAGGGGGGCATGGGTGAGGGGTTAAAATTTGTGACTTTGGACGGGGGTCTCAGAAAAAAAAACGCAAAAAATTTTTGAGTTTTTTGTAAAAATGACTTAATTTTCAGACCTTTTTTGGTTAAGTTTCTGTTTGAATGACCTGTTTTGAGCAGCGCAAAACGTGCACAAAATAAGCATAAAAAGCACTGAAGAGCACAAGCTAAATCATTAGACGTTCTTTGTCATGATATTTTGCAAAAGGCCAAAAAATGAAGTTACAAGTTTTTAGCTGTTGGTGACAGATTATTTGCAATTTGCCGAGCAGCAAACACTAAACTTTTTTTCCGCAGTGCTGCCTTTGCAGTTACAAAAAGATGAGAAAAAAAATAACAGCAAAAGATAGGCAACAGCAAAAGCATACGAATATCACAATACTTGTACTATTGCACCCAAAAACATTAAAATGATGGAGCAATAACATTACATGATATTGAAAATTATGTCACTAACAGCGTGAAAAAAAGGAATATTGAAAAATTATGTCACTAACAGCCTGAAAAAACTTAATAATATTCATAACAACTATACACAGTGGGCACAAAATTAGTCAAATAGACGTTTAAACGTGGTCTAGATTTATGCAGCAGACGTAATTTAGATGGTCTAATTTTTGTCTAAATGCTGTCTATTTTGCAAAAATGTATGTAGTTAAAAAGACGTCTTTACAACGACGTCCAATTTACATAACTTAGAGACCATAACACGTTGCTTAATTTGTCGTATTTTTGACGTCTTTGTAAAGACGTTTATTCAACTCAGTGCATTTTGCAAAATAGACAGCATTTAGAACAATTTTTGTTTTAGACGTCTTTTAGGCGTTTTGTGCCCACTGGGACAGGCTGCTTCACTAACAGTTTGAGAAAGTATGAAAAAGATCTATTGCAAAACATTATGTACTGGAAAAGGTTTTTAGCTCCACAGAGATTTATATACGGACGGAACAATAAATATAAATTTCTGTGGAGCTAAAAACCTTTTCCAGTACATAATTTTTTGCAATAGATTCTTTTCATATTTTCTCAAACTGTTAGTGAAGCAGCTAGTTGTTACGAATATTATTAATTTTTTTCACGCTGTTAGTGACATAATTTTTCAGTATTCCTTTTTTTACGCTGTTAATGACATAACTTTTAATATTATATAATGTTATCGCTCCATGATATTAACGTTTTTGGGTATAATCGTACAAGTATTGTGATGTTCGCATGTTTTTACTAATTATCTATCTTCTGTTATTATTTTTTTTCTCATTTATCTTTTTGTAACTGCAAAGCAGCACTGCCGAAAATTGTTCTGAAGAAGCTTTCGGCTTTGGGAAGCGAAACGTCAAACCAATAAATAAACTCATCGGTAGTACGAAGTCGTTATGAATAACTATCCCGATGAACGCAACGCGTCCGTTATTTTCATTGAAAACACTAAACTGTCATAACATTGGCTAGAAAACATTCGAAATATGATGTGCCTCAGCAGGTTGTAGAAATGCTGCTACTTCAGGATAAGCCATGGTTAGTTAGATATAAAAAAAAAGAGCTATGTCTTTCTTGCCCAGTGTAGAGTGTGGTAAATTCAAATCGAAACAAGTTTTTCAAAGCGGCAAGATTTTAGCATGTACTAAAAAATCTAAATCTGCGTCACTTTTAACCTTAAGCTAATTAAAATGAAGCTACAATGCCAGGTAGCGTACACCTCTTCCACATGCATGCTCTATTACAATCTGATTATGCGATTTTAACGTATATTTTGCACTTTTTTGCTTTGTGCCGAGGCCCAAAGTCAGGAGGCATGGTACAATACTCCCACCCTAAATACGTCCCTGGATGTGCGAATTTTAATGGTCACAACATATTAGTCACAGCTTGAAACCATTCAACAAGTGTTTTCGAAAGGTGTGGTTTGTTGACACTGATTTTTATAAAAAGTTTTATTTATGATAAAATATATAGCTATATTTCGGTTGGTGCTAAGATGTCTTTTAGTTGCCAGAAAGGAGATTTCGATCGTTTTTTCAACCGGCTTGACCGGCCGGTTAAAGAATCTCGACCCGGCCGGCAACCCGACCGGCCAGTCGACCCGACCGGTTTCCATCTCTGGTCCGCAGTCCTTTTGGGGTCCGCAAAACAATTTTCTGGGACCACGAAGCACATTCCAAAAAAAATCAAAACGGCGCTCCTGAAGAAAAAACATTGTATAAAATAAGATTTTCAGGCAACTTATCTTTCCAAAACAAACTTCAAACACAATTTGCTTTGAAACCTTACAGCAGTGGTTCTTAACCTTTTTTTTGCGTTGTTACCTCTAAAATATTCTGATACATACCAATTACCCTTATTTAGAAAAACAGCAACTACAGTATAATAGCTCACAATCCAAAATAAACGCACAGAAAAATTTCTTTTTTTTTTTTCACAAATGCCAATTGCGTGAGGCTTTTTTGTCTAAGCAATGCGATATATGTTTCCTTCAATACTGCTTTGTTTTTTTTCCTTCAATACTGTTTTGTTTCTATCAATATGTTTCGTTTCCCCCCAGGCACGTAGCCAGAAATCTGCAATCAGGGGCTGTTTTGAGGGTCTAAAAATTTTTCTTTTTTTGCAAAAATAACTTAATTTTAGGTGTATTTTGATAAAAATTGATGCTTTTAAAACGTGGTATAGAAATTAGCTGTGCAAAACCATGATTGTACTAGTTGCCTGAATGGCTGTGTGGGAGGTGGCTAGTGGTAGAATTAAGTTCTCTTATTTATGCTGTACAAGCTTGTAAATCATAAAATCCTATAGTTCGACAAGACTCACTCGGAGTAATCTATTTCGTCTATTTTTTTAGAGAAAGATAATTACGGGGAGGGAGGCTAATGGAACGTGATTTGAGATAAGTGATGTGGCCATTTTTCGAAGTTTTTACTGACTAGTAAGTTTTATTTTTGGCTTAGCCACACTCCCCCACCAAATAAATGATTTCTAAATATGCTTTAAATCATTTTTGAGTCTATTCTAGTGCAAAAGACAGTACCGGAAGCGCTAAAAACGTGATATTTTTCTTATTCTGCATTTTGCATTTTGGTCGACAGATTAATGGGGGGGAAGGGGGAAAGAGGCTATAGTCTGCTTAATCAAATGGTCCGATTAATCAAATGGTTTGCTGATTATTTTTCCTGCTAATCTGACAACTGATTATTTTTCCTGCTAATCTGACGTGGCTGGCTAGACTCAAAATGCTACTTCAATTTGCTTGGTTTCATACTTTTTTGAGTTAGAACTTCAAACAAATCACTATGCCTTTTCAACAGAATTTTCAATAAGACTTGTGAAACCAAACTTCAGAAACATTTCTTTGCAAACCTCATTTTTTTGAATGCACATCAATAATTTTTTTGGCGCTGAATTAGCTTTGTACAACTGCAGCCAAGAAACAAATGCTCACCTCACGCCTATCACTAACTAAACTTGACTATCTATTGTTTACGAAAGAAAAGAATTTGTAAGAGACCCTAGTCCTCCTAGAACTAACTCATTTTTAAACTACGGCATCATAAAAAGTTGTGAAGCATAATGAAACTTTTCGAGGTAGTACACCCGTACGATAACACTTACCATTAAAGCTGTTATTTTATTATCACTGTATTATTATTTGAAATTTACATTACCTCTTATAAAATGCCAAATTACCATAGGTGGGCAAGTTAATGCAAAACGTTAGCTTCGTTAACCACTAGTCCGTTAACAAACTTCACACCTCCGTTAACGTTAATCCGTTATTTTCAGCTTTAATTAACGGAAGTTAATAAAGTCCGTTAATCCGTCAATATTTTGAGTGTAATTTAGATTTCTTTTTATTCACTCGCTTCTAGAACACGTTTTGACGGTGTTGAGCTGATTGTAAGGAAATATTTATTGCTATGGTGGTGTTTTTGTGTTTTGAAAGTTACATTTTAACAGTGTAATCTAATTTCAACATAAAAACAAGTTCAAATGCACAAAGAAGCTGCAAGATATTAACGATAAAAACCTTAACGGAAGTTAACAGAACTTAACGGAAGTTACTTTAGTCCGTTAACAGCACTTAACGGAAGTTAATTTAGTCCGTTAACATGAAAAAACTTTTTAACGGATTAACGAGTTAATGAAAAAGTTAGCTTCGTTATTAACGGATTAACGATTAATTGGACTTGTGCCCACCTATGCAAATTACCCCTTTAGGGTTAATTACCCACAGGTGAAAAACCACTACCTTACAGACTCGTACCTATAATGACACAAGAAGATCTATGATATCATTTAAGCAATGGCTCTTTTAGCCGAAAATCTGCGAGTGAAGGAGAATGTTTAGTAGCCTAAAAGGATCGTCTTTTTTTGCAGATGGTTTAACAGTAAAAACCTCGTGGGTGGCGGCAGCATAGTTGGTTTCAGAGAAAGTTACTGTAATGTGTGATTTCAGTCTAATAAATTTTTTATTTTCCTTGAATAAGTTTGCAGAATCTACAAATTAGTAAATAATAAATCCAGAAGTATGTGGAGCTATGGTAATTTGAACTTGCAAAACAAAAATTTTGCACCGTTTCCACATCTCAATTCTTTTCTTGATGAAAATGAACTTGACGTCGACGAAGGTGTTCTCGAGCTCATGAAAAGACACATTTCCATTCTTGGTGAACAAATTTAGCAGTATTTCCCTGACTTGGAAGACTTTCAAAAGTATTTTTGTTCTGTAAACAACCCTTTTGGAAAGAGTGTTGGAGATCTGCCTTCACAATATAATTTACTTCAAGTACAGTTCATTGATTTGGTTGGTGATGGAAACGCTAGAAGCTTATTTGGTTAGTGAAAAGTCTTGCAGTAACTTTTGGATTGAAATGGCACAAACCCACCCCGACATTTTGAAGATGGCCTTGAAAGCAGGATAGCATCCCTGCTTGAAAGTACTAATTCCATTCCAATGACATTGGGTGTGAATCTGCATTTTCGGCGCCACAAGTCAAAAGCTCGAAACCGGTTAGATGCGATTCAAGATATGAGGGTTGCGTTGTCAAACAAAGCTGAACTGATAGCAAAGAAAGAAGTGCACTCGTCACATTGATACAAGAAAAAAACATCTTTTTGTTTTTCGTTTATTTAGGTTAATTTTTAGGAAACCGTAAGCCATTTAAAAAATTGCTTTGGATGTGATTTTTTTTAAAAAGTTTGAGAACAGCTGGACTAGCCGGTTTGTAGTCACTTACAGTTAATAATACTTAAACAGCTTCACATTATGTAATTAAGTCCAGTACTGAGGGATGAAAGGGTGGGCGAAAAATTTAAATCCGTTTTATACATTACCAATCTTTTAGGCTACGGTAATTACAGTAACAGCTGCTTATACAGTAAAGTAGATTGATGTGAGGCACCCAGCTATGCTTATACGCTGCAGCAGTCATATGAAGAAAAGATTTACTCAGCAACGTTTATGACCCGACGCTTAATTATCGCCAAATTTTTTTTAGTTTTCTATAAAAATTAAACCGTGATAAACAAGGGCGTACGCAGCGTAGGGTTTGGGGGTTCAACCCCCCCATTGGTCTGTCGACTAAAATGCACAATAAAGAAAATATCACGTTTTAGCACTTCTGAGCCTGTTTTTTTGCGATGGCATGGACTACAATATGATTTAAAGCCACTTTTGAAACATTTAGAGTTTCTTCGGGGAGGAAGGGTTAATTTGTCAAAGATAGAATTTATAAATCATTAACAACTTCAAAAAATTGCCAAAATTAGTAAATTTAAACGCTAAAGATGCTTAACGTTGGCTTCGTCGAAAATATGGAGATGGGGTTTTAGTATTTGTTATTTAATCAGGATTTGTTAATTATTAATCCACTCAAATCTTGTTCCATTAGCCCCCCTCCCTATCCCCAACTGTCTCACTCTATAAACTGCAGAATATAAATGCTAGTGAGTTTTTTCAACGTTTGATTTTGTGATTTACCGGCTTGTAAATTAGAGGACTGAAATGTTACCATTAGCCACCGCCCACATAGCCTATTTATGCAAACAGTTTGATCAAGTTTGCACTACCAATTTCTATGCCACGTTTTAAAAGGATTATTTTTTATCAGAATAACCCTAAAATTAAGTTATTTTTGAAAAAAAATGCAAAATTTTCAAACGTTGGGCGCTCCGCCCCCAGAAGCTTCGTCCCGAGACCCCCAATAGCCTGCGGCGGCTGAGGACTCCGCCCCCAGACCCCCTCACACCGCCCCCCTTTACAAATTTCTGGCTACGCACCTGGCGACGTTGTACTGTTTATAATTATATGCTATTTTGTAGCTTTTGTTAGGAGCAATTTTTTCTTGATCGTTCAGTTGCAAACCTTATGGTGTTAAGTATACACGTATGCCTAATGCTTGATTGCTTTTTGTTTGAAAAGTTTTTTTGCATTATGCACTGTGTGACTTTGATTCCATTTTGTGACACTGCACTAAGTTATTTATTTGTCAAAGTATAGATTGCGAACAAATTTTTGATGTCACTTTTGAACCCCCCTCCCCCCCATTGAAAATTCCTGCGTACGCCACTGGTGATAAATATTTCGTTTTTGCCATATTATCACAGCGTAAACTCAAGAAATATTATTCCAGAAATATGATATTATTTTGCAAATTTTAGAAACTTTTAATGATTAATCTTTTTTTGCAAATGTCCTCTAAAAGACCTATGCGCCAACCTTTTTCAAAAACATTTTCCGTTTGTATTTTTGATATTTTATCTCCTCATTAAATATCACGAAACTTTGAGTAAAATATTGTGATTTTAAATTAATGTCAACAATATTAGATAGCGGAAAATCACCACACATGAAAATAGATGATTGAACATATCAATGAAATACATAAAATACAATAGATAATTGAAAAACAAATACTAACAAAGTGTTGATATATATATTATAATAATCTTTGGAATGAATATTTAGATTTACCCCATTCATGTTACCCGTTTGGCCAAGCTCTTTGTAATTAGTAGAACAGATCTTTTGTTAATTTATAAAGTAATTTCCTTTTAAACGTCAAAAAAGTTACTCACAACTGCGATATTCAGATATTGGTAAATGGCGGCTTAAACAATCTAAACGCAATTTGTCAAAAGTACAGTGGACAGTACAGCTTCATAACATAAAAAAATTTACCTGAAGACCCGCCCCCGGGTTATTGGTACAAAAACTCGACTACGGCGCAGCCGCTTAGACGATACAGAAGTTGTTATGGTTTTCAATCTTTATTGATTTTATTGTGTAATTTAAAAACTTTTAAAGATATTTTCTTGAATCAAACTGTTATTTCTTCATTACTTTGCTACTGCATCTGACCTTGAATTGCAGATCGCTAATTTTCTCAATTCTTATCTTTTCATCTTCAAAAAACAAAATAACAGTGAGATGATTAAATAGACAATTGACTTTTAAAAGTTGGACATTTAGCTGAGTTTCTGCATATACAAATTTCAAAGAACTAAGTTTTAGCAAAAAAAGTCAGCACTGTTTAATCTATAACGACGCAAAGAATAAAAAGAAAAAACTTATTTCTTTTGAAATTAACTTTTTGCAACACAAGGATTAAATGGTGTTCTGCGAGCTACAATGTTTAGGGGCCTTGAGAGAAATTTAGGGTCTAAAGCAAAACAAAAAAAAACAAATGGACTCCATTGGATGAAATTCCGGAGCTAAAAAACTAAACTTTTTGAGAATTTTAGATGAAGACCAAAAAAGGTCTGTTTTCCCTGACTAAGAAAAATTAGCTTCTCATTCGCTTTAAGTTTGGTGCTTGTTAGGCTCAACATTAAAATCATTCGGGTCCCTAAATTGCGGCGGCTCGCCCTAAAATGTCGAGCCTGGATACCATTTCTTCCCTTCTCAAAGGACCTGACAATTTTATACCAGATATTAGTGAATGGCGGCAATCTAAACGCAATTAGTCATATGTGTTAAAATCTGTCAAAAAATGTAGAAAAAGAGGTTTGAAACCCCCATCAAATGGTAAAAAGTCTTCTTGTAACAAATTGTGTCTGCGAATCTAATACCGTAAGAAGTTATAATATAACCGCAGGATGTTGTGAAATAAACGTTTAGTTCTTATGTACATCAGAAACATTTAATGAATCTAAATACGATTTCAGAAACAAAATCAAAAACATGGTTCAATCATCAAAATCTGTATACAACCACCAGTTGGTCGAGCGGTAACGCGTTCGTCTCTGGAGCGGGAGGTTTAAGGTTCAAATCTCAGGCCAGTCAAAATGAACACAATGATGCCAATGGCTCGTCACCGCTGCGATATTTTATCAAAAAGAGCTGTATTGCTCGACCCCTATGATGCAGAGGTGGGCGCAGCCAACTCGTAACACGCTTCGCTTGATACAGCGAGTATAATGAAAGATTTGATTTGGTATCTGTTAACCCTCATTGCCGCGAAATTACTTCTACCGTCATTGCTTTCCTGTATTTTGACAAGGTGATTTAGGAAACTATACGGAATAAGAAACTTATAACCCAGAATATTCCTGGATGTTTTACGACATGGTGGTGTTTGCATCGTTCTAATTACGTTATAAATTGCATTTTATGGTGATGTTCGATCAGTTTCATATTTTTATTGTTGCCATTATTTATTATTATTTATTTAACACATAAACAAAAGAAAAACATTTTCAAGCTATTTCTAAATATTTTACTTTAATTAAATTTCAGGTAAAATTTTGTTATTTTTATTGAAAGAACACAAAATAACCACGTTTATTTTGAAACGTTACTTTAGTGTAAAATGGCGTCGTTTTTAGCAATTGCCTTGAAATATTCCAAAGCCTACGCAACTTCCTGACCTTAAATTTTAACTTGTAGCATGGTTGACAGTGAGGAGCGGCACGAACTGTGAAACAACTTTTTTGAACTTAATTTCCTGAAAATCGAATGTCTTTTTCTGGTGAAAACAGCACTGCAGTAGTAAACCATTAGCCTTTGTCAATTAACTTTTAACTTCGCTACAACCTAAACTTAACTTAAACGGTTTACTTTAGCTCAAACAGTAAAACACTCCAGAGATAAATGATGTACTGTTGTAACTGTTAACAGTAAAATCTTAAATTTTACTGTTAACAGTTATTTCCAGGAAAAGTTTCAAAGGAAAAACAGATACTGAATAAAAATATTTAGCATTTGCCTTCCTGTAACATCTTGTGACCAATCCAATTTTGCTAAAGCTCCCCTCTTTCTGGAAATTCAAGCTGAGAAAACAAACTCAGGGTTTCCAAAAACTTTTTAGGTGGGATATTTCTTTGTATTTGTTGAAATCTTTGCAACCGCAGCCCCAAAATGAGAACAAAAAAGTTCAAAAATTATATTTCGATTTTAGCTATTTTAAACGAACGGAATTGGCTGGATGCTAACGGATTTTTTAGCTCAGTGTTTGCACGCAGACAAAAGAATTTCATGGCAATCGTTCGAGTTAAAAAAAAGTTCCTGCTTTCAATTTGCGATTTTACCGAGCAGCATTTTACCGGTAGCTGACCGAGCAGCAGGAATTAAATGGCTATACAAACTAATACGCAAACACGATCCCATAAATATCACATGTATCAACATGATTTATTGTATTATATTCGCAAAGAACAGCCAGTCTCAATCCAAAATTTACTGGTTCTAAAAAATAAAAGTAAAAAAGCTGTAACTAAGAAATGATGAAAAAAACTTAATCAACCTTTTTACGTAACAGAAATTTGGGTTATTTCTTATTTATGTGACAAATCAAATTCGAAATCCAAATATCGTATTTCCAAAAAGAATGTAGAAAAGCCAAATGCAAAAATAGCAAACTTTGTTTTGGCAGTATTAGTCAACACTTGGTTATCAAACTACGGGCCTGCAAGTTTGATCTGCTGTTTCATTCGTCAAGTAAACTAAAAAATGACGAATTAGATCAAGTTTAATCGCTCAGCTGTTGGGGTAAAAAACTTTTCTGGCAAAGTCTAGAAGCAGAAAACGTTTCTGCCCCAACATAGTTGAGCTATTTAACTTGATTTAATTTCTTTTTCTGGTGACCACAATCGAGATGATAAAAAATGACGAATTTCATGACAGCAAATTGCAATAATCAGTACCAAAAATCCATTTACTTGCGATGAAGTCATAGACTGTTTTACTTGATTGACGTTGAAACGTGCAGTTGATGTATACTGACTAAACACCTTCTCATTGAAAACATGAAAGTAATAAAGAAATAACAGAAAAATGTCAACAATGACCGTGGACCAAATGAGCTCAGGCGGGAATTTGATTCGTTGGAATTCAGAGGAAGCGCGTAAATGATTCCCTTTGTAATACATAAATGAATTAACGTGTTATTTGTCTTCTAACAATACTATAATTAGCGGAATTTCTAGACTAATTTCCATAATCATGCTTTAATTCGGGAGTATAGGCGTCTAGCAAAAAGTTTTCATACGTTAATGACGTCAAGAGACTAAAAAATATGACCTGCTTTGCCTTTGAAAAATTTTAACGTTTTTTGAAACATACTGCATGTAAAACAACGTTGTAATAATTTTTTGATTTATTGAATTCGACATGAAAGGTTACAACACTTTGCAGCGGCATTTTCATTTCGTAAGTTTACAACATTAATTAAATTACCTTGGTTAATTGTTATGCCTTCTAAAATCGTATTATTTTCGTGAATTTTATAAAGAGCATAAATTTACGTTGCTTTATAGACAGCTTTTGCGTCAATTAATCTGCTTACGTGGTCGTATGCGTTAGATAACACCTACAATGAATGCTTACAAAGATTTGGTGGAAGAAAAGAATAGAATTAATTATTATTACATAACGCATTTTTTATTAGATAAAAATAACTTTAGAAATATTACAAACCTTTCCAAATTTACATGTACAAAAACTTTGAACTTATACATTTTGAACAGCAAAATCTTCAAATTCTAAAGAACTACTCAATAATGCAAAAAAATACTTTTAAATTAAAGATAACAAAACAATATTGACAATAGTGTAAAAACATGAGAAAAAACGTTAGGATTACAATAATCCCAGGATATATCCATTGATAGGACTGATTCCAAAATTTTGGAAGTAGGGTTGTTACCCAAAGTATTTTTGATAAAAAAGCTGTTATTTTTGACAAACATTTTTGACAAAAAATTAACAATATTACAAATGCAGCATTTTGATTCTAAGATAAAAACTTTGGGGCCGAGTGATAAATATTAGCTAAACTTTTTTATGAGAACAATTTTTTAAGAGCACAAGCCTTATTTTTGCTCAAAATTTAAGAGCAAATGAAGAATAATACCAGCCTCAACATGAAAAAATAATTAAAAACAAGAGTTAGCACAGCCCATTTGTAAGTAATCACTAATCAACAGTTTTCTTTTCCTTTCCTATATCGCCTTATTGATTTGTCTGCTAATTAATTTCTACTTCGTGCTGTTACTGAACGATGAAATAAATTTGTCTTGTCTTGTCTATTTGTCTTAAAAGTAACCATGATCCATAACAAAGACAACTTTTAACTAAACAAGAACGAATTTGTATCAATTTGTTTTCCTGCAAAGTTGCGAACACATCAAAAACACAACATGACGCTAAAACTTTGAAATTTTAAGAACCACCACCACCGACCTCAAATTTACTGGTTCTGAAAAAAAGAAGAATAAATATTGAAATAATAAATATTGACCAAATTTTACTGGAAATCTTGAAAAACTTTTTACAATTCGTTAGTACAAACAACCTTGCAAGTCTTAAAAATATAATTCACAAAATCCCTAATCCGATCAAGTCCTCATACTCTGGTACCTGCATGAATTTAGTGCTTTTGTATAAACTATCCACTTTTAGGATCCGATTTTTGGTTCCGCTGCCATTTTATTAACTAATGCCAAAAAAAAGTGCCAAAATTACGAGAGAAATGTGCCCGTCAAAAAAATATTTATGTTAATGAAGTTGTTTTGGTGACATGCTGGAAAGTCTTCAATTGCCGTAAAAGGCACAGTTTGTTTCTTTTGTAAATTGTCCTTTTGTGGTATTACTCAGTAATAAGCTGGTACCGTACCGTAACAAAAACCGGACCTAAAAAGAGGACATGGAAAAATGCTGATAGCGTAATAAATCAACGATTCTTAAACAAAAATGCACGACTACTAAGGTATCTATCTTTATAATTTGTTTACCTTTAATTTTACCGCAGGCGTTACAGCAGTTGGATATTTTGGTTCAAAAATAAGGAAAAACGGAGACAGTCTAAATTAGAACCACCGGTAAAGATACGCACACAGCTTTAGCAAGCGACACAAATAGTCGCAAAATTACGCATGCAGAGCCGAGAGTCATTTCTGGTATTATGCCGTATATGGTAAAAGCATAAAATCAAGTCTTAAAATAAAATTTGTGTCTAAAAAATTGAAATTCGGTAAACCAAATACGTGCAACCTTGGAATTATGTACTACTTAACGTATGAAAAAATCTTTCGAAAAACTTAACAAAAAATTTGCGACTTTTAAAAGCTGTCAGATATTTTGAAGCTTGGAACAAAATACAAGTGGCTTCACTGTCAGCAGCAATGATGCACTATGCCGTTCTTTCTGTATCTTTTAAACAATGGTGCTATGCAAATTTTGCAGGATTTGCTGGTTCTACTCAAATTTGCAGATGCTATTCAAATCTGTGACTGGTTCTCTAAACTTGGCAACCGATTCCTTCTGGTCTAAAGTGCAGGATATTAAAGCAAACAATTTTTAACAAACGATTCTCTGATTTCGCATCTGGTTCGCACGATTTGGTAAATACATGATGCTGTTTTTCAATTTCAAGCAGCATTATCTGCATCTGCTTGATTTGAATAGATTCCACATTGCAAGGATTAGGCAATACTGAACAGACAGCAAATCTTAAAGCAAATTTTAAAAACTTTTGATTTGAAGAAACAAAAATGCGTTCAAGTTGCCAAAAAACGAACGTGGTGGTATTGTGTCAGCTTTACAAATTAGTGCTCTAAAACGACCTTGCGAGGATAAATAAAATATAATATTACACCGCCAGGTGCCGCAAAGGCGCAATATTTTTTTTAAGAGCTTTAGTTTAAGCAAGCATGAATTATTCATCTATCAATTATATTGAATCTAGTTCTAATTAATTGTAACTTAACTCCGATTAAACCTACAATCAAAGTCAGATAAGTTCGCTTTGTTTTTCTTTTCTCACTCTCAAAATTTTTTTGACAGTCATTCCACTTTTTAAGAAAAAAATCAATTGATAGAACAACACAATTTTCGAGCACCAAAAACTAGAGCAGTGTTCTGTCTTACAACTTTATCCAGGAAGTGAAAACCCAAGCTTTTTAAGCTAAAATATCACCTTATTGGTACCATTTGTATGCCAAGTTTGCTAGTATTTTGGAACCACTAAAGCTTGAAGTCAACAACCACAAATTCATCGTATTCGCATAAAAATTCAAATAGTTTTTGTTTTGTAAAATTCAAAAATTAAAATATTTAGTAATATTTCGGTGCCTAGATATGCACAAGTACCAGGAGTATTGTAACAGCGCTTACTGACGTTACGGTTCAAAGAATGAAATAGCAACGAGTGATAACTTAAGGTTTATTGCTGTCACTTTGATATTTTCTTCCATCAGACGACGAAATATTTTCGTCCCATGTTACCGGACGGTTTTTTAAACTAACATATTATTCTTTTTCAGCTATGCAACTTCTAACTTGTGCCTTCATGTAAATAATATGCAGAATATACCGAAGTACCTTGTTTCTACGTGGGTTTAATTTTGTTTCACATTGACAACTGCACCAGAAAAGAAAGGGAAATTTTGCAGTATTCTACGTTTACGCAATACTCTTTTTTTATACGAGTCTGTAAATTAAGAGTTAAGACTGGCTGTTGTTAATTTTTCGCCAATTTTCAGCTTCAATTTTATCAAATTTTGAGAGCATTGATGTCAATTTTAATGACAATATTATAACACTGTTTTAATTTCCAATTTTTTGTCAGCTTGAGTAAACGCTTTTTTGCTGCTTTTGCAGCATCGTAAAAGTGCTAAACCGAGTTTTTTTTCAATTTGAACGACAGCCAAAACTTTTCTAAGCAGCCTGCACAATGCGCAACAGAACCCTGTAATCCTGAAATCGTTGCAATTTTCTAGCAAATACTGGAAAATCACTAAAATTTCGTCGTTTTGAATCAATACAAAATTTATTTGTTTGTTTTTTATTTGAAATTATTATTTTTCAATTGTTCTTAGTTGTTTTTTGTTGCCTGTGCTAAGGTTAGAATTGTTCTTAATATTTTAGTTTTACTTCGTAAATTTCGAGCAAAAATGAGTTTCGTGTTCTCATGAAATTGTTCTTATTGAAAAAAAAATGTAATTTTCTAAGAAGTGTAACGCTACTGCTAATATGGTTTGCTTGTCTCAGTATTTCTACATTTACTACATACAGTAGCAGATGGTGCAGTGGTGAGACATTACAGCTCTCAAGGTTAAGAATCCAACTCTATCTACCGACGCAAATTCTGCAAAAAGCATTTAACTCTACATTACAGTACATATATGTGTTGAAAAACTGGCCTGCTTTTTTTGACTGTTAAAAAAAAAGAAAAAAAGAAAATTCTATGCCTACAATCCTACAGCATTATTTTAGTTTTTTAGAAGTATTTTAGTTCTACTGTTAATTAAACTGATATAATCAAGAAATGTGAGCTTGAATCTTAAAAAAAAAGCAAGTCAACTGCGAAAAATTCGTTATTTAAAACGCGTTAATTGTTCAACCCTTCAATTTTCAGATCAATTTGCAATATCCTTCTGCTCTTTATTTTTTCTAAAATACTTTTTTTATTTATTTAATTATTTCGACAAAACAATGAGCAAAAGTACAAATGGCAAAAATTCTTTTAGTCTTCATCAATTGTTTTTTGTAATCACAGCAAGCATCGCAAAAAGCGGAAAAACATTCATTTTTTTCGATACAAGTATACTATGCAATTTGTTCAAGTAGTAGGTTTCTTTTTTTACGGTTTCACTGAATAAAGAAGTAACACTCTCCCCCTCCTTCCTATATAACTTTTCAATTTTCATACAATAATTCAATAAATCAGTGACCACTAGATAGGGGATGTATTAATGGCACCAGGGTCGCAACCAGGATTTCGCTTAGGGAGAGGCAATAAAATTGATGCGAGTGGTGGAAACGAACAGAAGGTCCTAGTTGAAATGAGAGCCAGTTTACGGGCAAATTGCTGGTCATAGACAAATAATATTTTTGCATTTCCAAAAACTGTGTTCATTGTCATTTAGTGAAGTAGCTCAATTGCTGGTTACCAGGGAGGAATTGCCCCACCCCACTTTTCCCTCATCCTCGTTTGCTACGCAGCTGAATGGCGTTATTGGATAGACTACCAATAAGGCCCAGTCTACACTTTGTGTAAAATCGTGAGCGTACAAGCGTACCCTTACTTTGTTTTAACCAATATTGACAGCTAGTACCCTGGTTAGGCCGTACGCTAGGAGTACCAAATTTCTGTCTTAATCTAATCAAATCTTTCATTATACTCGCTCTACTACGCCGAAGCGTGTAATGAGTTTGCAAGTCCATCTCCGCGTCATTGCACCCGAGCAACACAGCACTTTTGAAGAAATGTCGCAGCGGTGGCAAATCGTTGGCAACACTGTGTCCGATTTGACCGACTCGAGATTTGAACCGCAGACCTTCCGCTCCAGAGACGAATGCGTTACCACTCGGCCAACTGGCCTGTAATAAAATAAATGCGCCCGTAGGCTCACAATTTTGCAGTCAATGTAGACCAGGCCTAATGCGTGCTGCTCGGTGCAAAATAAAATAACTGTCATAAACTTTCACACAAAATAAATATCGCTTTTCAACACAAAATTTAAAATAGATTAAATGATGCAAAAAAAGTGCCAAGTACCGGTAATGCTACAATTTTTTCGGTTAGATTTATAGTTTTGTGCTTCACTGAACAAAACCTTCATAAAAATGAGACTTGCTGAAAATATAAAGCTATCTGGAAATGCATTGTACCGAATGAAGTAAATAAACGAGCAAAAAAAAATTCATAAAAGAAAGTTTTAATTTAGCTTGTTTTTAAGATTTTTTTGATAATTGATTACATTTTTTAAAAATATTGATTGATTTTATAGATATTACTCCATTCAAGCTTGGGTTTTGGTTTCTTTTTTCTTCAATGGACAATAATAATACCGCGCATAGTTTCATTTTGAAGTCCGCATTCGCTTTGGAAGCATGTAAAAGTTTCACTGCACAGTATTTTTATAGTTTTTTTAATAAGTTTGTGTTTCCAAACTCTGGACAATGGGCTGCTCCCATAAACGCCCTACTCGACCGTTTTAAAACACGGCTTTTCTTTGGCCATTTGTGAAGTACAGTCACCAGCAACTTGTTATCCACCTTTCGACCCATAGCGAGATAAAATGCTTTTTTCTTTCCGTGCCGTTTGGTCCTGGGGCTGGGACTAAAGGTTTCATCCAAAGAGGGGCAAACGCATTTTCTTGAACCCCTAACAATCAGTTTTGGTCTTGATAAATCTCGGTTGGTGAGTGGCCCCGGCTTGTAGACTATCATTTTGTTCCTGTTGGCCGTAATCTCTCGAATTCCTCGGCTCTTCTTCCGTCTGACTTTTCGAATCTTGAATTTCAACACTAAACAACAACAATGCAAGATCACGCATAATATTATGCAGTATTAATGTATTACTAGCATGATCAAACGCCCTAAGCGTAGGAGCCATCCAAAACTTGACGGTTTTAACTTAATTTAAGACATAATTTTTCAACCAAGAGGACCGAATACTTGTTTGTTTTTTTTCTAGCTAATTTGCTTTCTACCCTCCACATCCACCTAAAAAAGCGTGCTAAAAATCTTTCATTAGGGTCTTCCGTTTGTTTTAACGCCCGTTAATGCGTTTTGATTTGCTTGGAGCACAAAGGCTTTACGGGGAGGAGGTAAGGTAATTGCCCCAATGTCCTTCGTCGTCTGTAAACTTTTCTTCTAAAAGTCTACCAGAAATCATTTTTATTTACAACAGAGTATAATAGCAGCCTGAATCTTTTAATTAAAGTATCATAATGCTAGAGGTCGCTACCACGTTAAAGAAAAAAAAATGAAGTTTTTTCAAAACTCGACTAATTTTTAAACTTAAGTATTGAAAACAATTTCTTGAAACTTTTATGGTTATGCTACGAAAAGAAAGTGGTAATGTCAAATCAAATAATCCAGGATTTGAGCAGCTTGTTGGTTTACACGATGATAAATTTTTGACTGCAGCATTGCAGCAATTTTTATCATCTGGCAGCTCAGGTATATACAGTACATGGTGATGGAATTGCAACAGTTTTGTGCATAAACATTAAACTTCATATAGCCTTCAGGCATCAATAGGGAATTTTATTCTTAATATTTCTGACAAAATAATTTGAGAAACTTTCGACAATCAAAGTAGCAAATTAGGTCTTCATTTATAGGGACCGGTCTTTACTGTGCGTAAAATCGTGAGCGTAATCTTAGTTTGTTTTAACAGAAATTCGGTACGCCCGGTGTGCCGCCTTGACTGAGTACAAGCTACCAGTTGGTTAAAATAAACTAAGGATCGTTCGCACGTTCGCGATTTTACGCTCAGTGTAAAACCGGGCCGCACTCGCTGTATCAGTCGAAACGTATATTAAGATGACCGTCCCATCTCTGCGTCATAGCGCCCGGACACTTTTGAAAAAATGTCGCCATTGGTGGCGAGCCGTTAACAACACATTGCAAATTGAACTGACTGGCCTAAAAATTGAATCCCAGAATTTTCGTTACGGGGCGAATAGGCTCAAGCTTGGATTATTAAAGGTTTTCATATTCTTTATTTAATGGACGGTTTAATAGTTTTGCTTACAACAGTACTTTAAGTCCCACAAACTTAAAAACTTTTAAGTTAGTAAAACTATGCCGTTTTGCGTTGGCGGTGAATTCCATTGAAATATATTTTATTGAGCAATACAGCGATGAGTGTGAATTTGTTGTAAATTTATTTTGTGAAATGAGCATTAAATCTTGTTGCACAACATAGGCATAGCCAGTGGGAGGCCCAATCCCACCCCTCAATCGCAAATGCCAGCAATGATGATTTTGTGACTTTGGTTGGTTTTTACCTGGGTTTCAGACCGTGAAGATCTTTTTTTTTGTCTTCACCTAATTTCCCGGACAAATTCAGCTCCCCAACCTGCGAAGACCTTTTTTTGTGGTTTGGCCCCCCCATCCTTCATTGGTCTCCAACTAAATTTTCGGGTCCCCCCTCCCCCAATCCAAAATCCTGGCTACGTCCTTGTTGCACAAAACTTTCAATCAGACGGCTGTGGGACGATTGAAGTTTTGGTGAGACAAGATATGATGATGAATCGCATAATTCACAAAAAAAATAATGGCAACGTTGTTAGGAATATTTACTTGGTTAACACCAAAACTGTTTTTAGCCGTTTCTTCTTTGAAAACATAAATATCAGTACAATAGAATATTATAAACGAGTCCCAAACAACGAGTTTATTGTGACTGTTAAAATTTGAAATTTTTTGCATTTAAATAAGTGAAATCAATTTTATTTTTTAAAATCAGATTTTAAAGAATGTCAATTGATCCGGCAAAAGGTCAAATTAAGTTCGCCATTTTATTAAACATTCGGAGAAAAAACATTGTTTTAGCAGACAATAATTGAGCAGATTAAAGTTAAAAATCATTGTGAATTTAACTCCTGGCGCCTTGAGACGTTATTATTGATTTATATTTGCATATTTGCAAAGATTATAGAACTGAAAAAAAAGCTTATTAGTTTTTAACTGCCTTTATTTCAATTTGCAAAAACTGTGCAGAATTTAGACCAAACAATTTGGTTTGCGTTTTTGCAAACCAAGCATCTTATAGTATGACTCTATGAACTCTGAAGTGAGAAAATCAGAACAATCCTAGTAGAAGCAAAGCTTACTTTACAATATTTGATTTAAATAAATAAAAAAATTTGACCAAATTAACGAGTTTCAGCTTCAATAACAAAAGAATTTACATTTTTCAAACACAAGAGTTTTGCATTTTTCGGAGTTCAAATTACGATTCAAAAAATGACAACAATTTTACGGGCTCTTTGCGATTCAAGATTGTGAGAAAAAAGCGATTTAAAACTCTTCAAAAAGTGTGTCCAAAAGATTAAATTTCAGCTAGTTAAATATTTTGATGCTAATCATTTACTTTTGCGGCAATTAAAACCTTAATTGACCAAAAATATCCGAAAAAACGTTTACTCAAATTTTATTAATACCTTAACTACTTAAAAAGTCAAGTGTTACAATTTTAAATGACTTGATTTTTAAGACCCTGTATCCGCAATTTAATAACAGCTAAAAAAAGAAACATACCAATGCGGTGTTCGTCACAATATAGCTTCAATCGCTGATAAGTAAGTAGATATTTGGAATCAAAAACCATTCTACCCTGTGGTTCAAAAAAAGCAATGTGGAAAGTTTTACAAATCTTTTTCTTACTTTTTTTGCAATTTTTTTTTTGCGAAAAACTTCAGCTTCTAGCTAATGTATAGTTTCCGAAATATTCGTGGTCAAGAAATGCATTTTTTTCAAAAAAGCAACATGAATGATTGTTAGCAAAACAATACATTGAAATGTTTACAATTAAATTTTATCTCTTGCATAATAATCGAAAAAAATACCTTTTGTTTCACGCTGATATAACAAATATTTAGAGCACAAAAACTTGATTTTCAAAATGAGAATTAAGTTCGTTTTTGCAGCAGCATTGAAAAAAATTGATGTTACAATACAGTAATATTTTTACTTGAACTCTAAACATGTCAATTTCAAAAATTCGCAAGACTATCATAGTCTGAAATAGTATCAATACACTTTTTCGCGGTGCTATTTCACACTATGATAATAGTCTTGCCAATTTTTGAAATTGACATGTTTACGAAGCATTAGCATAAAATTATTTAATCGTACTTGATTTAAAACCCGCAGGTATGACAAATACGTCTACAATCTATGACAGTGTATACCCTCTACACAGTGCTTTGGGCTAAGTAAATATAGATTTTTGCGCTATATTTGGCAGAAACTGTGATGCACTAATGGAATTAGTTGATTAAACAAAAAGCAAACCCATTAAGAAGTCTTTTAGTGAACAGAGCTCTCGAGCTTACTAAAGAGCATTTGAAACGGTTACAAATATTGTAGACAAGGCCGCGGTTAGTTTCAGAATCTTATTTACAAAATCAAAATTTTAAAACCACGAATTATTCAAGATTGTCCGCACACTGAAAAAAAAAAAGTCAAACTGAATAATTCATGTACTAATATTGTTGAAAAATCTTACTGCATTTAAATAGAACCTTACTGTACTAATTACAACAAGTTGGACACCAATACTTTTGTTCAGAAATAGATTTATTTTTATAATTAGACGAAAAGTGAGGCTTTTAGTCTCCTGAAAATTCAATCGGTTGAGAATGTTAATATCTGTTTATCACGATAATCTAATCGCCAATATAATCACTTAAAACAATCACGCTTGACGGAAATTAGGTTGCTATTTGTTTTTGGTAACACTATAAACTGCGGTCAAAAATGTCGCCCAACGGCTTCTAAAACAATTAGACAAACAAAGACTTTGCAATTAATCAGGACATTTTCAGTTGTTCAGTGCAAAAATCTGCACTTTATAATGCCAATTTAAGCACTCTGGCAGAGGTGAAAAGTACTCAAGTCCACAAATTAAAAACTTTTAAATGACTAAATAATTTATTGAACTTAAAACCACTTGCCAAAGCTAACTACACAGAACCAATAAGCTGCCTTCGTTCTTTTTTGTTCTTTTGTCAAAAAATTTAGACAAAACTCTGCATATTATCTGAGAAGTGATTCGAAAGCCGTAAGCAACAAGTCATTACCATTTCCTGTTGTTCAACAGCAAAAGAAGCCCCCAAAATACATTTCTGTTTTCAAAAACCCAACAGGACAACAACTTCTAACTCCTGCAACTGGATCCTTGTTGCGCGGAATTGCTTGCTTATGGCTTGAAACCGGAGAGTTCAGCAGCCGTCGAGCTTCTCCAATGCGCTACGTTGAGTCTACTCAAAGTAACAATTGGCTTATGAAATTTACAACTTTTCAGTCAATTTCTATCACACATTGACGAATTCTTATCACTACTGACGTTCCCGAATGGACTGGGGTCAGTGGAATTTGAAGGTTTTATATTTGCTACTCATCATCCTTTAGACTACAATAGCATTCGCTCTATCTCAATGTAGAACAAGATCAAGTGACTTACATCGCGCGTTGACTGGTTCATCGCAAATCGCAACAACAGCCATTCTATCGACTTTTCCTCCCGCATGAACAGCACGTTCAAAATAACTTTGATTGTGTAAACCCAAAACCTATCGAAGTACAACCCCCCCTCCCACCACAAAAACCACTTCTAAACGTCAATCTGCGAACTTAATGATTGAAATGCTTTTATTCGCAATTTTTGAGTGTGTTTTAAATTTCTAATAAAATCAGATATACCAAAAAAAAAAAAAACAGAGCATACTAAATTTGATATGATTTGAACATAATTGTGTCATGATGTGTTTTCGTTTTTGTTATTTTGTTGTTATATATATTTGAATGTAACCACAAAGTGAAAAGCTGAAAAAAAATGTTCCATCTTGCGTTGAATCAGTAGACCTTAATGTAAAAGCAATTCACACGTTACTGCCGAATGACTTACCAAATTCACTTGCGCAATAATAATCCCGGAGTGTGCTATCTTCTAACTCCGTGTCACACGGTGCACATATGCCAGCTGGAAGTAAAAAGAGAAAACTTTAGATGACGTAAGTTTTAAAAAAATTGGCTGACTTAGTCGTTGGCTTAAATCAAGATCACGATATAGTTGAAGTTTTCTGATGCAGAAGGCAGCGAAATTTAAAGAAATAGCAAATAATTATATGTTTTGCAAAAAGTGAACTTTTTTGAGGATATTTGTTTCAAGTTTTTTGGTAGCAGCATGGTAATGGCAAAAGCATTAACTAGTGTTTTCAGGCCTAAGTTTATGACATCGTTGACACTTTGCAATTTGCATCAGCGTTATTTGCTTTGGCAATTATACCTGGGAAAAGCGAAACGTCGAAAAATTAAGTATAATTTCAATTTTTTATTTTCTCCACCCAAGGAATGAGTTCGACAACAAGAGCTGAGTTCGCAAGCCAGCAACGTGACGCGCTCGTCGCTCGAAAGCTCGTATAGCGAACATCGGAGCCAGAATATGTTAGCTCGATTCTCGGTTTAACCATTCAAGCTTATTTTGTATCGTCTTTTATTTTCTTCCTTAATCCCATATATTTCTTAGGTTTCTTTGTGCGAAGCCCACACTTGCACAAAGTATTCCACTATTTCTTTATCTTAATACTGTTTATATTTTTGAGAAACATTTAAATAAATACTAGACTTATATGACAAACTTTCTAGCAACTGAGCCTAAAATAAATAAATAAAAATAAAAAAAATTACATTAGAAAGTGACTAAGCAGTTAAAAGTTCATAGTTTATTTTAATTATATACAAAACAGCTACTATGAAGCAATATTATTTTTACTGTAGGTCGGCCAATTGTATGCAAGGGCGTAACCAGCATTTTGCGAAGCGTGGGGAGCCTAAACCTAAGCAAAAATTTGAGTGCGTTTTATAGACGAAGGTCTGGTGGCAAAGTCGGAGGGCGTTTTTTATCAATTTTTTGAAAAAATAGCCATTTTAATGCTAATTGGATCACATCTTGCACGTTTTTAGAGCATTTGACCAAACTAATTACCGGTACCGGTACTGAGTATTGAAGCCTTTTGATAACATTAAAGTACTTACTCTCTACAGCCCCTGGTCAAGTTTAAAGCACCTTTAAAAGCCTGCATAATTGGGTTGGCTAAGGGGGCGGGCTACAGGCCCCTTAGCCGCAACCCTGGTTACGCAACTGAGTGTATATTTTAAAATATGTTGATAAATAGAAAGATTCAGACAAAATATTTGGGTGGTACAGAGTTTCAATGTGTACAAAAAGATTAGTACCATATTTTAAAATGAGCCAGTGCAACTTAAGAGTCTATTTCTCTTAACTTTTTCAATATACCTGTAGTTGCAAAAACGTATTTAATTTCGACATTTAAATTATTAAATATTGCTAGGAGCAGAGAAAGGAAAAATAATGAAATATTTTGTTTTTTTGCTCGAATGTTTGCCTCCAAGCTCAATTAATGAGGTAAGACTGCTAGAGCAATGATTCATAATGCAGTTGAAACCAAAAACAAACAATTGAAGGCATTAAACATAAATGGGCAATGAGTATCGACGAATCGTAATAAGCGGAAGAGTTTTCTTTTAACCCAATGTTGTCTCTAAATATGTCCAAAATACAATGTGTTATAATTTATTATTGTAATATGTCACTAAATCTGCAATCACATCAACCATAGATTTATTCTAATGTGACAGCGATTGTATTGCGGATGAGAGTAGTTAAGAGTTGAATTCTTTTGGTTGTTTCCAAATATGCAAGGGCTATAGCAAACATTAGTTTTGTCTTTATATTTAAACTTGCTTTGCTTGTTTTAAAAGATTGGTTACAAATCCATTGTTTTGTTTCAAAAATTGAGAGGGTGCCGCTAATAAACAATGATTTAATTTTTGATACCGCTAAATGTAAAAGTTAAATGATCATTAGACATAGTTTTTCCGGCTTTTGTTTTTCTGCGTTGTACTGGAATTAAAAGATATTCTTACATCTCAATCTAGCCTACAAAATAATGCTAAATTAGACTATTTATCTATTCGAATTAATTTCCCCTTATTTCAAAACATGATCGAAACACGTTGATAAATGATATTTTGCGTGGCATTTTAATGGGTTAAACAAGCTTTCCGTTTGCAATTACAGCTTTTGTTTCAGATTAAATTGACCAATTAAAAATAATAACGCAATTCCAGTTAAATCAGCTGCTTCACATTTTGATAAGCCATTAGTTTTTGATATTGTTGGCGAAAGCACGAGAGTATTTTTAATGATTTTGTGTTTCCCAAATAGGACCCACCGTTTAAAATCTGCTTTATTTCTTGACTAAAATCAAATTAAATTTTTTATTACACTCGCTTTGTCGCGCCGAAGCGTGAAATGAGTTGGCGGAGCTTATCTTTGCGTCATTGCGCCGTTTATCTTGGTGTGATTACACAGCTCCTTTCAAAGAAATGTTGCTGTGTTGGCGGGCCTTTGGCAACATTGTGTCCGATTTGACCGGCCCGAGATTTGAACCTTAGACCCCCCGCTCAAGAGATGAACGTATTGCCGCTCAACCTACTGGCCGTTTCTTGTTTCTTGACCTTAATGCAAATTGAAAGTAGATTTTCAAAAGTTTAATGGTTCTGTTTTTTTACACCTCCTCCCAAGCATTTTCAACAAAAAACCATCTTCTTTTTTTATTAATTAAAAACTCCAAAAAAAAGAAAGATATACCAGGCGTAAAGGTTCAAGAATATACAGTGCTATACAGTAGAATGATTTTTGGTATTAAAAAATTAAGAGTTGTTTTAAAGCAACCAATACGAGAGGTCAGCGATAATTTCGCGCTACCACCCATTGGTATTAAGAGAGTGTCTGTAAACAAAAAAATCTGGTGAGCTAAAGCAAAGTCTGTCCAATGTCCATCATACCGTAAGTATACATACCATTTATTACCTTTTACAGCTATTAGCAAATACGCTATAAAATTTATGGGTATTTTTTTCAGCTATGAACAAGCAAAACAACCAGATTTAGCTATAAAACACCTCTATTAAAAAGCTAGTGTAAACTAACGATGGACAAGTGGCATTTGTATTATGCAAAAACTATGCCTAACAACGAGGAAACACTGGGTTTTTATCGAAAAATCACATGTCTTAACGACGGAAAAAGTTGCTTTAAATTTGAAGCTTTTGTTCAATCACAGTTTGTATCTAAGTTTACTATTTATTTCGTAGTCTGTTGAATATGTTGCATATTTTTTAATACATGTTCCCTGCGTATGGTATGTCACACGTTCGTATGTCAACTGATAAAATGTTATGATGAGCTGTCAACTCTAACTTGTCAAGTTGTTTAAATTTACAGCTTTTGACAGATTATATGGCTGCGACGTGATTAGCAAACCACTATAAGTACCTGTTGGTAAACATACAAATGACTCATTATTATTGGCTAACAATTGATTATTTCGGCCATAAAACGCAGCAGGTTGGTGCCTTTGCAAACTGCATCTGCTCCCTTTACAGTACTTATTATCGCTGTTTTTTTTTGTTTTTTTTACAGTCAAATACTTGCACAAGGATTTGGGTCTTCGGCATTTGATTACAAGTGCAATCCAAGCATTTTCAAGATCAATTTTTCTTTCTCTATAAGATTCTGGTTAGCATCACAACCAAAATTTGGATTTGGCAGGAGGATTCAGGCATTGTTAACCATACTTCATACAGCAATGGACATTACGCAATGGCATGCCAATTTACTACCTACAATGTTAATAAATTTGTCATCCAAAATTTTGATAGTTGAATACTTACTGCCGACGAAATCATATGCGTTCATATCAGCTTTGAAAGCGCTTGCAGTTCTGAGGGAATATAAACAATATGTTGCTCAATACAATTTGCGTTTATGTGGGTAGCAGTTCATAACAAATTTTCGAAAACCGCTTACGGCTTAACCAAATCTAAAACCATGTTTAGATCTAACAATAACTATCTTCACTGAACTTTATTCCGATGAAGTATAAATATTGAATGCTTACTTGGTCTTATAATTTGTGGAGTTTGGGGTGTTGATATTCCTTCGGGTGGAATTGGAGTCACACATGGATCTTCATTTGTAAACTTGCTGCAATTAAGCATCGGAGGCCAATCAAAGTTGTGTTGTCGCATAATGGGGGTGCATGACCGCTCAACGGAAAGACAAAGCGACTTGCATGGTGGAATAGGTCCTGTCACTGCTGAATCGGGGGCGAGGCAAACAGGAGCAAAAAGAGAGCAAAGAAATTCTTGCAAATGTGGATGGCAGCCTTTAGCCAACAAAGGGACAAAACTGGACGCTTGTTGTCTGACTTCATCCAGTGATTCGTGATTTAATAAGTTAGGCAAAACCATTCTGTCATACCCAACATTTTCGCACAGTCTTAAGTTGGATGGAATGGCAACACATACGGTCGGTTGTCGAACAAAGTTACCCACAAAAGTGCTTTTTACTTGCAATAAAAAACTTAAATAAACAATATAAAAAAGGAAAAAAATATTTCGATTTGTTGTCATGCTCACGCTACGTAACAGTCAAGAGTAAGAAAAAATATGTCTTCTTGTACCAAGTTTTCAATTCTTCATAGTCGTTTGATTTTGTGAAAAATCATCAATTCATAAAATAAATCTAAACCCTTTTTCGGTACTGGTATTCTGAAAAAATAAACCAAAAAGGATCGGAACAAATACTGGCAAATATATTGCAAAAAAAGGGGGGGGTACCGTAACTATTTTACTAAAAAATTTTACGAAAAAATCCGTTTAAATTCATTAAAAAATTTTACGCTAAAAATAGTAAAATAAAAGTTAGGAATATTTTTCCGCACATTTTCATTAGCTCTTTTGTGGGATAGAGTTAGGGTTTGAGTAACTCTTTTGAGTTAGTGTGCAATAAAGGTTAAAAAAAACAAAAAAAAATTAATATATGTCGGATTTTCTCGTATCATTTGGAAATTCTGCCAGCTCGAAGTCAATAACTATCCTTTCCATTTTTTACATAAATTAGCTCTGCCCACTAATCAAACAGTCAAATAAATTCCAAACCTAATTTGCATCTGAAAACTAAGAATCCAAAATCAAACGCAATCCAAGCCTGATTGTCGACAAATCATGGTAAAATCTGTTCTGGAGTGAAACAAATTTAGCCTTTTCAAATTATATCTTTTTGTGCATTTTGTTTTCTGTTTGTTTAATACTAACACAAAATTGCAACTTCGTAATTATGCTCAGTTTTTTTTAAAGTTAGTCTTTATTTAATATATTGAATTTTTTTCTAATGCACTTTACTTGATCTTTATGGGACCAGCTAGTGCTTTTTGCTGGGAAGTTTATTTAATCTAGAGTAAGTTAAGTTTTTGCTGTCTCGGAAAATTTGTTACCTCATTGAAAATTTATCTACTATCTCTCTCTCTCTCTCACTGTTGTGGAACAGTACATTATTAATCACAAAATATAGTTAAGTTTATTTTTCTTGAGCTCATAGTTCACGTCTTATTTTTTACTCCTTACAATAATGGTAGAAGTCGTTATCCTCAAGCGTACACATTGAGGTTCGAACCAGCGATTATGGTCTGACGAAAAACGCTAACGAGTGCGATTTTACTGTTCTTTTTTTTCTTGCTCGTTATGGTAGTCAATTGCTGCGGCACTCGCAATGCCTGTCGCCAACGATCGATGACGTCATTAATTAGGATCGCAAGTTACTGTAGGTGCAGGGGTCACTGAAAAGTCTCTGCAAGCGCTTAACATCTGTGTTGACATCTGCGTTTGTTTTATAGAATAAGGGCTGACACTAAGATTTAAGAAGAGGAAGGCAACATTTAATCGTTTCAACCAGCAAAAAAGTCACTAAAAGTTATTACTTTAATTTAAACATTGAAATTTGAAAACAATAAAACCCAATGGTTTGTATCTCCCATAAGCATCAAAAAAAAGACTAGATATCTGATATTGCCTTATTTATAACTGAAACAGATTTAGTATCAACTGTATTTAATACGTGATGGTGTATAAATCGAAACAGTAGCCACAGAAAAAAAAATGGCCAGAGGTGATGGAAGACCGTGAGGTGTGGCGGCTTAATCTTGAGCTACTGCCCCCGCAACCCTCACGGAAAAGCGGGCAATGAAGAAAGAAGAAAAGAAGACGATATTTTGTAAGAGGAAAAAGGTTTTTTTTCCAAAAGTGGGCCATTTTTTTGTTATCCCAGTATTTAAATGTTTTTGCGTTATTGAAAGAGCAAACACTGTTCGAAATGTTGAAAATGGAATCATATCTCTTTTCTTAAATTCAATAGTCGGCTACGTCATTTATTTTCCCCATTTGAATTTGATAGGCTTTAAAATCGAAAAGAGTTTCGTTTTCTAATTGTTTAAAACCTCTTAAGAATGTCACTAATTGAGGTCATCACAATTACTGAAATGCTTGTATCTTGTTTTGTGTGTTGTATTAATTTGTAACCAGCTCATATCTATAGGACACGCGTCATTGCTATTGTAAACTGCTGATAATACGTGAAGAAGAATTCTTAAATTACAACATATCTCCAAAGCAAAATTGGATGTAGTAAATATTATGCTGTGTTTTTTGTGCAACCCAGGTGGTGTTTTTTGAAAGTAATTGTAAATTTAAATGTTAAAAGTAACTAAATATTATAGTGTATTTAATTTTGTGTTGTATTTAAGCTGGTTTGGTATGTGTTGTTCTAACTTGCGCTAACGCAGCTACTTCGTACTCAGTGTTCGTTTAATTTTTGATTAGAATTTATCAAGAAGTCCCTAACTTTATATAGGTTCAAAATAGACTTTATAGTTAGGCAACACAAATCAAGAGAACTTAGAAGATTTTCGCCTCATGCTTTTTGTATTAAGTCGATTTAAAATTGATCTTCATATTTCCAAAAAAAAGAGAAGCATCTCCGTCTCTTTGTCTTTCAGCACTTCCAAAAAATCAAAGCCCATACTCTCATTTAACAGAAAAAAAAAAAAAACTAAAGCTGTTTACGTCGGCTTCAAACAGCAAAGAAATTAATCAAAAAGAAAAAAAAAGAATTACAATTCCTCATAACGGCAGTTAATTGAAAGTATTTACAACTTACCAACATCTATTAACGTATTAAAAAATCTTAATCAACAGTCAACATAAGAAAGCAGTGAGCAGATTATCACTGTATTAAAACTAAGTAAAAACCTATAAAACCTAGTAGTCTGTTTCAGTCATAAACAGGATTAAAGATTTACCCCTAATGGTCTCATTTACGGCTAAAACAGATTGTTGGGTTTTATAGGTTTTAACGTTTTCATGCTGCGGTAATCGGCTGAGATATTTGTTCTAACTCTTCGTCATCGACCACTTTTTGAAAACTTGATATCAACCACAGGCCACCAGTCAACATAATATTGGTATCAAAAATCATTTTTTGACTGTAGAATAAAATTTAAACATGTCAATAAATTGCAACATCTTGACGTCCTTCGTGGTCAACTCCTGGGAAGCCATGTCAACTTCCACTGGCAGTTGGTGGCCAGAACAACCACCAACCCTGCAGCTCCAATGATATTTCACATTGTAGCTCAAGTCAATTAAGCACAGAGCTGGACAGCGCTGTTTCGAGCTTTTAGCTCTCATCGGCAGCCCTCAGCTATATTTTTAAAGATATTCCCAGCTGAACAAACATCTTGGCCTACCTGGCAAACCTTAATGGCTTGCAGAGAGGCAGATGGTTAGTAGGGAATAAACGATTTTTCACTTGTGGTACTTTAGAAACAAGTGAAAAATCGCTGGATCCTTGTTGTAAGGACAGCCATAGGCTATCCTTACTACAAGAACTCCCCTCTGCGTGACCACGGAAATCAAAACTGCAACATCTTGACGTCCTTCGTGGTCGACTCCTGGGAAGCCATGTCAACTTCCACTGGCAGTTAGGTGGCCAGAACAACCACCAACCCTGCAGCTCCAATGATATTTCACATTGTAGCTCAAGCTTCGCTGAGGGCTGCCGATGAGAGCTAAAAGCTCGAAACAGCGCTGTCCAGCTCTGTGCTTAATGTCAATAAATGTTGCTAGTTGTTGATATTTTCAATTTTCTGGTAATCCAAACCATTAACTTACCCAAAACATTAGTAAACGGAAGTAAAAAACCGTTGTGTAATTTCATCAAATAAATCAGTATTTGAAGAAATTAAGAAACCTTGTTAAAGAATAATCAGCTAATTAAGTTTAATTATTGACCGTATGGCAATTTATACAGGACCAATAAATCGGCTTTATTTGACTAAACCAATTCATGATCAAATATTTCCCTTTTAATCCAAGCACGTTGAGCTTACCACAAGTAAAATTTTAACTACCTAAATTTGGCTTTTCTTAGCGTTTTGCACGTGTCAAAGATCAAATAGAAAATTAATCAAAACATTTCAATTCTTCGTTTCAGACCAGTGATCAGCAAACACCAGGCCGCTGGCCCGGTGCCATTTCGTAATCAACTTGTATCCGGGCCGCGGACTTTTGGCTTAACACTTTAATTTCTTTTTGTGACGCCAAAGTATTTCAACACATCATTACATCTCCGACTTCGAGATGAGCTGGCTAAACGTAAAATACACCAGGCTTTCAGAATGATGGGCGGACTATGATAGGCCCATGAAAATATGATTGTTGAGCTTTATTGCATTAATGCACTTTTTTAGCAATTCGCTTGTGAGAAAATAACAAGTTTGGCTTTGAGGAAGGTCTGTATTCACCATTAAATTAAGCTTAGAACAAGGATGCTTATTTATCCCAACAACCTTTGTGATAAAACGACAAGTTTAGCACTAAGAAAGAGTTGAATTGATGTGTTAATAAGCTACAACAGTCAGGTTGTTTTCACAGTTTTTCAAAACTGAACAAAAATGTTACCGGTCCGGAAAATAAGTTCTTGATCAAGCCTTTTTTTACACGGCTACTTAGCCAACACATTTTTACTCGGGAGGAATGCCCTTCCTATATAACTGCTAAACCAAAAGTCATGAAAACACCAAATTTGGCACGCAGGTTGGTGTTTACCAATCTTTTTAGAAAAATGGGTTTTGAGATGATGACACATTCTCACAGTGACGCCTTGGCCATGTTTTCAAAAAATGACGTCGTTTTTCCGATGACGTCACAGTTGGTTTAAAGTTAATCCATAGGTTTGTTTTTTGATACTAAATCATAAAATATGAATTATAAAATTTGATAAGCAATGATACAATGCACAAAAACGTCTTATGACGTCATTTAAGTTGAATATGGGCCAAAAAATGCTCAGATTTTGAACAGTTGCTTCGGCAAACCTCAAAATTAGGAAACTTAAAATCGTCTTTAGCAATTTCAAATTTTCAGGAGTTATTTGTGAATGAATTTGACAGAAAGTTGAGTCAACTTAAAATAAAAATCTGTTTTTTGAAGTGATTTCCCACGAAAAAATACTAGGGGCAAAAATGTCCATTTTCTCCTTGTATAGTAGGGTTAAACCAGTTCGTATTGCAAGCATGCTTGCTGACCCTTGTTTTACACAATTAAGGCTGAACTGGTAAAATTTATCGTTAAGCGATGCACGTTTCAGTTTCACACTGTCTATGAAACAAAGTAACTTGAATCTATTTCTATAACTCCACACATTATTATAGCTTACGAAAACTTCTCTTCCTCTTCATTATAAGACTCCTCCACCATTGCTACTCATACGCTATCATTTCGCTCACCGAGCCATTTTCGAAACTATTTTTTCTGCGTGTGGAAAACAATGAAGTGGTTTTCGCTAAAACTATTATATACTATGAAATGACTAGGCTAATTCACCAAAAATTTTTAAGTTTAGAACATAAAACAAAATTGGGGTCTATTCACCCGTGCATTTTTTTATTTATTTTTTTAAAGTTTAAATTTAGGCTTTGATTAAGGGTTTGGGTTAGGATTAACGTTTGGGGTTAATTTAAAGTAGAAGTTTTAGTTTGGGTTAGATTTGGGTCAAAATTAATTAAAAAGTAGACAAAAGTTTTTGGTGAAATAGTCTCTTCCTATGCAAAATAATTCATTCAGAATTTCTAATTTGACTCTTGCTTTTCTAAAGTTTCTAGTCACTTCATCAATCGATATCTGTCGCTTTTGCTAATTCAGTTTATTAAACTTTATGCTCCATAGCCAATACAACATCAACGGATACGCTCGAAAACGCTTTATTGATTCTGCGTGTTAATTTTGATCTGTCTTTGTTTATTATTTATCACGAAATCTGCTAAACAGTTTTAATTTTTCACAGTTGTTCTTGTAGATTAGCGGAATTTGCGACCACAAATAGGATTTCGGGTCAAATTAGCAACGTCCAGTCAAAACATTCTCACAGCAAACCGAGTTTTATAAAATAATTCTTCGATTTTATTTGACTTTGACAAATGGAAAAAGAAAAAAAGTTTCAGTTTGTTCCAGACGGACTTGAACAAACATGTCAGAAATCTTGCAGCCTTAATTACGCCACCAATTCGCCTTTTAACTTGAACTATTAGTTGCTCTGGCAGTTTGAGTAAACGAAAACGCAAGCCAAAATTTTTCTCATCTGATCAATTCAAGACTCAATCAAAAGTCTAAACTTATCAATCGTCAACATTGCAATGACATAAACATCTTGAGAACAATTTTTGCGTAGCAAAATACTATATAGTCTCTTATCTCTATAGAATTCTCAATTTACTTTTTACGTCTGGACCAATACAATTTGATTTTGATCTGTTGGCATCAGTGCATGGTATGTATGGAACGGAAATTTCGGTATGGAATATGGAAGATGCCATAATGGAATAGAACGAAAGATTTCCAGAAAAAATAGAAAACAATCTAGCGCACTTCCATACCAATTCCATACAAGATTTCGTGCATGGGATACGAAGAAAATATGCAAGTAGTGATAAATGATATTCTTGCAGAAATATTCAAAATCTATTTTGTCTACAACTCGTGTTTTTTTTTCGAGATTACCCAATTGCCAAATGGTGAATCTTGAAAAAAACACGAGTTGTCGACAAAACAAGTAAATTTATTTCTTCCATCGAAACGAAAATTTGTATTTGCTATCTTTAAGCTTGTAGTAGATTTCGGAGTTAAAGCTTTGTATTTTTATTGCGGTAAATGTTCTTTGGCAGTTAGGTTATGCCAAATTCCATAGTTGGTGATATTAAGTGGTTAATATTTTTATGGTATTGTGCATGGGCGTAGGAGGTCAAAATAATTTGGGGGGCACCAAAGTTTTGCCCGAAAAATGACTTGAAAGTTGCCTGACAAATCAATCAATTTTTCTGTCCAAATTGAGGTTACCTCCAAAAAAAAAAAAGGTTTTCACTCAAGTTGGGCCGCTTTTTCTGTCCAAATTGTGGTGACCTCCATAAAAAAAGGTCTTCACACACCTTGAGACGGTTTTTCGATTCAGCGTTCGGAATATTTTAATATTTTACGAGGCAAACTTGCCCAAACGACATGAAATTGCCCAAAATTTTGACGCAAAAATGCCCAAAAAATATGAAATTTTCCGAAATTTTGACGCAAAATCGCCCAAAATATATGAAATTGCCCAAAATTTTGCCCGAAATTTAGACACCTTACACCAACCGGGGGGGCCAGTGCCCCTCCAGTTCCCCCACCTCCTACGCCTATGGTAATGTAGCTCATTGTGATAGTGCTTCGAATATGGAATGAGCACGAAACAACAAAAGCAACTCACAACGATGATACGGCTATAGACTTGCTGTAATGATTTATTCATTGGTGAGGAGAATAATAGTGGCTTGGAAAACCGGTAAATCTAGTAAAAGAATGGAATTTATTTTTTTATTTCAATTTTAACTTCATGTAATTTTTTCATTATACGCAATTACTGTAAATCTGGCCACTCAATTAAATTCTTTAAAAAGCTTCTTACGCTTTAAAAACGTAACTCGCCAGAATAGTTGCATTATTATTGTGCTTAAGTGGTCGTACAAGGTACCGTATGCTTAGACTGGAAGCAACGCATTACGTAATTTACATTTTTGCAGTGTTACGCGCACCTTCGCGAGCGACCTCTTGTGAAGATACGCTTAACATGGCGAAGGTGAAAATTACGCATTGCTTTGCTTTTAGTCTAAAGGTATCTTGGTATAAAAGTATGGAATGGAATATGGAAGAAAATTTTAGCACGAAATGGAAGATTTTTGTTATGGAATGGATATGGAATGGAACAAAATTGCCAGTATGGAATATGGAAAAAACGTCTTCCATCCCATTTCATACCATGCCCTGGTTGGCGTAACGTTTTTTTTGTTTTTTTTAGTATTCTTTAAGGCCGTTTTCGAATTTCGGTCCAGTGCATAATTGTCAGAAATTGTCACCCTAATTTTCGGAGCAAAGAAACTATATGAACGTTAATTTTTATCAAAAACTGAAAGGTTCAACGGGCATGATACAAAGACGTTTAAAGGCCATTGTCGATCATTTCACTCAGACAGGAACGCACTTCGTTTAAATACTGTAGAATATTTTGCATCTAAAGTGACTTTCTATTTGAATTATATAATGGGCCATGGTTGATTCGTTTTAAATATATTGTTGTATTGAAAATCTATATTTTTCTATCACCGGACAGCGTCAAAAGCTCACTATTGAACGATCAGCATACTTTTTATTGCAATGACAACTTTGTGCTTGGAGGAGTCCGCACCTGCTTAAAAGTTTTCAGAGATCCAATGTTTCTGTGGATTTCTTCAAATTCTTTTCCACTAAATTTACTGCTTGTTCGAAGCCACCAAGCAGAGATAATCATCGTTAACCGTCTTATCCAAGGACTCAACAACGTGACCAGGGTGCGGGTTGAATCTAGATTTGGCAATCAGGGTAGTGCCTTTGCTCTTTTAGGCACGCTGCCGACCAATTAACCCATTTTTTTGCTATTCTGTAACTGATTTTTTATAGCCTATTGCTGAAGACTAACTGTCTTTTCGCCCTTCCCCTTTTTCGTCCCGCTATTCTCACGACAGTTTGTTTTTGAGATACCGGTACGCCGAGAAATAAAAGCACTACCTAAAAGTAACGATGTTCTGTTCCAGCACTCAGAATGCAAGGCACAGTGTTTTTCCACTATGAACTATCTCTTAATTAAAACTTTGAAGTAGCTGCTGCTTTGTTTAAAGCGACGATGATAAGTTTGAACAGTTAATTTAATTAACTGCAGTACTGATAAGCACACGCTTCAGCCTGCTCATCTAATTGTTTTGCCACTTCTCAATTAATTGTCACAAACAAATGAAAGTTCAATGTGAACCCTGATGAAAGTAAGGAGAAATTCTGTTTCGGGGTGGAGTATTAAATCTATTTTCAAAAATAGTTTTTAATATTTACATTTTGAAATGTAGGCCCTTTTTTGTTTGCATAAGTTTCTAAGTTAATGAGAATTTCTCCATATATTAATACCTTGTAGATTTTTATACCATTTCAAAAAGTACCAGCTAGGGCGAGTGTGGCTTTTTGAGAAAAAGGAAATCGAATAAACCAATTTGATGAACTTCATCTCCATTTCATTGCCCCAATGGCTTATAAACCCTATAGCTTCTTTCTCAGTTTTTTCAAAGAGTTGTCACAGCGGTAGCTAGCTTTTGCAATTTGAGTTTTTTCAATTTGGTCAGCCTGGGAATCAAACTACAGATCTTTAGATTCCTAAGCGAGTGCGTTTATCACTCGACTAATCAACTGACATTAAAGTACAAAATAAAGGGAAGCAATGTATTGCGGAATAAGGCAATTTGTTGTGATAGCTATCGGAACAGCTAGTGTTTTCACTCCCCCAGGTATTTTTGTGCTCATTTAGTTTATTTTGCGCTCTTAAAGAACATATTTTCCAACAAAAATTTGAAAGAAAATAGTCTTAAAATTGAGAAATTTTTTTTGTTAAAAAATTATCAAATCTCTTAGCTTCTAAATGTAGACCCTCTTGGCTTTCGGCGGCTGCAGGCGCCGTCGATAAATCGAAAAAAAGTTGGTTACTACAAACCATTTAATAGTAGTTTGGGGCTCACCGGTTCACTGCTAATAACCAACACCAAACCATCCGGAAAGCAAGAGTAAGATACAAAGCGGTAATGATATTTTCTATAGGCGTGGCTGATCTTTGATAAAGTGCTTGGTTCCTCTTTTTTTATAAGAATCAGTAAATTTTGAGCTGAGGCTCGCCGCTCTTAACTTTTCGCGAATTTTCAGCCTCATTTGTTCTTAATTTGTTCTTAATTTTATAGAAAAATAAAGTGATACAAGGGACACAAAACACTAGTGACACATTTTGGCTTGGTTCAAGGTTATCTTTTGTTATAGATTATGACTACTGCTAGACAAATCAACAATGGTAATATAGAAAAAACCAAGACAGCAAATCTTAATATTTCTTCCAATCTTCTATAAAAGTGTTCAAGGAACAGCACTGTCAGAACATTATACATTTATTTCCTGAATTATCAAAAAATACTGACCACTAGACCGTGTTTCATGCTTATGCATTCGTCAGGTGGTCTTACTCAATTCAAATAATGGTCTTATTCTGTTTGAATAAGACCACTTGACAAATGCATGGGTATAAAACTTGGTGTTAATAGAGGTCAGTATTTTTAGCTAATTTAGAAAATAAATGAAAAAGCTAAGATGTTGATTATTTACAAATACGTTATGTTATCTCATGTTCTTAATTACTGTGACGGTACTTTTTTAATGCTGATGCTGACACTGCTCTTAATTTTGAGCAAACAGGAGTCTTGTGTTTTTTTAATAATTTTCTTTTATTTAAAAGAGCAGGACAAACATAAATCAAAAAAAGCCTATTTTTCAATGCGTATATACTTTTATCGTATGCTGAGCCAATACTGCCACTGGTGGTCATTTACTCATTTGAAAACAAGCATCTTGTTTTTTCTTTTTAATTCTTTTCAGAGCTCATTTGATTTTGGTCCCAGCAATCTGCATACTCCGTGCCATACCACCATGTCTCCAACGACGGTATTGATTTAGGTGTTTCAAAGCTATTTTCGTTTAGTTTTTTGCAAACATCGCAAAACCCAATCGGAGTCGTTTTTAAAAACATTTGATAAGGAAGTAGTTTTGAAATGTTGCTGAAGACTTTCTCCGAATCCTCGCTTTCTTCTAGAACTTTGCGCCAGCGAAAATACTCCATATACGCGTCGTCATGTTTGTCCAAATAGTTGATATACTCCACAAGTTCTTTGATGTTGTCATAATCATCCACGTTAATGTACGAGTGAGGAGGAGCTATTTGTTTGAGGTCCTCTTCAGTGGCTCCTCTGACAATAGGAACTAAACCGCTGAAACGAAATTGTTAAGTCAAAATAAGTTTATGCATTTGTCCAATAATATTATCAGTACTCTTCATTTATTATTGCGTCCATAGCACGGTAAGAATTTTAATTTTACGCTAAAAACTAACATATACCTCTAATGATTAAGATACGTTGGAAGATTGAGAAAGGAGGTGATTTTTTCCGGTAAGCTTTGTATAGTACTCATGGAAAAGTGAAAACGAAGACGACTGCTAGCAGGGAAGCACATTTTTGTAACTCTTCCTTTAGCACAACATTAACGAATTTAGTGGGCGACACTGATGTTAATTAACATAAAAAGAAATAAAAAAAACACCCATAAATTACGCCACATATTTATGTGTCATTAGAGCCTATCACAAAAATAGCAGTCCAATACAGTTGCTGTTTCAAGAAATATCATCTCTCAAAAACCTGACTAGCTTGGTAGGCTTATCAACCCTCAAATGATTGCGGTGCCTTATATTAGCAGCAATAACAATTACTTGCGTCAACCACCTAACAAGCAAAAATAGAAGGATAACTGGCTATCGTATATGGCTATCGTATTTTATTTTCTTACACACTCTACCTTTTCATACAAGAGGCTTTGCGATGGTGTTCATGAATGAAATCAACACCATTCTGCCATGAAAGATATGACGGTTGTTGTAAAACATTTATATGGTAATAACATTCGTGATACTAGCTTTGTGATGCAACAGCCAAGCATATACGACGAAATGGTGTTGATGTTTTTCTTTAACACCATAGCAAAACCTCATGTAAAGAGGTTGAATCATGGGATGTTCATATACTTCATACACAGTTACACACTCATGAAGTATTCGTTTATTTTTTTCTTCTTTTCAAGAATTTATCCTTTATCGAATTAGCCGGATTAAGAGCCTGACATCTTGAAAACTTAATTACCTAGTTAGTGTCGTCGTAATACATTGTTGATTACTGCCCTGTTCCGCTTAGCAGCGCACTGGTCAGTTTAAAACAAAAGACGATTAAATCAACATCAAATCGTTCATTATACTCGCTGTATGCGTCTGGACAACTTAGCTCCTTTTGAATTGTTGCAGCGGTGGCAAGCCATTGGCAACTTTGTATCCGATTTGGCCGGCCCGAGATTTGAAACTCAGACCTCTCACTCTAGAGACAAGCGCGTAACCGCTCGACCAACTAGCCAGAGGTGATGCGAGTTTGAAAGAACTAAATAGCTTATGGTAGATTTGCCATATGCTAGGTTTTTGCCGGAACAATCCTGTTTTAAAGGCCCTGCTCCGCCCGGTGATCCTTTTTGTCTTAGAATTTTTGGTCCCTAATTTTGGTTATCAACCGATTTCGGAAAGCAAAGACTTTTTTTGTCCCCTACTTAAGTCCGCGGAAAACTACTGTCATCTTATCGAGTCCCGATTTTCTACTTTAAACCTTATACATGTACATCAGTAATCTCAGAAGTGATTGAAAAAAAAATTGAAGCAGTGACTATTTCACCGGAAATTTTGTTAAGGAAAAATATGAAAACAAGGAATATTTATCCGTGCATTTTCATTTTAAAAGCTAAGATTATGAGTTGAGTTAGGATTTGGATTAGAGTTGAATTTGGAATTAGTTTTGAAACAAAAATCGGAGTTAGGGTTAAATTTGGATATGCGAGATATCAAATTTATGGACGTCACCAACTTATAAAGCAAACCAAATTATGAGGAATTTAGAAAGGTTAACCAATTGTGCTTATCTGACTCTTATTAAGCTTATTGCAAAGTTAATGCACACCAGGTGATCTTGTAAAATCTGTTACATTAATTTTGTTAATTCCCTTAAATCGGTTAATTCTGGTATAAAGATCTATTTAATCGTTTTGCGTGCTTCTGGCCTAAAGGCTACCAGCGCGGAGGCCTGGGAAAGATTTATGCATTATATTTATACATTAAAACTCTGGCCAGCAAACGTCAAAAAACATCTTGACTTACAATTAAAATAATGATCTATGTTGCCAGTAGCCACGACCAAAACATGTAACATATAATCGCATCTCTGCTTCCTTTGTCAGTTTGTTCTAACAACATCAAAAATTAGCCAAAAAGTAGATAGAAATTTCCGGTGAAATAAAGCCCCCCAAAAAATAAATAATCGAAGATACGGCAATGCGTTTGAAATGAAACATCCTTTTTGCAACATTATATTTAGCAGGATCTATCATGGAACTACAAATGCGTGAAGAAGAATAAAGTTAACACAATATTGTAAGCAAAAGACTTCCTTACAGAGTTGCACTACTAGTTTAGAGATACAAAACCGGCTCTTTTTATTTGCAATCTTATTTTACTTAAACAAGTAAGCCACGTACGTGTATAAAGCGTTTTCCCAAAACTTTTCCGAGATGTAATCTCGACAATGATATGTGTTTTCAAAAGCGAGGAAGAACTTGTATTTACTCAAGCGAATCGTTGCAAGTTTAGTGCGGAAAGGAGGGAAGCTATTGAAATAACACCGTCCATGTAGATGGACATCAAGACCTGCCTAAAAAAATTTGTATGCAAGAAGTTTGAGTAAAAACCAGTATTTTCTAAAAAATACCACGGAAAACCACTTTGATGATTCGCAGAAACATGCTGTTGTGGGACAGTAACGATCTTCGTTTAGTTTATTTGTACAGATTATAGTGATGCAATCAGGGGTTCAAAGGGGCCGAAGCCCACTCTTCCTCTTCCCGCTTAACCAAGTCACTTATAGAATTTAGCGCAAATACGCAAGCTACATATGTTTTGGACATGGCCAGTTAGTATAGGAAGGGGATGAAGAGGTTAAGCAAAATTTTTTTTTTTCAAAGGCTGCCAAATCTTAGCAATTCAGTTCTTTCAAATGGCTCAAAAAACGTACAAAATGTCATCCAAGTAGCGTTAAAATTACTGTTTATTGTTTTAAAGTATTACAAAATTGTCCAAGGGCTGAGGATTTGCCACCAAATCTCCTCATACTCTGGCGGCTTAGGTCTCTGTCGCAAAACCTCCGTTTGTGATACGCTTGAAAATATACCGCAGTTTGCTCAACACGCGCCAACATGGATACGTATTTCGAACAAAACTTTTGAATATCGGTTCAAGCCTTTTCCCATCTCCTTTAGCAAAAAAATTTTGGTCGCGCCCATGGTATATCAGATACAATATAGGCTACTCTAGCATTAGCAAGATCCTTCCCTTTTACATCGTAGAGAAGTCAAATTTGTAAGTCGGGCAGGGTTTTTAGACCGGGTTTGAGCTTAATGTTGACAAAAACTTTCGGCTGATTCTACCTTGCGTTTAGGTTCAATAGAGCATATTAAATGAAATAACTTTGCAACACTAAATGAAGACTTTTTTTAGAGCTGCCATAAATTTAATTTTTATTGTTCACATTATTTTACAATTTATCTTTAGGCTTTGTTCATTTTAATGTTCATGAATGCACGAACCAGGGATTACTGCTAGTACAACTGTGATGCAAGATATTAGTCATTGCTACTTACAAGGAGTTGCTGATAGTGTGTAAAACGCAAAGAAAAATGATTTGAAGGAAGAAGCAATCAACCGTATACGTTTTTGACCTAGCTCAATTTTTGAACCTGGTTTGGCATTCAAATTAATTTTGGGTTCGGACTTGTGTTTTTGGGTCGGAACTGGGTACGGGCCAGAACTAATCGGTCCGTTTACAACTCTGATCTTTATGCCATAACATGGGCCTAATAAAGAGGTAATCATTATGTATTTAATGATTGTTGGTATTTTTTGAGTTATTACGCTTTAAAAGGAATTTCTTCAATTATTGTAACATTGTACATTTTTCGAGAACGTTCTGATGAAAAAAGGAGTCTGAAACCGGCAACCAGAAATGTAGACTATTGTGTAATTTTTTTTACCTGAAACAGTTTTTTTATGTGTTTTTTCCGTTCTTGAAGGCAATTGCTCACAAGACCTACCGCTAGGTATCGCTTTCGAGGTAAAATATCTTTCACTTTGCCATAGAATTTAACAAAACGACTACGTTTTGAATACAATTTTCGATGTAGAACATCCGCATAAGGATAAAAAAATTCCGAATCTCTCCTGCGGAAACAAACAAAAAATGTGGATTATTTGACGTCACTGAGGCTGTGTATTATTTTGGATTCCTCGTGAAAAAATTCGACCGGAATAACAAGAACGATTCTTATAATTAAATCTTTCGAAAACAAAAGAAGCATTTAAAGATTTGCTAAAATAAAAATTATAACGTGTTTATGTACTTGCAATCTAATAAATTTTAAATTAATCAAAGCTTTTCAACAATCAAAAGCAGTGGTTCTCAACCTTTTCTAGGTCCAGAGCTAAATTGTAAACCTCAAAGCTGACAGGAGCTGCGACGTAATAAACGAAAATTTCCAATTACTTTTGTGTGACTGCTGCCGGTTTTTATTTTCTAAGTAATCGAAACATTTCACTTGCCCATAGTAGCTAGCTTCATCAGGGCACTGTACTAAGCTAAAAACAAAAAATAAAATATCTCAAATTTAAAAAACAAAAATCAATATTACAGCATTAGCGCAGGAGCCGAAAAGGAATTTGCTAAAAGGCGACTTTCCTAAAACTTTTCTGCGTCTCACGCAGACGGGGGTCTGGGGGTCGAGCCCCCAGCCGTTGGGCAATTTTTATAATTTTTTGGAAAAATTGCCATTTTAATGCAATTTAGAAGGCATTTTGGACATTTGTAGAGCCATCTGAAACTAAAAGAACTGATTGCTAAGATTTTGAAACCCTATACATTTCTTAGCCTCTTCAGCGTCCTTACTTCCAGTTTAAGTTTAAACTACGCCTAAAAGCATGCATATTTGGGTTAAAATTTCAGATTAAAGGGGGCTTCAGCCCCAGTGGCGCAGCCGGTTCAAGTCACTTAGAATATTTAACCCCAAAATACAAGCGTTTAAACATGTTTTGGACTCGACCTGAAAGTAAAGGGGGCACTGACGGTGTTGGGCAATTTTATTATGTTATTATTTTTGAAATTTAGTTCTTGAAAATGGCTCTAAAAACTTGCGAATTCTGATCGCATTGATGCTAAAACGTTATTTTTTTGCCGAAAAATTACAAAAATTGCCCATTGTTCGGTCTTTCCAGGTTGCGTGGCTGTTCAGTCTTTTTAGACGCCTTTGGTTTCGTTACTGCATTAATTAGCCTAGTATTTTGCAACCCCTGCAACCTATCAAAAGACTACGTTAGGACTCCCTCTCTCTCGGTGTGTATAAATCAGAATAAAACTTTCAATTGGGAATGTAAACCAAGCTAAGAAATCATACAAATGCGCTAACACTAACATGTAATAACTTTCAAATAGAATTGTGCAATGTTATCCTTGACTGTTGGCTAAAGCGATGCTCATAACCAAATGATAGTCAATTTGACAAAATTTACTGCTTTACATTGGTTTTACTAATAAAATGAAAAATGGTTCAATAAAGTTTGCATAAACAGTGCGAACAGATGCATTTCCAAAAGGTTAATGAGAGCTGCAGAGAGGATTACAAAGAGCCGCGGTTGAGAATCACTAATCCAAAACATTTCAAAAGACCACAAATTTTTGTAATTTTTTTTTATTACGATTTTTGACGCTACCCGGCCAGAGTGTTAATATTTAATTGTTTGTGTGCTTTCTGACCTAGCTAAGGCTACCTGCGGGAAATTCAAGATAAGCCGCCAGAATGGTGACTATACTGAACTTAAAACAAGTAGTGCAAAAAAGTTTTCCTTCCATTGGAAAAATTTTTGCATTGCTTGCTTAAGTAGTCGCTGTTCTGGTGGCTCTTTCCTATGCCTTCCGTGCCGGTCCCTATAGGCCAGAAAGAACACAAACCAGAGTTGTAAACGAGGCGACTAGTTCAGCCTTGGAACCAAAAATATAAGCTTGAACCCGAAAAATAATTTGAAGCTAAAACTAGGCCAGAAAAAGCCCGAATGTCAAGTTGAGTCTAAAAAATATATCCGGTTAATATTGCTCATTTCTTTTGACAAACTTTAGATTGCTGTGATTAAACAAAAATTTATTATCAATAAATTTTGATGCAATGATAATAGAATTGTGTACTAATAATCGCACTGATGCTTACATGAATTCTTTCTTCGGTGTTGCAAATTATTTAGTGATGTTTCTTTAAATGCACCTAAAAGAAAGCTCGTTTCAGGCCTGAATTAAGCCTGAAATTTTGTCTGCCATAAGCAAAGTCTGGAGGCAAAATCAATGGGGCTATCCAAAGTTACGACAGTAGTATTAGACTGGTGTTGACTATATCCTTCCTGACTAAGCCATTTCAGAGATATTTTACATCAAACACGAAGTAGAGGCCTCCCTAACAGGGGCGTATTTAGGGGGGGGGGCATTGTGCCATGGCCCCCTCCCCCTTTGGGTTTGCAAAATTGCATAATTGCAAAGTTTGCAAAACCGCCAGGATTGCAAAATTGCATAGAAAAGTAAGCAAAATTGAGGCATGCCCCCCCCCCCCCCCTTTTACAAATTGGGCATAAGGTTTGATCACATAAATGGCATATTCTGTGCGTCTCTTCTAGGCTTTGTGCTTGAAATCGGAATCAATTTGAGTGAAGACCTTTTTTTTTTTTTTTGCTCTTCACCTAATTTTGGGCGAAAGTTCGGACTGAATTTGAGGGGAACAATTTCTAATTCAGATCTTTGTTCTTCTCATATTTTCTGAAGTTTTCCCCCCCCCCCTTTTCATAATTCTGCGTAAGCTACTGCTCCCTAATTATTATTTTTAAGACAATCCTAACGTTTTAATGCAGTATAGTCTAGCCCAGTGGTTTTCAAACCTTTTTGGGTTGTGGCACATGAAGGGTTTGATTCGACTGCGGTACGCCTGTAGAACTGCTGCGTCAAACCTACAGCTCTGCGTTTATCTTCTTTATTAAAAAGCTTTATATAAAAAACATTACTGCTTAGAACGAACCATGCAAAACAGAAAAATTCAGAAGTCATTTTAATGTCAATCAATACAGCGCTGCACAGTATACTCACTGAGAAAGATGTGCTTGTTTTGCGCACAAAGTCTCTGAATTCTGGGCTTAACATTATTTTGTCTGGTACCAGTATACCAGATTGTGATGTGATGTCATTAGACTATAAAAATTGATTCTGTACGCTACGTAAATTTTTATAAAGTAATTAGTCGGTTAAATGCAGTTACAGTAGATACGCTTTGTATTGCAAAGTAAATTGCCTATTATTTTTTCAAAACCCACATGTAAGATGAATGAATGTTATGCATAAGCCATACATTTTAAAATCTTGCGGCACACTGTTTGGGAAAACCTGGTCTAGCCCACAGAGGGCTATAGGTTAAAAAGTCTCTATGTGGCTTAGCCTAATTGCAATGTTGCCTTAATTAGGATAAAACTAAAATGGCATCGCCTATGTTATCAACGTCAGGGTTGCGAATAAAAATTAAGAGTGAAGGCTCCTACGTCGTGTTTGAAGTAGATGTCTCTGGAGCGGCTGAGTCAAGAAGGATAGAATTAATGCCAGTCTAATAAAAACGATTGCCCAAACTTTAAAAACCCCATTGGTTTTGCCTTCAGTTCTCTTTTAATCCCGAATCTGACCCGAGCCAGGCCCGAACCCAATCCGAAAATTTAGCCCAATTTACAACTCTGATATAAACCATTATAAAGAAAATAAATTATTCTTCTTTTCTCTGTTTAAAACACATTTTAATAAACCTATGTTTTCAGACTTTGCTGTAAATACCAAAGGTGGAGTCCTCGAAAACACATTTTGAAGTCCTTGGCCTTGGCCTCGAAGCCTCCAAGTTCTCAAAAATGCCCTGTACTTGATCGAGGACAGCACTATTTTTTGATTTGTTAAAAATGGGCTAAGTTCATGACCTTTTTTCTTCTTCTTCTGAGATTCCACGGAAAATTTGCGATTTTCTGCACGAAGGCCCTTTTTTTAATTTTTATTTTTGGAGAACGCCTGAAATTTTGAGGGAATTCAGCGATTTTTGCGCGAAGATATTTTATTCTAGAACACTTGCGCGTTGTGTGTTTGGTCTTTGGTCCTTGGCCTCGAGCTTTCCTGTACTTGGTCTGGAGAAGACTTGTCTTTGGAAAGTCGGTCATTTGCCTCGGATTTTTTATGTGTCCTTGGCCTTAGCCTTGAGCCTTGTGTCCTCGACTCCACTTCTGGTAAATACTTACCTGTGGGTCATTGTTGCATTAAAGTAATTGTCAGGGATATCCATTAAATTTACACGGTGTATAGCACGAGTGATTGGCGGCGACTCTCGACACCACCAAACATAGACTTGGTTTGGCTTTCTAAAACATATAATTTTGGAACACTATGGGACAGTTATGATAATGATTAATTTGATATTGTTGTAAGAAAATCTTGAGATTTGATCAAAATAACCCATTTTGGTAAGCTATATAGACAGAATCAAAAGTCATTAAGGCATAATCAAAATAAATTTAAGATTAACAGCTTAAAACATATTTTTCAAAATCAACTTTCATCGCATTTTCTTCGTCAGTATGAGCTAAGACTGAGGCATGACCCATTGAACATGAGCGTACATGGATTTACCATAACATAATGAAAATATTAAATTCGTTACAAAATATTAAGCACAAAATTACAAAAAAGATGATTGTACGAAAATAATTTTCAATAGCCTATGCCTAAAACAGGATTAAATCTTTACTAATTAAAATCTTTATCGATTGAAACTATTCGTAAGCAGGCTTTCTTGCAGTCAGTGGCATAGGCAAGAAATTTAAAAAAGAAGCCATATATGCGATAAAATAAATTAGAACCCTAAGTCCTGGGGTCAGATTCTCAATTAAGCCACGAAGGTGAATTGGGGCCTGGGAGCAAAGCGCCCATCCGCTAGAGACAAGAGAAAGTGAAACAGGCCCTTCAGCGTTTAGAGATTTTTATCCCTTGACCCTTTCCGTGCTCCTGTACGCATGCATGACCAAGCAATAAAAGAAGAGTTTTAGACAACTCTGTTGCAGCAAGCAAGGCTGTAAACGCTGTGGTATTATGGCTTTGGCTAAAAAATATCTGAATTACACACATGCCGAAACCAGAGCGTTGTCCCGGGGGGGGGGGGGGGGGCAAACGTTTTGCAGGTTGCGCCACAAATTTGTGCCTTTTCGTAGAGCACGAATTGATTATTTTAATCAGCAAATTGATGCTGATCTCCAATAACGAAAAAAGGTCATCGCTCAAAATTGGCCTAATTTTCCTTCAGTTTGTTGTCGGTCTCCAACAATAAAAAAAAGATTATCGAGCCAACATCTTCAAACTGCCGCTAGGGAAAAAATTTCTCAAGTTTTGCACTATTATGGGCAGTTTGGGGGAGCATGCTGGGCAGTTTATTGGAGGGCAAAATTTTTGCTTGGGGGGGGTGCCGCCCCCAGGCCTTGATTACGGCCTTGGTTGCGGCCCTTGATTGTTTGCTTGAAATGCTATTGAGTTACAATCGGTATTTAGTTTGTCTTGACTATGGGGCGATTCTCAGTCATAAAAGTAAACTTTTTTAGTCAAAGAGAATCAAGCAAAAAGTGTGAAAATTAAATTTTATGGTAGTATAGGATCAGTATTGACGTCAAGAACTGTTTTAAAAAAGTCATTAATGCCAATTTTTTGCATTTTAAGTGAATATTTTTTGTTAGCTCAATTTTTACTTTCTAGTTTTTTTCAACGCGATTCTATTTAGTACTAGAGAAGAGATGACTCAGTTAATTTAGAATTGGAAGTTAGAAATTTTTAGTGATACCAAAGGAGGTGCACGCTGTCGCCAGAATGTAACTATAGTTTTAAGGTGCCATTACTATATGCTACAAATTTTCCATTTATAAGAAATATCGCAGAAAGTTTCAAAGATCGTGGTCTTTTAGCGGAGCGAGCCACTGCCAATGCCAAGGCACCAAGTCTATGCCTGAAGATTTAATGAAAATAAATATGATGATAATTGCAATTTATATCATCTTTGAGCTAACACCAACAAGTGTCAATGCATCTGACTAAGGGGCCGTAGTAACATTCAAATAGCTTTACAGATAACTTAACAGAAGAAATACCACAAAAAAGTTAATGCACAACAAAGATAGTACTTCTACTGAAATAAGCAGCAAAATACTGGTATCAAAACACAGTTCATACAAGTTTGTTTTCTTTATATTCAAATGGAAGACAGTATCGTAAATGCACAGTTCGAGCATGCAATAATGGTTTAAATAAACTTGGTCATGGCAACAATTGTGGCATCACAATATCGTTGCTTTCTCATAAATTTTGTTTTCTCAGTGGCAGTTTTTTTGATTTTTCATAAACTTACAGTCAGAGGTGGAATCGAGGACCCAACGTTTGAGGCCAAAGCCAAAGACTCAAAAAAATCCGAGGCCTAAGCCAAGGACCAACTTTCAAGGGCAGACCCTATCGAGGCCAAGAACACAATGCTCGAGGTCAAGGCTAAGGACCAAGGACACAATTTTTAGACACCGCGCATTTTCTGCTTGAATTCAAGCGATCTCCAAAAAATAAAATTAAAAAATAAAGGTCACAGCGCTAGAGACCGCGATCTCCAAATATTTTTCTTCTTTTTTAACGAATCAAAACATAATGCTGTCCTCCAGCCAAGGACAGGGGGTTTTTTGAGGACTTGTAGGCTTCGAGGCCAAGACCAAGGACTTGAGCTTCGAGACCAAGGCCAAAGACTTGAAAACGTGTCCTCGAGCAGTAGCGTAGCCAGGGGGGAAGTGGGGGGGGGGCTTGAGCCTCCTTATCGGCTTGAAAAGTGTGCAAAATACCCTGTTTTTAGCGCTTTTGAAGCCGATTTTTTCCGTATAATTGAAAATAGCCCCCAACGGTTTTGGCGATCAGAGTTGGTCAAGAATCTAATGTGATATTGCCCAGAAGAACTAGGTTTCAGCCTGGAAGAAGACCTTTATTTGGAGATCACCTGATTTTGGACAGAAAAACCGACTCAATCTGCGTCAAGACCAATCAAAAATCTGGGTCAAAATCGTTTGATGTTGTTTCCAGCCTCCAAAACAGCCCTACCGATGCAAATTCCTGGCTACGCGCCTGTCTTCGAGGACATTCTCGAGGCAAAAAATGTCCTAGAAGACTCCACCTCTGGTTACAATACACTTTATCATTTTTCAGTAATAAGCGTACTGTGTGAAGATCAATAAATTTAATATCCAATTATTTCTATCCATTTTGCAGTATGCTTCAGCTGACTTCAACCGTACGTTAAGAAGGGTTTCACAAAATTGTTACTTTAGTTTGTCACCTTAAATTAAGATCGGGGAGTTTTTCCTTACTCTTGCAATGAATAACCACTGCCTCGCTTTTCTCGATCAGACTGCGGTTCTTGGTAATGTGACATGGGCCACAAACATTTTTTGAAATAGTTCTTGGATAATGGGTTCCTGCATTTGTCCAAAGCAATATTGTCAGCACTCTGAAAAAAATTCATGTATATTCATCCTATTTAAGCTTTTGATCAAAATGTTTTGCGGAAAGTTAGGCATCAAGCTAAAGATGTGCCAATTCGCTAACCCCTAACCCAAATATGACTCCTATGCAGTTTTGTTTTGCACAAGCAATAACAAAAACAGAAATCACATGCCCTATGGCTATAGTCTGACCAAAATGTCTTTTACAGAAATGGTCGATTAATTGCGCTGTAGATCTATCAGTTACGTTAGATGCAGGGACCTCAGCATACTCAGAGTATAATTTGGCCCAAACATATATTTCTAGACTGGAATAATTGACTTAGCAATATTTGATTATTTAAGTTATGCTTAACTCCTTCAGCAATACGAGTACACTCACCGTTTTTTAACATCGTGAAGCTCATTTGTAAAATTTTTTGGTAATTGTTTCAGTGGAGATTCCGAAAGAATAAATTGCGACTCTAAAAACAATCACATTTTTGAGACTCTGAAACTGCAGAAATGCTCTTTTGCAGAGGTATAAGCAGAGATATAAAGAGACATTTTGCAGCCTCCCACTCCTCATTTATTTATATGAATCTGTATTATTTTGTCAAATCTTTTTTACTTCACGATGTTTTTTCAACAGCATTGCGAATGAAGACAAATAAACTACTACTAATACTGTGCACTACTTTTTCAGTTTTTTGGCTTGAAAAGTCAAACAATGAGAATGATGCCCCAAACATTTGCGCAAAGCTTAATTTATTGTATGTGTCCCCCATCAATACTTCAAATGTCAAGTTTCTGCCTTCAGCCGTTTTGAAGTCATAATAATCTCAGCTTCTGAAAGCTGCAGAAAAACCGTTCATTTCGCCCTAAAAAAAAAGGAACTTCCGACACTACCGCAAACGGTCGCCGAAGTCTCAATAAAGAAAGATTTGAGATTGTGTGTGTAAACCGTTTATTTTTGTGCAGCATTAAAAAAATATGAGTGCACTTACCAGTAAAAATTGGCAATTTAAAGTTTAATACAGAATTCTCATTGGCAAAATGCAAAGTATAGTTGACAAAAGTAGCGACACATCCGGCAAGCAATAACGTCTTAAAAATTGATCCATTCCAAATTCTGAAGTAAAAAATATCACAGAACAAAAAAGATGCAGATATAATGTTCATAACTATCGACATCTTAATGCGATAGAAAAACTGTGGACAATAAGAGATTGTCTTTTCCAGAATTGCAAAAATCAATCCACTAAAGTTGATGCTGCAGTACAGAAGCAAAAGTACTGTAGAATTCCAGTAATTCTTTTTTACAACGGAGGTCGATTTGCGAACGCGTTAAAAGTAAATCGCTTCCGCACGCCTCCAGCTTATTTCAAATGCTGTAAACTTGCCGGTTGCATTGTTATGTTATAACTAAATGGGAGTTTGCCTGCAAACCCAGTGAACGACCGACGCATAGCTAATGCTGTGACGCTCAAAAGTACTTTTTGTCTACCGTAAAATCAGCAATTATTCAAAAATATCTGATTATGGAACCTCCAGAAAAGTAGAGTCAAAATATTTGTCAGTTAAATATCTCCTGAGATCATAAAATACTGACACAATAGCTTCGGCCGTTCAAAAAAATTCATTTTTGAGGGTCCATTTAGGGGAGTCCCAGGGGGGGTGGCACCCCCAAATTACACCAAAATATTTGGCTGTTAAATCTCAGCTGATAACATAAAACAATGGCACTCAAAGTTGAGTCGTTCAAAAAATTGATTTTTGGGGGGTCCATTTGGGGGAGTCCCCAGGGGGTGGCACCCCTAAACTATGCCAAAATATTTGTATGATATATATCTGCTGATATCAAAGCAAACTGGCACCCTAAGTTAAGCCATTTAAAAAATTGATTTTGGGGGCCTCGGAGGGGGGGAGGGGAGTGGCACCTCCAAACTATGTCAAAATATTTGTCTGTTAAATATCTACTGATATCAAAAAAAGTAGCACTCTAGCTTGAGCCGTTTAAAAAATTGATGTTTGGGGGTCCCATTTTTGGGGGGTTCCCGATGGAGTTGCCCAAAAAAATTTCGGGAGAAACAATTGCGTTTGCAGCTCAACAACTTTACACAAAAATTAGATTTCGATGTTTTGTGGTTTAGGAGAAGAGCGTACAAGAATTAGGAAGAAAAAAAGGAAAAAAAGGAAACAAAAAGGAAAAAAAAAAACCTCATCGCGGCCAAAAGTGGGTTGGTTGGGATAAAAGAGTGTCTTAAGACATACAACCATATGAAAGATTTTTTGCCGTACTTAAGCCGTTTTTGACTGAGACCGCTTTTTACGCCAAACAAAAGGTTTTTGGGTTCTAAAACCAAAGCCACGTGACCTATTGCCTTGAAATTTGGTACAAACATATAACTCATTGATCTCAAACTGCTGTCAAAATTTCATGTAGCTAGATCCAACCGCTCTCGAGTCATAAGCAAAAGTCTGAAATTTCTCACTCGTTTGTTGGAAAATGGCCGAGTAAAAACAAAGGAACACGCAACGCGAGCGTCGGTCGTTCCAATTAATTACACGTTACATCGAAAAAAATAACATTGTTACGTAATATGCTTTTACAGTAGAACCAGAGTGCGCTACCAAAGGTTAGTAAACTCTTTCTTTTTTTTCGTTCTTTTTCTTTATTTTTCTGTTTTTTTTTGTTTTTTTTTTATTGTACTTGCGTTATTGTTCATGCGTAGAGAAGCAGTCATGCGGTCGAGTTGAGCAATGAAAGTATTGAAAATTTTCAATGACGTTTTTAACGTGGTTTATTATTGCTCATGCGTGACGGTAAGAGTTTGATAAACCTTGTTAAAAAAAAGTTTGGTAAAACATAACATTTTCAACGTTTGCGGTCCAAGTTCCTGAAATGATAAACAAACGAAACCAAAATTTCCTATTTTGCTCTACTTACCACGTACAAATAGCTTTTTCCAAGATGACGACAATGTATGCTGTTTATAACAGATGGGGTTCTATATGGTTACAGAATACGTTTGCATTTTCTAAGAATTTCCGAAAATTTTTGCACTGAAATTTTCCATATTGGAAGATGAGGTGCGAGGCGTCTTTGAACTACAGAACATTAACTACCAGCTGGGCCAATCCATGCTTAAATCAAAATTTTTTTAAAATTGTTTGTAACCATGTTTTTAGCATAATATGAATTTGTCTTTAAAGCTGAAGTTGTTAAAAAATGATAATGAATAAACAGTTTTTTTTTCAAATACTTCAAGAGGCCTTCAAGCCATAGCAGTTTGAAGATTACAAAGATAATACTAATCATAATGTAAACGGTCTAGCACAATTGCGCCACGGTGAAATTAAAAATAAAAAAAATCATCCGTCATACCAAATGTATATCATCATATCAAATGTATTCCATCAACAATGTGGCCCAAATCAGTTCAGCATGGAGGAGATAGAAGTTTCATTTAGCAGCATTCACAATAAGTTGGTCAATGACAAATATTCAGAGTGAAAATTAAATTATCCAACAACAAGCAACATCAAAGTTAGTTAATGTTATACAAAGTCATTTTAAACCAAAAAAGTACCCTTATTTATGAAAAAAATAAGAAAATATATTGAGTTAGACTAATGTTAAAAGATAATTAATAGTTTGAGAGAATCAGCTGATATTTTATATTGACAACTGGCACAAAAGTTTGCTTAGTACAACTATAACGCATTAAATAAACCAGCAAAATTTGCACAAATTTGAAAAGTATATATTACATTAATAGGCTAATTTAAAAAAAAAATTCTTAAATGAAATAAATAAACTAATTTAACTCATTAAACAATAGATGGAATATTCATCACTGTAAAACAAGTAAGTATCGAATGGGTGTCTTTTTTGTTATCAGGAAGAATAACAAAGAAATATCGAGTCTATAGTGCGAAAAATATATGCCACTTTAACAAAATGCATCATTCACCTAGCAAGTAGCAAAATACATCAAAATGTAAAAAATAAAGTGTTTTTGAGAACAGTTTAAAGAGCAAACGTTGCAACAATATACTACAGACTAGAAAGAATAAAAACAGCAGAAATATCTAATGAAATGCATATATGTGAGGTGACTAAATGAATCATTTTCACTTCTTCAAGACAGTTTATTGCAACAATTGAAATGTTCTAGAAATACAAAAGCAAACAATTAATGAATTAACTAGTAACATGAAGAAGTTTGTATAAATACTATTCAATAACTGGAAGAAATGTTTTCAATAACTAAATCAGAGCTTGCAAACGAGACTCTCAAAAAACGTATTCCTGGCTTGACACCAATATTTTGTGCAATTGAAACTATAACAGGGTTTAACAAAACCCCTCAATAAGATACAGTTGTAGCATGACTGATACAAATTTAAACACTGAAACAGTCTGATACTAGTATGCAGAGGCTATTATCTGATTATGATATTTCAAAATAGCTTTTAATAGCGTTGGAGCTATCATTTCCACTCTTTGAAGAATGGGTAGCCTTAAAAAAGGCTGCTTTAAATCGAATGTTTTCGTCCAACTTTTTTTATGAATCTACGCTGGAATGAAAATCTTAAATGCAACATCTTACGTCATAATAGCAAACCATTGTCATTTCAATGTAGTCAACCTTTAATATATCAGTGCATTAATTTTTAGCTTTTCGTTCCAGCGTAGATTCATGAAAAAAGCTGAACGAAAACGTTCCATCTAAAACAGCGTTTTCCAAGGCTACCCATTTTTTAAAGCGCGGAAATGAGAGCTACGACGCTTTTTAAACCTATTTTGAAATTCTGTACCACTAACAAGCTTTTCGGTTATGATATTGTGATACTGCTAGGTTACAAATGTTTACCAGTACAAAAAGTTGACCAGTCTTTCGAAAATTAAAGCTGATAGATCGACCAAACAAGAACGTTTATCCATATAAGTCTAAAATCTACCGCTTTCAACATTCTTGGCTTAACAAGCAAAACTCAAACTCACCCTTTTTTCCCATATTCGATCCGGCTTGCTCCACATTCCTGGTTTTTGGCAAAATACCACATCGTTGGTTTTCAGTCTTTTTCACCACGCGACTTGGTTTTGCATTTCAGAAAACATGACCACTTGCAGAAATTTTCTGTGTTAGCATAAAAATGTCATTTTTATAACGTTTTGCGAACAATCAGAAAAACACAATTATATGATTGAGTATTAAGTAGATTGTACGGTCACACTTACACTTTGCGTACATTTTTGCCAGATCTGGAATTTTACTTTAAACTTGAGATTTTTTCATCCCAAATTGGGAATTTTCTCGGGATTGTTAGTGTGAAAAAACAGGATTTTTTACGAATTTTTTGATTTTTCTCGGGATTTTTAAAATTAGAAACCGAACTGGAATAAATTGCCTTCTGCCTCATTGTATTGGCTGAAATGGGAAAAAGAGTTGAAACGCACTGAAAAACTTTTAATTTCATCCTTTTACAACTTTTGTCTCTTAAAGAAGTTATATTCTTTGACGACGAAACCCTTCTTGTTTTGGTTTTCATTTAAATTCAAGTTGCTTGGTTTTTAATTAAACTTTTTTTGGGATTTTTCGGTTGTTTTATTTAGCTCCTCTGACTTGGAGGGATTTTTGAGCTCTAAATTGGGATTTTTGATTATTTCGTTCTAAAAAACTGAACATGACTTTTTGCAAATCGTTGTAAGTAAAACTAGTTGATTTACTATTTTCAACTAAATTTATACAAAATGTAATATTGAATTTTATTCTTCTTTTAAGAAACAATGAAAAGTCGACTATACATTGGTCAGACACAAGTCGAAAAGAAAAGTTGGTTGCGTTAAACGCTTGTGATTTTTGTGGGGCAATGAAAATCCTTTGTGTTAATTCGGAACTCGCAATTCCAATAACCAATACAAACAAAGAAAACGAAGTATAAACAAATTTTTATTCTATCAAAACAAAAAAAACAAGAAATTTCGATAAAACATAAGATTATTTTCAAATACAGGTATCTTTGTCGTCTGCTGATTGCTAAACCGTCGATAGGGCTTGCCATCACTTGAGGTCATCACTCATTTTTAAACAAACATCTTATTTCTTTTTAATTCTTTTTAGTGCCCATTCGGTTTAGGTCCAAGCAATCTGCATACTCCGTGCCGTACCACCAAGTCTTCAGCGACGGAATTGACTTAGATATTTCAAACTTATTTTCGTTTAGTTTTTTGCAAACATCGCAAAACCCAGTCGGAGTCGTTTGCAGAAGCGCTTTATAAGGAAAAAGTTTTGAAATGTTCTTGAAGACTTCTTCCGAATCCTCGCTTTCTTCTAGAACTTTGCGCCAGCGAAAATAATCCATGTACGCGTCGTCATGTTTGTCCAAATAGTTGATATACTCCACAAGTTCTTTGATGTTGTCATAATCATCCACGTTTATGAACGAGTGAGGAGGAGCTATTTGTTTGAGGTCCTCTTTAGTTGCTCCTCTGACAATAGGAACTAAACCGCTGCAATAGAATATAGATAAGTGATAAAAATAAATTTATGAATATGACCAATAATTATTGTTAGGCCACTGTACGCCATGATAATATCATGGCAAGAATTCTAATTTTGAGGTAAAAACTAGTTTGTACAGACTAAAAAAATGTTGACAGGTTGAGAACAAAGGTTGTTTATATTTCTCATCAGCTTTTTGTACTTGTACTTACAAAATTTCTAAATAAAGATTAGGTAATGATTGGAGGATTCGGCAATGCGTTTGAAGTAGAATATCTCTGGATTCTAAAATACAATTGAGTCAAGAAGAATGGAATAATAATAACACAATAGCATTATTGCACTACTAATTCAGAAACCCAATTAATTTTGCATGGTCAACTTGTTTGAATTTGGAAAGAGCACTACGAGTAACAGTTCGCTACAGTTTGAAATTAGCGTAAATCGAATTATCGTTTCGCTTTATATTCCAGAAGTATTAATCTTCAGAGCGATAGTTCGAGTAATGCATCTCTTTCTTTCAGTCGCGCAAATGTACAATAACAGACAGAGCTATCCTATGGCCAAATCTATACACCCGCTTAAAAATGACCCTTTTCAAAGTTTTCCGATTGGCATTTGACTTTTTCTCATATAAATTAGCTGTTTTTCGAAGCTTACAAGCAAAGATATTCATTGTAAAGAGCCTTATCCACGGACGCGACAATATGACAAGGGTGTGAGTGAAACCCAGGTCATGCGATCAGTGTCGCGGTGGAAACGACGTCTTTACCCCTTCTGCCGTGAGCAAATGGGATGATATCCAATAGATTAACTTTAAGCATATCTAAGTCCAATGTTGTTGTAATAAACTCAAAGGAAAAAAATGGCAGGTCGTCTGAAAACACTTAATTATGACGATGTTTTCCCGAGATCTTTATGATGGTGAAAAATGCTAAATATTTGGATGTAACTTTTGACGAACCTCATCTTTTTCTTTTGCTGTCAAATCAGAAATTTGATATAAAAGTTATTGCGATTATAACAGGAATTCTAGCAACGGTAAATTCTTTCTTAAACTATTAAATTTAATTTATGCTATTTTCCACTCGCATCTGCAATATTGTTTAATTACTTGGGAGCTCAGCTCTTAAAACTTGTTTAAAAAGAATTAAGTTCGTTACAAAATAGAGCTGTCGAAATTGTGGGAGGAGGTAAATACGATACTCGAGCAACACAATTTTATGCAAAAATGCGTATCCTTAAGTCAGTTGATATGGTCTTTTTTGGAAAAGCATTATTTGTCTTAAATTTAATATGAAAATGCTGCCAGATCAATATCGTAAATACCTTACTGAAGCGAGTCAGGAGTACGAAAAGATTACAAGTGCATCCTTTGAAAACAATTATTATTTTCCTCTTTTGAAAACTTCGTAAGCTCAGGGAAGCTTAAATATCATGGTCCTCTTATTTGGAACGCATTAGATGCCGATTTGAAAACATGAAATACATTACAATTCTTTAAGGTAAAACTTAAAAACTCCCTCTTGAAAAACTATGATTAAGAAACAAAGCTGTCTTTTTTTAGCGATATGAGGTCCCCACTTCTTCCCCTACCCTTTTCCCTTCCCCTTCCTTCTTCACTTCCCTCTCTTTGCTGCTATTGCTGCTTGTTTGTATGTTCTCAAAACTGAATGGTGGCTGCATACACTACGACAACATCAGTCCCTTTGCAGTCTTTTTGTGCCTGTTTGGTGATAATTTTTAACTTGGATAACTTTACGCTGAGTGTGCTTAAAATGTATTTTTATATTGCATTACTTCGTACTGTTTATCTGTAGAAAGTACCAAAATAAATTTAGTTCAGTTCCGTATTATTACTACTATTACACAAAACTGTTTCTTTTCATCCGCCACGTCATTTACTTAACCCTATTTTACATGGGAGTAAGGGGGGGCACTTTTGCCCCCCACCCCTTTTTGTTTTTTGTGATAGATCTCTTTAATAAAAAGATCTATATTTAGAATCAACTTGAATTTGAGTCAAATTTCGTAACAAATGACTCTTGAAAATTAGAAGTTGCTAAGGTTACAGGAAGTTTCCCAATTTTTGTGGTTTTCCGAAGTCATTTTCCTAACTTTGAGCATTTTTTGGCCTATATTTAACTTAATCAAATGACGTCATAACACGTTTTGTGACGTAACTACTTTAACTTTTGCATTTTATGATTAAGTATTTAAGAACAAATCATGCACAAAATTTGAACCGCCTCTGGCGTCATCACAAAAATGACGTAATTTTTTGAAATTATGGTCGAGGCGTCACAACGATGACGTCATCAACTGAAAACCAATTTTTCTAAAAACCTTTTGTGAACACTAGCCCGCAGGTCAAATTTGGTCAAATTGGCAAATTTGTTCCCCCCTTCCCCCCCCTTGTAAACTGCGTTGGTCAAATGGCCCATGTCAAAAAATAGGGTAAGATAAGCCACTTACGCATATAAAGCGTTTTCCCAAAACTTTTCCGAGATGTAATCTCGACAATGATATGCGTTTTCAAAAGCGAGGAAGAACTTGTATTCACTCAAGCGCTCGGTTGCTTCCTCAGTGCGGAAAGGAGGAAAGTTATTGGAAAAACACTTTCCATTCAGATGGACATCAAGACCAGCCTAAAAGAATTTAAATGCAATAAGTAAGTATAAAATCCAATACTTTTTTTTTAATGATTCGTAAAATCGTTTTGATGACCCAAAATGTAAAAATTTTGAATAGATAAAAACCCGGATGAACAAAATTCGGAATGGACGAAATCACGAATGGACGAAATTCCAACTGAGCAAAATCTAGAAAGGACAAAATCTCAAACTAAACATAATCCCAAATGGGATAGAATCACGAAAGGACATAATTCCAAATGGACAAAATCCCGAAAGGCACTGGTGTCGATCTTTGTTGAGCATTGGGGGGGATAATTTGCAATTTTACCCCAATTTTGCCCTATTTCACTCATTGGGGGGATGAACCTCGACCACGATTTTGTTCAGATGTGGAAATTTAGTGAAGACCAAAAAAAAAAGCAAATGGAACACTTTTTTCCCCAAATTCAGGTGAAGACTAAAAAAAAGGTCTTCATCAAAAATAGAACGCTTTTTTCCCCAAATTCAGGTGGAGACTAAAAAAAAAAGGTCTTCAACAAGAATAGAACACTTTTTTTTCCCAAATTTACGCTCAGATGTACACCCATTCAAACTATTGGAGGGGATGCAGATGTGGACCATTCTCAAACTATTGTTGGGATACAGCCAAATTATTGGGGGGATATATCCCTTATCCCCCCTTGTTTCGGCACCCCTGCCGAATGGGTAAAAAGAACAAATTGTATATTTTCAGAGTTTATACTTTACACTTTCTTGCATTGCTAAACGTTCTCAATTACGTTTGCTGATTTTGTTTATTTTTTACTCATTTTCATGTAAAATGGATTTTCAAAATTCGCTATTTATCATCATGTAAAAAGAAAACGAAAGCAAACTATTTAAAATTAAGTCGTATGTTGTGATCGCAATCTCGCAAATATTTCAAAAAACATTTTTTGCACTTGTACTAAATTTGTGTTTCTTCGCTGCTATTTTTTTTTTTTTTAATCAAAAAATTTTATTTCACGTAACTGCAGCAATATCACGAAAATATGATGATCACAGTGCATGATTATCGAACTGATTATGCAACTTTCTGAACTTTATTGCTTGCTCTTCCGCAGTTTCAATTTAATTTGGAACAAAGTCAGAATAGAATTTTATCCAAATCAAGGTTTTGTTTCGTTTTGATTTAGTCTAGTAACTGTATATATAATTCGGGACCTTGTCCATTTTGGTCTTTGTACAGAATCTGTTCGAAACTTATTGACATGTCCCAATATATTTAACTAATCTTCAGTTCGTTGTTATTGCTCCTTGCAAAAAAAAAAAGCAAAAAGACCAATATTGCAATTGCATTAACAAAAAAATCAATATTGCAATATTTTATTTAACAAAGTGCCTGGACATGGAGACTACAAAGGGATCTTTCCGTGGTTTCAAGCTGCCACTTACCCTATGTCCGCGAGTCTACCTCACACGATGATGAAGGCCTTAAATTGTTTTTGTGATGCTGAACGTCGAGCGCGGAAACGATGAATACCTATTTTTGCAGCCTTTGGTTTAGCCCGACCAGATATCAAACGAATAAGTTTTCCGTTTTAGTAAAAGACGCCCTATCTTCTCGACCTCTGCTTGGTTATGTACTGTGGCCTGTGTGGTACTGTGGGAGTAATTGAAAACTCTGACGTTATAGTTTTCTGGATCGTTTTGATACAAAATTTAGAACTGGCAATTGGAAAAGAAAACACGCATAAAACTTACCTGAAGTAGTTTTTTAATGAAGGCTATTCGTTCTTGAGCACCTTTAGTCTTACCGCAATTGCCCACAACAGCCACCGCTAGGTTTCGCTTTTGAGTTAAAATGTCTTTGATTTTACGATAAAATTGAACAAAACGACTTCCGTTTGGATACGACTTTCGATGGAGAACCTCCGCATAAAAATAAAAAAAATCCGAATCTCTCCTGCGAAAATAAAAACATTGCTGTATAATATTTTAGATGCCTTGTGAAAAATTATACTGGAATTACAGAAAAAATTATATTTTTATTAAACCGTTCAAAAACAAAAAGAGTCATACAATACGCGTATACGAACTAGCCAGTACTTAAATTGTAAAATTTTGAATGGGGGGACGCTTCTGCAGTCTTGACCAAACTTCTGTAGAAATTATGCAATTCCGTCCCCGAAATTGAAGTGTTTTTTTCCCGAAATCAAGTGAAGACCAAAAATAAAAAATAAAAAGTAAGGTCTTCACCTGAAATTGAAGTGTTTTTTCCCTGATATCAAGTGAAGACCAAAAAAAAAAGGTCTTCACCGCAATTTGGGACTATATTCGGCCGGAATTTGTAGGATTTATTCGTGCTAGCTGGCTCTTGATCGTTTCATCATCCAGCGCTCAAATCACAATGGATGGACGTCTAAATCTCGATGGAGGGACGCTAAATCTCGATGGGGGGACGCGTCCCCCCACAATTTAAGTACTGGGACTAGCAATCCAATATATTTTAAATTGATCTAGATTCTAGATAAAATTGTCTCAAAGATTATTGCTTGTTTCGAATTTTTTATTAAGTAAATACGTTGCACTTATTAAAAAATATAGTGTTTTTATCTATCTACAGTACACTTCATGACGTAAAGCTTGTATAGACACAGTAAATACTTACCTGTGGGTCATTGTAGCATTAAAGTAATCGTCAGGGATATTTTTTAGTTTCAAATATGCACGATGTACTTGAGTGGTTAGAGGCGACTCCCGACACCACCAAACATAGACTTGCTTTGGATTTCTGGAACATACAAATTTGGACCAGTTATCGTTACTAGTTGACATTATTAGTTAATACTTTTTTACAAAAATTTTGAGAATCATTCGATGAGAATAACAGTTTTTTGTCATTTCACAATCATCTTTTATCAAAGATATGTAATAGCATTTGCTCTTATTGGCTCCATTGTACAAGCTCTAACATAACATCACCAAGGTATGTTTATTTGTGAGGTTTCTAGTTCATCGTTAATTCATGTGCTTAACACAGGCTCTCCTTAAAACCAAATCCATAACACAGGTCAACATTTTTAAAGATTGTTTCTATGTTGGTTTGATTGATTGGCAACAATAAGAAACAAACGTTTTTATTTTTTGTATTGTGCCAAAGGGGTCCAAAACACTTTTGCATTCAGGGTTAAAAAGATGCATCCAATTGCTGTCGGCCGGCTCGGTTGAACCATGGTTGAACAACGTGAGAGGTACCGTTTGGTTTGGTTTTTACGCTATGCTTCTGAAGTTGAGTTTCATTTGTGAATTTATTTGATGACAAGTCAATTGAATGCAGCGGTCATGTGAGCGCGACAACCCAATGGTCTCCCCAGCTACGAAACTGTTTCCACTATAAGTTTAGCGTGGCTTTAGTATACCGTTTGTTTCGACTGCATTGTACAATTGATTCGCAATTTCATGACACATCCAAAGTGTATATTTTTGTAATTGAGCTCAACGTTTATTTACGAGCCTGAAGTTGGCTCTATGTATGTCTGGCCACACTAAAAGACAGCAAAGCAACGTATTTAGAAGTTTGTTAGCATGTCTTTCTCAGACTGGTCCTAATGAGTGTGGCGGTAGCGAGAAAGGAACCCGTGTTTCTTGTGTGGTTGTGGTCCTTTATCGCTGTGCGCTATTCGTGGTGCAGTTCGGATGAAGTCGGGCAAAAGCGTTGATTTTTGTTAATTACTTTTTCAATGTTTTTGCGTAGTTCTGCGGCTTTGTGAGCAGCACGTGATGACGTTCCATTGGCTGATCAGCGTGCCGTGATCATGAGTTGTCTTGCGCTGATTGGTCAAGGGAATCTCGGACTCAGAAGGTCACAGAACAGATTGTGTTCAAATTCATTCCAGATTTTTAGTTCAAGTGACTACCGGATTTTTGTTTCTTCTCAGTTACGGATACTTTCCACATTATTTAATACAATTATTTATTTATTTATTTATAAAAATGCTTGTTTTATTCGAATAAGTTGAGAAGTAAAAGGAAAGAACAACCGAAAGATCAAGAATAATTGAAGACACATTTTAAGTAGTTAGACGACCTGCGAAACTGGTAAACGTGAAGTTGGCGAAGGAGGCATTGAAAACCTTCACATGAGTAGGCCACCATAGTGTTTTTACTTCTTGGCTCCAATAACGTTGAAAGTCTTTTTCAGTACACAAAAACGCATGACCAGTTACGCTAACCGGAAGTCGGAAAGTTTTTGTCACTAACCTGGCAATCAATCTGCCATCTGATCTATGCCGTCGTAGTTTTTGTTATCAAGTTATCGCAATAGAAAGCGTATTGCATGAAGATCATAATTCAAAATTCCAGTTATTTTTATCCATTTTGCAGCGTGTTTCAACCACAGGCTCTTTATTTATAGACTTGAAACTGACAGCTTTGTCTTTTTTCTTCATGGTTCATTTGTTCTAGAATATGCCTATTCGTTCAATCAGCGTGAATTTTTTCTCGACGGTTCACTCTTTCCATGAATATATCCAATCAAAGCAGTTGAATACGAGTGACCGCAAAAAACCTTTGCAACTAGAGCAAACTTTTTTTCAATGTTTTTCAGATCTTTTTCTCTGTTCGTCTGTTTCTAGTCTACTAAATAAAGAGTCTATGTTTCAACTGACCCCTGCTATACGTAATCTAATCTTATGGCTTCGCAAGAGTCTACTTTAGCTTCTCACCTCAAATAAAGATTGGGTATTTTTTTGTTACTCCTACAATGAATAAACACAGCATCGCTTTTTTTGATCAGACTGCGGTTCGTAGTAATGCGGCATGGACCGCAAACATCTTCTGAAAATGTTTTTGGATAATAGGTTCCTGCATGTGTCCAAAGCAGTATCGTCGGCACTCTGCAGAAAAGAAGTTCAAGATGTATACTATTTATTCTAATTTACGATTTGGCTGAAATACATTTCTGGAAATAGGTAACAAGCTAAAGATGAGGATACGGTATTTGATAATTTCAAACCCAATATTTTGCAGTTATGTTTTGCCCGCGCAAGGAGATAATAATCAACATACCATAGTCCTACCAAGATGTCATTTTAGGAAAGTGATTTTTTGAGGTTGATTTCATTCAGTTATTTGGAACGTATTATCCTTCACAAAACATGTTGTAATAGATTGGAATAGTTGACCTGCATAACTTCGTCATAACAATATGCTAAAGAAGGAGCAGCTGCAGCGATTACACTTACCGTTTTTTAGCATCAGGATGCTTGTTGGTAGAATTTCGTAGTATTTTTTTAAATATGGATTCAGATAGCGACTCTAAAAACGTTCATACGCTAAGTTAATCTCAACAGCACTTGCATCACAAATCCATGAAAGGATATTGAAGATCATTGTTTTTGCATAGTTATAATAAGTTATTGCGTAATTCAATACCAGCTTGTCGCAGTTCCTGCTCCAGGCAATGACGTTGTGGAAGCTAGCAGCAAAATCCCACGAGCAAGAAATCATTGGAACCGATAGCTTCTCAAGTCAACAGACCATAGCACAGCCGCGTAGCTAGAAATTCGCAATGGGGGGGGGGGGGGTTGGAAACTTTAAACAACAGCAAACGATCTTAAGTCAGATTTTCATCAGTCTTAAATCAGATTGAGGCGGTATTTCTGTCAAATTCAGGTGATCTCCAAAACAAAAAAAAAGGTCCTCACTGAAATTGAGTCGGTTTTTTTGTCCACATTTAGGTGAACTCCTAAAAAAAAGGTCTTCTCTGAAATTCAGTCGGTTTTTCTATCCAAATTCAGGTGTTTACAATATCAAATTCAAGTCGAGATCACATCAGGTCCTCAACGAATTCTCGTACCAATCCCAATGGGGGGCTATTTTCAGTTTTTGAGGACAAATCGGCCTAAAAAGTGCAAAAAACGGGTATTTTTCATACTCATCGGGCCAATGGGGGGGCTATAGCTCCCTTGGCCACGCTACTGCCATAGCAGCTCATAGGTTGTTCAACCGAGCCGGTTAACCGCAATCGGAGCGCGCTCCTTTTGAATCGCCACAAACTGTTACTGCGTCTGCTCAGCAATTTAACCGAAGTGAAAGACCTAAGCGTAGATGGCTTGACCATACAAGCAGAATGTCTCGGAAAGATTTGTCAAGTAAGCTTTATTTGCCAACGCAAATGGGAAAAGATTCATTTGGACGACCTACTGTAGAACTAAATGGATCAGTTACATTAAGGATCTGAGATGGAATCGTAAGGGACTTCACCCGCTTAATGATGGAGGAGCTGGAAGATAGTGACGTGCAGACTCTTTTTCACCAAGCTAAGTTGCTGTACAACAAGCAATAAAATAACAAAATATACTGTAGGCTAATCAAAAACTTGCGAAATAATACGTAAGTACGCTTATTGTAGGCTTAATCTAATACACTTACCCATGACTTACCCAACTGGTAGCAGTGAGTAGCCTAACCAAATCTGAAAACTTGGCTAATTCTATATTGGTATCTGTGGACCTTGGCTAACAGCTCGGATCTAGGGTAGGCCTTTAGTGATATCACAAAATTGCGAAATGCAGGGGGGCCAATGGTACGGAGTCAAACGGAATAAATCGTATTTTCGCAAATAAGGCGAATTGTGCAAAAAAGGTTTGGAGCATCTCTTTATTAGCTCAAGTAGTTCTCATTTCCTCTATAAAACCGATTTGGAGCAGTATCTCTTTAAAATATTTTTGCAAGTCAAGTACTTGCGCTTTTATATCATCTAAAAGGCGAAAACACAAGTCAACTAGGCTACGTATGTGTCACGCCCGACATTTTGCCAATGTTAAGCCCGAACCCGACCAAAAAAGCCTCGCCCGACTTACAATTCTGGGGAAAAATGAACACAAAATTATAGATGCCTATTTTCCGAGAAAAATCGGCGGAAGTTCTCCAATTTATATTCTCTAGCATATATACTCGTATTTATATGAGCTGACCTCTACTGCAGGAGCTTCCTGCTGTTCAGTTTCCTATTAGCTGGCGGCTCTTATTCTCTTTTAAATTACAGTCGATCCTCGATTTAACGGCCTTCAATTTAACGGATTTTGGATTTAACGGTCATTGATTTGAGATGCGAAATTTTTGTATTTTTTGAAATAAATAGCAAAAGATTTGATTTTAAGATACAACAACCGTGCAACGCATGTCGTGCAGCATAGGACACTAACTTTAATAGTTCATTAATGCCCTTTAGTGCAATGGCTTGGTCTTTTTCTGCTTCCTGCTTGCGTACTTTTAACGTATGGTAAAATAAACTTGACTAGACTTGATTAGGCTTCAAGTAAGTTTGTAACAAACTGGCTTTGCAAATATCTTGCTACCATACTTTTCAGGCGCAGTATGTTTCTGCTAGATAACAACAATAAAGTTATTTTAAACCGTTAAAAGAAAAACGTGTTATGTGCACATAAACTAAGTAAAATTCATGTCTTGTCAAATAATGGACGTTTTTCGAATAACGGACAATTGTATTCCCACATTAATCTGCTATACTGAGGTTTGACCGTTTTAGTTTTGGCTAAAGGTATAACGTAGAAGCACTGAACAAAAAGAATATGAGCATCGTAAACATAGAGCTTTGAGAATAGAAATGCGCTAACGTACGTACTGTATGAAAAGCAGGGTGTCTAACCGTTTCAAATAACGGTTCGGGTTCAGGTTTAGCTCAGGCTCAAAATATTTTAGCGGTTCAAGTTTGGTTTGGGTTCACTTGAGCATCATTTTCAAGGTTCAGGTTTGGTTTAGGTTCACTCAAGTAAAACATTACTGGTTCAGGTTCGGTTCGGGTTCATTGACTTAAAATTTAACTGTCGTTACTCGTTTCGTCCAAAAAAAAAAGAGAAATTGCTGATCCTGTTGAAGTTCACCACTGCTCTTATTGTACGTGTACCAGCGGCATCCGGATATGGAAAAATATATTCTTACTTTTGTTAGGGGTTCAGGTTTGGTTTGGGTTCACTTGAGCACAATTTTGAGGGTTCCGGTTTGGTTCAGGTTCACTGAAGTAAAATTTTGCTGGTTTAGGTTCGGTTCGGGTTCACCAAAATGAAACAGTTCATTTGGGTTTACGGTTCGGGTTCAGGTTCGGTTTGACACCATGATAAAAAGGAATGCAGAATAGAATTAAGTACAAAAACTTTTTTTAACGCGTTTCGTTTCCACTCAAAGCAAAATCAGCTTTGAGAATGGCGGCGCAATGTACATTTACCTGCTGAAATTGGCAGTTTGAAGTTTAATACGGATTTCTCAAAGGCAAGAAGCAAAATGTAGTAGACAAAGGTAATGATGCAACCGGTAAGGAGTAACTTCTTGAAAATTGATCCACTCCAAATTCTAATATAAAAAGCAACAGAGCTTATTATAGGTGACAGATTTGTCGTTGTTGTTATAGTTGTAGCTGCATATATTATCCTTCACAGAAAACCGTCAGACGCTATGGTAACTATATACTGGACGATCCGTGCACATCAGCGTTCATAGCGATAGAGAGCTTAATTAGTGCTTGGAGGAAACTGCACTTGCTTAGAATATCCTCTACAGAGAATTTCCCAAGTTTTCCGCTCAGAGGAAATTGTTTGACTTTTGAAAATTATCTGAAACTCCACTGGAATTGTTTGAGAATTTCCGATAATTTTTGCACTGAATTTTACAAATTGGAAGATTTGAGAAATTTTTTGATGGAGACTAGGTCTATCTAGCCATACTCACCCGTTATCATATATGCGATCCAACTTATTCCACATGCTTGGTTTTAGTCAAAATACCACATCAGTGGTGTTTAATCTTTTTCGTAACGCGAGACTCTTTTTTTTGCATCTCAAATAATGCAACAACTCGCTAAAAATTTCTATGTCAACATAAAAATGCAATAATTTTTATAAAGTTGAGCGGAAAAGCAAAAAAACATGATTATGATTGAATGTAAAATTCATTTTAACGATCACAATCGCACTTTGTCAGCGTTTGCCAGATCCGGACTTTTTTCCAAACCTGGGATTTTAAGTCTGATTCGGTATCTTCTGGAGATGTTTTAATCGTTTGCGTGCTTTCTGGCCCTAACGCAAATGATTACAAGATTAAGAACTCTGTCTCGCAAACGTCAAAACATTACAATTAATTATAAATTTCTAAGTAATTCCAAATATGGTTTTGAAAAAACTAGGATTTGTTTCGTGATTTTTTCGATTTTCCTAGCGATTTCGAAAAAAAAAAAAAAAACGGCAAAAACACGAAACCGGGCATGTATTTATTTTTTTGTTTAAGGCGGTTGATTACTGATAAAGTGCCTGATTATCAACTTTTTTTTTTTAAAAAGCAAGAGTAAAAACATAAATTAAAAAATACAAGACTTTTTAAAAACATATCGATACTTTTTATAGCAATGATAATAATAAAAACAGTTTACAGCATATCCCATTCAGATCAGATATTCTCAACATGTGTCTATGCACCAGCCTAAGTGCCAAAGGGAAAACACTAAAATAATTCAACGAAAACAGACGCACAAAAATATACTTAATACGCACAAAAAAGATAGCATCCAGACCTACGATAATAAAGAGCGAAATACAGGCATCAAGCAATGGCAACATTTTCAATGGCCTTGCTAAAAAGCTATGTTTTCCGACGTTTCTTCAAAACAGACAAAATTTTGATTTCACTCAGAAACAGTGACTACAAATTCCGAACTCTTGCAACAAATTTCATACCCTTGGGTCCTGCATAAAAAAAACACAAATTTACAGTAGATCTAGCAAAGTTACAGTTTGATGAAGCCAATTAGCCTATCATCATTGACACTTACGCACCAATGCAAACTTCGTATGGACTATCTTGTAAAAACAGAACGAGAGTTGATTAATTTTCTTTCGTATGCTGAACCAATATTGCCACTTTTGGTCATTACTCATTTTAAACAATAGCATTTTTTCTCTTTGATACAGCTAAAACCTGGGTATTCGGTTTGGATTTGAGTCCATACAATCTGCATACTCCATGCCGTACCACCATTCCTTCAACGATGGTATTGATTTAGATGTTTCAAACTTATTTTCGTTTAGTTTTTTGCAAACATCGCAAAACCCAATCGGAGTCGTTCTTAAAAACACTTGATAAGGAAGAAGTTGTGAAATGTTCTTGAAGACTTCTTCCGAATCCTCGCTTTCCTCTAGTAACTCGCGCCAATGAAAATATTCCATATACGCATCGTCATGTTTGTTCAAATAGTTGATATACTCCACAAGTTCTTTGATGTTGTCATAATCGTCCACGTTTATATACGAGTGAGGAGGAGCTATTTGTTTGAGGTCCTCTCTAGTTGCTCCTCTGACAATAGGAACTAAACCGCTGCAATAGAATATAGATAAGTGAAAATAAATTTATGAATTTGTCCCAATATAACTGCACGCGGTGATATTATCATGGCATAGTAAGAATTATTACGATTGTGGAGTAAAAAATTTGAGAACGGAGATTAATTTTTTCACTAAACTTTGTATTTGTAGCACTTTGCTGGCGAAAGAGGAATGCAGACAAAATTAATTGCGTTTCTATTGCAATAAACGTAGTCATAGATTTTTGTAGAAAACAAAACTTTTTGATTTTTGTCTATCACAATAATTAAAAATTTTGCCGTTTTTGGTGTACCAAATTATAGATTGGATTGCAATTTACTTGCAACATTCTCACTGACCCAGCTGTCCAAAATACCACTTTAATCCCATTGTTCTGTTCAGTGGCGCAACCAGGGGGAGGGGCCTAGGGAGCTTTAGCCCCCTTCTAGTCATCAAATCACTTGGAAAATTTAACCCTAAAATGCAAGCGTTTAAAGGTGTTTCAGACTTGACCTGTTAGTAAGGAGGATATAGGGGCTTCCCAACCTAATTTTTCAACTGGCATCCAAATCTCAGCAATTAAGGTCTTTCAAAATGCTCTAAATACTTTAGAAATGTGTTTCAAATGACACTAGAATATAAATTGTCCAGCAGTAGGGGGCTTTGCTACCAGATCTCTATGTTCTCTCTAGGCTGGAGACTCCGCTCTAGACCTCCATTTGTGACATCTTTGAGTTGCACCAGTGAACACGGCGCACGCTCAATTGTGTGAATTTTTGAATAAAAGAATCTGAACTTGTGGTGAAGCCCCTTCTCTCCTCTCTTAGCGTTGCAATAACATTTTTAGTGGGCAACACTGACGTTAATTACCTCGTCGGTGCCGTTGTAACACATTACTCATTATTGTCGTAAGTCGTTTAGCAGCGTTTCAACCAGTTTCTGAAACGGATGCGAGTTTTAAAATATAGCCTAACAATGGAAATGTCGGTAAATATTTCAGTTATAATCGGAGCAGTAAGGTGGCCCACGAGTGCCAACAACTATTTTTTGATTTTTAAAAGTATTTTTACGACAATTTTTAAAACCAAATTTAAAATCAAATTTAAAATCGATTTTAAAAATCAAATTTAATATCAATTTTAAAATGCATTTTAACCCGTGACCCATTCGTACCAAAACAATAGAACAAACTAAGATTTGGCCCATGGGTGCCCATTTTCGCTCAGCGACTAGCGGTTTCTAACAGAAGCTTTGGGATTGTGAAGTTCTAGGCTACCACTCTAACAGTGATATGAACTCAGTCCCTTCGTACGATACTGCATACCACTTTTAGTGTGGTAGTGTAGGACTTCACAATCCCATTACTTCTGTTAGAAACCGCTAGTCGTTGTAGCGAAAATGGGCACCCATGGGCCAAGTCTTAGTTTGTTCTATTGTTTTGGTACGAATGGGTCACGGATTAAAATGCATTTTAAAATTGATTTTAAAATGCATTTTAACCCGCGGCCCATTCTTGCCAAAGCAATAGAACAAAGTAAGACTTGGCCCAAGGCCATGAGTGCTAATTTTTGCTATACAGCGACTATAGCTAAGAGCTTCGTAATCCCATTGCTTCTGTTAGAAATTGCTAGTCGTTGTAGCGAAAATTAGCACTCATGGCCAAGTCTTAGTTTGTACTATTGTTTTGGCACGAATGGGTCACAGCTTGAATTGCATTTTAAAATCGATTTTAAATTTGATTTTAAATTTAATTTAAAATTGAAGTGAAAATACTTTTAAAAGTCCAAAGAAAGTTGTTGGCACTCGTGGGCCACGTTGTTGTTGAACTGCACTAAAATTGTTGTTTTTTCCTACGCCATATCGTTTCTGTTTGAACAAGCCACTTACGCATATAAAGCGTTTTCCCAAAACTTTTCCGAGATGTAATCTCGACAATGATATGCGTTTTCAAAAGCGAGGAAGAACTTGTATTCACTCAAGCGCTCGGTTGCTTCCTCAGTGCGGAAAGGAGGAAAGTTATTGGAAAAACACTTTCCATTCAGATGGACATCAAGACCAGCCTAAAAAAAATTTGCAAAAAAAGCAATTAAAAAGCTATCAAAAAAAATAATGCGTAAAACCTGCAATGATGATTTAAAAAAAGATCTTTGGCCACCATAAAATTTAGCGTTCTAAATTTAAGTTTTATGTGCAGATGAAATAGAATCATCAAGATTGTTCTTCTTTACCTAGTAGAAAGTAATTTTGATGCCAGATTAATTGGCAGTCTTTTCATTACTGCTCTTGTAAAAGCCAATTACCTTGAGTGATTTGACTAACAGTGTCATTTTTTATTCAAATTGATTAATAATCAATAACTGTAATGTACAGTAGATATCAAATGTTTTCTATTTTTCAACCCACAAGCGTTCCACTTTTCAAGCCACGGCGCTCTATTTTTCAACCCCTCCAATATTAGTAACGTTCTATTCATAGGCGTAGCCAGGATTTTTGATTGGGGGGCCCAAACCACAAATCACATGCAATGACGTCATCAAAAATTTTCAAAAAAGCAACTTTTTGTGGCGCAAAGATATCGTAGAATGGAAGATCTGAAGGCGTAGCCTGATGGCACTTAACCAGGATTTTGATAAAGGGAGAGGGCGAAAACTAATCGTTAAAAAGCGTAAATGTCTAACTTAGGAGACGTCTTGAGTAAGCTAGTGTACTCAAACGTATCGCAGACGGGGGTCTGGGGCGGAGCCCCCAGCCGCCGGTGGCTATGGGGGTCTGGGGGCAAAGCCCCCAGCCGCTGGGCGATTTTTGTAAGTTTTTGGAAAAAAAGCTATTTAAATCCTATTGGATCACATTTCGCACGAGTTTAGAGCCATTTCAAAGTACTAGATTTTTAACATTTCAATGCCAATCGAAAAAATTTAGTTGTTCAATCCTCCTTTTGCAATTAAATCCCAAAACACGTTTAGAATCTTGCATTATAGTAAAATTTTAATTGTAAGTGATTTGGTCTATAGATGGAGTAATGCACATTGCCTCCTGCAATACTTTAGCAGTAAATAGTAATCCTCTCGAAGATTTTCCTTCAAGATTTTTGTTTAGTCATGAAGTTTACCAGTTATAGGAGTACATGTACGGCCAAAGGGCCCAGGCCCCTTTACTTGAAATTCAGTAGTTTGTTCAATGAGCATTTTTCTTAGCTATTTTTTTTTTAAAGTATCTTGTGCAAAAAAAACTGGAGAGGTGCATGCAGGTGAATCGTTATTGAAAAATGGTACAATAGATGGTTGCGCTTACTAAACATGTTATTCCCGGGCCGGATTTACATTGCGCAGGGCCCTTGGCAATTTGGGGATTTTTGCAACATCTTCCTGTTAGATATAAATGAAGACCAAAAAAAGTCCTACTGTCTGAGGGCAGGGATCTGGCACTGAGCCATATGGCAAATACGGCGCTGGTTATTGTATTAAGTTCATAAAAAGTTTAGATGAGGGCCTGAGGTAGCAACTTTTAGGACAAAAACTCTTGATTTTACCCTGGTTACACGTTTAAATTGGTAGGAAAAATTGAATTAAGGGGGTGCGCCGGGCCCCCTGGTCGTCAATATTATTTATTGCTAATTACTGTTGTATGCGTGTACTGATGATGTACGCAAAGATGCAAAAAGAAACTGAAAATAAAGAAACAAATCTTTTTTGACAAATTTTTGTCATTGGTGGCATTTTGATTAAGGGGGCCCGGGTCTCCGCGGCCACCCCCTAGCTACGCCAATGATTTTAAGACAAGATCGCCTCCCTAATAAGTTCTTTCATAAAAAAAATCATTTAAATTAAAATAACTTTTTTTCCAAAACGAGGAGAACTCGAGTCAAGTCACTTGACAGTTTTTTGAAACGTCCAAGAATTGCATGACATTATTATGACGTGGACATGTGGTCCTTATTATTATTGCTTACTTTGTACGCTTAAATCCTAAATTAAAAAAACTGCATTTCCGGACAGGGACAACATACTGGCTATGCTCTCTTTATATTTATCATTGGTAGCATTTCAATTGGGAGGTTTGCATTACTGCCTGTGTTATACCATTAAGTTTATAATAACGTTAAACGAGGGCCTGGGGTGGCAACTTTTAGGTCAAAACTCTTAGATTTCTCACAGCTAGGTTTTGCATATGAATATTGTTAAAAAATTGAGTTAATGGGCCCCTGGCCCAGGACCCTTGGTAGTCAGTTAGGGGACTCGGGGCTACCTGGTTGCCAGTTAAAGGCCCCGGGGCCCCTTGGTTGTCGGTTAGGTCCCGGGGCCCCTGGTTGTTGGTTAGGGGCCCCAGGGCCCTCTTGTTGTTAGTTAGAAGCCCCGGGGCCCACTGGTTGTTGGTTAGGGGCCCTGGGGACCCTGGTTGTCAATTAGGCACTACAGGGCCCACTGGTTGTTGGTTAGGGGCCCCGAGCCCCCTGGTTGTTGATTAGGGGCCCCCTGGTTGTCGGTTGAGGGCCGTGGAGCTCCCTCGTTGTCGGTTAGGGGTCCCAGAGCTCCCTCGCTGTGAATCAGGGCCCTGGTAATGAATTAATGGCCCCAAGGCTCTCTGTTTGTCAATTAAGGGCCCCCTGATTGTTGGTTAGGGGCCCCTGGCTCCCTGGTTGTCGGTAATGGGTCCCTTGGTTGTTGGTTAGGGGCCCTGGGGCCCCCTGGTTTTCAGTTATGGGTCCCGGGTCCCCCTTGTTGTCGGTTAAGGGCCCCAGGGCCCCTTAGTTGTTAGTAAGGGCCCCCTGGTTGTTAGCTAGGGGCCCTGGGACTCCCTTGTTGCCATTAATATTATTGTTATTACTGTTATGTGTGTAGTTACTGAAAAAAAACTGCAACTAAACTTCGCTAGGCTATGTTGTCATAATTTTTTGTCGTTAGTGGTATTTTGATTGGGGAAGGCCCGGGCCCCCTGGGCCCCCCCTGGCTACGCCTATGGTTTTATTAGAGATGGAGTTCAATTACAGGGTGGTGCTCTATTTTTCGACTAACTGGTCAGATTTTCGGGAAGATAAATTTAATTAAGGAAAAGAAAAAACACGTGTTCAAATCGTGACCAATGCGTGGTATGTTGCTTCAGAAAACTGAAAGCACCGGAGGCTACAAAGTGGATTAAAAGAGCAATTGTCTTCTATTACCAGTACATTCATCCTGTTTGTACTGGGGTTGATATATCAGAACATTATTCTGAGCAATTATTATTTTGTGATGTAGAAAACCTTAGATTATTAATTAGCATTATGAACGTCAAAGTGGCGGTCAATTAGTGGTGGTGTTCAATTAGAGGGTGGCGCTCTATTTTTCAATTCTTCCCCTATAGTGGCGTTCTATTAGAGGTGGCACTCAAATACAGGCTTTACGGTATTTCACTGCAAACTAGAAGCAAACGGTCACCAAAGACGGTGGAGGTTTCATACTGTCCCTTTCGATGTTGAACGTCAAGAACGAAAGCGAAGAATATTAAGTTTTATAGTCGTTTTTTGGCCTGACCAGGAATTGATCTATCAAAATTTTCTGTTTCAGTAGCTGTGACGCTTTATCCGCTCGACTACACTGCTCGGTTAATTCAATATACTATACAAAGTAGTAAACTACTAAAAAAAGTGATGAACTACCCTTTTGTATGTGACGTCATGCGGGTTTGAAACCAGAAAATAATGCGAAGAATCTGTACCGGCAATCGGAAAAGTTGATGTGAAATTTGTAACACGTACCAAAACCAGTCTTTCAATGTAGGCTATCCGTTCTTGAACACCGTTAGTCTCATGGCAGTTGCTTACGAGAGCCAACGCTAGGTATCGCTTTTGAGGTAAAATGTCTTTTACTTTAAGATAAAATTGAACAAAACGTCTTCCAATCGGATATGACTCTCGGTGGAGAATTTCCGCATAAGGAGTAAAAAACTCCGAATCTCTCCTAAGGAAAGAAAAAACGCTGCTTATGTGACGTCATCGAGGCTGTGCATTATTTTAGATGTCTACAGGAATTACAGAAAAACTTTTTAAGTAAACTTTTAAAAAGCAAAAAACGCGTTTCTAAATAAAATGCGCTTAAAAAAAGCATTCTGGGCAAGTTTTTCACTGTTGACCAAAATGTTGGCAAAGGCCTACATTGCATTCTCACTCAAATTAAACTTTCTACGTCTCGCTGTTTTCAACATATTGCCATTCTAAATTAACAATTTTTCTCTTGCTTCAGTGTTGCCATTTTGCGGGTATTGTGACAGAAGAATAACTTTCGTCAAGCTAGCTTGAATTTACTTGAAAAGCAGCTTGTTTACAATTCTGGTTTTTTACTTTGTTGTGACAACAACATTGCCAAAAACACTTATTGAGGGTTACCAACATCCAGTAACTTTTTGAAACTTTGGTTGTAGTTGGCAACCCTAGCAAAATTTCTTAGGGAAAAAAGCTTTTCTACGGATAAATCTAAATTGCCATATCTTGCGAATGTAAGGTTGTAGAAAGCTTAAATTTGGTGAAGTTAGTCCTCAGATCTGTTTAAATTATTTGAGAGAAGACCGAGCAAAAAATTTTTTCAGCCTGATAGCCCTTGTAAGGATCTGCAATTTAATAATAATTTTGAATTGTTCGAAACCTTTCTATAGACAAAAGTGTCGCAAAAGATTATAACTTTTTGGAAATTTTGATACGAGGGTCATTCCATAAATAAGGTAAATTTTTTAGTACAAGGACTTACAATTCAGATAGAAGCTTAATTTTTTTTTTTTTTTATTCATATGGATGAAATTTCTTTTGCTAATAAAAATGAAAAGTTTAAGAGTTTTGGTAATAAACAAAAATGTCTGATAAAAAACTGCTCCAGGATTGAAGAGAGGGCAGTTATCAAGTTTTTAGTCGCAGAAGGGTGCAAAGCTGTGGAAATTCATAGGAGAATGTCAGCTGTGTATGCAAGCCCCACTCACCAAAGTTTCAGTTCTTGAGAAGCTTTGTAAACAGTGCCAACTACTGTGAACTGCCAAAACAGGTCAAAAAAGACATAAGGAACAAACGCAAGGGTCATCAGTCGAAAGCAGTCACCTTGAGTTATGACAAAGCAAGGCCTCACACAGCAGCCCAAACGGTGCAGATTATCTACAACCTGGGCTGGGAACTGCTCCCTCATCCCCATTACAACCAAGACCTTGCCCTTTCAACTTTCACCTGTTTGGTCCCTTGAAAGACTTCACGAGAGTCACAAAGTTTGAAAGTGAGGATGAAGAAAAAAGTGTTGTGAGCGACTGGCTGAGACACCAGTCTAAAGATTTTTATGCTCAGGGAATTCGGAAGCTTGTGCACAAATGGAAAAAATGTGTGAAATTAATGGGAGACTATGCTAAAAAAAAAAAAAAATTAAGCTTCTATCTGAATTATAACTTCTTATACCGAAAAATTCGCCTTATTTATTGAATGACCCTCGTAAATTGGTTTTTGTTCTCTATCTCGCAGCACACTTCATGAATTAATGCTAGTATCACTAAATATTTACCTGTGGGTCATTGTTGCGTTGAAGTAATTGTCAGGAATATCCTTTAATTTCAAATATGCATTATAATCACGAGTAGTTAGCGGCGATTCCCGACACCACCAAACATAGACTTGGTTTCGCTTTCTAAAACATACAATTTTGGAAGTTGAAATAGTTAAACAAACCAAATTAATCTACATTATTTCACATAAATCTTGAGAGACAAACCCGGGTTTCGGGTGGCAGAAAATAGCAAAAACAACACGTGTAGAGTTCTGGAAAACCCTTGTTGGAAACACTGTATAGGCTTAGCTAATGTCTGACCAAAATTAATCACACAGTGCTACATTTTTGGAAGTTTGCTTGCAAGAATTTTGTCAGCGGCTGGAATCACATACTTGTCTTGAGCGTTCTTGCTTACTTGTACCTTCTTTGCGTACCTCTGGGGTGGGGTGGGGGCAATAACAGCAAGCAAATAAGGATTGCTAGTGCTGGTTGGTATGAGATAGCCAGTAACCAAGCGATAACGTTGAATTAATACTGCAACCAGGTGACTTACATGGGCTGAACGCTCCTAGGCAAGGCAAGCATACTCGGCCGCGGAGAAAGACAATGCCGAGGCAGAAGTTATGCAATAATAACTTGTGATGCAATAATAGTAATTATTGTGAACTAATGTAATCGTGCTGATGCATCTGAATTTTTTTCAGAGTTGCAAAGTGATTCGATTTTGTTTTTATGGCTGCCAAAACAAAAGACACTTATCCAGCCCGACTATAAAGCTCAAAATTTTGTCCATCTTGATCCTGAACCAACTTACAATTAATTTTGGTTAAACATATCGCAAAATGCTTTCTTAAGTTTTTCTTCGCAAAATGCATTCTTAAGTTTTTCACCTTTTGTGAAAAACGAAGGGATTTTATGATTTGTTTAACCAGAATGCGAGCTTTGCACTATTCCGTTGTCATGAATCAAGAATTTATTGTCTAAAAAGACAAAGCTTTCAATTTTCAGAACAGTTTTTGTCCCTATGCTCATTTCTCACCTATAGTTATGAATCTCGGATAATGACCGAAAGAGTGCGTTTGAAGTGCAGGCGTACGAAATGAGGTTTTCACAAAGAACCGAAGGAGTTATATAATTATTTAACAAGGTGCGTAGCTCTGTGATTCGAAAACCTCTAAACACCGAGCTGTTCCTTTTCCGAATTGAAAGATTTCAGCTTAGATAGTTTGGCCATGTAAGCAGAATACTTCAGGAAAGACTCCCCAAACAAGCTGTATGCGCCAATGCAAATAAGAAAAGACCTATTGGACGACCAAGAAATAAATGGATCAATTACGTTGAGGATCTTGGATGGAATCGTTTGGTTCTTCACCCAAGCGAAATAATGAAGGTGATGGAAGATCGTGAAGTGTAGGGGCCTAATCTCGCGCTGCTGCCCCCGCCACCCTCAGGAAAAAACGGCAATGAAGAAAGAAGAAGTTTTTCACCTTACATTAAGAACGGGAAATTTATTTTTACTCCTACAATGAATAACCACTGCATCGCTTTTCTCGATCAGACTGCGGTTCGTAGTAATGCGGCATTGCCCACAAACACCTTCGGAAAATGTTTTCGGATAATAAGTTCCTCCATCTGTCCAAAGAAGTATCGTCGGCACTCTGAAAAGCAAAAAATATCAAAAATACCATTCATCCTAATTTAGAATACAAAGAAGATCAGGAATACAAATAAGAGATCAGGCATAATTCATTCTAATTTTTAGGATTTAGCAGAAATATTTTCCTCAAAATACTGTAGTTAACAAGCTAAGGATGAACCTATTTGCGAATCCCAAACCCAATTACACAGTTTTATTTTGCACAAGCAATAAGGTAATGGTCAACATACCCTAGTCCCACCAAGATGTCTTGTTAGGAAAGAGATTTGTGGTTGTAGATCAAAGATATCAAGTACAATAAATTTAACAGTTATGTTGGATGCACTAACTTTTGTGCAGTACAGTATATTTTGGTAAATTGATCGAAAGAGTTGTTTTGAACAAACTCAACTTAAAATTCTAAGCGTACGACCGCATCCTTAGTTTACTTTAACCAGCAGAAAGCTTGTAACGATGCAAGGCGGTAAGTTGGGCATGTCAAATTTCTGTTTAAAATAAATTGAAAATACGGTAATAAGCATATGATTCTACGCACAGTGTAGACCAAGCCGAAGAGGAAACTGCTTAAGCAATGCACTCACCTTTTTTTAATGTCACGATTCTTAATAGTAGAATTTCTTTGTAATTGTTTCGTTGACGATTTCAATGGCGTGAATTGCGATTCTGAAAACGATCACATTTTTAGCGACTTTGAAACCGCATCAGCACATGCTTCACAGATCCACACAAGGATTATTTATAGTGCATTATATTGGTATGATTATACAGTAATTTCAGCTGTCATTCTGTTTGCATAAAACACGCTGCTGTGACTTATGTGGTTGGTGTTTTTATTTAGGATTTAGATTCAATAACTTCAACTAAAGCACATTTTAACGTGCTCGTCGGTTCTATAAGTTTGTGTCAAGTTTATAATTACCGTAATTATTGATGTGACAACAGCTTGTAATATGGTTACGCGGTATGCCGGGCGTATCAAATTTCTGTTTAAAGTTAAAATACTCTAGTACGCTTACAATTTTATACACAGTGTGTACCATAGGCCACAACCTGTCGTCAGTTGGGAGCTAGCAACAAAGACATGTCGCACATCTCGTCAGTTGGGAGCTAGCAACAAGGACACATCTGAATCCATACGATAGAAAAAAATTAATTGAATGATAATCCCTACGTGGAATACACTCTTTTTGTATAAGAACCAGTAAATTTTGATTTAAGACTGGCTGTTCTTAATTTTTTGCCAATTTTCACCCTCATTTGTTCTTAATTTGTTCTTAAATTTTGAGAGCACTGATTTCAGTTTTAGCAACCGTATTTGTATAACTGTTGAATTCCGAATGCTCAATCAGCTTGATAAGCACTTTTTTGCTGTATCGTAAAATTACAAAAGTTCAATTTGAACATCAGCCAAAATTTTTCTCAACTGCTGCGTATAGTACGCAATAGCACTTGATATTCTCGAAATCTTTGTAATTGAGCTTGCAAATACAAACTAGCAAATCACTAAAATTTCGTCGTTTTGAGTCGGTACAGAATTTAGTTTCTCTTATGATTTGACATGTATTCTTTTTCGTTTGATCTTAATTTTTTTTTGCTCGTAAGGCTGGCATTGTTCTTAGTTTGTTCTTAACTTTTGAGCAAAATGTTTCTTAACTTTTGAGCAAAAGCCTCATGTTTTTATAAAAATGTTCTTACAGAAAAAGAGGGTAGCCCAAAATTCTTGCATTGAAACTCGCAGCAATTCAATGAACAAATGAACAGATGAACAAAACTATTTGAAAAACTACCTTGAATAATTTAGGCTCTAATAATTTTGCGCAGGTTTGTACGTCAGGCTGAGTTTTATTGCGTCGGATACGGGCTCAGGCCGAAGGTTGACAAACTTTGTGGGCTTAATTCGGACTTGATTCATACGGTAATTGTGTTTAGATGCTGCACAAACAAATATTAGCAATCCCGGTACACTGAGGCGCGAAAAGCAGCAACTTTGGCAGTAAAGAAATCCAAGGAGAAGTCATGGGAAGAGTTTGGTCGTCGGTTGCATTCCAGCTAATTCTCGGCAAACAAAGTATTTTGGCACGCCATCCGCCGTTTACGTGACAAAAGATCGATTGTCACTTATTATATCAAGGATTCTGCGGGTAACATTCTCATGAATGAGAATGATATCCTTTCTCGATGGAGAGAATACTTTGAAGATCTTTTGAATCCTGTAAAGAATTCGACTCGTGACACACACGAAGTGACACATCTAGGAGAAGAGGAAGTTTTCACTGCAGCAGAAGTGGCAACGGCTATTAAAGAGATAAAGTCTGGAAAAGCTGCTGGTGAAGATGAAATCAGACCCGAGATGTTGAAAGCGCTGCCTGGAGAAGGAATTTTCTGGTTAACGCGAGTGTGTCAAGTTGCGTGGAAGTTTGGCAAAACACCTAGAGATTGGCAAACAGGTATGATTATTCCGATATTCAAGAAAGGAAATCGCAAGCAATGTACAAACTACAGAGGGATATCCCTCCCTAGTTTGCCAGGAAAAGTATACGCCAACCATCTTGAAAGGAAATGCCAAGACATAGTGGAATCAAAACGGAATGATGGCTAGTGCGGTTTTCGTTCAGGTCGCAGCAACACCACGGACAGAGGTGGGCAGCACCGAGTACAAAAGTACCGCGGTACTTTTTTAGTACCGATACCGACGGTACTTTTTCAAAAAGTATTCGGTATTTTCAGTTTTTTGTTATCATCTTTCGATTGAAAATCAAACTATCTTTCTATTCGGAATAAAGCGAATAAATTTTGAACTCCGGGTTATACTATTACGGTTCGCTCCAAAGAAAGGTTCAAAATGTGCTTGCCAACAATGAGTATGTAATTGTAACATCTCTGCATCCGCATTTTTCGTATTATCTATGACAACGATCAAAGACCAACAAGATGAAACTTCTTTGTGTATAGAGGAATGCAGCAAACCGTCAAAGCCAAAGTAGTTAACTTGCTACAAGAGAAGTTAAAGTGCAAGATGCTTCTGATAAGAGCAGCGATATGAACGAAAGTGAACATTCGGACGAACTTTTTGATTTTTATACAAAACAAGCAATAATACTTGCCAAGACAGTGCTACAAAGATTTTTGAAAGTTTCGTAGATCAAAAGCCTCAAGGCAAGTTAGTTCATCTAGAGTCTAACTTTAAAAATGATACGCTGAAAATGTCTTTGTTTGATATAAATATAACACTGAACTGCCTTCAAATGCAGCGGCTGAAAGAGTGTTTTCTGCAGGGAAAGACATATTAACTTTATTTTACACGGGTATTTGACTAACGGTATATTTTACGCGGGTAACAAAAATGTTCCCCCTATCTAACTCCTAAACCAAAAGTCATGGGAACGCCAAATTTGATATGCGGGGTGCTATTAACCAACACTTTTTTGGAAAAAGTGGGATTGAGTTTATGACGTTATAGCCATATTTTTGAAAAATGACGTCATTTTTCGATGACGTTACAGGCGGTTCAAATTTTATGCATAAATTGGTTTATCGATGCTCAATCATACAATGCGTATAAGTCAAGTTGGTTACATCACAAAACAGCTTATGACCTCATTTAACTTAAATATTGTCAAAAACATAGGCAGATTTTGAAAAGAGATTTCGGGACAACTCAAAATTGGTGAACTTTCCGCTATCTTAGCAACTTGAAATTTTTAGGAGTTATTTGCGATAAAATTTGATTCAAAGTCAAGTTGATTTGAAAAAAAATCTTTTTTCCGAAGTGATTCATCACAAAAAAAAAACGAAAAGGAGGACAAAAATGTCCTCGTATAAAATAGGTTTAAAACCAAAAAGAGTCGGTTTAAGTGACAAATTGACGATTATTTTGAGATGTTGATTTTTCTAAAAATGAATGGTTGTGCTCGTAATTTTGGTTTGTCGTGCTTTTTTAACTATAAATTACAAATTTTTTACAACAAACGTTCTTCAAAGATTCTGAGACAATTAAGTTAAATCACCACAAGGTATCGGTACCGAGTACCGATACCGTGGTACTTTTTGAAAATAGTACCGGTACCGACGGTACTTTTTTCAAGTAAATACCTGTACCGGTACCGCGGTACTTATAGAAAGTACCGTGCCCACCTCTGACTACGGACCAGATCTCCACTCTGAAGCAAATCTTCGAGAAATCTTGGGAGTATGGCAAAGATCTCTTTGCATGCTTTGTCGATCTTAAAAAAGCATATGACCGAGTTCCTCGGGATAAACATTGGAAGGTTTTGTGGGAGTATGGCGTAAATGGTCAGTTATTACGCGCCATCAAGTCATTCTACTGCCGACCGTAGGTTTGTGTTTGGGTAAATGGCTAGCTATCAAAGCCGTTCCATGTGGGCGTTGGACTCCGGCAAGGGTGAGTTTTGTAACTTTTGTTACCTCTCCTTTTCATTGTTTACACGAATTGGATCGACAAATGCAGCCTAGCTGAGGAGTGTGCCACGATTGGAAATTGCAAAATTAGTCGTCTGCTATTCGCTGATGATTTGGTTCCGCTTTCTTCCACAGAATCTGGACTCCAGGGCGCAGTAACTAGCTTTGCAGATGCATGAAACACCGCCGGAATGAAAATAAGCACGGCCAAAACTGAGGTACTTCACCTTTCAAGAAACCCTGATCACTGCTCGTTTCAAGTGAATGGAGCGACACTGAAGCAGGTAGAAAAGTTCAAGTATCTTGGGGTTGTATTCACGAGAGACGGAAGGCAAGACGAAGAACTCGATACCCGAATAAGCAAGGCTAGTGCGGTAATGCGAGCTTTGCACTATTCCGTTGTCATGAAACGAGAATTGTCGAAAAAGACAAAGTTTTCAATTTTCAAAGCAGCTAGTTTTTGTCCTTATTTCACTTATGGTCGTGAATCTTGGGTTTTATGACCGAAAGAGAGCGATTAAAAGTGCAAGCGTCCGAAATGAGGTTTTTACGAAGAATCGAAGGAGTTACATTATTTAATAAGGGTGCGTTGCTCTGAGATTCGAAAATATCTAAACACCGAGCGGTTACTTTTCCGAATTGAAAGATCTCAGCTTAGATGGTTTGGCCATGTAAGCAGAATGCCACAGGGAAGACTCTCCAATCAAGCTTTACTTCTAAAAGTAAATGAAAAAAGACCTATAGGACGACCTAAAATTAAATGGATCAAGTACATTGAGGATCTTGGATGGAATCGCTTGGTTCTTCACCCAAGCGAAATGATGGAAGTAATGGAAGACCTTGATGTGTGGAAGCTTAATCTCGAGTTGCTGTCCCCGCAACCCTCACGAAAAAACGGCCGATGAAGAAAGAAGAAAAAAAAAATCAAAATAACTTTGTAACGCTGAAGACTTCATTGAAGCATCAAAAGATTACAGTAAACAATTATTATCAATGCGTCACACTTTAGCGGACGTATGTTTTATTCAGTCCTTGTGAGTGCATGAAAGTATACCGTATATAATGCTTTTTTAACTTAAACTAAATTTTCACTTTTTTGGCCTTGTTCGCGATTCTTATTATTTTCTGAGTTCGGGCCTATAGTACTCGACCCGTTTAAAACTCTGATTGTGAGTGACCAATTGAACACTAAAACCCGTTTAAAGTACCGGCAGCTGAAATTGGTAGTTTGGAGTTTAATGCGGATTTCTCAGCGACAAGAAGCAAAACAAAGTAGACAAATGCAATGACGCATCCAGCAACTAGAACCGTCTTGAGTCGTAAAAACCGATCCATTCCAAATTCTAAAGTAAAAAGTAAAGAAACGAACGATGCCATAAGTACTATAAAATCTAAGGACTAAAATCAAACCGGCATGTTGGTCGAAGTTTGTCTCTAGTACGGGAAATTTGACGTTCAAATCTCAAGCCAGTAAAATCGGTCACAATTCTGCAAACGGCCGTCACCGCTGCGACATTTCTTCGAAAGGAGCTGCGTTGCCCGGCTGCAGGCGCGAAAGAAGATGAATCCGGTCCAAGACAGGGAGGTCGCCGAGTGTTGCACCAGCTCGTCAATCGGAATAAATCTTTTATTCATATAAATGTAAACATCGTGCATGAAAAAATTAACTTTTTTGCTTCTACAGCCGCACAGAGTTGTAAGTCTGGCCGGGCTTTTAGGGTCGGGTTTGGGCTGTTGGGTTCGGGCTTGAGATCGACAACATATCGGGCTTAATTTGGGCTTGACATTCGTATTTGCCTAGTGTTTTAGCCTTTTAGGTGCTACAAAAACGCAACTGTGAGACTTTGAATGACGACTTAGTTTAAGCATTCTACGATAATTATTGCCGAAATTATTATTATTATTATTACGTCACAATTTATCAGCAGTAAATAGTTTTGTTTTAACAGCATTCGAGCAATGTAAACATACACATTTTTTAGACATAACTAAACTTTTGGGCTTTTTTGGGCCTGGTTTGGCTTCAAAATACTTTTCCTGTTTAGGTCGGGTTCGAGTCAGGTTCGGGTCGGGTTCGGGCCTGTACTTGTCGGCCGGATTACAACTCTGCTATACAGCACGAACAAACAGCGAAACGACAACATTCTCAAAGAGATATTACTCGAAATCGGTTTTATTAAAGAAATGAAAACTACTTGAGGTAATAAAGAGGTGCCCCTAACCTTTTTCCACAATTCCTTTTATTCGCGATAATACGGTTTAATTTGCTTGACTCCGTATTATTGGCAACTCTGCATTTTGCAATTTTGTGACATTGCAAAAGACATAATTTTGCAAAATTTCTCGCAGACTAAGAAGCGCGATTACTCTCTGGTAGCCAGGGTGTCGAATCGTTTCAAATAACGGTTCGGGTTCAGGTTTAGCTCCTGCTCAAAATATTTTAGCGGTTCAGGTTTGGTTCGGGTTCACTTGAGCACTATTTTCGAGGTTCAGGTTTGGTTCAGGTTCACTCAAGTAAAACATTACTGGTTCAGGTTCGGTTCGGGTTCATTGACTTAAAATTTAACTGTCGTTATTCGTTTCGTCCAAAAAAAAAAGGAGAAATTGCTGATCCTGTTGATGATCACCGCAGCTCCTATTGTGCGTGTACCAGCGCCAGCGGCATCCGGATATGGAAAAATATATTCTTACTTCTGTTAGGGGTTCAGGTTCGGTTTGGGTTCACTTGAGCACAATTTTGAGGGTTCAGGTTTGGTTCAGGTTCACTGAAGTAAAATTTTGCTGGTTCAGGTTCGGTTCGGGTTCACCAAAATGAAACGGTTCATTCGGGTTTACGGTTCAGGTTCGGTTCGACACCCTGCTGGTAGCAGTAAGTAGCCTATAACCAAATCTGAAAACTTGGCTTCTGCTACTGGAACCTGTAGACCAAGACTGCCTGTACTGACCTACAGTAAGCCTTTTATGATGTCACAAAATTGCGAAATGCCAGGTCGCCAATGATAAATGGAGTCAAACGAATTAAATCGTATTTTGGTAAATAATGAAAATTGTGGAAAAAAGGTTTGGGGTACCTCAGTATCACCTCAAGCAGTTCTCATTTCTTCAATAAAACCGATTACGAGCAGCATCTCGTTAAGAGTAAAAACCGAGTAAACCACGAAAAAATGATTTAATACCAGAGCACAGGATTGGTGGAAGCAGAAAGTGGAAGTGCAAAAAGAGAACCCCTTCCGCTCCATCTTGGTTATTTTTAGTAAATGCTGTAAACCTCACTACGTTGCTTTTTTTACTCGCATACATAAAATTTATCCAAATAAAATTATAAAAAACCTAAAGATTTTTTTAATCGTTTTTATATATTATCGGTTTTTTAGTAATTTTATGCTTTCTAAAAGATTTGAAATTTTTTCACGTTTTTTTTTTGTGATTTTATTGTCTAATCCGCTCTGACTATATTGAGTCTTGATGTTAGACAAACAGTATAGTAAGGCTTGGTCTAAAGTTGCATTAAATTGCAGAAGTAATCAATGTAGTCTATAATGATCCACAGAGAATTTTCCAAACGTTTCGCTTCGCCGAATTCTTTGATTTGTGAAAAGTATTGGAAATTTTGTTGGAATTTTTCATAATTTTCGTTCTAAAATTTTCACAAATTAGAAGACTTGGGAAAGTCTCGATGGAGACAAGGCCTAACAAATAATACTCAAACTCACTATTTTTTCCACATTTGATCCGGTTTGTTCCAATTCACATTCCAGTTTTTTTGTTGTTTTTTTTTTTTTGCAAAATACTATATCAATGATTTTCTTTCTTTTTTTCAGAACATGACTATTCTTTCGATTAACTCAGAAAATCTAACAACTCGCTTAAAAATTTCCTGTACTAGAATGAAAAATTTTCTGTACTGAATAAAAATTACCATTTAGACAAGGAAACAGCAATTAGGTGTTGTCAAGAGATAATGTAGGATGTCTCTGTGAACTGTTAAATTAGTTCTGCTTATTTTACTTCAGAAATAATTTAACTTTCGAAAAATGTCTTCATTTTTAGAAAGTTATCCATCCGGAGAAGCATAAAACACGATTATGATTAAATATTATAGTCATTGTACTGTAGGGACCACAATCACATCACTTAATTTGCTTAGAAAAAAATAACACAGTCGTCAGATTCAGAATTTTACCCAAACTTGAGATATTTTTCAGCACCAATTGGGATTTTTTCGGGATTTTTGTATTAAAAAAACCAAGATTTTTTCAGGATAATTGGTTTTTTTTGGGGGGGATTTCCGCCTTTTTCGGAAACTGAAACCAAACAGAAATAAATTGCCCTCCTAATACCGAATGAATGCGGAAAAAGATTCAAATTCACCGACAGATTTTTATTTAATTACTTTTTCAATTTTTTTTCCTTTTTAGCCAAGTTGTGTTCAATTACGACTAAAGTATATTTTTTGTCTTCACTTGAATTCAGGCAGTTTAAAAATCAGTTAAACTCCTTCGGATTTTTCTTCGGAAAAGACAATTAAAGAGACTCGTAACCAAAGTGGTGAATAGCCCGTTTTTGCGGTTTTGATATAATCTGATGTTTTTTCTCTAAAAATCTGATGTTTTTTTGAAAAGCACTCGCTAGCACCACTTGCGGAAACGCGTCTGCAGTGTCTATAGAGCTCTGGTAACGATAGATTTCCTATGTTATGCTCCACTCAAAGAAGCCGTGGATGCCTGACAGGTGTCTGCAGCGTTTAGCCTATATGAAAGAAAAAGCTTATATGTAGTCAACTATGCTGAAAGTCATCTCCAATTTTACTATTGGCCTTAGTGCTTTCATCCAACCCGGTAATTCCCGATCAATTTTCGCCGGAGTGATATTTCATTTTAAATGTCAATACAAGTTTTGATTTGAAATCTCTTTTATTAGCCTCTCGAGCGTAATGCATATAAAACGAGACAGCGAAGATCTAGGTCCTTACTCCTAGTACCAAGACATTAACAATATCAAAAGCAACGAGGCGCGAATACCCAAAACAGAAAGAAAATTGACAAAAAAACGAGCAATATTTTTCAGTTGGCGCGATTGATCACTGATTAAGCGCGTAATTATCAACTTTTTCTTGATCAAGTCAAATTAAAAAAAGGAAAAAGGAAAACCGAAATTTCAAAAGAACACTAAATCATTTTTAATAATACCGGTATATTAAGAACAATGCAATAAAAAATTAATGGACATAGTAAGCTATAAACAGCAGAGGCACAACCATTGAACTTATCATGCACAACACTGTCAACATAGCCCATAAACATTTTTTTCTGGAATCGACTTTCGTCTTTTATATCCCACGTGACTCTTCTAGCACTACAACTAATGAACGTGGAAAAGCAAAGTAATGCAAACTGACCATACTATAATAGAATTATTAAAATGTTTAATATTTCGAAAATAATAATCACAAAAATATGAACACCAATATATACACCCGAGCTCACGAATAATTTATAAGAGCATGCATGCATTAGACAGCTGTTTTGCCTATATCAAGGCGCCGTTTCATCGGATGTTGAACCAATACTGCCACTTGTGGTCATTGCGCAGTTGAAAACACGCTTCTGTTTATTTTTTATTCAACTAAAACATGTGTATCCGGTTTGGGTCCAAGCAATCTGCATATTCTGTGCCGTACCACCATGTCTCCAACGACTGTATTGATTTAGGTGTTTCAAAGCTATTTTTGTTTAGTTTTTTGCAAACATCGCAAAACCCAATCGGAGTCGTTTTTAGAAACGCTTTATAAGGAAAAAGTTTTGAAATGTTCTTGATGATTTCTTTCGAATCCTCGCTTTCTTCTAGAACTTTGCGCCAGCGAAAATATTCCATGTACGCGTCGTCATGTTTGTCCAAATAGTTGATATACTCCACAAGTTTTTTGATGCTGTCATAATCATCTACGTGTATGTACGAATGAGAAGGAGCTATTTGTTTGAAGTCCTCTTTAGTTGCTCCTCTGACAATAGGAACTAAACCGCTGCAATACAAATGATCAGTCAAATAGACTTTATGAATTTGTCTGATTGTTGGTTTACGCCAGGACTGCTCAACCTTTTACTGACCATGGGCCAATTTTTTCGACTGAATGTTTTCGCGGGCCGTATTTATTTTGCTGTAATGTCCGAAACCAATGTTTTTGTTTTTATTGTGGTAAAATTACACAGGCGTAATTAATTAATCAATCCTTTATTAAAGCTGTTCTAAATTACTTCTTTTTGGATAATATAATCACAGTGCATTTCTGTCCAACTATCTTTGAAATTATACTTGCTTCAAGGTAAGAATTACCTTTTCTGTCGATAAATGAAACCATTTTATGTCAGATCTTTGCGAACTTATGGTTCAAACGAAAAAAATACTGGTTTTGATCGACTTCAGTTTTTATATTGATAACAAAAGCGAAACAACACTAAATTCAGGCACACAATTCGGATTTTGCAACTGGGAATGGGACCTCAAATGAAGCAAGAGCTAAAAAATGTTTTCTGATCGAAAAAGATTTAAGGCACATATACAGGATTGTAAATTTTGCGGTGAATTTTCCGAGTGGCTTGGATAAGGGGGAGGCTTCCGCTAAGAAGGAGGTGTTTAGCTTTTCTGGTTGCGCTACTGAATAATGAATACATTCATATATTTACATTATGAATATAATTCGATCTAATTAGTAAAACAGGCAAAGCAGCAAATAAATTCAGCACTTTTTTCGATTTTTTTTTTTTTTTGTTTATTAGTTCAATCTTATTCTTCAGAAGCGAAAACTTTTGTACTTCAAACCTGTTGGGTTGGCGGCACAACCAAGTCATAAAGCGCCGTTACGCATTATAGTTCGTTATGCCGTACAGCGATTGAGCATAATTATATGTAGCTCCTTGATCGGATTTGCAAATTGGTCAGGTCAAGCACTCTAGTTGGATACGAAAGATACCACAAGTGGCAATGTTCGTGCAGTCTTTAAGACTCTGTCTTTAAGCAAACCAGTACACTTTGTTTGCTGCTAATAAAGGGACAAATCCCGAATCGGCGGGCCGTACAGCGATTGGGAATATATATAAATATATAACAACAAGTGGGCAACTAATTTCACTATTTATTGCCGGGCCACTTTTGAGGGCTTTTCCGACCGCGGGTTGCGCACCCTGGCTGCACGCAATGGAATAATCAAGGCATGTTCAGAATTATCATAATTTTAGGGTAAAAACTTAGATAAACTTCTACTGATTAAACATGCGTAAGCGGGTTAGGAGTAAAGTTTAATTTTTCTTTTTTTTTGTTAATTTTGTGTATGTACTAATGAAAAAAATTTGAAAAGAAGACTTCGAGTAAAATCAACAAGATTTTCAATAGATTAAACTGGATTGGAATTTACTTACTAAACCCTTATTGACCAAACTGTTCCAGAGATATTCAGGTTCAAACACATTGTTTTTGTCCCCAGTTTTAGCATAGTTCAACGACTTTAGTGGGCAGCACTGACGTTAATTGTTTCGTCAGTGACTCAGTGCCGTCATTGCGAATCGCTTTTCACGGCATTTGATCGTCTAACAGCATACTTATCAGTTTAGACCATGAAAAGCAGATGCGCGTTTGACAGTATAGCCAAAACAACTAGATGGGAGCTTGCTGAGAAGCAATCTTGGTGAACGACTGACGTATGTCGAACAACGAGATTCTCAAAAAAAACTTTCGCTTTCCCGTTGAGGAATTAATTAGAAATATCTTTTGGAACATCCAAGAGGGTTTGCAAATTGAAACATTGTCAAAATATAATTTTTATCGGCAACTTAGTGACTACGTCAAAATATTTGTCCCTTAAACATCTGCTGATACAAAAAAACTAACGCCCTAGCTTGAGCCGTTCAAAAAATTGATTTTTGGGGATCCATTTGAGGGGATCCCCCGGAAGGTGCTACCCCCAAGCTATCAAAATATTTTGCTCTAAAACATCTGCTTTTATCAAAAAAAATAACGCCCCAAGTTTAGGCGTTCATAAAATTAATTTTGGGTAGGCCCATTTGAGGGGGTGGTACCCTCGAACTAAGTCAAAATATTTGTCTCTCAAATAGTTACTGATATAAAAAAAAAAACTATCGCACTAGGTTAAGCCGTTCAAAAAATTGATTTTTGGAGGTCCATTTTGGGGGTTTCCGGGGAGGTGGTACTCCCAAATAATATCAAAATATTTGTCTTTTAAACATCTGCTGAAATCAAAAAAACTACCGCCCTAAGTTACGGCATTCCAAAAATTGAGTTATGAGGAGTCTATTTGGGGGGTTTCCGGGGGGGCTAGTACCCCCAAGCTATGTCAAACTATTTTTCCTTCAAATATTTACTGATATAAAAAAAAAACTATCGCCTTAGCTTGAGCCGTTCAAAAAATTCATTTTTCAGGCTCCATTTTGGGGGGTTTCTTTGGGAGTGACCCAAAAAAATTTCGGGAGACAAAGTTGCGTTAGATTTCAATGCTTTGTGGTTTAGGAAAAGAAGAGAGTATAAGATTTAGGAAGAAAAAAAAAAAAAAAAACGGAGAAAACAGAAAAAAAAAGAAAAACCCTTATTGCGGCCAAACGTCGGTTGGCAGGGATGAAAGGATATCTTAGGAGATATAACAATGTGAAATATTGTTTGTCGTATTTTAGTCGTTTTTGAATAAGACTGCTTTTTAAGTCAAACTTTCGGGACGGTTTTTGGGACGTAAAACCAAAGTCACGTAACCTATTGCCTCAAAATTTAGTACAAACATATAACTTATTATCTCAAACTGCAGTCAAAATTTTATGTAGCCACACTTAACGGTTCTCGAGTTATAAGCAAAAGTCTGAAACTTCGCATTCGTTAGTTTGAAAATGGCAAGCAAAAACAAAGGAACACGCACCGCTAGCATCGGTCGTTCCAATATCGATCTCAGCAAAAAAAGATTATAAGGGCATTGAGGTTTAATTTTAACTCATTTATTGCCACACAAAATAAAATTGTATTTAAAAAAAAAGTCTAGCCTAATTTTTGAATTCTCTCATTTTTACATCGAAATTAAATTGCATTTCCTTCTACGTCGAAAGAAAGTGCTTGGTTCAAATATCCACCCTAATCATTATACAGCAGTCAACTCCTCACTTTTCACATCCCTAGGTATATTCCACTAATCGATTGCAGAGAAGTATACTGTATAAGGGAGTCAACACCTGAAATAACATTTCTTTAGCAATTATGAGTCTTTACCCAAAAAACGATTTAATTTGCAATACAAAAAATTTCTAATTAATTATTTGTGACTCTTTGGTCGGCTTCTTTATGCTCCATACCTCAGTCATTATTGATTACGTCATCATTATTAATTTATATAATATATTAACTTATACAATAGGTGCCTGCTTGACTCGAAGACCGCGAGGTCCGTTCGCAGCCTTGTTACTAGTGCTCAGATAAATCACTTTACAGTACGTTGCAATTTTTTTACACATCTTTGTACTGCTTTTATCTTTCGACTTCCTTATATGTGCGCAACAACATTATGACTTTGTGGTGCTTTTTCTACTTTGAGTTTCTTAGTTAAATAAATTGTGTTGCTTAAATTTAAATAAATTGTGTTGATATGATTCGTCCAATCAGTGCGACTTTTTTCTTCACGGTTTACTCGTTCTACAAATATGTCGAATCAAATCAGTCGAATACATGTATAGCCGCAAAAAGCTGTGGCAACAAAAGCAAACGCTTTTTCTTCAATGCTTTTCTCTTTTTCTCCGCCCATCAGTTTCTAGTCCACAAAATAAAGAGTCTATGATTGCAGGAGATCTGCCACGGAAGAATGGGCGAAAGGGGCGAGTCACCTCCTCCAATGCAATTTTGGCCAGTTTTCCTATTCGCCTAGAATCGCTGTGTTTTTTTTAGAGCGTAGGGAGTGACGTCATCACTTTTCAAATGTAATTTTGTTTTTTTGGATCGATCGGAAGATGTTTGTGTGGTATAACTTTTTCAATTGTATCATTACCATACCATTATTTTGTTGAATATTAGTTCATTAAAGGCGGTGAATCATCCAGCCAATTTCAGTGGTTTACAATAGCTAAAATTGAACTATAATTTTTGATATTTTTTGTTTTAATTTTGGGACAGCGGTTGCAAAGATATTCAACGAATACAAAAAGATGTCCCCCTGAAAAAAGTTTTTGGAAACTCTGAGTTTTGCTCTTCCCGCCAAAACCACAGTAGGCCTAATGATTAAGAGAACTGTGATAGGCCTAATATGAGTAGTTTAGAAATAGTTTATTTTTAAATAGTTTAGACCTACTTAGGCCTAACTATCTCTAAACTATCAGGCCTAATAGTTTAGAGATAGTTCGGCCTAATTATAGTTTAATAAGATTACAGTAGGCCTAATAGTTTAGAGAACTGTGGTTTGGCGGAAAGAACAAAACTCAGAGTTTCCAAAAACTTTTTTCGGGGGGACATCTTTTTGTAGTTGTTGAATATCTTTGCAAATGCAGCCCCAAAATCAAAACAAAAAATATGAAAAATTTTAGTTCAATTTTAGCTATTGTAAACCACTGAAATTGGCTAGATGATTCACCGCCTTTAATTCAAGTTGACTGCTTTCCAGGGGGCCCGGGCACCCTCAATTGAAATGCCATCAGTGATAAAAATGTGACATCAAAGCCTATTGTTTCTTCAGTTTTCAGTTTCTTTTAATATTTTCGCGTATAACAGTACTCGTGAACAACATTAATCAACAACGAAATTAATATAGACAACCAGAGGGCCCGGGCTCCCTCAATTCAAATTTTTGCTAACCCATTTAAATGTAAGTAATTACTTGAAAGATATTAAAGGTTCTTGTCCTAAAAGTCGTAACCTCAGGCTTTGACGTAACCTTTTTATGAACGTAATGTAATGACCAAGTCCGGATTCACCATATGGCGCACAGTGCCAGGGCCTAGCGTTCAGATGGTAAAACGTTTATTTTGGCTTTCACGTACATTAGGCAGGAAGATGTAGCCTAAATCTTCAAAGTGCCAAGGGCCCCGCGCTTTGTAAATCCGGGCAGGGCAGTAACATACTTACTAGTATGCCTAATCGTCTATGGTACCATTTTTCACAAACAATTCACCCCTACCCCGCCAGTTTTAAGGTGAAAAAGCACTGTTGAAAACAATTAGCCCGAAGAATCGCTCATTGAACAAATTATTGAATTTGAATTGAGGGGGCCAGGGCCTTAAAAATCGATTTTTTCCAAATGGCTCTAAAACCTGTAAAATGGATTCCAATGACATTAAAATAGGTATTTTTTTCAAAGAATTACAAAAAAATTGCCCAGCGACCGGGAACTTTGCCCCCAGACCCCAATAACCTCCGGCAACTGGGGGCTCCGCCCTATGAGTAACGGTTACCTGCATTACTCATGCACGTAGTTCTGAGCTGCAAGTCGGGCCGAGCTTTTCGGGCCGGGTTCGGGCCTAAAGTTAACAAAAATTTGGGGCTTAATTCGGGTCTGAGACGAGCTTTTTGTCTCAGGCGCTCAAAAACATAATCAAAATAACTTGGCAAAGTTGCTAAATTTTTCAAATCTGACTTGAGTTTCGTTTTTTTTGGGGGGGCATGATTTGGGCTCCAAACTGATTTTCGGGTTCGGGCCTGAACTAGTCGGCCAGTTTACAACTCTGACGTACTGTAGTTTGCCACATTTTAAATTACATTCCTGCTCCGTTTCAGCAGTAATACTCGAGGAAACCCTCATCCAATAACATTGTCACGATGTTTATTTGATAAGAAGGATACGACATAAAATACCTTCGAAAACCCTAACATAAAGCCTCTCTGCACTGAGCAAAACTGACTCTTTTCATTCGCCATCACATTTTTACTTAAACGTAAACTTACGTGTATAAAGCGTTTTCCCAAAACTTTTCCGAGATGTAATCTCGACAATGATATGCGTTTTCAAAAGCGAGGAAGAACTTGTATTCACTCAAGCGAATCGTTGCACGTTTGCTGCCGAAAGGAGGAAAGTTGTTGTAAAAACACCTTCCATTTAGATCGATTTGAAGACCTGCCTAAAAATTACATTAAAAAGAAAAAAAAAACGTGAAAAGAATAAAGTTTTATTCAGATTTCTTTTCGATTTTGATTTTTTTGACATTTTTGTGCTTTTTGTTTGCTGCTAAATCGAAACTTCCTTTAAAACTATTTGTTATTCAGCCGCCATCAGCCTTAATCCTCTTCTATCCGAGGTAGAATAGATAGCGCGTTTTCATTTTCTACTTCTTCAACTGGCAAGTTCTTTTCAGCAATTAATAATTTTCTTGCTTTTCATTGGTAGAAAAAAATTCGCCACGAATTCTTAGAGGATTCGCTTTTGCTTTGCGACCTTTATGGAGATTCCACGGAGACCCCTTGGAAACTTCGTATCGAATTAAGTCTCAGTGGAATCGCCGTCCTATTTACATAAGCGTGAGTGTAGCTTGCATATATTATTTGTGGCCCATGCACTCATTCCATATTGCGTTCAATTATATACAAGGCTGTAAATAAAGCACATAAAAGTTTGCTTGTTCACTAATTGAACAAAATGTGGCTGCTTTCAGTGGTCCCAGCGAGGGCTATTCAAAAAAAAACATCAATTTTTAGAGTAAAATATTCGATTACATTAAATCTACAAAACCTGGCTTTTTCTGCAAATTTCTACTAAAATTTCCATGAACAGATACGAAATTGGGCTGAAGACATTTTTTAATCATTTATGTTGTTTTTGTAATCACCTCTTTTCAAATCGTTTTACTCCGAAGAATTGAGCGAAGACCTTTTCTTCTTTTTTGGAGACCACCCCATTTCCAAATTCACATCAAATTTTTCTCAACAACATCAAATTTGCTCCTGAAAGCAAATTACATGAGATTTTCATTAAAAACAACACACATCGGATTGCTAGTCAAAAACATCAACTCCGGCTGGCATCACTGGCTTTTTTGCTTTGTGGTCTTCTTTCTTGTATATTTGCCACTATTTTTGCAAGCGGCGGCGATAGCTCAGTTGATTGAGCGTCGAACTGATGATCGAAAGTTGCTGACCCCAGGTTCGATTCGCTAACTGGCAACGCGTCGTTGTCCTTGAAAAAGACACTTAACTCTTGTTTTCCCGTTGGACCAAGCGTCTGCAACTGAACGGTAGACTCGAGCTCGATTCCCGGTCGGGTCAAGCCAAAAACTATAAAAAATCGTATTCACAGATTCCCTGCTTGACGTTCAGCAATTAAAGGGACAGAATGAAGCCTTCGCAGTGTGTGGTAGACAGGTGGGCAGGTGGCTGCTGGACTCGAATACCGAAAGATTCCTTCGCTGTACCCTGGCCTAGGCAACTTGGTGAATAAAAGGTAATTACAATAATTACAAGCAGTCCACACGTTGTGGTAGCCCAGTCTAACAAAAGACAGAACAGCGCAAAGAATCCAAAAATGAGTGCTTTAGGTTGGCGTGACCAGGATTGGCTTCATTCATTTTATTTTTAATTTTTTAAATTGAAATTTATTGACTTTGAAAAAACTGAATTCAAATTCAAATTCATTGACGTTAAAAATCCACATTTAAATTCAAATTCATGAGCTGTACTGGCTGGAGATTTAATTCTCCTGAAAGGGTTACCCATGCCAGATAGGTCTGAAGGTAGAAGCGAGACGAAGTATAGTTCAAATCAAAATAGTTGGAAAACTTAAAACCTGGTTGGTTATGCCCATCAGCTGTGGTAAGCATATAACCTAGGAGAAGTACAACTCTGATATAAAACCTCTCCTCAATTAGATGAAACTGCAAAACAAATCATGATGAGCACAAATAATAAAAATTACGTGAACGACGTTAATGGGACCACCTTCACAAATGGAACCTCGTCCGGCAGGGGAGCGCCTAGGGACTCCCAGGTCGTCATTCAGCGAAACCCCTATGGCGTTCGAGTCTTAGGCAGAGGGGCTCGTTCGAAAAATAAGCGAAAATCTCCACCAGCCAGCCCTAGTGGCGGCTCCACCTATGTGCCCGCTACACGTTTGGAGAGGCAAATGGAGGCAGCGTAAAGTATTCGTACTCGAGATAATGTCGTACACTCACGGGTCAACCATCACCAACTGCTGTTGGGCAATTGGAATATCCTCACCCTCACAGGAAAAGAGCTAGAATTGGTTGAGGAAGCAAAGCGGTATCATCTCGATATTATCTGAGTTTCTTCCACCAAACGACGTGGCTCTGGAACTGTGGATCTGGATGACGGATGGAAACTCTTCTATTCTGGTGCTGATCCTAGTATGTCTGCACAAGCGGGTGTGGGGATTCTCACAAACCCTTGTTTGTTAGACTGTGTGTCAGATTGGATTCCTTTGGGATCACGGGTCTGTATGTTGAAGCTCAAGGTATTGGATCGGTCATTGTGCCTATTGCAGGTATATGCACCCAATGCCACGAGTGAATATCAGGCTTTTGTGGATGAAGTAAATGGTGCTTTTCTACGAGTATCAGCTACTGAATCTGCAGTCCTTATCGGGGATTTTAACGCACATGTTGGAACAGACACAGATACGTGGAAGGGTGTGATAGGAAAACATGGAGTCACTGGACTGAATGAAAATGGAAGGTATTTATTGCAGCTCTGTTGTAGCAATGGACTCCGCATCATGATTATCTTTTTCCAGGACAGAGAGATTCACAAGTACATATGGTATCGGTCCAGTATGGATCAAAAATCTTTGATAGATTTTTGCATAGTTTCGTCAGATTTGTTTTCTGATGTGCTGGACGTTCGAGTGAAGCGAGGTGCTGAATTGTCAACTGATCACCATCTGGTAGTATGCTCCTTACGACTTTCGAAACCTTGGCCAAACAAGAGATCCAACAAGTCGTCTATGACTTGCCGGATAAAATGGAAGGCTTTGGAGGACAAAGAAGTAAGAAAACAGTTTGCATCCAGTATATCATCTAAGTTCAGACAACTTCTTGATTTATCCGACGACATCGAGAAGGAATGGCTGCTGTTCAGATCAGCAATCATTTCATCAGCTACTGAAAGTTGTGGGCGAAAACGGCTTAGCGTGGCGGGCGGTAGTGAGAAAAGAACACCTTGGTGGAAGAAAGAGGTTAAAGAAGCTATTCGAGCAAAGAAAGATGCCTTCAAGACCTGACTACAGGACAGATCGTCATCTGATTTGCAATCCCGGTACACTGAGGCGCGAAAAACGGCAACTTTGGCAGTAAAGATCTCCAAGGAGAAGTCATAGGAAGAATTTGGTCATCGGTTGGATTTCAACTATTTTTCGGCAATGCACAGCGCTGTCCAGCTCTGTGCATACTTGACTTGAGCTACAATGTGAAATATCATTGGAGCTGCAGGGTTGGTGGTTGATATGGCCACCTAACTGCCAGTGGAAGTTGACATGGCTTCCCAGGAGTCGACCATGTAGGACGTCAAGATATTGCAGTATTTTTCGGCAAACAAAGTGTTTTGGCAGACCATCCGCCGTTTACGTGGCAAAAGATCGAGTGTCACGTACTCTATCAAGGATTCTGACGGTAACATTCTAACAGATGAGAATGAAATCCTTTCACGATGGAGAGAATACTTTGAAGATCTTTTGAATCCTATAAAGGCATTGACTCGTGACACACACGAAGTGACACATCTAGGGGAAAAGGAAGTTTTCACTGCAGCAGAAGTGGCAACGGCAATTAAAGAGATAAAATCTGGAAAAGCTGCTGGTGAAGATGAAATCAGACCCGAGATGTTAAAAGCGTTAACAGGAGAAGGAAATCTTTGGTTAACGCGTGTGTGTCAAGTTGAGTGGAAGTTTGGCAAAACTCCCAGAGATTGGCAAACAGGTATGATTATTCCGATATCCAAGAAAGGAGATGGCAAGCAAATGCACGAACTACAGAGGGATATCATTCCTCAGTTTGCCAGGGAAAGTATATGCCAAATGTCTTGAAAGGAAATGCCGAGAAATAGTGTAATCAAAACTGGAAGATGGTCAGTGCGGTTTTCGTCGGGGTCGTAGCACCACGGACCAAATCTTCACTCTGAAGCAAATCTTCGAGAAATCTTGGGAGTATGACAAAGATCTCTTTGCATGCTTTGTCGATATTAAAAAAGCAGATAACCGAGTTCCTCGGGATAAACATTGGAAGGTTTTGCTGGAGTATGGCGTTAATGGTCAATTGTTGTACGCTATTAAGTCATTCTACTGCCGACCAGAGGTTTTGTGTTCGGGTAAATGGCAAGCAATCAAAGCCGTTCCATGTGGGCGTTGGACTACGGCAAGGGTGCGTTTTGTCACGTTTCCTATTAATTGTTTATATGAATTGGATCGACAAATGTAGTCAAGCTGATGAGTGTGCCACGATTGGAAATTGCAAAATTAGTCGTCTGCTATTCGGTAGTTCTGCTTTCTTCCATAGAATCTGGACTCCAGGGCGCATTAAATAGCTTTGCAGATGCATGCAACACTGCCGGAATGAAAATAAGCACGGCCAAAACTCTGGTACTTCATCTTTCAAGAAACCCTGATCAGTGCGTGTTACAAGTTAATGGATCGACACTGAAGCAGGTAGAAAAGTTCAAGTATCTTGGAATAGCATTTACGAGTGACGGAAGGCAAGGCGAAGAACTCGATACCCGAATAGGCAAGGCTAGTGCAGTAATGCGAGCTTTGCACTATTTCGTTGTCATAAAACGAGAATTGTCGAAAAAGGCAAAGCTCTCAATTTTCAAAGCAGTTTTTGTCCCCATTCTCACTTATGGTCATGAATCTTGGGTAATGACCGAAAGAGTGCGATCACAAGTGCAAGCGTCCGAAATGAGGTTTTTACGATAAATCGAAGGAGTTACACTGTTTATCAAGGTGCGTAGCTCTGAGATTTGAAAATCTCTTAACATCGAGCCGCTACTTCTCCGAATTGAACGATCTTAGCTTAGATGGTTTGGCCATGTAAGCAGAATGCCTCAGGAAAGACTCCCCAAACAAGCGTTACTTGCCAAAGCAAATGGGAGAAGACCAATTGGACGACCTAGATGGACCAATTACATTGAGGATCCTGGATGGAATCGCTTGGGACTTCGCCCAAGCGAAATGATGGAGGTGATTGAAGACCGTGAGGTGTGGCAGCTTAATCTCGAGCTGCTGCCCCCGCAACCTCACGGAAAAGCGGGCAATGAAGAAAGAAGAAGAACTTTTGAAAATGCGCATTAAATTTCATCACTTTCTTGGATTCAATTTTGTAATTTTGTAATTTCTTGAATTCAATTTTGTAATCCAAGGCTGATATCAAAACCAGAGGTAGAGTTGAGGACACAAGGCTCGAGGCCAAAGCCAGACTACAAAAAAACTTCGCGGCCAAGAATCGACTTCCCGAGGACAGCCCCTCTCGAGACCAAGCACAGGTATGCTCGAGGCCAAGGCCTAGAACCAAGGATAAAAAGCGCAAGTGTTCTCCATAAAAAAATAAATGCTGTAAAGGTTTTCACGCAAAAAATCGCAAATTTTCCGTCAAATTTTAGGCGAAGAAAAAAGGTCATGATCTTGGTCCATTTTTCACAAATTAAAAAATAGTGGTGTCCTCGGCCGAGGACTTATAGGCTTCGAGGTCAAGGGCTTGATCTTGGAGATCAAGTCCAAGGACTTCAAAATGTGTCCTCGAGGACTCCACCTCTGATTAAAACCATAACGCAGCAATTTAACATTCATGACTGCTGCGTTCAAATTAATTTGCATATTCTACTCTAAGTGAGAGAAGAAAACATTGTCAGGCTATCCGGCCATTACATTTGTGCGGGTGGTACTTGATTTCACAAATGCAACTACAAAGCTTAACCTTAGTAGTAGCAACCAGTACCACTCTCAGAAGGTACCCTATGATAGCATGCACAGCGCAATAGGTACCGTACTGCTAGTAGTTTTAGTATTCACAGTTCTGCAACTGATACAAGCATTAGTATACAAGCATTAAACCGCTGTGTATGAACTTAGTACCAGAGGTGCAATTCAAATGTTTCAAAAACCGGTTCTCTCAAAGAGATTGAAAAAAGATGTTTTTTGTGAAGCGGTGACTGAAAAGGCTGGCTAGTCAAATGGTACAATTTTGAAATTCTGAGTTGTAAAGGAACTGCTAAAAACAAAAACTCCTGCAGAATAGAAACAAATACGGTACCAACCTACAATACATCACGTGCTGAAGAGTAACTAGGATTTTGCTTTGACGCGTAACTAGAATTAACCCCGAAGCTGAAAGTTGTCGGCTGCTGAGCAATTTTTGTAATTTTTCAGAAAAAAAAAAAAAACAATTCGCCTTTTCAACTGCATGTGGATTACATCTCGCAGATTTAATAAACCTTTTGAAAGAATTGCTAAAATTTTGAAGCCATTTTGACATAGTTAAGTTCGTAGCCCTTTCACCTCTTCGCCTTAGTTTCCGATCAAGATCAAGTCACGTTTAAAGGCATACATATTTGGGTTAAATTTTCCAAGCCCCCTTAGCCTTCCTCCTCGTGGTTACGCCACTAAAAACATGATTAAAAAAGCTTAAACGCATTCTGTGTAACTCCAACAATAATACCACATAAGAAATTTCTGAAGTTCTTCTGATGTTCTAGGGTAGCTTTGAGAAATCACTCAGGTGCTACTCAAAAGAGTAATAATTTATTGCTGACGTTTCACTAGTTAAGATCAACTAGCTTCATCAAAGCAATGTTATCAGTATTGATTGCAAATCGCCTTCACCTTCTGATAGCAAAAAAAAAAAAACGATTCCAAACCAGAGGTGGAGTCCTCGAGGACGTTCTTGGCCTCGAGAACACATTTTAAAGTCCTTGGCCTGGGTTTCGAAGTCGCAAGTCCTCGAAAAATGCCCTGTCCTCGGCTCGAGGACAGCACTATTTTTGAACCGTTGAAATTTTGTTGGAAAACGCCAGAAACCTTGCGGAAAATCTGCAACGACCATTTTTTTGCTTTCCTCAAGTAGAGATTGCCTGAAAAAAAAAATTTTGAAGACCTTTTTCGCCAGAAAAAAAATTTTGAAGACCTTTTTTTTGAGATCGCCTAAAAAAAATTTTGAGGACCTTTTTTTTTGAGAACATTTGCGTCTGCAGTAGCGTAGCCAGGGGATGGGGGCGAAGGGGGCTATAGCCCCCCCCCCATTGGCCTGCCGACCAAAATGCAGAATAAGAAAAATACCACGTTTTTAGCATTTCTAAGACTGTCTTTTGCACTGGGTTTGACTAAAAAAGGATTTAAAGCATAGTTTGAAACGTTTGTTTAGGGGGAGGGGGCCTGATGGACTGCCGACCAAATGCAGAAAAAGGAAAATACCACGTTTTTAGCATTTCTACGACTGTCTTTTGCATTGGGTTAGACTAAAAAAGGATTTAAAGCATAGTTTGAAAAGTTTATTTAGGGGGGGCTAATGAACTGCCGACCAAAATGCAGAATAAGGAAAATACCACGTTTTTAGCTCTTTTGAGACTGTTTTTTTGAGCTGGAATGGACTAAAAAGTGATTTAAAACATCTTTTGAAACACATATTCTAGGGGGGGAGGCTAAATTGTCAAAAATAAAAGTCACAAATTAATAAAAACTTTGAAAAATGCCCAAAAACAGACAATCAAATTCGATTGCTAATGTAAAAACGTCAAACATGTAGATTTTATCAACAAATATATTATAAACTCAGGAATAAGGGGGGGCTATTCCGTATTAATTAATTACCAATCACTTCTATTAAATATCTTTCCATTAGCCCCCCCCCCCCCCCCCAATTATTTTTCTTTATAAAATGTAGACGAAATAGATTACTCCGTATGCATGAGTTTTAATGAATAACAGGATTTTATAATTTACCATCATGAACAAACAAAACTACAATGTTATCATTAGCCACCTCCCACATAGCCCATTAATGCAACTAGTTGAATCATGTTGCGCAGCCAATTTCTATGCCACGTTTTAAAAACAATATTTTTTATTAAATAGCCCTAAAATTAAGTTATTTTTGCAAAAAATATGCAAAATTTTCGAGCGCTGGGGGCTCCGCCCCCAGACCCCCAAATTAGCCCCCCCCCAATGCGAATTTCTGGCTACGCGCCTGTGCGTCTGTGTCCTTGGCCTCGAAATTTTTTTTGTGTTCTTGGTCTTGGCCTCGAGTCTTGTGTCCTCGACTCCATCTCTGTTCCAAACATTGTTGTAGTAGAATAACTAGCGAAAAAATTCAAAGCAAGGCTCCGAAGATATTCATTGTTACGATAGGCTATGTCATACAGATAAATATAAAGGTGCGAACAAAAGTGAAAGAAAGCGGTTCTTGAAAAAATAGCTTCTCCGCAACAGCAATGCAGCAAAATACGGTACAAATAACCCGAAAAAACATATACCTGCCAATTATTAAAAATGGTTTGAACACCACTTTAACACAAGTTCAAGAGTGTTCGCAGGATTTTGTCCGATACGCATTCGGGCAAAATCAAGCAAATACTTTTGGAAACCGATGTTAAAGTAGCGTTCAAACCATTTTCAACAATTGGCAGATTTCTCCCTTCCCGAAAAGATCAAACAAGCTAAATCATAATAAAAAGTCCAACTTAGTTTACAAAGTTTCCTGTCGGATTTGTGCTTTTGTTCACATCGGACAAACCAAACTTGACCTCAAATCTACAATAACGGAACATCAACGAGCAATAAAATTTCAACGGCTCAAGAAATCAGCACTTTGCCAGCATTCGATGGAAAATGATCACCTCATTAGTTGGTCTGAAGTCAAAAATTTAAAAGTGGAACATTATTACTTGAAGCGTCATTTTACTAAAAGTTATTATATCAATGAAAAGCCCAAGCGCTCAATAAAAACGATGGGTTATTATTCCCTGCTGTTTATAGAAAATTGTTTAATTCCCGGTGTTAAATTTTTTTATGGTTTAATCTTTTTTAGTGTTATTGGAACGACCGACGCTCGCGTTGCGTGTTCCTCTGTTTTTACTCGTTGGAACGACCGACGCTCGCGTCGCGTGTTCCTGTGTTTTACTCGGCCATTTTCCAACTAACGAGTGCGAAATTTCAAACTTTTGCTTATAACTCGAGAACGGTTGGGTCTAGCTACATGACATTTTGACAGCAGTTTGAGATTAATGAGTTGTATGTTTGTACACAATTTCGAGGCAATTGGTCACGTGACTTCGGTTTTAGAACCCGAAAACCGCCCCACAAGTTTGGCGTAAAAAGCGGTCTCAGTCAAAAACGGCTCAAGTACGGCAAAAAATATTTCATAGGGTTATATGTCTCAAGATACCCTTTCATCCCAACCAACCCATGTTTAGCCGCGATGAGGTTTATTTCTTTTTTTTTCCTTTTTTTCCTTTTTTTTCCTTTTTTTTTCTTCCTAAATTTTTTACGCTCTTCTTCTCCTAAACCACAACACATCGAAATCTAATTTTTGTGTAAAGTTGTTGAGCTGCAAACGCAATTTTTTCTCCCAAAATTTTTTGGGGCAACTCCACTGGGAACCCCCCAAAATGGGGCCCCAAAAAATCAATTTTTTGAACGGCTCAAGCTAGGGTGCTAGTTTTATTTGATATCAGTAGATATTTAACAGACAAATATTTTGACATAGTTTGGGGGTGCCACCCCTCAGGGAACCCCCCCAAATGGACCGCTCAAAAATCAATTTTTTGAACGGCTCAAGCCAGAGTTCTACTTTTTTTTGAAATCAGTAGATATTTAACAGACAACTATTTTGACATAGTTTGGGGGTGCCAACCCCTCTGGGGACCCCTCTCAATTGGACCCCCCAAAAATCAATTTTTTGAACGGCTCAAGGTAGAGTTCTACTTTTTTTTGATATCAGCAGATATTTAACAGACAAATATTTTGACATAGTTTGGGGGTGCCACCCCCCCAAATAGACCCCCCAAAAATCAATTTTTGAACGGCTCAAGCTAGGGTGCCAGTGTTTTATGATATCAGGAGATATTTAACTGACAAATATTTTGACTCCACTTTTCTGGAGGTTTCATAATCAGATATTTTTGAATAATTGCTGATTTTACGGTAGACAGAAAGTACTTTTGAGCGTCACAGCATTAGCTATGCGTCGGTCGTTCACTGGGTTTGCTGGCAAACTCCCATCTAGTTTCTAACGTATTTTGCTGCATTGCTATTGCGGAAAAATTATTTTCATAAGAACCGCTTTCTTTCATTTTTGTACGCACCTTTATACTCATCTGTATGACATAGCCTATCGCAACAATAAATTTCTTCGGAGCCTTGCTTTAAATTTTTCGCTAATTATTCTTCTCCAGGGCGCCGAGAGCCGAACGTGGGCCCGGGGCCAGCTCAAATATAACGGATTTCCGGTTTTGTGAACTCTGTGAACTCCAAAACAGACGTAGAAAATGCCGCATTTTTGTCCGAATTATGATCTGCAAAAAAAAGGTCTTCACCGAAATTCTAACGGTTTTTTTGGTCGAAATGGGCCCCCTAAAGTCCATAGACCCCGTGTTCATTCTACCCCTCTGCCTCCCCCCTCTCCGTGGCTCTGTCTACTACAACAATGTTTGGAATCGTTTTTTTTTTTTTGCTATCAGAAGTTGAAGGCGATTTGCAATCATTACTGATAACATTGCTCTGATGAAGCTAGTTGATCTTAACTAGTGAAACGTTAGCAATAAAGTTTGTCTTTTGAGCAGCACATGAGTGATTTTTCAAAGCTATAGCCTAGAACACCAGAAGAAATTCAGAAATTTCTTTTTTGAAATGCATGGTGCACAATTACATTACAATAATAACAAAGTCATTTTCGTTTAAAAATTTTAACGCAGCCTTTTACTTAATTATCATTGTACCGGTAGCTTTTTGAGTTTATTTATTTATACTTCACTTTTTGGAATTCAAAATCAATAGCAAAAATATTATTAGCAAGCAATTTTATCAGTCAATCAAATCTTTCGTTATGCTTGCGTGTAACGAGTTTACAGGGCCCATCTCCGCGTCATTGCGCCCGGGCAACACTGCTCTTTTCGAAAAAATGTTGCAAGGGTGGCGAGCCGTTGGCAACACTGTGTCGATTTGACCGGCCCTAGATTCGAACCTCAGACCTCCCGCTCCAGAGACGAACGCGTTACCGCTTGACCAAGTTGAATTGCTAAATTTAGAAACCGCTGTGAACCGATTGAATAGCACCACTCCGTACCTTTGCTACTACCGGCCTGTTAATGGAATAAATGAATTTCAACGAGTTTATTTTGAAAATTGCTGATGTAAAAGACGAATCGTGTACTTTTTTCGCAATTTTATCTCAATTTAAACTGCCATAAAAGCAGCTTCAAAGAAATATGGTCTGGGCGACCGGGTGTAAAGTTCATTTTTTGCAGGTTTACTAAAAAGCTAAGTGTTGCAAAAATTTAATTAAGACATTCAAATTCATTGACTTTTAAAAATCCTCATTCAAATTCATTTAGGCTACTTTTGAAAATCCACATTCAAATTCATCGCTAACCTGTGAGCGAATTCAAATTCAAGATTCAATCCAACTCTAGACAGGCACAGAGTGTCTGGTTCATGCACAAACAAACAAACTACATTTTCTGCAATTTTATCAGACCAAATACTCTTTCTAGACTAAAAACTGACAGTTTTGTTTCTTTCTTCACAATTTATTTGTTCTACAATATGCCGATTCGTACTACCAGCGTGACTTTTTCTTCACGGTTTACTCGCTCTTGGAATACGTCCAATCAAATCAGTCGAATACGCGTGACCGCAAAAACCGTTTGCAACAAGAGCAAACGCGTTTTCTTGAATGTTCTTCTCTTTTTTTTTCGCAAGCCTCTTCCTCGTCTCTACTGAATAAAGAGTCTATGATCGGACTCAACCGATATGTTCTTAACTTAGAGCTGATGTTGTCAATGATTGAACAATGAACTCACGGTAAAACGATAGCTACTTGATACTTTCAATAAATTTGATTACTTAGTAAGATCTACAATTGCAGTTGTTTTTTCTTTGGCAAGGAATCAATAAAGTTTATAATGATTTCTTTGGAAGTACAGTACATGGGGTCAAAAAATAAACTGTTTCAGTAGTTCGAGTACTTGCAGGAATTTTATCTGTTAAATGATATTTTTTAAAATCTACTGGTTTATTTAATTGCTTTAGCCACTTTCGGACCAATATAGAAGAAAATGTTTGTTTAGTCTTCTTCTTCTTTCTTCATTGCCCGTTTTTCCGTGAGGGTTGCGGGGGCAGCAGTTCGAAATTAAACCGCCACACCTCACGGTCTTCAATCACCTCCATCATTTCGCTTGGGCGAAGTCCCAAGCGATTCTATCCAGGATCCTCAATGTAATTGGTCCATCTAGGTCGTCCAATTGGTCTTCTCCCATTTGCTTTGGCAAGTAACGCTTGTTTGGGGAGTCTTTCCTGAGGCATTCTGCTTACATGGCCAAACCATCTAAGCTAAGATCGTTCAATTCGGAGAAGTAGCGGCTCGATGTTAAGAGATTTTCAAATCTCAGAGCTACGCACCTTGATAAACAGTGTAACTCCTTCGATTTATCGTAAAAACCTCATTTCGGACGCTTGCACTTGTGATCGCACTCTTTCGGTCATTACCCAAGATTCATGACCATAAGTGAGAATGGGGACAAAAACTGCTTTGAAAATTGAGAGCTTTGCCTTTTTCGACAATTCTCGTTTTATGACAACGAAATAGTGCAAAGCTCGCATTACTGCACTAGCCTTGCCTATTCGGGTATCGAGTTCTTCGCCTTGCCTTCCGTCACTCGTAAATGCTATTCCAAGATACTTGAACTTTTCTACCTGCTTCAGTGTCGATCCATTAACTTGTAACACGCACTGATCAGGGTTTCTTGAAAGATGAAGTACCAGAGTTTTGGCCGTGCTTATTTTCATTCCGGCGGTGTTGCATGCATCTGCAAAGCTATTTAATGCGCCCTGGAGTCCAGATTCTATGGAAGAAAGCAGAACCACCGAATAGCAGACGACTAATTTTGCAATTTCCAATCGTGGCACACTCATCAGCTTGACTACATTTGTCGATCCAATTCATATAAACAATTAATAGGAAACGTGACAAAACGCACCCTTGCCGTAGTCCAACGCCCACATGGAACGGCTTTGATTGCTTGCCATTTACCCGAACACAAAACCTCTGGTCGGCAGTAGAATGACTTAATAGCGTACAACAATTGACCATTAACGCCATACTCCAGCAAAACCTTCCAATGTTTATCCCGAGGAACTCGGTTATCTGCTTTTTTAATATCGACAAAGCATGCAAAGAGATCTTTGTCATACTCCCAAGATTTCTCGAAGATTTGCTTCAAAGTGAAGATTTGGTCCGTGGTGCTACGACCCCGACGAAAACCGCACTGACCATCTTCCAGTTTTGATTACACTATTTCTCGGCATTTCCTTTCAAGACATTTGGCATATACTTTCCCTGGCAAACTGAGGAATGATATCCCTCTGTAGTTCGTGCATTTGCTTGCCATCTCCTTTCTTGGATATCGGAATAATCATACCTGTTTGCCAATCTCTGGGAGTTTTGCCAAACTTCCACTCAACTTGACACACACGCGTTAACCAAAGATTTCCTTCTCCTGTTAACGCTTTTAACATCTCGGGTCTGATTTCATCTTCACCAGCAGCTTTTCCAGATTTTATCTCTTTAATTGCCGTTGCCACTTCTGCTGCAGTGAAAACTTCCTTTTCCCCTAGATGTGTCACTTCGTGTGTGTCACGAGTCAATGCCTTTATAGGATTCAAAAGATCTTCAAAGTATTCTCTCCATCGTGAAAGGATTTCATTCTCATCTGTTAGAATGTTACCGTCAGAATCCTTGATAGAGTACGTGACACTCGATCTTTTGCCACGTAAACGGCGGATGGTCTGCAAAAACACTTTGTTTGCCGAAAAATAGTTGAAATCCAACCGACGACCAAATTCTTCCCATGACTTTCTCCTTGGATTTCTTTACTGCCGAAGTTCCCGTTTTTCGCGCCTCAGTGTACCGGGATTGCAAATCAGATGACGATCTGTCCTGTAGCCAGGCCTCGAACCAGGCCCGGCGCCAGGATAGCGTGACTTGGGGGGGGGCAGAAATAAATTTTGGGGGGGCACGAGGAGTTTATTTTGTGTAAATTCGAGAGGGGCAGGGGGGCACGAGAAATTTATTCCACTCTGGATCAAATGAACTAGGTGAGGAGCAAAAACTGCAAGGGATTTTCCGGCCGAAATCGGAAATTCAAGAGGTTTTTCCGGCCGAAAACAGGTGATCTCCAAAAAAACAAAAAACAAAAAAAAAGGTCTTTATCCCAAAAACGTCACAAAATCCGGTGTCAGTCCACAAAAAGCACTAATTTGGGCCTAGATTTGCGCTCCAGAAGCCCCGAGCCTGTTAATTTCTTCGGGGCACAATCCTTGCTTGGGGGGGCACAATTTTCGTTTGGGGGGCAAGAGCAGCCAGTTGGGGGGGCACGGTCCCGATATGCCCCCCAGTGGCGCCGGGTCTGCCTCAAACGCATCTTTCTTTGCTCGAATAGCTTTTTTAATCTCTTTCTTCCACCAAGGTGTTCTTTTCTCACTACCGCCCGCCACTCTAAGCCGTTTTCACCTACAACTTTCAGTAGCTGATGAAATGATTGCTGATCTGAACAGCAGCCATTCCTTCTCGATGTCGTCGGATAAATCAAGAAGTCGTCTGAACTTAGATGATATACTGGATGCAAACTGTTTTCTTACTTCTTTGTCCTCCAAAGCCTTCCATTTTATCCGGTGAGTTTCAGATGACCTGTTGGATTTCCTGTTTGGCCAAGGTTTCGAAAGTCGCAAAGAACATACTACCAGATGGTGATCAGTTGACAATTCAGCACCTCGCTTCACTCGAACGTCCAGCACATCAGAAAACAAATCTGACGAAACTATGCAAAAATCTATCAAAGATTTTTGATCCATACTAGATCGATACCATGTATACTTGTGAACCTCTCTGTCCTGGAAAAAGATAATCATGATGCGGAGTCCATTGCTACATACTGTTTCCATAGGTGGGAACAAATTCGTTAATCGTTAATCCGTTGATAACGAAGCTAACTTTTTCATTAACTAGTTAATTCGTTAAAAAGTTTTTTATGTTAACGGACTGAATTAACTTGCGATAACCTTAGTTAACTGCGTTAAGATTTTCATCATTAATTTCTTGCACCATTCATTCATTTATCGTACTGATACAAACCAGTTTGCACTGGTAACACTTGTTCATAGGTGGGCACAAATCGCTAATCCGCTATTCCGCTAATTAGCGAAGTTAACATTTTAATTAGCGGATTAGTGGTTCCGCTAACGTCCAAAAATGTTATCGGACTGGTTATCGAGGCTAATTTTTTTAGCCAATCCGGTAATCCGCTAGAAAAAAATATTTGCTATCGTGGTTTTAATAAAGCATAGTCTAAAATTTACCACATTTAGTCGTTTTTGCATGACATTGCCGCAAACATTGTGCTTCGACCTGGTAATGCTTTTCTCGCGTTGGTAACCACTGCAGTCTATGACATAATAATCCTGACCTTGCGCAATCACGAGCCAATACGAGATCAAAATTTTGGAACTAGCACTTGAAAAAAGCGCGATTAAAATTGTTTATGTTATGTTGAGCTTCAGTCAGTTTGTGTTAGCCAGCGGGCTGCCGCCCCCAACGGATTATCAATTTAGAAGAAAGCTCTTTCATTTAGTATGCAGAGCAAGCATCCAGAAAGAGGGATCAGGAAGATCAAAATATTGTATCTGGAAGCAGGGGTGCCGAAACCCGGGGGAGATATATCCCCCCCAATAATTTGAGTATGGTCTACATCTGCATCCCACCCAATACTTTGACTCTAGTGTACACAGTAGCGTAGCCAGTTTTAGTCAATCAACAGTCTCAAAAGAGCTAAAAACGTGGTATTTTTCTTATTCTGCATTTGGGCTGACAGGTCAATGGGGTGGGCTCTCCTGGAGTTGACTAAAAAGTGATTTAAAGCATCTTTTGAAACATACATTCAGGGGGGCTAATTGTCAAAAATCAAAGTCACAAATCAATAAAAACTTTAAAAAATGCCCAAAAACATACAATCAAATTTGATCGCCAGCATATAAAGCCAAACATAGGTTTTATCTACAAATATATTATGAACTCAGGAATAAGGAGAGGGGGCTATTCAGTGTTACTTAATTACCAATCACTTCTCTCAAATATCTTTCCATTAACCCCCCCCCCTCAATTATTTTTTTTTATTAAATATAGACGAAATAGATTACTCCGAGTGAGTTTTATTGAATAATGGGATTCTATGGTTTACCAGCATGTAAACAAGAGAACCGCAATGTTGTCATTAGCCACCTTCCATACAGCCCATTAATGCAACCAGTTGAATCACGTTGCGCTGCCAATTTCTATGCCACGCTTTAAAAGCATTATTTTTTATTAAAATAGCTCTAAAATTAAGTTATTTTTGCAAAAAAATGCAAAATTTTCGAGCGCTGGGGGCTGCGCCCCCAGACCTCCGTTGGCCTCCGGCGGCTGGGGGCTTTGCCTCCAGACCCCCAAGACAGCCCCCATTGCGAATTTCTGGCTACGCGCCAGGGTGTGCGTTTGAGCGCAGGTCTCCACTAGAATTCGGGGAAAAAAGTGCTCCAGTTTTGGTGAAGACTTTTTTTTTGGTCTTCACCTGAACCTGGGGAAAAAAAGTGTTCCATTTTTGGCGAAGACCTTTTTTTTGGTCTTCACTTAATTTGCTCAACTGAAAAAAATCGTGGTCGAGGTTCATCCCCCCAATGTTGAAAATAGGGCAAAATTAGGGTAAAGTTGCAAATTATCCCTCCCAATGCTCAACAAAGATCGGCACCCCTGTCTGGAAGCAAAGATGCAGTTAAAGCCAACTACAGACGTTGCCTGATTGCCTAGGTTTTTGGACAGAGCAGTAAGCTATACCCGTTGTGGTTACTTCTTAGCGGTCTGACTGAAGGGCACAAAACGGTGACAATATCTTGCCGTTGAGCAAGTTTTTGGAACTTGGAAATTTTGGAGATGCAATATGTTTAGATTTGGCTGATATACTGAAAAACGCGACAATAAAATGATTGGGACAAGTTAGGAATATGATTTTTCTTTTTTCCGTCTCATACTGTACTTTATGGTTAATCAGCGGATTAGCGAATAAGCGTAAGCTTCTGCTAACGAACAATTTGTGTTATCGGGTTAGCTATAACGAAGGTAATCTTTTAAATTAACGGATTAACTGTAGGCGGAGCTAATTTTTGCGTTAGCTGTGCCCATATATGCACTTGTTGCGTATTAGGACGAGTTTTACAGAACAAAAAGCGAAAAAAATGAGCGCTTTTTCGTAGCAAATAATAACCTGCAGCCTCATAGGTCTGTTAATTATCGTTGTTTGCAACTTCCCGAGATTTTCCGATTGCAGCTTATGAATGTATTTTTGTCTTGAAATTAGATTAGTCGAGAAAATGCAACTTCCAAAACACAAGATCACTAGAGCAATAAATTTTTCCTTACAATAAGCTCAACAGTGTCATTACGTGTTTGTTCTAGAAGTGATTGAATAAAAAGAAATGTAAATTACATTAGAAATGTTAACGAATTAACGGACTTCATTAACTTCCGTCAACTAAAGCTGAAAATAACAAATTAACTTTGACAGAGGCATGAAGTTTGCTAACGGAATAGTGGTTAACGAAGCGAACGTTTTGCATTAACTTTCCCATCTATGCTGTTTACTATTCAAATTGACTAGGCTCGGTGACAACGGTTAAGAAAAAAGTCTTCGAGTCAAGCAGCCACCTGTCAATCACACACAGTAAAGGCTTTACCACGCTGTTTCTTTTTATTGCTGAAAGTCAAGCAGGGAAGTTTTGAATACCAATTTTCATAGCTTTTGGTTTGAACCCAGGGGCGTATTTAGGGGGGGGGCATTGTGCCATGGCCCTCCCTTCGGGTCGCCAGGATTGCAAAATTGCAGAGAAAAGTAAGCAAAATTGAGGCATGGCCCCCCCTTTGCAAGTTGGGCATAAGATTTAATCACACAAAGGGTATGTTCTGTGCGTTACTTCTAGACTTTGGGCTTAAAAACGGAGGGAATTTTAGTGAAGGCCTTTTTTTTGCTCTTCACCTAATTTCGGGCGAAAAATCAGACCAAATTTGAGTGGAGCAATTTCTGGTTCAGATCTTTGTTCTTCTCAAATTTTCTGAAGTTCCTGCCCCCCTTTTCAAAATCCTGCGTACGCTACTGCACATCGCCATCACAATCCCAATCTTTTATGCAGTTGGTCCCTAAGGATTTCACTGAATCGGTTACCAGAGCCTTCTTATCTGCGGATATACCTCAAAAAAAGTTGCAAAACAAAAAATTGAAGCAGTTGTTCAAAGATATTGGAAAAACTTTGCCATCAGAGTCTGCATGTCGGCGCAAAGCAGCTGAAATGGGAGAAAGAGAAATTGATCGAGCAAAGAATTTAATTCACGAACTGAAAATATTTTTGGTGGTAGATGAAAGTGAAATTTCTGGATTACTGGATGAGCCTGACAAAACATATCTGATTGCTTGCAAAGTACTTCCAAAATCTCCTACTGCACAGAGTATTTGTCAAGAGATAGATGATTGCTTACGATTTTTAGATGTTACCAGAAATAACTTCTGTTTACTTTTGTCTGATGCTGCCAGATACATGTAAGCTGAAGGTAAAACGTTGAAAAATATGTACCATGTCATGTACCATGTCATGTACCACCGAACTGTTCCATGTCACTTGTGTAGCCCGTCTTTTGCACAACTGTGCATTACGTGTAAAAGCCAAGTACCCAGCAGGCGATGATCTTATTGCTTGCGCAAAAGAAGCCACAGTTAAGAACAAAACTCGGTAAGCAATGTTCGAAGGGATTGGAAAGCCACCACCACCTATTACAAGGTGGGCAAGTTGTTGCAAGCGGCTTTTTACTACGCTACCAATCTTCCATCTGTAAGAGATATCGTGGACAGATTCTAAGGTTCTGGTCTTTTAGTGGAGCGAGCCAACGTCAGTATCAATGCACAAAGCCTACCTCAAGACTTAATGAAAATAAACACAGAATATAAAAGTTTGGCTAGCTTAGTATTACAAATGGAAGACACTAAATACACAATCCGACCAGCCTACAATGATTTGACCAAACTTGGTTTTGGCGACGACAGTTGTGCCATCGCAGCATATATCAGAAAGAGGTTGGGAGAAGAATGACTTGTCGGAAATAATGGCCATGAATCGTCAGGAAATTTCTCCAACTGTTTACGGCTTACTCCAACATTGCCAACCCACAACGGCTTCAGTGGAACGCAGCTTTTCGATGCTAAATAAGCTGCTGGCCAAGGACCGAAACTTTCTGCCAGACAACGTGCGGCATTATATGTGCGTGCATTATAATCTAAGCACTAACTGAAGTGACTATGGTGCTTTTTTTCTTATGGACTGGTTCTTTCATTTCGTTTTTTCGTTACGTCAATAAAGTCAATTTTTTGACAAAATAAGGTCAATTTTGTGAGATTTTTGGTCAATAAAAAATCGCCCTAATCATAACTCTTCGGCTGTTGTGGTGCGCTAAAAGCAAGGCCTTCAACACCAATGTATGAAAGCAAAATCGAGCAATCAAAATTTAACAATTTTGGCTGATTCCGAATCTGAAGTATTCTCTTCAACACCAATTGCTGCATTACAACTCTCAGCTGTTGGTCTTGACCAGGGGCGTATTTAGGGGGGGGGCATTGTGCCATGCCCCCCCCTTTGGGTCGCCAGGATTGCAAAATTGCAGAGAAAAGTAAGCAAAATTGAGGCATGGCCCCCCCTTTGCAAGTTGGGCATAAGGTTTGATCATACAAAGGGCATGTTCTGTGCGTTTCTTCTAGGATTTGGGCTAAAAATCGGACTAAATTTGAGTGAAGACTTTTTTTTTGCTCTTCACCTGATTTTGGGCTAAAAATCGGACTAAATGTAAGTGAAGACCTTTTTTTTTTGCTCTTCACCTGATTTTGGGCCAAATTTGAGTGGGAACCTTTTTTTTTCCCTTCACCTGATTTTGGGCGAAAAATCGGACTAAATTTGGAACAATTTCTGATTCAGATCTTTGTTCTCACCACATTTTCTGAAATTTTTGGCCCCCCCTTTTCAAAATCCTGCTTACGCTACTGATTGAACCGACCGGGAATTGAAACCATGTCTACTGTTTCAGTAACAAACGCTTTATCCCCTACACTATTGATCAGTTATTTAGTAAGTTCATTTGCAATATCTATTGAATCTGACATTCCTCAGTTTTTTGTTCAACTGGATCAACGCGAGTTTCGTTCAAATTTTCAGTCAGTTCATTCAAAATTTTTAAGGCTTCTCACCAGAACTGCCCAAACCCTGTTTTTCAGGCCGCTTGCGGCCTGCGTAAAAGAATTTTGCGTCCCTTGAGCGGTGTCAAGATGAACTAGCAGAGACATTTTGCAAGAAACTAAGCCAATTGAGTTCTGTTTCGATTAGTCATTATCTAAAAAGTCTGCCAAAATTGCATCAAAATGCGATGAAAACCCCAATCTTTTTAGGTCTGCACTTAATTTTCCGGCAAAAATCACATCAAAATGCGGGGCGGACTTTGTTTTTGGTCTTCACCTGAATTTCTTCTTGTGTGCTGTGCGGCCGGCTAAAAGTCACTGCGGCCCTTTTCTCAGAAATTTTGGTCACTCCTGCTTTACACTGTTCCATGGCTTTGTGTGCTAAACATCAAGTAAGAAAGCGATGTATACCATTTTTTATGGTCTTTGGTTGGTTCACACCGGAAAATTGAACCAATGTTTTCCGTTTCAGGAGCTGATGCTCTATAACCACTTGACCACTATACCGTTAATACAATATATTTTATTTTGAGGTGCTGTAAGAGTAATTGAGTACTTTTTTTAAGGTGACGTCATTCTTTTCTGGATTGTTTTGATAAAAAAGATGAATCTGAAAGCGACTTGCAAAAAAACAGATTTGTGTGAAACTTACTTTAGCCAGTTTTTTAAGGTAAGCTTTCCGTTCTTTAACGCCTTTAGTCTTATCGCAGTTGCTCACAAGAGCCAATGCGAGGTATCGCTTTCGACGTAAAATGTTTTTCACTTTGAGGTAGAATTGAACAGCATGACTTCTCTTCGGATATGGTCTTTGGTGCAGAATTTCTGCATAGGGATAAAAAAAATCCGAATCTCTCCTACGGAAACAAAAAAAACTGCTTACCTGACTTCAAACTGACATCATCGAGACCGTGGATTATGTTATCCTAGATGCCTTGTGAAAAATTCGACTGGCATTGCAGAAAAAAATCTTGAAATTAAACTTTTTAAAAACAAAAAAAGGCGTTTCCAAATTATGATGCGTAAAATGATTTTTAATTGCAATCCAATAGATTTTAAATGGATAAAAGCATCTTAAAAGATTACAACTTTTTGTGAATATTTGAATATTGTCTTAATGCTTAAGCACGTTCAAGTACTTGCCTGTGGGTCATTGTTGCATTAAAGTAATTTTCAGGAATATTCTTGAAGTTCATATATGAATGAGTCACAGTACGAGTAGTTAGCGGTGACTCCCGACACCACCAAACATAGACTTGGTGTGGCTTTCTGAAACACGCAAATTTGAGACAGTTATGATGGTCACCATTTAAATACTATTATTTTATGAAAGTCTTGTGAAACATAAAAATAACGGTTTTTTTCATTTCGCAATTATGTGTTGTATGAAAATTTTTAAGTTCTTGCCCTGCAGACTTTGGTAGACCATTTGCTTTGGATGCATTGTACCTTTTGCTCTCCCATGACACCTCCATAAGGTTTCGCATGCACATGAAGCAGGCTCTACATACATGTGCTGACTACATCAAAACACAGAGCAACTTTTTTAGAGGTTTGTTTGCAAGCATTTTGTTAAGCTTGGCCACATAGGCGTAGCCAGGATTTTTGATTGGGGGGGGGCCAAACCGCAAATCACATGCAATGACGTCACCAGAAACTTCGAAACAGGAATTTTTTGTGGGAGCAAAGATATCCTAGAATGGAAGATTAAAGACCTTGGCCTGGTGTTTGGCATGTAACTTGGAACTCGTTCAAAGGTGGGAGCTTAAACCAACGGTTCTAATGCGAAAATGTTTAAATTGGCAAACGTGTTGAGTAAAAAAGTGTACTGTAATTCAAACGTATCATTGACGGGAGTCTGGGGGCGGAGCCCCCAGCCGCCGGAGGCTATTGGGGTCTGGGGGCGAAGCCCCCACCCGCTGGGCGATTTTTTGTAGTTTTTTGAAAAAAAAAGCTGTTTTAATGCCATTGGATCACATTTCGCACGTATTCAGAGCCATTTGAAGGTAGGCTACTAGATTTTTAATATTTTAAAGCCAAGTGAAAAAATCAAGTTGTTCAGTCCTTCTTTTGCTTGCTATTTAAGTCCAAAACACGTTGAAAATCTTGCATTTTGGGGTTAAATTTTGTAAGTGATTTGGCCCACGTAAGGGCAAGTAAAGTACTTTGCCTCCTGCTATATTTTAGCAGTAAATAACAATCCACTCGAAAATTTTCCTTTGAGATTATTGTTTTTTCATGAAAACAACCAGTTGTAGGAGTACATATACGGCCAGGGAGCCCAGGGCCTCTCAATTCAAAATTTTGTTCAATGAGCATACCCCTTGCTGTAGCTAATTTTATTCAAAACTGTTTTGTTGCATAAAAAGTGGTGAGGTGGAGGTCAATTGTTACTGAAAAATGTACAATAGATGGTTACGCCTGCAAATCATGTTATTGCCCGGGCTGGATTTACATTCTGTTGGGCCCCTGGTATTTTGGGAATTTTGCAATATTTTTCTGCCAAATACAAGTGAAGACCAAAAAAATTCTAATGTGAGCGCGGAGCCCTTGGCACAGTGCCATATGTTAAATCCGTCCCTGGTTGTTGCATTACGTTTATAAAAAGGTTAGATAAGGGCCTCGATTAGCAACTTTTAGAATAAAAAACCCTTAATTTCACTCGGGTTATACGATTAAAATGGCTGGCAAACATTACATTGTGGCGTCTCCGGCTCCCTGAATCAATATTATTGTTAGGGGGGCATTTAAATTGGGGACCATTTAAATATTATTGTTGTGGGCCCATTAAAATTGGTTGGAAAAAATTAAATTGAGGGAGCCGGGCCCCTTGGATCAATATTATTGTTGGGAGCCCATTTAAAAAGGGGGCTATTTAGATACTATGGTAGGTGGCCCATTTGAATTGGTTGGCAAAAATTAAATTGAGGGGGCCCGGGCCCCCTGAAATAATATTATTTTAGGCGGCCAATTTAAACTGAGGACCATTTAGGTATTATTGTAGGTGGCCGATTTGAATTGGTTGGCAAAAATTAAATTGAATGGGCCCCCTGGATCAATATTATTGTAGGGGGCCCATTTGAGTTGGTTGGCCAAAATTAAATTGAGGGGGCCCGGGCCCCCTAGATCAATATTATTGTAGGGGGCCCATTTAAATAGTATTGTAGGGCCCCATTTGAATTGGTTGGCAAAAATTAAATTAAAGGGGCCCCTGGATCAATATTATTGCAGGGGGCCCATTTGAGTTGGTTGGCCAAAATTAAATTGAGGGGGCCCGGGCCCTCTGGATCAATATTATGGTTAATTACTGTAGTACGCTTGCACTGTTGTACGCAAAGATGTTAAAAGAAACTGAAACTGAAGACAAAATAGTCTTTTTTGAGACATTTTTGTCATTAGTAGCATTTCAATTGAGGGGGGCCCGGGCCCCCTGGGCCCCCCTTCCTGGCTACGCCTATGCTTGGCCACCATTTTTTGTTCGACTGCTTGGTTCCAATGAGAAATAAACAGCGTGGGACCGGTTAGGAAACCAAATTACTCACGAAAAGCGTTTTGTGTGAAAACCAGAGTATACATAATTCAGTATTCCAATTATTTTTATCAATTTTGCAGCTGTTGAGTGCTGCTGCACAGGGATGTTAAAGCGGAAGCGGTGAAAGCAGCAAATTTTTGTGGAAGTGGAAGCTGGAAGCGGTAAAAAAACTACCGCTTCTTCTTCCACTTTGGCCATTTATATCAAACGTCAAGAACTTCAATGTGGTGCAATTTTTTTGAAAATATTCGACTGAAAGTGAGTGTTTGATAAGCCATCACTTGCAAAGAAACATTTTTATTTGTGGTTCGCTTAGATCCGTAGTAGCCTCCACCGCTATTAACTCAAAGATGAACCATGTATAACCAACCCAGGCGCGTAGCCAGGAATTCGCTATGGGGGCGGCTGTTTTGGGGTCTGGGGGCGGAGGCCAATGGGGGTCTGGGGGAAAAGCTCCAGCTGCCGGAGGCTGGGGGTCTGGGGGCAAAGCCCCCAGCCGCCGGAGGCACGGGGTCAGGGGGCGGAGCCCTCAGCGCTCAAAAATTTTGCCTTTTTTTGCAAAATTAACTTAATTTTAGAGCTATTTTAATAAAAAATAATGCTTTTAAAACGTGGCATAGAAATTGGCAGCGCAACATGATTCAAGTGGTTGCATTAATGGGCTATATTGGAAGTGGCTAATGATAACATTTCAATTTTCTTGTTTACATGCTGGTTAATCATAAAATCTTACTATTTAATAAACCTCACACGGAGTAATCTATTTCGTCTATATTTTATAAAGAAAAATAATTGAGGGGGGCTAATGGAAAGATATTTGAGAGAAGTAATTGGTAATTAAGTATCACTGAATAGACCCCCCTTTCCCCTTATTACTGAGTTTATAATATATTTGTTGATAAAACCTATGTTTGACGTTTTTACATTAGCGATCAAATTTGATTGTTTATTTTCCGGCATTTTTTTACAGTTTTCATTGATTTGTGACTTTAATTTTTGACAATTATCCCCCCTCCCCCCCCCCCCCCCCCTTTCCTGAATATATGTTAAAAAAAGATGCTTTAAATCACTTTTTAGTCAATTCCAGCCCAAAAACAGTCTCAAAAGAGCTAAAAACGTGATATTTTTCTTATTCTGCATTTTGGTTGACAGGCCATTGGGGGGGGGCTATAGCCCCCCCGCCCTCCCACCCCCCTGGCTACGCTACTGAACCAACCAAGTCATTTTTAAAACTACGCTATATAAGTGTTCAAAAATTCTCTATTTCAGTCCTAAAATTTTCAACATTTTCTCAAAATTATTTTTAAATAATTCTTCTCCCATTTTTTTTTTAATCTTTAGTCATACTCGTTTAACATAGTATTCACCAACATAAACAAAGTTTCCAGTTCCATCATCTTAAATTCTTTCCTTACGATAATATTTTCTTGAAAATTAAACAGAAAAGAGCATCATGACGTCTCTCAAACAAAATTTAGTATTGTTTGACTTTTTTTAACATGATGTTATAATTCTTGTCTTGATTATTGCAATTTAAGTACCGTTTGCAATAACCGCATAATTCTTGTAGTGTTTTTTATTTTGCTGTCCCAAAACTACACGTTGCCAGCAAAAATTTGGAGCAAACCACATACACAAACAAGCCATTAAAAAAAATCTTCAAATGTGAAAGATTCGCCCCAGGGCTACCTAATTATCGCCAAGTAAAGACTTGCGCTTGATAGTCATAGGCGTTGTCAGGGGGCCCAGGGGGCCCGGGCCCCCTATTGAAATACCACCAATGATGAAAATGTGACCAAAAAGCCTTGTTTCTTCAGTTTCTTTCAGCATTTTCGGGTACAATAGTAATTAACGATAATATTGACGACGAGAAGGTCCGGGCACCCTCAATTCAATTTTGCCAATCAATTTAAATGTATAACCCGGGTGAAGTTATGGGTGTTTGTCCTAAAAGTTGCTACCTTAGACCCTCATCTAACCTTTTTATGAACGTAATGCAATAACCAGTGCCGGATTTACCATATGGCGCACAGGCTCAAGGCCCCGCGCTCAGATGGTAGGACTTTTTTTGATCTTCACGTATATTTGACTGGAAGATGTAGCAAAGATCCCCAAAGGGGCAAGGACCCGCAAATGTAAACCTGGCTCGGGAAAGTATGGTTAGTAAGCGTAACCATATATTGTACCATTTTTCAATAACAATTCACCTCCATCTCGCCAGTTTTTACGCACAAAATACTTTTTAAAAAATTAGCTTAGGAAAATCATTGAACAAATTATTGAATTTCAGTTGAGGGGGCCTGGGCCCCCTGGCCGTACATGTACTTCTATAACTGGTTAGTTTCATGACGAAACAGAAATCTCTTAAGGAAAATCTTCTATTGGATTGCTATTTATTGCTAAAATATTGCAGAAGGCATTGCATGTTACTTTCCCCTGCCTCGGCCAAATCAGTTGCAGTTGAAAGTTAACACAAAAGAGCAAGGTTTTAAACGTGTTTTGGAGCTAAATTGCTAGTAAAAAGAAGGTTGAACAATTTAACTCTTTCAATTGGTTTTCAAATGTTAAAAACTTAGTTCTTTCAAATGGCTCTGAATAGTGGTTGGCATTGGGCAGTTGGGCATTTCAGAATACCGAATCCAGTATGATCCGAATCCTAGTGGTGGCCTTAGAAAAGGGGGGGGGCAAGTGCAAATTAAATGGGAGACCCCTTTTTTTACACTCCACTTTACCATGATTTATCTCACATTCAATTAAGCGCAACAAGGCATTTCACAAATAACAATACCAGAAGATTAGTGTGATTGCAGTTCTAATTAAATCAAATGTTTGTTCATAACATAAGTTCCTCTAATCTAGCATATCAAGTTAATTAATTGTAGTAAGTTAACGTAAACTTTCAGCAATTGCTTTTAGTATGCTAGTGTTATTACAGAATATGTTTAAGTACTTAGCAATAATATTTGAATGCTTTACACTGCTTAGCATATGATATAAGCTACTGCATACGTTGGTCAAAAATCTATTCCTGCCAGTTGCTGAAAGCAGTTGAAAAAAACTAGTGGAAAAACGACTACCTGAGTCATAGGCGTAGCCAGGATTTTTGATTGGGGGATGGGGGGCCCAAACCACAAATCACATGCAATAAAGTCATCAGAAACTTCGAAAGAGGAATTTTTGGTGGGGCAAAGATATCGTAGAATGGAAGTTCAGAAGTCGTGGCCTGGTGTTGGCATGTAACTAGGAATTCGTTCAAGGAAAGGGCTAAAACTAATAGCCTAGTTAAAATGCGAAAATGTCTAAATTGGGAGATGTGGTTGAGTAAAAAATTGTACCGCTAATTCAAACGTATCACACAGCACAGACGGGGATCTGGGGGCGGAGCCGCAGCCGCCGGAGGCTATGGGGGTTTGGGGGCGAAGCTCCCAGCCACTGGATGATTTTTCATAATTTTTTGGAAAAAAACAGTAATTTTAATACCAATGGATCACATTTCGGCTTTCGCACATATTCAGAGCCATTTGAAGTACTAGATTTTTAACATTTGAAAGCCAATTGAAAAAATTAAGTTGCTCAGTCCTCCTTTTGCTTGCAATTTAAGTCCAAAATACGTTTAAAATCTTGCATTTTGTTGTTAAATTTTGTTAGTGATTTCGCTTAGGTAGGGGGATGTAAAGTACATTGCCTTCTGCAATATTTTAGCAGTAAATAACAATTCAGTCGTTTAGTTTCTTCAGAGATTATTGTTTTGTCTTGAAAACAACCAGTTATAGGAGTACATATACTGCCGGGGAACCCAGGATCTCTCAATTCAAAAATTTGTTTAATGAGCATTCCCCTTACTGTAGCTAATTTTTTTCAAAAGTATTTTGTTGCATAAAAGCTGGCGGGGTGGAGGTGAATTGATATTGAAAAATGTACAATAGATAGTTAAGCCTACAAACCATGTTATTGCCCGAGTCGGGTTTACATTGAGTTGGGCCCCTGGCACTATGAGATTTTTGCTATATTTTCGTGCCAAATACAAGTGAAGACCAAAAAAAGTCTTATCTGAGCGCTGGGCCTCTGCACTGTGCCATGTGTTAAATCTGTTCCTGGTTATTGCATTACATTCATAAAAAGGTTAAATGAGGGTCTCAATTAGCAACTTTTAGGATAGAAACGCTTAATTTCACTCGGGTTATATGTTTAAATTCGTTGGCAAACATTAAATTGAAGGGGCTCGGGCCCCCTGAAACAATATTATTGTTGGGGTCCCATTTAAATTGGGGGCCATTTAAATATTCTGGTAGGGAGCCCATTTAAATTGGTTGGCAATAATAAAATTAAGGGTCTCTAGCCTCCTGGATCACTATTATTGTTGGGGGATCACTTAATTGTTATTGTAGGGGGCCCATTTAAATTGGTTGGCAAAATTAAATTGAGGTGGCCCGGGCCCCCTGGATCAGTACAAATGTTGATTACTGCTGTAGAGTGTACTGTTGTACGAAAAGATACTAGAAGAAACTGAAGCTGAAGAAACAACAGTCTCTTTTGTGACATTTTTATCATTGGTAGCATTTCAATTGGGGGGCCCCCTGGGCCCCCCTGGCTACGCCTATATCCTGAGTAGCCTATCAGTAGCAAGCAAAAAAAAATAGTAGTAAGTTGACTTTACCAGTCATTTTTTATTATCTGTTTACTAAATCTAACGTAAAAGTTAAAATTAATATTATCTTGGAAAGGGGGATATTGTGTAATAACACTTGAAACAAGTGCATCTTGAGGGAGGGAGTACATATGTAATGACCATAGGTGGAGTCGAGGACACAAGGCTCGACGCCAAGGTCAAGGACACAAAAAAATCCGAGGCCAAGGACTGCCTTTCCGAGGACAGACCCTCTCGAGGCCAAGGACAGGAATGCTCGAGGCCAAGGCCAAGGACCAGCATGGACACACCCGCAAGTGTTCTCCAAAAAAAAAGGAAAGGTCTTCTAAAAAAGTTCAGGCAATCTCCAATTTTTGATCCAATTAGCCAGAATTTTTGATTGGGGAGGCCTAAACCACAATTAGCATGCAATGACGTCATCAAAAATTTGCCTGTTGGCACTTAACCAGGGATTTTGCAAGGGGAGAGGGCTTAAACTAATATAATTCAAAAATGTAAATACGTAACTTTGGAGACGTAATGAGAAAGCCAGTGTAACTCAAACGTATCACAGAAGGGGTTCTGGGGGCGGGGCCCCCAGCAGCTGGAGGCTTTGGGGGTCTGGGGGCGAAGCCCCCAGCTGTTGGGCGATTTTTCGTAATCTTTTGGAAAAAGAAGCTAATTTAATGCCATTGAATCACATTTCGCACATGTTTAGAGCCATTTCAAAGCACTAGATTTTTGACATTTGGAAGCCAATTAAAAAAATTAAATTGTTTAATCCTCCTTCTAGATGCAATTTAAGTCCAAAACACGTTTAACATTTTGCATTTTGGTGTTAAAGTTTAATTGTAAGTGATTTGGTCCAGGTAAAGGGAAAGTAAGGTGCATTGCCTCGTGCCACATTTTAGCAGTAAATGAAAACCCACTCGAATATTTTCCTTAGAGATTTTTGTTTTGTCATGAAAATAACCAGTTATAGAAGTGCATGTTAGGCCAGGGGGCCCAGGCCCCCTCAATTGAAGTTCAACGATTTGTTCAATCCGCATTTTCCATGGCTAATTTTTTTAAAAGTATTTTGTGCGTAAAAATTGGCGAGGTGGAGGTGAATTTATGAATTGTTATTGAAAAATAGTACAATAGATAGTTACGCTTACAAACCATGTTATTGCCGGGCCGGATTTACATCGCGCTGGACCCCTGGCACTTTGGAGATTTTTGCAACATCTTTCTGCCAAATGTAGGTGAAGACCATAAAAAGTCTTAAAGGGGCATTGAAGCCTAAGTTTTATAGATTTATTGCATTTGAAACAACATTTGTATTTTTAAAATAATTTTTGAGCTCAACTTCAGAATTCTACGATTACTACATCAAAAGATTATTGCTTTTATATTTTCCCTTATTTCGTACAATTTCTTTCACTTTTTTAAAAATTTGTCTACGTTTGGTTTCGCTGTTACTGTAACTAGGGCAACTACAGGCTAGCTGACATTAATCATTATTTACGGTATGTAAGCCTAGCCTATTAATCATGACATTAATCATTACTTACAGTATGAAAGCCTAGCCCATTAAGAAATTATAAAAAACAATAAAGTCTAGTCTAACCTACAGCAATTTATACAGGTTGGTTTACCCTAATACAGTAATTACAAAGAACTACTAGGCCAAAAATAGGCCTACCTTTCATTTTTTCTTCTAAGTGCACTAAATCAAATATGCTTGTGCTAAAAGATGCAAATTTAAACTACTAAGATGAATTATACTTTTAAAAACTCATCTAAGTTCCGAAGCCACAGCAGAAAACCTGCCAAAGGCACATTGTCACTCCCAGACCTAAAATTTGGCAAAGTTGGTTTTGAAGTCGCTTATGCAAATTTGATGTAGTGTTGCCCCTGCAAAATTTTTTCCCTTATTTCAAAATCTTTTCCCTTGAAGCTATTTAACCTCAAATAATGAAAAGACGGGACAAAAACTTTGCTAATCAATTATTTTTGATAAATTTGGTGTTAAAATTCAAAAATTAGACTTCAATGCCCCTTTAAGATTTGAGCGCAGGGCCCTTAGCTAGTACTGCGCCATATTGTAGTAAATCCGGCCTTGGTTAATGCATTACGTTCATAAAAAGGCTAGATGTGATCCTGAGATAGCAACTTTTAGGACGAAAACTATCCATTTCTTCCAGGTTTACGTTTAAATTCGCTGGCAAAAATTGATTTTAGGGGGTCCCGGGGCCCCTGGTCTTCAAAATTGTTGTTCGCTACTGGTGTAAGCGAAAAATGCTAAAAATAAACTGAAACTGAAGAAACAATAGGCTTTTTTCACATTTTTGTCATTGGTAAAATTTCAATTGGGTAGGGGGGGGAGACCCGCTTGGCTAAGCCTACGTTCCAATTGCGGAAAACAAAAAAGGCATTTGCAAAAATTTCCGCGAGGTTTCTGGCGTTTTCCAACAAAATTTCAACGGTTCAAAAAATAGTGTTGTCCTCAAGCCGAGGACAGGGTAATTTTCGAGGACCTAAGGCTTCGAGGCCAAGGCCAAGGACTTGAGGCTTCGAGGCCAAGGCTAAGGCCAAGGACTTCAAAATGTGTCCTCGAAGACGTCCTCGAGGCCAAGGACGTCCTCGAGGACTCTACCTCTGGTAATAACACTTAAAACAAGTGCATAAACTTTTTGTAATAATTTGCTATAGATTTTCACAATAAAATTTTTTGTGCGCTCGATAGGTCAAATGGGGGACCCCCCAGAAGTGGGGGGCCCCAGAGCATTTGCACACTTTGCACATTCCTAAGGCCACTACTGCCGAATCCCAAACTATCCGGAATCCAAACTGATATATAAACCAGATAATTGGGACCGGTTTTAAATTAATGCAATTACCTTGGTAGAAATTGCTTGCAGTTAATTCTAACATTAAAGTGTAGTAAGCTATTTGAATAAGTTGTGAACATGGTAGACTAAAGTGTTTGGCTAAAGTGTAACGGTTGGGCTTCTTTAAAACTGTTGTTTTAATTTCTGATAATTATATTGGCAAGAGTCATTGCCAAGAATCCGTTAAAGAAAAATGGAAAAGAATCAAAAGAAACTTGATAGAAAATCTGATGCACCAGCTGTACAGGAGTTGGTGAAAGCAGTGCTCAAGGACACTGATATTTAACAGCAAAGCCTACTTGAAAATGATTATGATGTGACACCGAAAGGATTAAATTTGATCATACCCAATAATGAACTAAATTCTTCCGAAGTTGCTTGTTCATCTTCTACAAAGACTGTTAATAGTAGGCCAACTAAAAAAAGTGCTAATCGCTACAAGTACAATGGTGCTAATTATGTTAATGTCAATACTGCTTTAAGCGACTTGGAATTTATTTTAGACAGACTCAAAGAGAATCCCAAGTTTCTGGAAATGATCTCGTTTAAGTAAAATCAGTGATTACATTATCAGTAACGACAACTTTAGACAACTAGTATGCGACTCAATCAAATTAGATCTCAGTAATGATTTCAAAAAACTGCTAGCCCATATTGATGCACTGGAAAGGATTTATGCCACACTCTGCAAGTCATGGTCAATAAATCTCAAAACCAAGCACAATACCTGCAAACAACTATTGACAGCCTACTTGAGCAAAACTTTAATCTGTCTGCTGCATTGGAAAGGCAACAACAATACAGTTGGCGAAATTGTCTCCTGATACATGGAATTACTCCCTCAGCAAACAAAAACACTGATGAAAAGTCAAAGATATTTTATCGTGACTATGTTGGCATTATTATAACTGATGCATATATAGACAGGATTCATCGCCTAGCAGGTGCAACAAGTAATATTATTGTAAAGTTTGCGCGACACAAAGTAAAGAACATGGTTTACAGTCTCAAAAGAAAATTAGCCAAAAAGAAGTTTTTAATAACCGAATCACTCAGACAAACGAGTAAAATGCATGAAGAAATTGAAAGTTCTAAAAGAACAAGGTAAATTGATCTCGTATTGGTCCCATGATGGTGCAATTTATTACATTCGTGCTTACGAACCGCATGAAAAATGTCAATTTAAGACTCTAGATCTTCAAGAACTTGACTTTTAATTTAGAGGAATTAGCCTAGCATTACGCTAGTACATAACTGTCACGAATAATAATTTTGAATGCCTGATGTATGATTATTTGCTGTATTTTAATGCGTACGTGACTGATTTACTACTTTTGCCGCTTTTTCTGATTTAGAATATTCGGGATATTCTGGATAGTTCCTTTCTAGTATTTTCTACTGTCTTCTATTAGTCACGGGAAAAATTAGTTGTTTACTTGTCTTAATTGCTATATTTAGACTTGAAGTTTGTGACGTCATAATCATGTTGAAATCTTATCGTAAGCTCGTGTATTTTTTTCTATTGTGATGTATCATGGATTGTTCTGGAATATTCGATAACTTTTACCTTAGTATAAATAGGCGAGTCGTTTTTGTTTCTATTATTCTAATATTCTGAAAGTGGATGATTTTTAGGTATTAGTTTCGTAGGTAGTTAAGCCGACTTTGTGTATCTGGGGTTGGATCGTATAGCCGTTTAGTAAAAGTGTTATTAGAGCGATTTTGCTCAGTTAGTTGGTTTGTGTTTCAATTTTAAATAGAAGTTTTAATTTAAGATTGGTGTTTTGCTTTCTGAGATTCAAGAAGCTAAAGGAACTATCAACTGCCATTTTCGATTCGTCAATTAACATCTCAGTCGTTCTCTAGTTTCATCCAACGTGGGCAATTCTAGGGATTAAAGGTTGTACTCTAGCCAAGTATCAACGATCGCAACAATAACCATGGATAGCCTAACCTACACCCGCGGTGGTAACTTTCATCACTTTTGATTTGTGATTTGGTCTCCCCTTTATAAACAAAGTTAAGACTTTTGAACTTTTTTTAATAGCTTGTGTTGGTGTTAAACATTTTGTTTATGATGTTGAAGTGCTTGGCTTGCCAAAAATGGTGTAAAAACCCTAACAATTGTTTGAAATGTAGTATTTGCTTCGATATAATTCATGTTGAATGCATTCAAAGTACTTCTCAAATTTGTGCTTTGGAGTCCAATAATGACCAATACTCTTGCTTCAAATTAAAGAAAAAAATATGTTTTTTCCAAGATCCAATAGCAGTACAATGAGTACATCTACAGATCTATCTAAAAATATGAATAGTTCCCATTTCCAAAATTTATTAAGCACTTGCAGACATAGCAATAACAGTTTCACTGACTATCATGATATCCATCAGTTGAAAGATAAGATTCCTAAGCATGGATTTTCTGCGCTACATGTTAACATAAGAAGCTTGATTAAAAATATGTCAAAATTGGAAGAATTTATTTTAGGTATGTATATAAGTCCAGATCATATTGCAATATCAGAATCTTGGCTTACAAATTCAAAAACTGTGAACGTAAACCTGCCAGGTTATAATTTTTTCTGAAAATTCTGTAAAGGGCAAACAAAATAATAAATACGCGGGTGGAGGCGTGGGTATGTTTGTAAAACAAATCACTATTTAAATCACATGCAAATTCAAGCATACAGTGCAATGCTTGTGAAGATCTCTGGCTAGAACTTGCATTAGCAAACCAAAAAAAGTTAGTTTTTGGTGTGATTTATAGACACCTCTATGATAGCATTAATGAATTTCAGACCAAATTATGCACATCCATACATGAACTAAATTTTAAAAGTAGTCTCAAATATATGTGACGAAATAGTTAATCATCTTGGTAATCGTAAAATATCAACATGTGCTATTTTTCTCGATCTCGCAAAAGCCTTTGATACAGTTGATCATTCTGTGCTTCTTCAAAAACTTTTTATGTATGGTGTTCGAGGCATAGCATTTGATTTTTTTTTAACGTTATCTTTGTAACAGAAAACACTACACTGTTTTAAATGGAATACCTTCTAGCATGGAAAATTTAACATGTGGAGTACTACAATGTTCAACTTTAGGACCTTTACTATTTCTTTTGTATATGAATGACCTGCCTTTAGCTACCGAATTCAAAGTTAACTTATTTGCTCATGGCACTAATCTTACAATGTCAGGAAATAATGCAAAACATTTAGAATCTGATATCAACAATGAGTTATTAAATAAAAACAACTAGGTGAAAAAAAAACAAACTTTCAAATAATTTTTCTAAAACAGAATATATGGTAATTAGCAAAAAAAAAAGAGAAATCAGAACTAAACATTAACATAAATAACAATGAAATCACAGAAAAAGACCATATTAGTTATGTTGGTGTTTTACTTGATGAAGGTTTGTAATAAATTAGTTAAAGGCTAATAGGCAATAGCGAGATTGAGAAATGTGGTTAGTACAAAAGCATTTTTGAATGTCTTATACAGTTTGATATTCACGCACATAAAATTGCTGTATCTTGGCTTGGGAAAGTGCTGCCAAAACTGCATTATTAGCCTTGCATATCCTTCATAAAAAAGCAGCAAGGTTGATGACAAACCAAAATTACACAGCTCACGCAAACAACCCATTGTTCAACAAAATGAAACTGCATAAACTGGAGGTAGCAAAATACATGTTCAAAACAATACAGCTACATTCAGGAACCACACCCTCGTTATTTACTCCCCTTTCATCACTTCACAACTATTACATAAGAAACTCAACTACAAATTTCTTGATTAAAAAAAGTAATACTGAATTATGCAAAAAATCTAAACAAATTCTTGGGGCAAGAGTATGGTCGGAGGTACCAGACCATATCAAAGATTTAACTTTTTCTTTGTTGTTAAACAATAAACAAAATCTAATTTCGAAATATGAGTAAGTCACTGAGCACTTGTTTGAGTTGGAGAAAATTGACAATAATTTTCGTCTAACAAAATACTACATCCTGCTGATTTTTTATGGTGGGCATTATTTGTGTGTGTGCGTGTTTGGTTTTTTGTGATTTCAATTTGTTACTTATTTTTAGTCTGAAGATCGCGTTAAGTTAACTTGTTCAGATGACATTAGACTAGTGGACCACATGGTCGTTTCGCTGCCACCTCACCACGGTATACATAGCAATGTCTTGTTGTGTACAATAACAGCATTGGCTTCGGTCTTGCTCTTTCTGTTAGTTTTTTTTTGCTACCAAATGCATGACTGTATCATGGTGAATAAATAAACGAATAAAAAATAAAACTATTTGCTCTGTGATTGGGACTTCGCGTGGAGCGCGTTGTACAGTACCTTTGTTTTTGTTTGCAAATTTTAGCATATGAGGATTGATTTGCTTATAACTAGCAAACGGTAAAACCTAGAAGATGAAATTTGGACTTAACATAACAATTAATAAAAGTGTCATGCGTGCCAATTTTAGGGACCGTAGGTCACTATATCGTGAACCGATTTCTTCTGGGCTACTTTCTGCAGACATCCGGAGAAAGTAGCCCAAAAGAAATCGGTGAGAAGGCACCTCAAAAGTTCGAAGGTCACTGCGTTCGTGGCCTTCAATGCAAAGCACAGTTTGCTGGGACCTTACTGGTTCGAAGAAAATGGGCACACCGTCACCATCAACAATGAGCGTTATATCGCTATTCTTGATCAGTTTCATGGTAACCTGACTCAGAAACTAACCCAAGGACAGTTGAGACTGGTTTGGTTCATGCAGGATGGCGCTAGACCTCACACAGCCATGCATCATTGAAGCACCTAAGAGTTTTTTTCCAGAATAGTCTGATAAACCTCAGCACAGATCATGAGTGGGCCCCCCTCAGTTCAGACCTAAATCTACTTGATTTCTAGTTCTGGGGCGCAGCAAAAGGGACGATTTATGCCAACCTCAAATGCTAGCTGATCTTGAGTAGAACGTGGTAGAATATGCAGCTGAAGTAACCAACGACATATGGCAAAAAGTGGTCCAAAATTTTTGCATGCGTGTGAAAGCACGTTTCAACGGAAATGGGTGCCATGTTGAACTTGTAGACGACAAGAAGTTTCTTTGACTTTCAGATTTAATCCATCCTATTTGACTAACTATATCTCTCGTTATAAGTTTGTAGTGTAAAAAATGAGCAAATGAAAGCAAATAAAAGTAGTTATATTTTTTTCGAGCACCCTGTACCTTTGCATTTCTGCAACATCAGTTTCTTCCGAAACGTGTTTCTCCAGTGTATAGGTATAACTGTGAACGAATTAAGAATGCAACTAGCCATCCCTGTGTCATGCACTGCAATAAAGTGCTGCTTTAATTAAGCAAATCGTTGAATAATTTTGATGGATATTGGTGGTGGTTGACTGGTTGTTTACTTTTTCAGCAAATTAAGTTAAATTGAACCAGAATAGGATTCGTTATTCTGGATTCGGTTTTAGCTATTCGGAATAATTCTGGAATAGCCAACTATTCTGAAATGTCCATTCCTAGCTCTAAACACATGCGAAATGTGATGTAATGGCTTTAAAATTTTTTTTTCACAAAGTTACAAAAAATCGCCTACTGCTTCTGGGGGCTTCTCTCCCAGACCCAGAAAGACCCTGCGACTGGGGGATCCGCCCCCACACCCCCGTTTGTGATACGTTTGAGTTACGCTAGCTCGCTCAACACGTTTCCCAAGTCAGACACTTTTCAATTATTAGTTTAAGCCCTCTAGCAAAATCCTGGTTAAGTGCCAACAGGCCACGGCGTCTCATCTTCTATTCTGCGATATCTTCGCCCCCAAAAGTTCCTCTTTTGAAAATTTCTGATGACGTCATTACATGTGATTTGTGGTTTGCCCCCCGCTCGCAAACAAAAATCCTAGCTACGCCTATATTAACAGTGCAGATGCGATAATTGAAACAAGTTATTATCTCAAGCGCTTGGAAATTCGTCCCCAGATCGCAAGTAATCGCGCATAATTCTGAACTTCTGGATGAACACGTTGAAGAGAAATTCGTATCAGCTGAAACATAATCACCAGCATATGATTGGACTTCTGTTTTTAGGGCCGCTTCAAATCCGATTTCCTGACTACGCCCATGCACATACCTTGCGATGAATACAATTATATACTTCGCTTCTGTATGATGTTTTTAAGATGATAATAACAAAGCTGTTATATTTTGACTTAATAGGAAAAAATTTTAGGATCAAAAAATATTAAGTAAAAACTGCGTCATCAAGTGGTGGAAGCGCCAAGGGTGGAAGCAGAAGCAATTCAAAAATTTTCGCTTCTACACCCCTGGTGCTGCAGCAGATTATCACAGCATTACATCAAAGAAAGATTTTACAAAATCTCTTCTTAAGTTTCTTACCTTAAATTAGGATCAGGAAATTTTTCTTTACTCCTGCAATGAACAAACACAGCATCGCTTTTTTCGATCAGACTTCGGTTCTTAGTGATGTGACACGGGCCACAAATATTTTTTGACCAAGTTTTCGGATAATAGGTTCCTGCATCTGTCCAAAGCAGTATCGTCGGCACTCTGCAAAGAAGAAGATCAAGTACCGGTATTCATCTTAATCCAAGATTTGGCAAAAATATTTTACGTAAAATAATTAGGCAACAAGCTTAGGACGAATTTATTCGCTAATCTCAAACCCGATTACGATTCTCATACAGTTTTGTTCTGCAAAAACAATGCAATAAATTTAACCTACGATGCTCTAGTCCTAGTCCCACCAGCATGACTAATTAGAAAAGGGATTGGTTGTGGTATATTAATCAGTCACCGTAAGTTGGAAGCAGTGTTCCTTACAGCAAAGTAGCCTAGTATATACAGTGCTATAGATTGGAATGCAAGAGTTACTCGCATAACTGCGACGTAGAATTGTTAATTTTTAGAAGCAATTAATGCTGCAGCAAAACACTCACCGTTTTCTAATGTTATAATGCTTATTAGCATCATTTTTCGACATTTTTTTTGGTGTAGATTCCGAAGGATTAAATAGCGGCTCTGAAAACGATCGCATGTTAAACGGGCATTTAGGTCGGAAATTTTTTTTGCTCGATTTTCTCTAAGAAAAAAATGAGCGGATCTGAAGTGTAACTTCACCAAATTTGGGTTTTCTACGACCTTCTGTTTTCGAGATATAACAGATTAAAGCTCCCCGTAGAAAGGCTATTTCTTTTTAGCAGAGGTGGAGTCCTCGAGGACGTCCTTGGCCTCGAGGACACATTTTGAAGTCCTTGGCCTTGGCCTCGAAGGTCAAGTCCTTGGCCTCGAGGCCTCAAGTCCTCAAAAATTGGCCTGTCCTCGGCTCGAGGACAGCACTATTTTTTGAATTGTTAAAATTTTGGGAGCGCTTGAAAAATATTCTGGAAAACTTTTTTTTGTAGAGATCGCTTGAAAAATTTTTGTGAAGACCTTTTTTTTTTGGGAGATCGCCTGAAAAAATTTTGTGAAGACCTTTTTTTTTTTGGAGAGCACTTGCGCTTGTGTCCTTGGTCCTTGGCCTTGGCCTCGAGCATTCCTGTCCTTGGCCTCGAGAGTGTCTGTCCTCGGAAAAGCTGTCCTTGGCCTAGGATTTTTTTTGTGTCCTTTGCCTTGGCCTTGGCCTCGAGCCTTGTGTCCTCGACTCCACCTCTGCTTTTTAGAAATTTTGCCCGGGTTGCCTGGTAGAAACAAAATTTTAAAAAGGTACTGCGTGCTCGTGATTCTCAATAAATGTTTTGCAACAGAGTTATTGTAAAACAAAAAAAAGGTTAGAACTGTAAAATTATCTGCTTTCTTATAAATGTAAGCCAGCTTTTCAAAAGTTAATTTTATTTCCTAAGTTAATTTTCAAAAGTTGTAAGTCGAGCCAGGCTTTTTGGGTGAGGTTCGGGCCGGATTGGGACTGGGTTTGGGCCGGGTTCGCCCCTCAAGTTGACAAAAGTTTCGGACTTAATTCGGGCCTGAGACGTGCTTTTTGTCTTAGGTTCACAAAAATATAATCAAAATAACTTTGCAGCATTGCTAAATTTTTTAAACCTAACTTAACTTTCGGGTTTTTTCGGGCATGATTTGGGCTTCAAATTAATTTTCGGGTTCGTGTCTGAACTAGTCGGTTCGTTTACAACTCCGTGTCACAATACTGACTAAATGACAACACTGAAGTAAGAGGAAAACGGCTAATTTAAACAGCAATATCTTGAAAACGAGAAGACGTAGAAAATTCAAATTTGGGAGAATGCATTTTAGGCTTTTCCCAAAATTTTGTTCAAGAGTGAAAAACTTGACATGAATGCCCTTGTAAGTTATTTTTTTTAGCACATGCATCACAGACCTACACAAGGATAGTGCATAATATTAGTCCTACTGTACTTACGGCCCAAATAGACTGTCAATAGAACGACTTTTAGGGTTAGATTAGAGTAAGAGTTAAGGTTAGTCTAGGGAAGGGGTTTGGTTTAAGGTTAGCTATTTTAACGTAGCTGCAGCCTAAATGTCGCTGTTTGACGGTCGCTATTTGGAACGCGAGCCAATTACAATGTCGATCATATAGGCCATTCTGTCACACACAAAATTACAAGCTGTAGTTTCGTGCTGTGTGCTTCTGCTCAGCAAGTAGGTTTAGTAAATTTGACTCTTCTGTATTTCAACTTGCTCGTCGGCTTCTATAACAGCTTGTATCATATCAAGCTACAGTGATATTTTTGAACGTAATTCAATCTACACGTATTTTGTTAAGTGAGACGCAAGAAAACAACAAGTTGTGTGAAAAAAAAAGGAACAAAAAACCAGATGATTATTTTCTGAGGAAAAAATATGGAGCTATAACCCATTCATCTTCACCAGCATTTTCTCATTCATACGTGCTGGCCTAGCTTCCTCTATTGACCAGTTTCCGTCTAGCTGGTGGATCTATGCAAACATCTCTTTATTAAATCTTTTACTAATTCATTTTCTTGCATTATGACTAATTTATTTTCCAATGAACGAACCACGACACCATCTGATAACGATTAATTAGCAATACAGTTTTTAAGTTGTTTTTTCGAAATCGGGATATAGTTTTTGGGTGATTTTGAGGTGACCGACGACTACCAAAAACAAAGGAATCCCATCCCCATGTATAAAACTACCCTAGTTTTAAATTTCAAGTTTTTAGTGTAAGCAGTCTTGGAATTTTTGCAATCACAAAAAAATCTCGTAATAGAAAAAAAAAAGAAATAATACGGGATTTCCGCCAGTTCCTTTTCAACCGCATTCTCCCTTGGTACTTGATACTACAATACTCCTTTAAAAAACAATCGTTGCAATTCCAAAACAAAAAAAATTATTGATAATGCGATTTTGTCTGGTGAAAAAAAACAAAAGAATAACTGTTAATTGCAAAATTTTACGATTTGAGTTCAACCAATGACTGACAAAATATTTGAACTTGATCAGTCAGAGTTGTAAATTGGGCCGGGCTTTTCGAGTTGGTTTCGGGCCGACTTCGTGCCTAAAGTTGACAAAATTTCGGGCTTAATTCGGGCCTGGGACGTGATTTTTGTCTTAGGTGCACACAAATATAATGAAAATAACTAGGCAATAACTTTGCAATAACGGTTACGTTTTTCAGACCTAACTTACCTTTCGGGTTTTTTCGGACATGATTTGGGCATCAAATTAGTTTTCGGGTTAGGGCTTATATTTTGGGGTTAGGGCTTATATTTTGGGGTTAGGGCCTGAATTGGTCGGTCCGTTTACAATTCTGTGATCAGTTCTCTTCGTTCACCAATGTTTTTTAACTCCAGTGCCTTAAAAGAGATACTGCTCAAAATAGGTTTTATTGAAGAAATGAGAACTACTTGAGGTAATGAAGCGGTGTCCCAAACTTTTTTCCACAATTCTCCTTATTCGCGAAAATACGATTTCATTGGTTTGACTCCATACCATTGGCAACCCTGCATTTTGCAATTTTGTGACATCACGACATCACAAAAGACCTACTGTTGATCAGTATTGATTGGTAGCTTAGGTCTGCTAGCTACAAATTTTCACGTTTGGTTAGGCTATTACTCACTGATACCAGTAGGTAAATTAAGGGTTAAGCCTATCAATAGTTCTGTATTATTGCGCTACTTTCCGATTACAGATCTAAGATTAGCCAACAGTACAGAACATTCTGTTATTTTATTGTTCATTGTACAATAACTCTTAGTTCATGAAAAAGAGTTGGCAAGAATAGGATTAGTAGGCCAGACTGTTGTTGTTTCACGGCTGCTATAGCAAGCGATAGCCTAAAGTCTCCGAGGATCAAATCAAAATCAGTCTTTTGTGATGTCACGAAGGTGCGAAATGCAGGGTTGCCAATGGTACGGAGTCAAACAAATTAAAGGCGGTGAATCATCCAGCCAATTCCGGTGGTTTACTATAGCTAAAATTGAACTATAATTTTTGATATTTTTTGTTTTAATTTTGGGACTGCGGTTGCAAAGATATTCAACAAATACAAAAAGATATCCCCCCCAAAAAAACTTTGGAAACTGTGAGTTTTGTTCTTCCCGCCAAAACCACAGTAGGCCTAATAGTTTAAAGAATTGTGGTAGGCCTAATAATTTAGAGATAGTTTATTTCTAAATACTTTATTTCTAAATAGTTTAGGCCTAACTATCTCTAAACTATTAGGGCTAATAGTTTAGAGATAGTTAGGCCTAATAGTTTAATAAGATTTCAGTAGGCCTAATAGTTTAGAGAACTGTGGTTTTGGCGAGAAGAACAAAACTCAGAGTTTCCAAAAACTTTTAGTCGGGGGATATCTTTTTGTATTTGTTGAACATCTTTGCAACCGCAGCCCCAAACTTGAAACAAAAAACAGGAAAATTATAGTTCAATTTTAGCTATTGTAAACCACCGGAATTGGCTGGATGATTCACCGCCTTTAAACCGGATTTTCGCGAATAAGGGGAATTTTGGAAAATGGTTTGCAGCAGCTCTTTATTGCCTCAAGTAGTTCTCATATTTTCAATACAACCGATTTCAAGCACTATCTCGTTAACCACTACGCATTACAGCACATCAGTTGTGTCGAGTAAAATATAGTAGGCCTATTAAACTTTGCTTAAGAATAGAGATGGTTTTGGAGTAATATCTTGTTATCCCAAAATGTATTCGAATCATGAAGGTCATGCTACTCTGTGCTCTAATCCAGAAATCAGCAACAGTTAATAAAATAATTTTGAGAGTACAGAAGAATCTAAATTATTAAAACAGAATCGCAAAATATGCTCCCAGCAGGTATGTAGCACTATTCTTCACAGAGAATGAAATCTTAAACCCTCTGATTACATGTAAAGCCAAAATAAAAACATTGAATGTGAACTTGTCAGATGAAAAAAAAAGTTATTATAATTTATTTATGGTTTGGGTAATACCAATGTTCGACTAATTGTTTGAACCCAAATCTGTTCACTTACGACAATTTCAAAGTCTGGTGCCTTTAACCACTATACACTACCACAGCACACGAATGCAGTTGGCAAAAAATCAATTATGAAAGTTCGCTGAAGAAACGACAAATAGTTTTGAGGCGATATCTTGATACCGGTACCTCAAAATGCTAGCTCCATAAAATTTTGCAAACTAGTAGTTTTCATTAGGCCCAATAAATCAGCAAAGTTTTAACTGATAAGTTCAAACCATTTTGTAATAAAAAGAACGTTAAAGCATCACAAATTTTGGGCGCTTTCTCGAAACCACGTGACTTTTCGCCTCCAAAACTACTGATGATTTTGTCTGATGCCTCAAACCGCTGTCAGCGCTTGATTGGCTAAACAGATACTGATAAGTAGAGAGAGATCTATAAGCAGTGGTGGGCAAGTTACTTTCTGAAAGTAACTAGTTACAAGTTACAGTTACTTGGCAAAAAAAGTAACTAAGTTACAGTTACAGTTACAAATTTGAAAAAGTAACTAGTTACAGTTACAAGTTACAGTTACTTTTAGTGATTAAAAATTTGGACTAAAAACAGGCCTGTCGGCACTTGCCAGATTACGTCTGTTTGTCTCAAAAGTATATTAAGACCAAACCAAGGATGTTTCTTTGTCACAAAATTTAGTTTTGTCAAAGCGTTAAATTTCATACATCAACTTCCAAAGTCGCATTTGTGTAAGAATGCAAAGGAAAAAGGACTAGCTAGATCTAAAAATATGCACTAATAGTTACAAAAATTTTGAAAACAGAAATCAGTTAATTGCCTTTCAAAAAGGCTAATATTTCAAAGTGTTCGTCACTGAGCCCACAGCGTTTTGGTTTTAAGATATCTTTACCCAAACTAAATAGTCTCTCCACTGCTGCACTAGATGGTAGGGTAGTATTATATTAAAATTGCAAACTAACACTGATTGCTAGTACACGTACAGCTGTGCAGTTGGCACACTCAGCTCTGAATCCCCAAACGGTTTCAATCACCAGAAAGCGAAGTTGGAAAACTATTACTGTCTTCACTTTAACCAGCAATCTCATGTATAGTCCAGTGAACACGGTGAAAAAAATATGGATAAAAGATTATGGTAGATCAGACATGCGACTGTGCGTCCTGTGTTGCCAGTGTAATACCATTATTTTGAATGGAATTCATAAAAAATCTGTAATTTGCTTCAAAGCATGCAGTACAAAAAGTAACTGTAACTGTAACTTTTTTTAGGGTTCTGAACTGGTAACTAGTTACAAATATCGTTACATCTGAAAAAAAGTAACGAAGTTACAGTTACAGTTACTAAAAAAGTAACTAGTTACAGTAACTAGTTACAATTGTAACTAGTTACTGCCCACCACTGTCTATAAGCAGAGTGGAGTCGAGGACCAAGGACTAAAAAAATCTAAGGCCAAGAACCAACTTTTCGAAGGCAGCCGCTCTCGAGGTCAACGACAAGAATAGTGAAGACCAACGTTAGAAAAACTGTGAGTTCTTGATCCTTGGTCTTTGCCACGACAATTTCCATCCTTGGCCTCGAGAACGGCTGTCCTCGAAAAGTTGGTCCTTGGCCTTAGAGTTTTTTAGCCTTTCGCCTCGAACGTTCGGTTCTCGACTACACCTCTACTTATACCTCTCTCTACTCGTATCTGTCTAGTTAAGCTTGATTTCGACACCGCAGTATAAAAAAATATCATTGCCTGTAGAATATGGTACAAAATATTCATACATCATTGCAATAGAATCATTTCGAAAAATTTAACATGACGGTATTTAACAATAAAATACTTTTTTTTCAAACAATTGTGAGTGATCAATTCAGTATTCGAACCCAGGACATACTACTCAATGCTGTATTTCAGAATCCAGCAGCAGTCCATAAACTAATTTTGAGAATAAAAACCAACTTAGTCTGAAGCGTATTAAAATTTGAAACACGGTCGTAAAATATTCTTATCAGAAAATGAAAATTGAAACTCTTTGATCACATATAACGCCAAAAAAATTAATATGATTTTTCTGATAAAAATAAATAATAAAACCGTTGATTTTTTTCTGGTATGGGAAAAATTAACGGCCGACTAGATATTTGAACCAAGCTCTGTTCACTCAGCACTTTTTCAAACTTTGGCATCTTTAACCACTAAACCATCGCAACACATGCGATCTGGTGACTACAAGCAATAGTCAAATTTTGTTTAAAAGTAGAGTGATAGTTTTCGGGCAATTTCTTGTTACCCAAAATGATAGCATCCTAAAAATTTGCAAACTAGTAGTTCTCATCAGGTTCAATCCATTCGCAAAGTTTTGGCTGATTTAAAGTTCAAGCCACTTTAAAAAACTAAGAATCAAAAATATCACAAGTTTTGGGCCCGTATCTTCCAAACCACCTGACCCAGCACCACCAAGAATGCAGTTGCACACTAGCCTGTTTCGTCTCTTCCTAATTTTCGAAAATGCTCTTGTCCTTAATATTAAATTGTGACAATGCTTGAAAACATAACTTCTGTAAATTTTTTAATTGGTTAGCATCGTAAAATAAATCTTCTTGAAAGAACCACTGCTTTTTATCTTGATCATGTTTGATCAATTCTGGTTGTGCACCTAGTTGTATTTACCTGCTGAAAATGGTAGTTCGAAGTTTATAACAGATTTCTCAGCGGCAAGAAGCAAAATATAGTAGACAAATGTAAAGACGCATCCGGTAAGCAGTAACGTCTTGAAATTTGATCTATGTAAAATTCTGAAGTAAAAAATCTTAGAACATCAATGAGAAGATAGATGATTGATGTTGTTGTTGCATATTATTTTTCTGTCTCAGTTGGATATACCGACAGACACTAAGTAGTAGTAACTATTGGGCGATCCGAATGCTGTTAATTGCAATAAGTGCACTTAAAGCTTGGCGGAATCCGCACTTGCTTACGAATTTTCGGCGGTTTAATGCTTACGTAGATTTCTTCGAATTCTCGTCAATTAAATTATTTTTGCTACTAGCAAAGCAGGTTGAATTTTTAATACAGCTGTTCTTTAATCAAATTTCAATCTTTCATTATGCTCGTTGTAATACTTCGAAGCTTACTACGAGTTTTTGGTTGTCGTCATTGCGCTGGTATGAGCAACACAGCCCCTTACGAAGAAATGACGCAGCAGTGGCGAGCTGCTGGAAACACAGAGTTTGATTTGACCAGCCGAGCTTTGAGCTTCAGACTTCTCGCTCGGTAGACAAACCCGTTATCGCTCGATCTATTTGGAATTTTTACCCTTGCTTTCCAATATTTCAAAACTGGATTTTTTTTGTTTCACCAGACGGACCTCGCCAATGAGCAAAACTTTCTGAAAAGTTTAAACATTAAGCAAAAAAATGACTTTAGTTTAAGTCGAAACGTCTCGTAAATAGAATAGTTCATTTTATCTTAGCTTTGATTTTTTTGTCTACGCTCTCCACATCGTCTCGTTTTTAAACATTAAATTTTTACAGTGGTGTGTGATGTTGGAGATGATATATTAGAAAGCTTTGTCTTCTACTATCTATCAATTTTTTATTTTTTAATTGTTCTGGAAGAAAGCGATTCTTGTTTTTATCAAATTTTGTGGAGAATATTATTCTAAGGTTATATTGCATTATGCTGCAGTCAGTGGTGACGATCTTTGTTGAGCATTGGGGGGGATAATTTGCAATTTTACCCCAATTTTGCCCTATTTTCAACATTGGGGGGATGAACCTTTACCACGATTTTGTTCAGGTTTGGAAATTTAGTGAAGACCAAAAAAAATGCAAATGGAACACTTTTTTTCCCTAAATTCAGGTGAAGACCAAAAAAAAAGGTCTTCATTGAAAATAGAACACTTTTTTTACCCAAATTCAGGTGAAGACCAAAAAAACGTCTTAATCAAAAATAGAACACTTTTTTCCCTAATTTTCGCTTAGATGTACTGTACACCCGTTCAAATTATTGGGGGGGATACAGCCAAATTATTGAGGGGATAAATCCTCTCCATCCCCCCTTGTTTCGGCACCCCAGGCTGCACCAAGCATACTACATAGTATAACTTCCACAGAAATTCTTTGATTTGTAGCTTTATACTCCAACGTAATAGCCACAAATAAAAGTAAATCGAATGTGTTGGTTTAAATTCAAACTGGAGAGTAGCTTGTAGCAGGCACGTAGCCAGGGGGTAGCAGTGGGGTTTGCCTCCCCCCAAATAAATTTCAGTTAAATCCTTAAGTTATAAGATGGAAAGAAAAGTGTTTGATCTTTGATTCAATATTCAAAAGTCGCTGAAAATTGTATCTTTCCGAACTGAAGACCTTTTTGTTTCGGAAATCACCACAAAACTCGCAGAAAATGGTGGCTTTCTGAACTGAAGAACTTTTTTTGTTTTTTTTGTTTGTGAAGATCGCTCCCAGCGAGAAGACTTCTCCCCCAAATTTTCGCTTGCCTCCCCAACAAAATTCCGTTCTGGCCACGTGCCTAGCTCGTAGGTTGTTCAATCGAGCCTGTCGACAGCATTCGGACGCGTCCTTTTGACCTGGATATTGCAATGGCGAGCATGCCAGGACGTTGGAGTGGTGGACGCTCTCCTTTGCGTTTGTTGGAGACACTGAAGTGTCGTCGCCAGCGTAGACGGAGGGGATAAATGTAGTTTCACTCTCCAACATACCCACAAGTGAATTTGCAATTGGTCAATTGGATACTTTGTTTCTTAACTCAAGATAAAAAGAGTAGCTCGTAGGCAATTGTAACTTAATTGTAATCACACTTTATTCGGCAAGTTTACTTGGCTAGGAGACAGTGAAGGGACCTTTCGGTTTTCGAGTAAAGCTGCCATTAGCCTATCACACAGAGTCGAGTTGTAGGTTATTCAACCGAGTCGGACGACCGCGTTGGGACGTGACCTTTTGGCCATGATATTACAGGCTTTTTAGATATATCCAAAATTATGTTGGAATTTTTTGAGAATGTCCGAATTCCGATAGTTTTTTCTCGGGATTTTCCGCAGATTGGAGCTTTGGGAAGTTTTCGGTGGAGACAGCAAGGCCTGACATGCAATACCCACCGTCTTTCCCTTTTTCGATCTGGCTTACTCCACATTCCTGGTCTTTAGGCTGATATACTGTGCTACATCAATGGTTTTCGATCTTTTTCGTTACGCGACTCGTTTTTTGCATTTCAGACAACGTAATTATTGGATTAAATTTTTCTGTACTAGCACAAAAATGCCATCATTTTTATAACGTTATGCGAATAAGCGTAAAAACAAGATTGTGACTGAATATTACGTTCATTGCAATGATCACAATCACACTCCGGCTATGCATAGAGAAATACAAGTTCAGCACAGTTGCCAGATTTGGGTTTTTTGTTCATAGCGAATGGGGATTTTTTTGGTTTTTTAAAATTAAAAAAACTTCGGATTTTTTCTGAAAATTTTTTTTCTTTGGATTTCTAAAAGCGGAAACCGAACAGGAATGAATAATATTGTCCTTATGTTTTATTATTATTATTATTATTATTATTTACTTCTTTTGTGCTAGTACGGTAAAAAAGAGTCGAAATGTACTCGATACACCGGACCTAAACCTTGTTGTTGTTGTTTTTTTGTTTTTTTTTTTTTGACAAAGTTAAGTTCTTAAGGTCAAAGCTGTTTAAGTCGTCACTTTAATTTAAGACATAGTTTGTTTTTTTGTTCCTCAGATTTTTCTCAAAAAATTTATCTATAAAGAGGTAATTTTTGTGTTCGAAAGTGGAATGCTTTTTGATCACAGCAGAAAGTACAAAAAGTAAAATACAAAATTGGGTTTTATTTTTCTCTTAACACCTTTGAGCACTGGTTAAGTGAGTGATTGATTATCATTTTTATTTTTTTAGAAAAGCAAGACAAACATGAAGTAAAAAAAAACAATATTTTTTAAATGCAGATACTTTTACTGTATGCTAAATCAATACTGCCACTTTTGGTCATAACTAATTCGAAAACAGGTATCTTTCTAACACAGCTAAAAAACGGCCGTTCGGTAGAAGTTCAAACAATCTGCATACTCTGTGCCATACCACCATGTCTCCAACGACGGTATTGATTTAGGTGTTTCAAACTTATTTTCGTTTAGTTTTTTGCAAACATCGCAAAACCCAATAGGGGTAGTTTTTAGAAGCGCTTTATAAGGAAGAAGTTGTGAAATGTTCTTGAAGACTTCTTCCGAATCCTCGCTTTCCTCTAGAACCTTTCGCCAGCGAAAATATTCCATATAGGCGTTGTCATGTTTGTCCAAATAGTTGATATACTCCACAAGTTCTTTGTAGTTGTCATAATCGTCCACGTTAATGTACGAGTGAGGAGGAGCTATTTGTTTGAAGTCCTCTTTAGTGGCTCCTCTCACAATAGGAACTAAACCGCTGAAACACAAATAATCAGTCCAAATCAACTTGTATTAGGTGTTTTAAATACGCCTGTACCGATATTACCAATAACCTTCAGAAAATAGCAAACAAATGCCTAATTGGCATAGTCAGCACGGTTCCAGTTTATTTAACATTTTAAGAAAGTGTAACTAACACTATTGACAAGTTTTCAGGAATTTGATTCAGGCTGTAAGTACGAGATACGTTACAATGTGGTTTTCCTAAGTGCGATGACGTCATCCGGAGAGGAAAAGAAATTGCGAATATTTTTTGGCAAAACAAGAAAAAAATTGCAAAATATATATTTTAAACGATGTCATAGTTGTTTCGCAGTACACTTTTAAATCTTTTTTCTTAAGAAGCAGTAAATTTTGAGTTGACGCTGGCTGTATTTACTAGTTGTTTGCAAATTTTCTTTGTCATTTTTTCTTAAATTTTGAGAGCATTGATGTCAATTTTAGCGACCCCTTTTGCGCAACCGTTTAATAATTCTCAACGCTTTGTCTGCTTGAGCAAACGCTTTTTTACTGCTCATTTTGCAGCATAGTAAAATTGCAAAAGTGAAAAATCGAGCTTTTTCAACTTGTAAGACAGCCAAAAAAATTCACTGTTGCTTGCGCAACACAGTTATAGTTTCAGTTTGCTTGCAAGAACTGGAAAATCGATTTTATTGTTTTGAATAATTAAAGAATTTTTTGTTTTTATTTGAAATTTTTTCGTTTGTTTTTAATTATTTTGTGCTGCGCAGGCTGGCATTATTCTTAATTAATTTGTTCTTAAATTTGAGCAAAAATGAACCTTTTGGTGCCGTGCCCCCCCTAACGACTGCTTGTGCTCCCCATTTTGATTTACTCAAAATACTGTTTTTGGAACATCACGTAACGGCAAGACAACAGACAATGATGGAAAAAGGAATAATTTCGTTCAAACATTATTCTCCTTTGACTTTTTTTTGATTCTTTGCGAAACTGCAGGCAACCAACTGCTGTACATAAATCTGTTGCAATAATCCGTCTAATTAAGATGCCTTTACGGATGTGTCGCGGAAGAGAGAAGTATAAGCCTGCAGAATCGGTACCGGTACTTCGTTGGTGATTAGCACTGATTACGCCATGAAATAATGCGTGAAAACGTTTTGTTCAAAGACCAGCTATTTTGATTTTAAGAGCACACTCAAGATTTTGAGGTCGCACTCAGTGGCGCAACCAGGGTGAAGGGGCTCAAGCTCCTTAATTCCACGTCACTTAGAAAATTTACCCTCAAAATACGGGCGTTTAAAAGTATTTTAAACTTAACCTGAAGTAAGTGGAGGCTAAAGGGCCTAAGTAATTAAATTCTTTGAAATGACTTTTAAATTTTAGCAATTTAGTTATTCGTATGGCTTTGAAACGTGCTAAAAGTGATTAAAATGGCGTTAAAATCGCTATTTTTTTTTGCTGCGAAATCACAAAAATTGCCCTGCGGCTTGGGGTTCAGCCTCCGTCCACAATCACAACACATTTAGTGACTCAGACCCATCTGTGGCACGCTTCAGTTGTATCAGTTTGAATAGCACGGGGCCTAAATCAGACAATTCTGTGCAAAAAAAAATTTTTGGCTCACCCCTCTCAGCAACATCCTGGTTGCGTATCTGGTAGCATTCACTGCTGTAGATAAATTTTTCAGGGGATTATGGGCTGCAGACGAAACAAGCTAAAAAACGCTGCCGACCTTATAGGTTTCTTTTTTTTTTTGACGTGAATGCAGAATTTTTAAAATTGCGTATATTTGTAGCCGTAAAAGATCAGAAGATCAGTTTTTATATGTAAAAGTTCAGTTTATTTTAGTGCCCCCTCGCTTCGTTTGCTCTGGCAACCGCACTGTTGCACTACCATCAGTTTAAAGAGATACTGCTCGAAAAAGGTTTATTGAAGAAATGAGAACTGCTTGAGGTAATATATAGAGGTGCCCCAAACCTTGTTACATTAGTTCCCTTTTCCGCGAAAATAGATTTATTCATTTGACTCCGAGCCATCGGCAACTTTACATTTTGAAATTTCGTAACATCAAAAAAGGATTGCAAAATTTCTTGCAGAAAAAGCAATGCGATGTTCGATCATCGAACATCTGGCTCTTTATATTTGCCATGATATTTTACCTGAACAAGCCACTTACGCATATAAAGCGTTTTCCCAAAACTTTTCCGAGATGTAATCTCGACAATGATAAGCGTTTTCAAAAGCGAGAAAGAACTTGTATTCACTCAAGCGCTCGGTTGCTTCCTCAGAGCGGAAAGTAGAGAAGTTATTGGAATAACATTTTCCATTCAAATGGACATCAAGACCTGCCTAGAAAAATTTGGATGCAATGAGTTATCAAAAAGCAATATTTTCAAAAAAAGCTACATAAAACGACTTTGATGATTCACAGAACCTGACCACCACGACTGGTAGACTGCTTGGTCCCAGTGGAAAATAAATATAGCCTCCGCCGTCACTCGCTACAATAATACGTGTTTACCGCTTTGCCTTTATTTCTCTTTAACAGTTAGTTTACTGTTAGGCCAGAGGTTCTCAAACTGGATGTCCGCGGTCTTTTTGGGGTCCGCGAAAGAATTTTCTGGAACCGCGAAGCACATTCTAGAAAAATCAAAACGATCCTTTTAAAGACAAAAAAAAGTTGTATAAAATGAGATTTTCGGGCAAGTACCAATCTTTCCAAACCAAACTTACCAAACACAATTTGCTCTCAAACCTAACAGGCCGGCTACATACACATCTATAATAACGCAAAAAGATCTTTGATGTCATTTTAGCAATCGTTCTTTTAGGGTGAAGTCTGTGAAGGAAGAAAAATGTTTAATAGCAAAAAAGATCGCTTATTTTGCAGACGGTTTAAAAGTAAAAACCTGGTCGGTGGGGGTAGCAAAGTTGGTTTCAGGCAACGTTACTGTAAAGTGTGATTTCAGTCTAATAAATTGTTCATTCTCCTTGAATAAGTTTGCAAAATCTATAAATTAGTAAATAATAAATCCAAAAGTATGTCGAGCTATGGTAATTCTAAATTGCAAACTAAGAATTTTGCTTCCGCACCTCAATTCTTTTCTTGATGAAAATGAACTTGACGTCCTTAAATGTGTTCTCGAGCTCATGAAACGACACATCTCTATTCTTGGTGAAGAAATTCGGTTGTACTTCCCTGATTTGGAAGATTTTCAAAAGTATTGTCGTTTTGTAAACAACCCTTATGAAACGAATGTTGGAGATCTGCTTTCACGAGACAGTTTACTTCAAAAAGAGTTTATTGTTACGATGGACGATGGAAATGCGAGAGGCTTACATAGTGAAAAGCCTTGTAGTGACTTTTGGATTAAAATGGCACAAACCTACCCTGACATTTCAAAGATGGCCTTGAAAGTTCTAATTTCATTCCCAACAACATATGAGTGAGAATCTGCAGTTTCGGCGCAACTTGTTAATAAGCCAAAAGCTCAAAACTGGTTAGATGCGATTCACGATATGCGGGTTCCGTTGTCCAAAGCGGAACCAATAGAGCTGAACTGATAGCAAAGAAGGAAGTGCACCCGTCACATTGATACAATAAAAAACCAACTTGTTTTGTGTTTATTTATGTTGATTTTTTAAGGAGACGGAGAGCCATCCAAAAAATTGTTAGGGAACCGTTGCGTAAGTTTTTAAAAAAAGTTTGAGAACCACTGTGTTAGGTGTAAACGTTATGCCGAAGGTTACCACAGTTGGCAGTTTTAATGCTACATTATGTTACGTGGCAAGATTTGAAGCAATGTGCTCTATTATGTTCTTTCTTCAAATAAAGCCAAGTTTTACTTGCACACAAAAATATCTCAGCGATATCGTCGGACTCGCAATGGCAAGTTGTGAGTTTGAAGCTCAAACACCGCTTTCTTACTCGCATCGATAGTAGTTGAATAATTCAGACAACTGCTGCATCTTGTTAACTTAAAGCAATCTGGTTTTCAATCTTTCTCCAATCCGGTACCACTTGCGCGCCGCTTGTTGTCAACGCTTGCACAATAACTAATTTGATCGCAGGTGACATTTGTAGATTTATATTTGCTTGCGTGGCAAGTCCAGAATTTCAAGCTCTTATTCTTGCAATCTTCACGCAGGCATTAGAAAAATTAATCAGTATCAGTATAAGAAACCTAATCAGATATTAAAGCAGCAAAGATGTGAAACCTTGCTTTTTGTGAAGCTACTCAAAGTACTTGTGCATCACCTGAAAGACCGCGTAGCACAAGTGGTAGGTAAAACCAACGAGCAAAACAATAACAGTTTTCAATTTTATTAGTTCAACTCATTCAACTCAAATTCAAGTTCCCTGGAACTTAACCAGCAAATCGACGTTTTTGCGAGCTCGAAAAGTTTAGCGAGAAATTTTTTTTTTTTTACCTCAACCAAATTTTTGATGTAGGATCCCCGTTCTGTAAGGCAGTTGCTCACAAGGGCCAGCGTTAGGTGTCGCTTTCGAGGTAACAAGTCTTTCACTTTACCATAGAATTGAACAAAACGACTTCCCTTCGGATATGGTTTTTGATGTAGGATCTCCGCATAAGGATAAAAGAAATCTGAATCTCTCCTACGAAAACAAACAACGCCACTCAGGTGACGTCATAGTGACGCCATTGAGGTTGTGTATTATTTCAGATGCCTTGTGAAAAAATTCGATTCAAACTATAGAAAAACTCTTTTGACCAAACCTTTCAAAAACAGAGACACATTAATTTGTAAATTTCTCACATAAAGATTATAACGCGAATAAGTACTTGCAATCCAATAAATTTTAAACCGATCAAGACCTTTCAATAAACAAAACCATCTCACACGACCTCGAGTTTTGGTGATTTTTTAATAACAGACTATTGCGTAACAAAAAATAATAAATTTAAGTACGATGTTCTGGACGTTTGCGGACCAGAGTGCACAAGCGATTCACACAGAAGCTGTCAACGTTACCGTTCCGTCGTAGTTACGCCAAACATCAAGACCGCTTTTTGCACTGGAATGGACTAAAGGTGATTTAAAGCATCTTTTGAAACAAACATTTAGGGGGGGGGGTTATTTGTCAAAAACAAAACTCACAAATCAATGAAAACTTTGAAAAATCGCTAAAAATAACCAATCAAATTTGATCGCTTGCGTAAAAGTGCTGAACATTGGTTTCATCTACAAATATACTATAAACTCAGGAGTAGGAGGAGGCTATTCAGTATTAGTTAATTACCAATCAATTCTCAGAAATATTTTTCCATTAACACCCGCGCCACTCACCCAACTATTTTTCTCTATAAAATATATAGAAATAGAATATTTTGTGTGAGTTTTATTGAACTATAGGATTTTATGGTTTACCAGTACATAAGCAAGAGAACTAAAATTTTACCATTAGCCACTTCCCACATATAGCCCATTTATGCAACCAGTTTAATTATGCTTCTACTGCCAATTTCTATCCAACGTTTTAAAAGCATTATTTTTTATCTAAATAGCCCTAAAATTAAGTTATTTTTGCAAAATAACGCAAAATTTTCGAGAGCCGGGGGCTTCGACCGCCCCCAGACCCCCAAAACCCCCCCTATTGCGAATTTCTGGCTACCCGCCTGGTGTTCACACGGAAAGTTTTTGCAGAGACGGAAGTGATTTTCTTTGTTTCTTCCGTCTTCCATTGAGTTAAAATGATTTCAACTTTCCGTAAGTTACGAACTGACGAAGGCAATATTTTGAAGGATTTTTGTCAATTTAGGAACAAACTTCGTGCCACAAAAGCTGAACATTATGGATAAACAATTGATTTTAGTTGAAAAGTGGCTTCGTACCGACTAGGTTTTTTCTGTCTGTTTAGGGCAGGGGTCGGCAACCTGCAGCTCTTTGGTCCTTATGTTGCGGCTGTTTGTGATTATTTGAAAACAAAGTGTGATTTACTTTTAAGTGTAAAACTATTAAAATTTAATTGCTGCGGGAGCAGCACTTAATTAAGTTTGTGATTTATTTATTCTGCTCAGTGGCGCAACCAGAGGTGCTAAGGGTGCTTTTGCCTCCCCCCTTAGCCAAGTCACTTACGGTAGAACATATAACCGCTAAAGACGAGCGTTTAACAATGCTTAGGACTTGACCTGTAAGTAAGGAGAGACTGAAGGGGCTGGACAATTTATTCTTTCATATGATTTTCAAGTTTAACTTTTCATCGCTTTCAAATGGCTCTACAATCGTGCAAAATGTCATCTAAATGGCGCTAAAATGGCTATTTTTTTACTGAAAAATTACAAATATTGCCCAGAGGCTGGGAGCTTTGCCCCGAAACCCCTGTTTATGATATGTTTGAGTTGCACCGATTTTTCTCAAAGTTTTTGATCTTTCTCAAAGTCACAATTGGAGCAAAATTGAAAACACCCAAAACCGACCCAATTGATTTTTGAAACAAGAAATCCTCTCCTCTAAACTTATACAATAAAAAGATAAAGCATGCTCTAGAGAACCTGTTGATCGTTCGATCCACATACGTAGGTGGGCAATTTTCCCAAACATGAACTACATTAAAAACATATCGCACACGTCTCACAGATGAAGCTTACAATCATGCGTGAAGATGACAGCCTACAGTCTTCATGTACGTGCAGATGCTTTGAATTGAGATGTGAGAGTAAAAATCACAATGAGGTTAATTACATTAATTACTTTCATAAATGCGGCACATGACAGTTTTCTTAACCAAAAAAGTAAAAAAAGTGCACAGTTTGTTTTTCTTTTACTGTAAAAATAGTTTTTTCGGCTCTAAGAGATTTTTATTTTATCGAATAACGGTTAATATGGCTCTTTGAACAGAAAAAAGGTTGCCGACCTGTGATTTAGGATTATAAGTAGCAGGCTTATAGGTCTAGTCATTTACTTTGCTGTATGAGTATTGAGTAGCAATGGTATAAGCCTTATTTTGTAACCTACTTGACTGCATTTTTATGTTTCTGTAAAGACAGGAAAATGACGTGAGATTAAAATGATTGGTGCTGGTATAAGTTAGCTACTGTAGGTTGCCAGTAAGCAATTCTAGTTTGGCTTTCCTTGCATTTTACTTTGCTCAAAGGCAATTTCATGTGACTGAATTATTGGCTCTTAAAAGCTAAATTAAAAGGGGTGAAGCATCTAGCCAATTCCGGTAGTTTACAAAGTTAAAAATTAAATATAATATTTTTGAAATTTTTTGTTCTCATTTTGGGGCTGCGGTAAAAAAGATATTCAACGAAAAAGATATCCCCCTAAAACGTTATTTGGAAACCCTTAGTTTGTTCTCTCAGCCTAAATTTTCGGAAAAAGGGAGGGTTTTACCGAAATTGGAAAGGTCATGTGATGTTACTGGAAGAGAAAATGTTATTAAGTGTCTCTTTTTTCTTGGAAGTTCAGGGTGAAAAAAGAAATTTAGGATTTCCAAAAACTTTTTGCGGTGATATCTCTTTGTATTTGTTGAATATCTTTGCAACCACAGCCCCAAAATGAGAACAAAGCATTTCAAAACTATATTTCAATTTTAGCTATTGTAAACCAACGGAATTGGCTGGATGCTTCATTCTCTTAAAAACTTGTGAAAGCAATCAATTTCTATAGGGGATAGCCAATGACCTTTCTCAAGATAATGTTTAATTGTTTTTGCAAGCTTTCTGGCCTAAAACTACCAGCGCGGAAGCCTACTGTACACTGCATAGTAGATGAGCCTCAGATCAACAGCGGCTACTTAGAGATATTGTTCGAAATTGGTTTTATTGAAAAAATGAGAACTACTTGACGTAATAATTATAGGTGCCCCAAACCTTGTTCACTATTCCCTTATTCCGCAAAATATGTTTAAACGATATGACTCCGTACCATTAGCAACTCTGTGCTTTGAACTTTCTTGATATCAAGAAAAAAATGACAATTTTTTGAAATTGAACATCACGTTGCTTATTGTGCAAATTGGCAATTTTTTGCCGAATAAGCTACACCACGTTTGATAGTAATGGAACATCGCGTTCCTTATTCTGTAACAAATTTTGCAAAACCATGCTTTTCTGAAGATCTCATGAAAATTCGAAACACAGCGCATAGGCGTAACCTCGTGGGAGCCCGCCCCCCAGTCGAAATGCCACCAATGATAAAAATGTGACAAAAAACCCATGTTCCTTCAGTTTCTTTTTATAGCATTTTCGCGTAAACAGTGCACGTGTACAACTGTACAACAGTAATTAATTATAATATTGACAACCAGGAGGCACGGGCCCCCTAAATTCAATTTTTGCCAACCAATTTAAATATATAACCCGAGTGAAATTACAGTTATTGTCTTAAAAGTTGCTACCTCATGCCCTCATCTAACCTTTTTACGAACGTAATAGAATAATCAGGGCCGGATTTACCATTTGGCACAGTGCCAGGGGCTCCGCGCTCAGATGGTAAGATTTTTTTGGTCTTCACCTATATTTAGAAGAAAGATGTTGCAAAAATCCCCAAATACCAGGGGCCCCGCGCAATGTAAATCCCCTCCGCGACTAACATAGTTAGTCGGCGTTACCATCATTCTATTGTACCGGTTTTCAACAACAACTCACCTCCACCTCGCCAGTTTTTACTAGATAAAATCACTTAAAAAATAAACTACGGGAAATGCTTATTGAACAAATTACTGAATTTGAATTGAAGGGGCCAGGGACCTTTGGCGGTACATGAACTCCTATAACTGGTTAACTTCATGATAAAACAACAATCTCTAAGGCAAATCTTGGAGTGGATTATTATTTACTGCGAAAGTATTGCAGGAGGCAGTGCACCTTACTTTCCCCAACCCGGACTAAATTACGTACAAAATTTAACATAAAAATTCAAGATTTTATATGTGTTCAGGCGCGTAGCCAGAAATTTGCAATGGGGAGCCTTGGGACAAAGCCCCCAGCCGCCGGAGGCTGGGGGGTTGGGGGCAGAGCCCCCCGCCGCCGGAGGCACGGGGGTCTGGGGGCTCTGCCCCCAAGGCTCAAAAATTTTGCATTTTTTTGCAAAAATAACTTCATTTTAGGGCTATTTTGATTAAAAAATTATGCTTTAAAAAACGTGGCTTAGAAATTGGCAGTGCAAACAAGTTTAAACTGGTGGCGTAAATAGGCTATTTGGGAGGTGGCTAATGGTAAAATGTTAGTTCTCTTGTTTAGATGCTGCTAAATTATAAAATCGAATAGTTCAATAAAACTCACACGGAGTAATCTATTTCAGATACAGTTTATAAAGAAAAATAATTGGGGGGGGGCTAACGAAAAGAGATTTGAGAGAAATAATTGGTAATTAACTAATACTGAATAGCCCCCCCCCCCCCCCCCCCCCCTATTCCTTAGTTTATTGGATGATTGTTGATGACATCTATGTTAAGCATTTTTACACTTGCGATCAAATTTGATTGCTAATTTTTGACCATTTTTCAAAGTTTTCATTTATTTGTTGGTTTTGTTTTTGACAAATTAGCCCCCCTCCCCCCCAGAAACATATCTTTCAAAAGATGTTTTAAATCACTATTTAGTCTACTCCAGTGCATAAAACAGTCTAAAAGTGCTAAAAACGTAGTGTTTTTCCCATTCTGCACTTCGGTCGACATGTCAACGGGGGGGAGCTATGGAAGATTGAACGATTTAATTTTTTCAATTGGCTTTCAAATGTTAAAAATCTAGTTTTTTCAAATGTCTCTGAACACCTGCGAAATTTTGTCCAATTACAAAAAAAAGGCTTGTTTTTCCAAAAACTTACAAAAGATCGCTTCGCAACTGAGGGCTTCGCCCCCAGATCCCACAGCTTCCGGCGGCTGAAGGCCCCGCTTCCAGACCCCAGTGTGTGGTGTGTTGGAGTTCCACTAATTCACTCAACACGTCTTCCAAAACATTTTCACTTTTTAACTTTTTGTTAAAATCTTCTTCCTTTGGCAAAATCCTGCTTCAAGTACCAAACCAGGTCACGGCTTCTGATCTTCCATTCTACGATATCTTGGCCCCATAAAAAGTTGCTATTTTTGAAAATTTCTGATGGCGTCATTGCATGGGATTTGTGGTTCCCCCCCCCAATTAAACATCCTTGCTATGTCTATGACGCAGGGCTGCCAATGGTATGGAGTCAAATGGATTTAATCTATTTTGCGAATAAGGAAAGAGTGGAACAAAGTTAGGGGCATCTTTTCATTACCTCAGGTAGTTCTCATTTTTTAAATAAAATCGTTGTTGAGCATTATTTCTTTAAAATAAGCAATACGAAAGAACTGTCCTTCCAAAGGAAAAAAAAACTCTTTGTTGGCGTTGTGATGGCTACTTCTTACGTTTCCGCGCTGGTAGCCTTAGGCCAAAGAGCACGCAAACGATTATTCAGAAAATGCGCTGTACATTGTTTTTTTTTTTTTTCTTTGTCTGCACTCTACTGTACAGCATTACTTCAATAAATTATTATTTGTATATGTCACCCTCTTAAGAGCCTATCGGCAAACAACCTGTTGGGGGCATTATTCAATTTTGTAGATGCTTTTATTATCATAATATTATAGATGCTTTAATTATCATAATTTGTATAAGCTCTGTAGTCTGTCTGATTACAGTACTTACCTGTGGGTCATTGTTGCATTAAAGTAATTGTCCGGGATATCCTTCAAATTGATATTGTGTACAATAAAAGTAAGTCGCGGCGACTCCCGACACCACCAAACATACACTTGGTTTGGCTTTCTAAAACACACAAATTTGGGACAGTTTTAGTCACCAATTAGTCTATACATTTTACAAAATTCTTTAGAGAAGATTGATAAAAGTAACAATTTTTAGAATTTCATACCATATTGTTTGCAATAAGAATAAAAATCATACAGTCAGTAGCGTATAGGCAAAAATCTTAAAAGGGGAGGGGGCATCGATAAAAATTGAGTATATAATCATTGGGTCTGGGGGTGGATATTCCAGCTACCAGAGGCCAATTGGGGTCTAGGGCAAAGTTCCTGTCTTACGGAAACAAGAAGGTCTGGGAGCGGAGCCCTCAGCGCTCTTTACAATCATTTAACAAACATAACTTAATTTTGGATTATTTTTGTTCATATATCTGCTAAGAAGACGACTAACAGCAGCAAAGACATATAAAACATATGCTCAAAAACAACTAAGGGACACAATTTAGTTTAATAGTCTTCGCTTCCTGTGCTCATGAGCGTATAATCAAGAAACGAAATAAATGTTTTAGTATAAATATAAGCTTAGCGACAATTCCGTAGCAGCAAGCAAGGAAGCAAACTTTGCAGCAAAATAGCATTGGCCGGAAACTATCTTAATTACGTAACCTACACTATATCAGGAGTGTCCAAACTTTTTGATGGGCTGCCAAATGAGACGCAGTGAGGATGCGTCAGAGTTGTAAACGGTCCGACAAGTTCAGGCCGAACCCGAAAAAATGGCTTGAAGCCCAAATCAGTCCCGAAAAAGCCCGAAAGTTCAATTAGGTTTAAAAAAGTATCCGGATAATGCTTTTTTTTCTTTTGAAAGTTTAGCTGCTACTGAACTATATAGAACAACTTATTGATAAATTGTGATGCAACAAAGATAATTGTGTACTAAAACTTGTGTTGGTACTTAATGAAGTCTCCATTCAGGGTTGCAAAGTTATTTTGACCTATCTACTGTAAAACACAAAGCGCGTATCAGACTCGAATTAAGCCCGAAATTTTGTAAATTTTAAGCCCGAACCTGACCTGAAAAGCTCGGCCCGACTTACAACTTTGGGGTGCGCGCAGCCAAACATCAAGATCAACCATAATGGGTAAATTTTGTTTAGGAAATACGTTTAGCCTAAAAATTAAATGTTCTTTAATCATACTTTGGTCAAAAATTACAATGAGGAACAGAAAAGGGCCTTCAACCACATTTCGGTCAGAAATAAATTCTTTGGCTAGTTCTGGGGGCAGATTTAGTCTCGTTGAAATTGTTCGTTTGCGATTGGAGCGAAAATTCTGCAGGTGGCGGGCCAAGCTTAAGAATTATGCGCGCGTCGGAAGAAATTTCTTAGTGGGTCTGACTTTGAAGACGCCTGCACTGTATAGTATGCTTGCAATACTACTTCGTTTCAAAATGTTTTTTGTAAATATCTCGTGACCTACTAAAAGAGCTTTCTACGACATTTTATTTCAAAGTTTAAATGATCTCCCCAACTGTGTTGCCAGTTTAAAATGTTATTTCCCAGGAATTGGGATATCCTACCTACCTTGCAAAAATATTTCTAGTGTACCACTAATGCCGCTCTCACACTTTGGCGACTCCACTGCAAATCAATTTGCTGTGCAATCTTAGTGCACTCTCAGCGCAGTCTCCGTAGATTCTCCATTCGCAGAGGATTCGCCATGCTTTGCGACTCTACGGAGAATCCACGGAGACTCTACGGAGACAGCGCTGAGACTGCACTGCGAACAGGGGTGCCGATGTTTGTTGAGCATTGGGGGGATAATTTGCAAATTTACCCCAATTTTGCCCTATTTTCAACATTGGGGGGATGAACCTCGACCACGATTTTGCATAGGTAAGCAAATTAAGTCAAGACCAAAAAAACACTTTTTTTCCCAAACTCAGGTGAAGACCAAAAAAAAGGTCTTCACCAACAATGGAACACTTTTTTCTGCCGAATTCAAATGGACTCCTACGTTCAGCTGCACACCAGAGTCAAATTATTGGGAGGATGCAGATGTAGACCATACTCAAACTATTGGGGTATATATCCCCCATCCCCTCTGGGTTTCGGCACCTCTGACTTCGAATTATTCGCAATGGAGTCGCAGTCAAAGCCGCCAAGTATGAGAGCGGCATAATTCATGCTGAAGCCTTGCATTCACATATTTTCCAACCAATGTGAAATATACCGGATACATCTATTTTAGATCATTTTACGAAACATGAAATTTTAACAGACAACACTACTGAAGACAGAGTTGTAAACGGGCCGACTAGTTCCGGCCCGAACTCGAAAACTAATTTGAAGCCCAAACTACGCCCAAAAAAAAACGAAAGTTAAGTTAGGTCTGAAAAATTTAGCAATGGTGCCAAGTTATGCTGATTATATTTTTGTACACCTCAGACAAAAAGCACGTCTCAGGCCCGAATTAAGCCCGAAGTTTTTGTCAACTTTAGGCCCGAACCCGACCCGAAAACCCCTGCCCGACTTACAGCTCTGATTAGAACTCCTAACTTGGAAACGAAATATCTCAGAAGCAATAACTGGCAGAAAGCTAAAGTTAGGTAACGATTTGTTTTAAATTATTCCAGGGTTCGAAAATAACGCTTGCCCGAGGCAAGCCGAAATCGCTTCGGGCAATTTATTTTTCGGCTTAACTTGCCCGACGGGCAAGCTAACAAAATAGAGCGTATTAAACAACATCAAACAAGATTATATTGACACCCAATTTAGCTCCGCTTTTGTTGCAATAAAATATGTACTGTAAGTAGAGAAAACTGTTGCTTGCTGCATTTTAGTTAAACACTTTGTAATCATCACCATTAACACTTTGTTTAATTTATTCGTACGCACATTATTAATCGCAATTAACACTTCTTAATCGCACGCAGATTTTTTGATACTCAAACGCGCGTAGCCAAATGCTACTTTCTTCTTTTTTTTCTATGAAAAATTTTCCCACGCTTGTCGCGTTAACCGCTGTTTCAGATATCACAACTACTACCCTGCGCTGCAAGAAGACATCAAGAATTTTGCAATTTTTTTGTTATGATTATTTTGAAGATCTTGTAGCTCCTATAGCTTTTGCAAAAGTTTCGGCTTTCTAGCTGGTGTAATTTCCAAAATATTCGCGATTAAAAATGTGCTTGCAACAAACCGTTATGTAATAATTGAAATAATTGCAATTAAATAATCAATTTTTGCGTAATGCATGATTGGAAAAAGTTAGTTATTTCCCTACGTCACATTAACATCTGACATAACATCGCACGCAAAAACTTAATTCTCGAAGTTAGCTACACGACTATTACGCTTATTTGGCAAATTCAGTGCTTTTTGCCAAGAAGTACATTTTACTAATGTTTTTCCAAAGTTAACCTCAAAACTTATTGTACGGTACCTTTTTTTTTTCGGGCAAGTAGATATTTGCTACCACTTGCCCGACGGGCAAGTTGTTGAAAAAGTTAATTTCGACCCCTGGATTATTCTTTGTCTTTTGCACACAATCCTGGCTGGATGCTTTACCCCCTTTAAGTTTGGTTTTTAAAACGTATATTGTATTGCTCCTTGCATTGATGGTAGAAAGCTGAAGTTACGTAACGATATGTTTTAGATTATTTTTTATCTTTTGCACATAACCCTGGCTAGATGCTTTACCCTCTTTAAGTTTGGTTTTTAAAACGTATACTATATTGCTCCTAGCATTGGTATAACAATTATAGTCTGTAGAAACAATCGTTTTGACGCTTCAAAGTCTTCATTCAGGGTTGCAAAGTTATTTTGATTATGCTTTTATAGCACCTAAAACACAAGGCACGTATCAGACCCGAGTTTTAAACTCGACATTTTGCCAAAGTTACAGTATGTCCGAGCTCGACCTGAAAGCTCGGCCCTATTTACAACTCGGGTATTGTGTACAAACCAGAGTTGTAAACGGGCCGACTAGTTCAAGCCCGAACACGGCCCGAACCCGAAAATATAAGCCGGAACCCGAAAACTAATTTGAAGCCCAAATTACGCCCGAAAAAACTAAAAGTTAAGTTACGTGTGACGAAGTTAGCAATGGTGCCAAGTTATGCTGATTATATTTTTGTGCACCTCAGACAAAAAGCACGTCTCAGGCCCGAATTAAGCCCGAAGTTTTTGTCAACTTTAGGCCCGAACCCGACCCGAAAAGCCCGGCCCGACTTACAACTCTGGTACAAACCATAGCATTTTATTCATAGTTTCAATTATTTTTATCCATTTTGCAGTACGCTGCAATGCGTGCACCAAAACATACATATCAGCTAAGAGTTTCCAAAGTCTTTGCTTAAAATTTTTCACCTTAAATTAAGATTAGGAAACTGTTTCTTACTCCTACAATGAATAAATACAGCATCGCTTTTTTCGATCAAACTGCGGTTCTTAGTGATGCGGCATGGGCCACAAACATCTTCGGAAAATGTTTTCGGATAATAGGTTCCTGCATCTGTCCAAAGCAGTATCGTCGGCACTCTGCAACCAAGAAGATCAAGAATACAATTCATTCTAATACAAGACCAAACTACAGCATTTTCTCCGTCCATTTTGGACTTCACAAAACCGGAAATCCGTCATATTTGAGCTGGCCCCGGGCACACTTTTGGTCCACGGCGCCACTGACCCTAAGCCAATTATTACTCCTACTACAGATTTTTTTTCTGCAAAAGCTATATGTTAAATAATAAATAGTCACATACTCTACTACGGGAGTGTCCATTTTTTTTCGTTTAAGGGCCAAATTGGACCCAATGATTTTGGTAGCGGCTCAAAATCAAATTCTTAAAGCGGGTAAAACTTTAGGTACCCTATAGCAGGGTTTTCCAAACTGTGTGCCGTGGCACACTTGTGTGCCACGGCACATTTGAATCTCGAGGACACATTTGAAGTCCGTCCTTGGCCTCGAAGCCTCAAGTCCTCGAAAATTGCCTTGTCCTCGCTCGAGGACAGCGCTAGATTTGAATTGTTAAAATTTTGTAGTTCTTCTGAAAAAAAATTTTGAAGACCCTTTTTTTGTTTTCGAAAATCGCCTGAAAAATTTTCTTGAAGACCTTTTTTTTGGAGAGCAATTGCGCCTGTGTCCTTCGTCCTTGGCCTTGCCCTCGAGTATTCCTGTCCTTGGCCTCAAGAGGGTCACTCTGTCCTCTGGATGGCTCTCTTTGGCCTCGGATTTTTTTGTGTCCTTGGCCTCAAGCCTTGTGTCTTCTACTCCACCTCTGGTACTGTGACAGGAGGATAAATATGCAAATGCAACTATAATATCAACAACTGAAAGAAACAACTGCTGCAACTCACCGTTTTTTAATATCATGGTGCTTATTAGAAGAATTTCGTTGCAATCTTTTTAGTATAGATTCCGATAACAACTCTAAAAACGATCACATGCTAAAGTTAACCCCCTCAGCACGTGCACCTGCACAAACCCACACGAGGATAGAGCATGACATTGGTATGAATATACTAAAGTTACTACACATTAGGTCATTCTATTTGCAAGCTAACCGAGTTTAAATTTGTGGGCGTTTTGATATCTAACAATCATTTTTGGAAATCGCATATGCAGCAGATTTTGAATAAACTGCGCACCTGCTTAGTAATCGTTTGTAAATCTAGAAATTATTTTTCACCCTCCTGTTTACTCACGCTTTTCTATACATTTGCCAATAGTCATCTGAATTAAAGTATCGCGACTTGGTGCAGCAAAAGTCTTATATTTTTCGAAAGTTTGTAGAGTTGTTGCAACAAAATATTTTATTTTCGAAATCTTAAAGAGATACTGCTTGAAATCAATTTTATTGAAGAAATGGGAACTACTTGAGCAAATAAAGAGGTGCCCCCAAACCGTTTTCAACAATTCCCTCATTCCCGAAAGTGCAATTTAATCCGTTCGACTCCGTACCATTGGCAACCGTGCATTTTGCAATTTTGTGACATTAGAGAAGACTATTTTGCAAAATGTCTCGCATACAGGGGCGTATTTAGGGGGGGGCTATTGGACCATGGCCCCCCTCTTTGTAACGTGGGCAGAAGGTTTGAGCACAGAAACGGTGGGCGAAGACCTTTTTTTGGCCAAAATCAGGACTAAATTTGAGTGAAGACTTTTTTTTTTGGTCTCCACCTAATTTTGGGCCAAAAACAGAACTGAATTTGAGTGAAGACTTTTTTTTTGGTCTTCACCTAATTTTGGGCCAGAAACTACTTAAGTTTGGGCAGGAAAATGAACTTGGTTTTGGGCTGGAAAATTTTCATTCTGGTCTTCATTAATCTCAAATTTCCTGCCCCCCCCCCTTTCGAAAATCCTGCGTACGCTACTGCTCGAATACTTAGGGGTATTGCCTACTACAGCTGCTGCTGCCCTAAAACAACACCAGTCTGGCCTAACATTCCTACTCTAGTAAACTCTTTCTCTAAGGTAAGTTGGTGTACAACAAGCAATAAAATAACATAATACAGTACATTGTAGGCTAGACTCAGAGCAGTAATTAGAAACTAGCGCAATAATACAGTACAGTAGGACTAATCTAACACTGTATAGTGTTGGCCTAATACCCATACCTCACCAAATGATAGCAGTGAGTACTAAGTAACTTAACGAAATCTGAAAAGTTGGCTGTATTGCTCCTGTTACCTACAGCTCAGCGGTCACCAAACTACGGCCAGGGGGCCGGAACCGGATTTCATCCGGCCCGCCACATGTTGCGGAAATAAAAGCTAAACTACAACCGTTACGTAAAAATGTTATCAAATTTTTTATAAAAGATTGACGTTTTTGTTAAACCTTGTATTACCAATATTGTGCTGTTTAAATGACTACTAAAAAAAAAAGCTTCGGACTTCTGAGTCGTGGGTGGTTAATGAAAAAATTGAAACAGTATTTTGAGGAAGCCGATAATGGTGTAGCTAGTAACTTGATATCCAACGAAAGTGTTGCTGTTTTGAAAGAGCATAATCTTCGTCGGCACTATGACACCAAACATCTGCTAAAATATCCGAATAGTCCTACGTGGTATATTAGCTGTTTCTTCGGCTTTGTTTTCTTTTTTGAATTATAGAAACTTCCTTGTTGAAATCGTTCGTTCGTATAGTTTATTGTTGACTTATTGTTTGCAAAATTTCTACATTTTTTCAACAGCACAACCTTACAAGTTTAAAAGGGTATTCAGGTCGGAAATTTTTTGCTTGATTTTCTCTCAAAAAAAAAAAGAAATGATAAATCTGAAGACTAACTCCACCAATTTCAGTTTTCTACGACCGTCCATTCCTGAGATATAACAGATTAGATTTCCCCTAAGAAAGGCTTTTTCCATAGGTGGGCACAATTAAGGCCATTAATCGTTAATCCGTTAATAACGAAGCTAACATTTTCATTAACTCTTTAATCCGTTAAAAAGTTTTTTCATGTTAATGGACTAAATTAACTACCGTTAAGTTCTGCCAACTTCCGTTAAGGTTTTTATCGTTAATTTCTTGCACCATTCATTTATCGTACCGGTGCAAACCAGTCTGCACTGGTAACACTTGCTCCGTATTGGCACGAGTTTTATAGAAGAGAGCAAAGAAAAGAGCTCTTTTTTGTGGCAAATAATAAGCTGCAGCCTCTTAAGTCTGATTATCGGTGTTCATAATTTCCGAAGGTTTTCCGATTGCAGCTTCATTAGTGCATTTAAACTTATTTTTATCTTGAAATTAGATTAGACTGTAAAATGTAACTTCCAAAACACAAAAAGACCACCACAGCAATAAATATTTCCTTACAATCAGCTCAACGGCTCAACAGCGTCAATACGTGTTCTAGAAGCGAGTGAATAAAAAGAAATGCAAATTACGCACAAAATGTTAACGAATTAATGGACTTACTTTACTTCCGTTAATGAAAGCTGAAAATAACGGATTAACGTTAACGGAGGTGTGAAGTTGTTAACGGACTAGTGGTTAACGAAGCTAATGCTTTGCATTAACTTGCCCATCTATGGCTTTTTCTCGTTAGAAATTTTTCCAAGATTGCCAATTAGAAACAAAATTTTTAAATATAGTTACTGCATGTTCATGATTTCCAATAATGTAGGCAGGCGCGTAGCCAGGATTTGGAAAAGGGGGGGCTATTTTGAAAGAGTGAGAAAAGTTCAAACGACCTTGATCCGAATTTTCATTGTTCTTGAATCAGTTTCACACGGTTTGTCCGAAAATTGAGACGAGAATTCTCGGAAAGCTCAGAAATTCGAAGGTTTTTTCCGCCCAAAATCAGGTGGTCTCCGAAAAAAAAAAAAAAAAAAAAAGGTCTTCACCGAAATTGAGACTGATTTTTCGGCCGAAATCGGAAATTCAAACGTTTTTTCCGCCCGAATTCAAGTGGTCTCCAAAAAAAAAAAAGAAAAAGGTCTTCATCGAAATTGAGACTTATTTTTCGGCCAAATTCGGAAATTCAAACGTTTGAGGAGGGGCTGTTTTCAATTTTTCACAAAAAATCGGCCTCAAAAGCACCCAAAACGTGCGATTTTGCATACTTCACAAGCCAATGGGGGGGCTCGAGCCCCACTCCCCTGGCTACGCTACTGAATGTAGGCCAGTTTTCCGAAAGTTAATCTTCCTCTGTCGCAATACAGACAAAATGGCAACACTGAAGTAAAAACAAAATATTAGCAATTTTGAACTGTAATATCTTGAAAGCGGCAAGGCGAAAAAAGTTCAAATTTGGTGTAAATACATCTTAGGCTTACCCCAATATTTAGGTCAGCAGTGAAAAACTTGACTTGGATGTCCTCTTAATGTTTGCCACTTTCCACGGGTAGCTTTCGGAGTTGTGTTTTGCAAGCGTTCGGCCACTACAGATTGGTCCAAAAGGTGTAAAGTGTTTTTTTCAAGAACACGATGACTGTCGCAATCGTTGATACTTGGCTAGAGTACAACCTTTAATCTCTAGAATTGCCCACGTCGGCTGAAACTAGAGAACGACTGAGATGTTAATTGACGAATCGAAAATGGCAGTTGACAGTTTCTTTAGCTTCTTGAATCTCAGAAACAGCACACAAATCTTAAATTAAAATTTCTAGTTAAGATTGAAAACACAAAACCACTTTCACTGAGCAAAATCGCTCCACTAACACTCCTTACGATCGACCAGGTTCAGATTGTAAAAGACTTAACCGCGACCGACCAGGTTCAGGTCGCACCTTACACACTATCGCGATAGCCCAATTCAGATCGCCAAACTATACGGCTACACAAGCCAACCACAGATACACACACTCGGCGAAAATGCCCACGAAACTAATACCTAAAAATCATCCACTTTCAGAATATTAGAATAATAATAGAATCAAAACGATCCGCTTATTTATACTAGGCAAAAGCTATCGAATCTCCCAGAACAATCCATGAAACGTCACAATAGAAAACATATTAGCAATTGCGAAAACACAACGGTAGCGTAATTGTGACGTCACAAACTTCAAGTCTAAATATAGCAATTAAGACATGTAAACAACTAATCATTCCAGTGATTAATAGAAGACAGTAGAAAATACTAGAAAGGAAACATCCAGAATATTCTAAATCAAAAAGGCGGCAAAAGTAGTAAATCAGTCACGGACGCATTAAATGCAACAAATAATCCTATCTCAGGCATTCAAAATTATTATTTCGTGACAATGACCTGTAGTGTATCACAGCGGGAGTTACTCAGCTGTTCCAGCCAGGGCCTGAGATAGGGGGGTTGAGGGGGTACATCCAGCACTTAAATTGTAGGGGGGACGGGGGACTCGTCCCCCCATCGAGATTTAGGCTTCCCCCATCGAGATTGGGGGGGTGGTTGATGAGAGGAAAAAGACCTACAAAATCCAGTGGAATATAGCACCTAATTCCGCGGGAATAGTGATTCAGACGAAAAAACACACTTCGGGTTTCGGCGAAGACCAATTTCTTCTTTTTTTTTTTGTCTTCACCTAATTTCCGGCGGAAAAACACTTCAGATTTCGGCAAAGACCTTTTTTTTTGGTCTTCACCTAATTTCCGGCGAAAAAACACTTTAGATTTTAGACTATCGGCGAAGACTTTTATCTGTTTTGGTTTTTATTCAATTTCGTCGACGGAATTATGTAATCTTTACTAAGGTTCAAAGGTTCAGTCAAGGTTTCAAAATCGTCCCCCCCCCCTGCAATTTTACAATTTAAGTACTGGGTACATCGTACCCGGACCCGGGCCTAGGGGGCCCGGGCTCAAGGGGCCCGGAAGAGTTCAGGTTTCCGCGTTAAGTTTTGGTATTGCACCATAACACCGTAATCAAACTTGCCTACAGTAAAAATATCAGTCAGCCTATTCACTACTGGTAATTGGTTGCTGTTTTTGCTACACAGCCTTTAGGGCATCCATTCGTGGCCGCTTGATTAAAAAAGGAAGAAAATGTAACAAAAGCCATACGCTTGCACCGAAATTAACGTTTTGTTACATTTCTCTGACTTGAGAGCCCTAATTCTACGGTATAACAATGTACGAGGGCCCACACTTCCAGAGATCCAAAAGCATTAAACCTCAAAGAGTGGAGCCAAAGTTGACATACTATACTACTATCAATAAGTAACTCACTCTATCTGTATGAGTTTAATAGGTGTTTGGGTTTGTGAAGTCTATGATTGCAGATGACTTCTTAAAACTTTTATCAGTAAAATAATGTCATCATCCCCCACTTCACATATTTCTTTCATGTATATAACGTTTTCTGCTTGTCAATTTAAGCAAGTTTGGTGCTAGGATGTTGATTAAAACCCTCGAGAAACATAAAAGTGCTAAAGCTTCCGAGGTTCCGCCCCGGACCCCGCTGGGAGAGCTCACAGCGCTCCCTTAAACCCCCTAGCTGAATTTAAACCAACTTTATGTCTAGCTGTGTTTTTCGTAGGTCTTAACTGTATGTGAATATCGTTATCCCCTCACTTTTACATAAATATCTACACCCATCCGACAAAAAATGATTTAACGGCGTGGGCCCCGATAAGGCTTGGAGGACCCAATAAGATTTGGGGGCCAAGTATCGATCTTCGTACCCCCTGGAAAATTTTTCCCTCTGAGGCCCTGGTTCCAGCTATCTATATTGATTTCTTTCATTCTTTCTTTCTTTCTAAGTTTCATTTTGAATGCTAAGTCACAACGTTGACACCAAACAAGGAAGCGCAATAAAAATGCAAACTTCCGTTATAACATGACAAAAACAAAATCATAACAATAAAATACAACATACTTGCAATAGAGATAGAGACTGCCATGCTCACGCCACCCGGCTATCAAAACAGGCTAAACAACAAACAAACAAAAACGAACATTCTGTACACAGTTCAACTAAATAAATTAGATTCAGGATTAGTTTGAGATAATACAAGATTGACACTTAAGTATGTGCTGTAATAAGAATTAGAATAGTCAAGTATTTGCCACAATTGGCAGAGTAATACAATTTTGATAATTGTATACCAAAATAATACAATTTTCTTGCAAAAATTGGTTGCCAAATAAACAAGGATTATAAATGCTCTCAGCTGTCAATTAAACTTTTGATAAAGTGATTTAAAATAAAATAAATAACTCTTTATACTACTGTTTTTAATTAAGCAAGAAGTAAAGATAGAAGTGTTTTGATTTATTTAAATGACTGATATCACTTTTCAGGCTCTCAAGAGATATGTAGTCATTTATCTAAGCTTTAATTGCTGTATTTTAGAAAATGCTATAAAATAAGTCAGGAGATTTGGACTTGGACATTGGGGACTCATGAATTTGAACATTAGTTTTTTTGAAAGTTTGATAATTTATCGATTATACAGAAATTATACACATAATTCATGCAGTTTTGTATAGTGACACTGGTTGTTGGCAGGGGTGCCGAAACCCGGGGGGGGGATATATCCCCCCCAATAATTTCACTGCATACCCCCCCAATAGTTTGAGTATGGTCTACATCTGCATCCCCCCAATAATTTGACTGTGGTGTGCATCTGAGCGTCGGTGTCTACTTGAATTTGGAGGAAAAAAGTGTTCCATTTTTAGTGAAGACCTTTTTTTTTGGTCTTCACCTGAATTTGGGAAAAAAAAGTGTTTTCTTTTTTTGGTCTTGACTAATTTGCTTACCTGTACAAAATCGTGGTCAAGGTTCATCCCCGCAATCAGTCGCGTAGCCAGGATTTCGCAAAGGGGGGGGGGGGCTTTTTTTGAAGTTTGATTCAACCGTCAACGAACTTGACCCAAATTTTCATTTGTCTTCAATTGGATTGAGGCAAATTCAGAGAGCTTTTCTGTCCAAAATCAAGTGATCTCCAAAAAAAAAAAAAAAAAAGGTCTTTACCGAAATTCAGAGCACTTTTCTGTCCAAAATCGAGTGATCTTTTATTATAGTAAGTAGTGAATTTACAGCAGCAATTCATTATAATCTTACTGCTACTTCTAGTTTTGATTTTAAAATTGTTCATTTTAAATATGTTTTGTAGTTCATGAGGGAGTATATTTTTGTGATATTTATACATTGAAACTGCTAATTCCATTTCATAAATTAGGCTGATGGTTAGTAAATTATATGTAGTGATTATATGTTTCACGTTGTATGTGCGTCCTAAGTTAAATATTAGGCATATAAATTCTTTACATATAGCTTGCAATTTCATTACTAAAGTTTTGTTTCCAAAACACCAGTTAACTATGGAGTAACATTTCCATCACAATTTTGCTATACCTCCTCTGACTTTGCTATTTATTGCGCTCAAATCGAATCAATCGAAATTCTAAATATTGTATATCTGTTCTCGCAGTAATCCAGCTTTCTGCGAAAACAGTTTGGTGACCCCTGCAGACCTAGGCTACCAATACTGATCTACAGTAGGCCTTTTGTGATGTCACAAAATTGCGAAATGCAGATTTGCCAATGACACGGTGTCAAACGGATTAAGTTGTACTTTCGCGAACAAGGCAAATTGTTGAAAAAAGGTTAGCGGCACTTCTTTATTACCTGAAGTAGTTTTCATTTCTTCAACAAAACCAATTTCGAGCAGTATCTTTTTAAATCAAATTGTGATGATATTTACAAAAAGCATGAAATTCTGAAAATTCAAGATATGTGACTGAAGTGTGTTGCTTTGTTTATAAATTTCTTGCTTTCCATAACAAAATTCCAAATTATTAGGAAGGTTCCTTCAGATTAAGCTCCTTAGTGCACTGTAGATCCGTAAGACGAGCTGACGACAGACGTGGGCACGATCTTGATCTTCAAGATCAGATGGTGATATTGAAGATCAAGATCGTGATCTGATCTAGATCTTCAAGATCACATTATTTTAATGATCTGACCTTGATCTTCAAGATCACATTGTATGTGTGATCTTGATCTTGAAGTTCAAGATCACTAACTTTCATTTTCATATGTCGCATAGGGTAAGCATCGCCGAGGCCAGGTTATGTGATATTTTGAAGCTATTTCATGGCTCTAACACGGTATGGAGACTAAACTGAATAAAGTAATCCGTATTTGCGGTGGTACAGACAGGACTGGTACGAACCAGTCCGACAGTACCTAACCTGCTAACTTGAGGAGGAAATTAATCACAAATCAGCTACGTTGACAACCAGACGTGGGCACGATTTTGATCTTCAAGATCACATTATTTTACTGATCTGATCTTGATCTTGAAGATCGCATTTTTTGGATGATTTGATTTTGATCTTCAAGATCACCAAAACGTGGTGATCTTGCCTATCTCTGGCTAACGACATTCGTCCCCTTTTGGTTAAGAATTTATTTGCCGTCAATTTATTTTATTTACGGGGTCCAAACATTGCAATGAAATTCCATTAGAAATAACAACTTCCGAAACCTAATTATAGGTTGCGCAGTTTCAGAAATATTACTGAACAATACTAAGCATAATAATTTAAATCTCCTTTAAGCTGCATTCACACTATGGATTTAAGCTGCGAAAATCGACATTTTGCCTTTTTTCTTACTGAAATTGAGAAAGAAAGAAAGAAGCAAGAGCAATATTGAGAAAAAAAAAACGCAAAATGCCGATTCTCGCAGCTAAAAGCCGCAGTGTGACTGCAGCTTCAGCGTAAAAAACGGTCTGACTGATTGACGTCCAGCTGATTTGCTAGCCACTTTTATGACCAGCTGGCATTTTGAATTTTTCAGATTCTGTTGTCATGAAGAGTGTTTTTTTTGTTTGTTTTACTTTTGTAGCGTATGTGTCCGTCCTTGCAAGTTTCATGAATTGCCTCTATTCCTAAAGAGGTGGTCAAAGTAGCTGAAAAACCTACCCAAGTAAAAGTATTGTTGCTTACTTAAAAATGTACTTCAAGTAAAAGTAGAAGGACGAAATATTAATCCACTTAAGTGAAAGAAGAAAAGTAGTCAAAATTAATTCTACTTCAAGTAAGGAAAGTAGAAAGTAGTTTCGAATTTAAGATTTTGAAGTTTCGAAACCTGTACGAACTGGTAAGTGTTCTTTTGCATATTTTTCACCGGTTACAATAAAATTTGACGTCATTGGCCAATTCTTAGTCAGGCTATTTTGACTTGGAGTTAGTGTTAGTTAAGGTTAGAGTAGGTGTTTTTTGTTAAGTTTAGGTTAGAATTAACCCTATCTCTAAAACTTACCCTAACCATCCCTAAGCTAAATTTAACCTACTTTGGTGTTCGACCTGTGACGTCAGATGTGATTGTAATCGGTGAAAAATGAGCAAAAGAACACTTACCCATGTACCGTTCTAACGTGTGTTCGATAAGCAGAGTGGTGGTGGTGGTACTACCCGACCCCTTCCGAGGGATGGGGGCGCAGAGGAACTCCGCGGAGACCCAACAGTCGGTCCACACCCCAAGGTCTGGACCATAGATCAAGAATAGAGAGAGAGGAGCCAAAGATAGATTTACGAAGAGGTTCAGAGGCAGGACAGTCTAGGAGGAGATGATTGAGATCCTGCAGAGGGTGCCCACAGGCACTACAAGCAGAATTCTCCTTCCGACTGATCTTGTGAAGATAAAAGAAGACTGTGGTAATGGCAGCGAAGACGAGAAAGCTCACAGCGAATAGGGCGAGAAAGCTAGGTAGTTTAGATAGGAGTGGGAGATGTGACGTCTCCAATTGTGATACTGGAAATAACGGATTTTGGCAATGACTGTGGGGAGAGGGTATGGGATCGCGTCAGTGGGCAGGGAGGCACCAGCTTTGGCAAGTAAATCCGCATTTTCATTACCGGGGAGACCAGCGTTACCGGGGACCCATTGGAATAAGTTTAAGGTGGTGTTGTTGGAGAGGGAGTAGGTGAGGGACCAAACATACCAGAAGGACTCAGGCAGGAGATAAGAGGAGGCTGATGAAAGGATTGAGAGGGCCGATTGGGGGTCAGTTAGGAAAAGGACTACTGGAGTTTGCAATTCATCAAATGGTTAGTACACCAATCGAGACCTTGCTTGAGGGCAAAGAATTCAGTTGTGTAGCTGGAAGCAATTGGACCAGTAGAAAAGGACAGGGAGTTGAATGTATGGCATTTGGAGCATGTGACATACACTCCAGCATCACCGGGACCAAAAAGGGAGGGGATAGACAGATCCATCAGTCCATACTTGGATATCAGAAGGGGGAGGGAGGATAGTCTGCTTGAAGTAGACTGGAGTTGGGCTATACTGTTGCCTCTGCAGTCGAGAATGAAGGGGGAAACAGTGAAGTGGGATGCAGTTCATGGGGAAAAAGAGGGCACATGATCAGAGTCTCACGTGGGGATGGGAGTGATTGTGTGGCCGAAGAACAGAATGATATCAGAAGGGTTTTTCTTTAATCGACAGGGCACGTCTCTTGTTGCCAGGGCATTGAGGTTGGAGAACTCTGGGGGGAGATGCAGAGCACCTTCGAAGGAGGAAAGGGCCTGATGTTCCAAAGTTAGCTTTAGAGGAGGGAGTTGGGCCTCAATAAAACGAGCATAAAAAAACAACTTTTTACGTCAAATTGTGGTAATTAAATGCATGTCAAAATAAAAACCCTAAACCCGCTCCTATTTTGCAGAACAAGCTGTTACGTAATTTGCAGGTGTATTCATCTTAGCAATTAAAGAAGGTTCAGTAGCTTGAACTATACTCTGTTTCAACTATTTGTGTCTACTGAGCTTGAGTTTATTTTGTTAGATGCAGAGTTGTAAACGAGCCGACAAGTCCGAACCCGCAACCATAAACCCGAACCCGAAAAGAAATTTAAAGCCAAAACCAGCAGGCCTGAAAAAGACCCAAAGTTAAGTTAGATCTGAAAAATGTGTTCGGTTATTGTTCGTATGCGGTTAAAACTACTTACTGCTGACCAATTGTTACGTAATAATAATAATGGTGTTACAATAATCGTATTATTTGTTAAACGATGTCGTCTTTTAGAACGCTTTATAGCACCTGAAAGCTAAAGCAAAAGGCAAGTAGGAATACCAAGCCCGAATTAAGCCCGAACCTGGCCCAACCCGACTCAAAAACCGTGGCCCGACTTACAATTCTGGTGAGACAAGACGACGAGTCGCAAAAAAATGTCTGGAAAAAATTAATTCAAAACTATAAGGCCATGTCTATTTTTCTCTCTCTCTTTCGTATGAGCTGGCCTGGCTTCTTCTACTGGTCTGTTCTTTCAAAATATTTGTGAAGGCCACCTTGTACGTACTATAATTTGAGAAAAGTTTGGATTTTAACTTGCATCACTGCTAGCAGAGTAGAACTTTTCAACTTCATAATAAATATACAGGAAACAACAGATGTAGAAAGCTGAATTTTGGAGAATATGTTTAAATAAATTCTTTTATCTTTTGCACATAATTCTAGCTGGATGAATGCTTTACCCCCTTCAAGTTTGAGCAAGCTTTTGGTTGGTAGTTTTTAATGTGCATTCTTGGATTAAAAGCTATGACGTCACGCTCACGAAGACGCTAGGAACTTAATTATTCTGTAAGTTTTATTATAATGTTTTGCTAATTTAGTTTTAAAACTATACGACAACTGAACTGGCACCATCACTTTGAAGTTCCTTGATTTTTCTGCTAAAAGTCGTATCCACCAACGTGGATTAACTTTGATTCGCGAATTTACAAAATTTTGGAGGAAAGTTTTGGACAAATGGTCGAGCAAATTGCTAAAATGGTAATGAAACTTATGAATAAATTCTTTGAAGTTGCAAATTAAGTTTATTTTAATCAATTAAGTTCCAACGGTTAAGGAGATAAAAAAATTTGATAATCTGCGGATTAAAGTTAATCTACGTTGGTGAATACGGCTCTAACAGTAGCAATCTTGCATCCCCAACTCAAATGTTCTGGAAACTTTCAAAAGTTTTGAACCAATGAAAAAATTATAAACTTCATAAATAAAACTTTGAGGTGCATTTACCTGCTGAAAATGGTAGTTTGATGCTTAAAACAGATTTTTCAGCGGCAAGAAACAAAATATAGTAGACAAATGCAAAGACACATCCGGCAAAGAGTAACGTCTTGAAAATTGATCCATTCCAACTTCTGAAGTTAAAAGTTACAGAATATGTGGTGACAGAAGATTTGGTGTTGTTGTTGCATAATAAGCAGTACTCACCCTTTTTTCCGTAATTGATTCGACTTTTTTCTCATTTCTGGTTTTAGGCAAAATGCTACATCAGTGGTTTTCTGTGTTTCTCACTACGCGTTCGTTTTTTTACATCACAGAATACATAACGATTCGCTAAAATGTAGTGTATTTGGATAAAAATGCCGTCATTTTAATTATTTTTTGCGAATAAGCATAAAAACTTAATTATGACTGAATGTAAAGTTCATTGTAACGGTCACAATCGCACTTCGCCTAATACACAGGCTCTCAACTCGACCGTACGGAGACCTGGGCTCCGCGAGAGAAACCGAGGGCCTAAGCAAGCTATTCGTTTACTTATTAAATACTGATTTAGCTAATTTTGCAACTTGCCTAAGAAGCAATAACCCATTAATAAAATTTGACTCCATATCTTTGAGGCATTGACACTGTACCTTATGTTAGTCAAGTGTCAAATTCACAGCGTTAATATAATTTATCTGCGAAATTTAGATTTAACTCTAGCTTTTAAAGGGTAGTCTACCCAAAAAAGACCTGACGCATTTGTGAGTTTAATTTTCAATAAACGTTCAAAAGTTTAAATTTTTAAATGTGTCAGGCAAGGATGGCAGTAAGGTACGGTACGGTACGCCTCAGTTTTTGCTAAGAAGTACGGTACGCTGGTACGGTACGTTTTTTTTTGTACGGTTACGGTACATTGGTACGTTCTTTGAATTAAAAACCCCTGACTTTTTGCACATTGCTCCAGTTTTTTGTACACAGAAGCAAAAAACAGTTGAAACCGACGCTAAATGTGTAAATTGAACTAGCTGATATATAGGCTAGTGATTTCAAAGTCAGTTAAATTTGCGAGTAGTCAAAAGCAAGGATGGCAGTACGGTACGGTACGTAGGTACGGTACACCTCAATTTTTGCTGAAAAGTACGGTACGTTTTTTTTGTAATGGTACGGGTACGGTACGTTAATACGGTACGCTTCAAAATTTGAGCTGATATATGGTACGCTGGTACGGTACGGTTGAAGGTGCGAGGTACGTAGTACGCAAATTCTGAACGTACCGTACCCTACTGCCATCCTTGGTGTCAGGTCTGTATTAACCTTATTCAGAAAAGTTTAGTATTCAAATTCTGTTTCATTTTTCTTTCTATACATACAAAAAAATGGTTAACTAGGAATGATTAAATTCTGTAAGGATTAAAATGTTCCATTAACTTGATCAGGTTTGTGGTTAACGGCTTTCAAAATTTTGCGTTAAATTCCCATAATTACTTTCTATAATTAAAAACACGATTAATTAGTAAAGTACTAAAAACTACAGGATACCAGGAAATTAGCACAAAAATATTGTCGACCACTAACAAGTTATTCTTGCCGTTAACTAATACGTCTTTTCTGCTCGAACTTCGATTGGGTATGTGTCTTTGTTCAGATAAAAGCTACAAATTATTGTCTATTTACAATGGTGTTGACAGATGAGGGCATCAAAATGACGGCATAGAGAAAAAGCTTCCGATATAAAACGATCGATTTAGTAAATTCTTAGGCAAGAATGACAATGGAAAACCATAATGCTTACATAAGTTATACACTGAAAAACTGGAATGCGATTAGCTTACAGGGCCCATTTGGCATGGTCTTTTCAATGGGGTCCACCAAATTTTTTTACCTTTAATCTTGGATTCATATTAACTTATTCAATAGATTTAATTTGTTTAGTTTTTGTAGTTAATGGGGGCAGGTGTCAACATAATTGGAGGACCTCTGTAGTACGGCATCCCAAAAATTTTTCATGTAATCTTATTACCTATGTTAAAAATTTCTTTTTTCTTTAAGTTTGAGTGGTTAAAAATTTTGAAAGACATATTTGAGGAGGATACCCAATTTGTGGCAATTGAAGTTAGGCATAACTTTATCTTTCCGTTCTATTCTTAATCTTTCTTAAGCCTAGCTTAAATGGTTGAAAAGTTTAAAATTTTGAGGACCTATTTGAGGGACCCCCATTTTGGTACCCCTAAATTTTCTGAAAATTACATGCGTCTAGCTTAAGTGGATAAAAACTATTAATTTTGGCGGTGCTGTTTGAGGAGGACCTTTCTAATGTGGTACCCCAAAGCTTTGTCAAAGTTTGTCTTTTCTACACATTTGTTTATTCTGAAAATTTCATGCGTCTAGCTTAAGCAATTAAAAGTTTAAATTTTGGCATCCTCGTTTAAGGAGGACCCCCATCATGTTACCTCCAAATTTTGGCATATGATATATTTTTTACATCTATTTACCTATTCTGAAAATTTCATCAGTCTAATTTGAGTGGTTTAAAAATTTAAATTTTGGCGGTTCCGTTTGAAGAAGACCCCTTCATTTTTTTTCCCAAATTTTGTCAAATTTTATCTTTTTATGTTTACCTACCCTGAAAATTTCATGTGCCTAGCTTAAAAGGTTAAAAAATTTAAATCTTGGCGGCCTTGTTTCAAAGAGACCCCTCATTCTGGTACCCCAAATTTTGTCAAATTTTATATTTCCCTTATATTTACCTACCTTAAAAATTTTATTGGTCTAGCTTTAAAGATAAAAAAGTTTAAATTTTGGAGGGCACGTTTAGGGGAACCCCTCCATCGTGGCACCCCCGATTTCAGGCGGGTACCAGTACTTTTGGATATCTATAATAGCTCATAGTATGATCTATGTGCGCTTTGTGGTTTAAAAGGAGATAGTGATAAAAGAAAAAAAATAAAAGAAAAAGAAAAAAAAATAAGGAAAAATGTCATCCAAGGCGAAATAAATGAATATGACCATAATAAAGGTCGTGAGTATTAGTATGTTCAAAAAACACAATTTTTTTTTCGTGAATGTTGGTAGTTACCGAGATATACCGGTTTAAAATTGTCCACTTTTTGCTGATTTTTAGTTTCTGAAATCGCGATCACGTAACTGGGCGCCTCCAAACTTGGTGCGCATACGGTCTCTACCTGCACCCAAGTTGTGTTCAAATTTCAGCGTTCCACGTTAGGCAAATTTATAGCTATAAGCGAAGTAATAAATTTTCGAGACAAAAATGGCAGTTTCTTCTCAAATTTAGAGTTTCTAAATCACCATCACGTGGTCTAGGTTCCTTAAAATTGGCATACATGATGCTTTTTATTATTGTCACATTATATCCAAAATTCAACTTTCTATGTTTAACCATTTTTTAGTTATAAGCAAATCAATAAATTTCACTGCTTATCTATTAAAATGACCGAGTAAAAACAAAGGCCCTACGCGCGCGCGCGCGAAGTCCCAATTAAATTTATTAAAAGTAACTGTAACTAGTTACTTTTTCAAAATGGTAACTGTAACTTAGCTATTTTTTTGCCAAGTAACTGTAACTGTAACTCAGTTACTTTTACAAAGTAACTTGCCCACCACTGCTGTTGCATTTCCAGCAACAAGTTCCATTTTCGTAGATTGTGTTCAACAACGTAGGCATTTACGAGAAACGTGATTACTTGTATTTCGAGGGTGGAAAGATCATTGTTGTTACCCCGCACAATGGGTAAATAGGTTTGTGTTATTTTTGTTTTTATATTAGAAATTTATGGCGGGGCTGCTTAAATAATTGTCAACTTCTTCAAGAGCTCCATATCACCAAAAGTTTGAGAACCTCTGACGTAATAATATTAGGTTATTATTATGTATATTATTATATTAGGTTATTATATATTATTATATTATAATATAAGATTAGTATATTATACCCTACCAGAGAAATGTGAGTCAATCGTTACCAGTTTCGGGATTTTACTTTAAATTTGGAGATTTTTTCAGCCCGGATAGGGATTTTCTCCGGATTTTACTTGTGCAAAACACTTGGATTTCTGGATTTTTTTTGAGATTAAAAAAAAAAAACTGAAACAGACCTGGGATAAATTACCCTTTTGGCTCCTGCCTTCTTTAGCTAATATGGAAAGAGATAGACATTCACCGAAGACTTAGGTCTCTTTTCATCTTTCATATTTTACGTAATTCTTTTGGCCCAGTTAAATTCAGCAAAGACAAAGCAGTTTTTGGTTTTCGTTTTGATATAGGTAGTTTGGTTTTCAGCTGAAATTTTTTCAAGATTTTTCCTCAGTAAAATCCTATTTGGATGAGATGAGCTCTGCATTGTACTTTTTGATCTTTTCGCTATGGCAACACTGAATGTGATTTTTTGCCAAGCATGTCCAAGTATTTGGACCTTAACTACAAAATTGCCACACAATTTTCAACAAAAAAATCCCAAAACACTGTGAAAAATAATAATAAATTCTATTCTTCTAAGAAACAATAAAAATGGACAATACAAGAAAATGTTGGTTAAACAATCCGGATTTCTATTAAGCAATGTAAACCAATTCATGATGACTTTGGACTCATTGCCAACAACCAGCATCATTTCAGAAGTTTGGTACAAAACCCATAGGCGTCGGCAAGGGGGTTGGGGGCAGGGAGGGGCCATGCCCCCCTGGATTTTTGCACACTCTCTCTTAAACCTACCAAATTTCAAAAATTCTTCCATTTTTAGTAGTTAATACTGGTTCTATTCTTATTGGCCTTCCCTGAAAATTTTTTTGCCGACGCCCTTGACAAAACCGTATCCTATTTTCCTTTTGTAGCGCGGTTAATCAAGTTCATGATTATTAGTTTGGAAAGCGTTTTGTCGAATGCTTAGTCAATACTGCCACGTTGCGGTCATAACGCATATAAAACCACACGTCTTCTTCGAACCACTTCTGAAATAACCGGGCTTTTGCTTTAAATCCTTGAGTTATCCGAAACAATCTGGGTGATCCGTGTCATACCACCATGACTCCAACGATGGTATTGATTTTGATTTTTTAAACTTATTATCGTTTAGTTTTTTACAAAGATCGCAAAACCCTAGCGGAGTCGTTTTTAGAAACGTTTTATAAGAAGGAAGAAGTTTAGAAGTGTTGTTGAAAACTTCTTCCGAATTCTCGCTTTCTTCTAAAACCTTTCGCCAGTGAAAATATTTCATATACGCGTCGTCATGTTTGTCCAAATAGTTGATATACTCCACCAGTTCTTCGATGTTGTCATAATCATCTACGTGTATGTACGAGTGACGAGGTGCTATTTGTTTGAAGTCCTCTTTGGTTGCTCCTCTGACAATAGGAACTGTACCGCTAAAACAAAAGTGATCAGTCAAAATAAACTTATGAATTTGTCCAAGCATTACTGAATGTTATGGCTTTTATTATGCAACTATAATTGCTTACATCTTGTATTTGCCCAGTTGCCTTGTCCAGGAAACCGCAAAGCAAGCTGTAGGTCCTCCAGTCAAGGTGCCACCTGCCCACCTGTCTACCACACACGGTGGAGGCTTTGCATTGCTAGCTTTAACGCTGAATATCAAACACAAAAATTTTGAACGCCAATTGAGGGAGCAGATGTTCTATTTACCCGAGCTCTGATCAATCATTAATGACAACGTGCAAGGACTTTTATTATTTCAGAAAAAAAAAATAACTGCTGCAGTAAGTGCAAACAATGTACGCTACATTGTAATGTGCCAACAATGTACGATACTTTTAAAAATAGGGTAAAGATTAGAGAATGGAGGTTCAAATTTTACATAAATTTTGTTTGAAGTTATGACAAAGGTAACTTAGGCAACTGTACTGATCTATTCAGTAAGAACCATGCTTATAATTTACTTAACATTACTCGGCTAAACGACGACTAAGAGCTTATAAAACACCAAATTTTAAGTTTTTTGTACTATAAAAAACTAGCTTTTTTATTTACTTGAACAGGCCACTTACGTGTATAAAGCATTTTCCCAAAACTTTTCCGAGATGTAATCTCGACAATGATACGTGTTTTCAAATGATAGAAAGAACTTGTATTCGCTCAAGCGCTTCGTTGCTTCCTCAGTGCGGAAAGAAGGGAAATCTTTTTTATAACACCTTCCATACAGATCGATATGAAGACCTGCCTAAAAAAAATTGCATGTAATAAACTAGCAAAAACTCAATACCTTATTGAAAACGTGTTTTGGAAATTGTTCAAAGCCACCAAACAGAGATAATCAGGGTAAAACACCTTATCCTAAGATGTAACAACGGTGGGTTGGTGATAGGTAAACAACAATCGGTGAATCAAAACCGAAAAATGAAACAAAATGTGGACTTACCTTAACCAGGTTTTTTATGTAGACACCCCGCGCTTTAGCACCTTTAGTATCAGCACAATTGCTTACAAGAGCCAACGCTAGGCGTCGCTTTTGAGGCAAAATGTCTTTCACTTTGAGATAGAATTGAACAAGGTGACTTCCTTCTGGAATTGGTTTTCGATGGAGAACTTCTGCATAAGGATAAAAGACGCCCGAATCTCTCCTACCGGAATAAAAAAGAAAAATGTATTTACGTCCCATCATAGTGAAGTCATAAAAGCTTTTTCATTTTTTCAAAAGCAATATGTGAATCAAAACGAGTCAAAAAAATTGTAGTGAAATTACAGGAAATATCTTTTGATTTAATTTTCGTTTTCGAAACAAAGAAAAGCAATCTGGAATCATAAAACGCTTTTCAAGTAGTTTTACCAGTAGTGGATCTAAGGGCAAGCGAGCGAAGAACAGCATGCCTCTGAGTCTCTGACCACGTTTGTGAGTTCTAGGCTTATGGTCTTATGATCAATATTTTGGGCCAAAAAAGTGAAATCGACCAGTACTTTTTTCACAAGTATCCATAGTACATTATTTTGAATTGGCTAAACCTTTTTAGGATGAAAGATCGATTCACTGCTTAATTTCTTAACTTTAGTTTGTTTACAAATCAGTTCCAGAGCCCAAAAGCTTGTACTGGTACCGCAAGCACTTGCCTGTATGTCATTGTTGCATTGAAGTAATTGTCAGGGAACTTCTTCAAATTTACGCGATAAATACGACGCGTAGTTTGCGGTGACTCGCGACACCACCAAACATAAACTTGGTTTGGCTTTCTGGAACAACATATTTGAAGCAGTTCTTCGCTAACCAATATTAGCCTATATTATTTCACAGTTTTGAGACAATATTGGTCAATGGTTCTATACTTTTACTAAATCACTAAAGAGCCGGATCGAAAGGTTCAATAATCTAATTACGATTCGATTCGATTTCCGAACTGGCAATACGTCGTTTTGTCTTTGGGAAAGATTTATTTCTCAAAGCGGCCAAGTACTGTACCCGTTGCGGTGGTCCAGCCTGACAAAAGATTTGCAAACAGAACCAAAAAAGGGTGCTTTGCGTTGGCGTGATTAGACAGACGTAAAATGCTTGGTTCAAACGCACCAACGAACCATATTTTTGTGATTGTGCAATCATGTCTGTTGTCGAAACATTAAAAATATTTTAAGCATTGGTTAGATTTTACTTTGGTAGCATTGTGCCAAAGTTGTGTCATTTACAGTTTTTTTGTTTTTTTCTTCCCGGCATTTTAGGCTTTCATCCTTTGTCTATCCACTTTAAAGGCGGTGAATCATCCAGCCAATTCCGGTGGTTTACAATAGCTAAAATTGAACTATAATTTTTGATGTTTTTTGTTTTGATTTTGGGACTGCGGTTGCAAAGATATTCAACAAATGCAAAAAGATGTTCCCCCGAAAAAAGTTTTTGGAAACTCTGAGTTTTGATCTTCCCGCCAAAACCACGCCAGTTCTCTAAACTATTAGGCCTACTGTAATCTTATTAAACTATTAGATCTAACTATCTCTAAACTATTAGGCCTAATAGTTTAGAGATAGTTAGGCCTAATTAGGCCTAAACTATTTAGAAATAAACTATCTCTAAACTATTAGGCCAACCACAGTTCTCTAAACCATTAGGCCTACTATGGTTTGGGCGGGAAGAACAAAATTCAGAGTTTCCAAAAACTTTTTTCGGGGGGACATCTTTTTGTATTTGTTGAATATCTTTGCAACCGCAGTCCCAAAATCAAAACAAAAAATATCAAAAATTATAGTTCAATTTTAGCTATTGTATACCATTGGAATTGGCTGGATGATTCACCGCCTTTAACACGTAGCACGCTTTCAGAGTTTAGCTTGCAAGTCTTTAGTCATTTCGAAAACTACATCCCGACTGTCTTTCATTTGAGCTTCGCATCACAATAGTAAGGATATGGGCTAAGCGTATTTGATTATTTGTTGCGTGTGGTTCAAACTCAAAGCCAAACCTAGCCGTATGATTCAACATTCCACTTACAGTTTACTCATTTTCGGTACGTGTATATCAAAACCTGCTGCAACGGAACTCAACATTTATCAGCTACGGGTTCCGCAAAAAAAGTACTTACTCCAAACGTTCCTCACCTTAAATTAGGATCAGGTAATTCTAGCATTCTCCGAAAATGAATTAACACAGCATCGCTTTCCTCTATCAGACGATGGTCCTTAGTAATGCGACAAGGGCCACAAATATCTTCTGGGACGGTTTTTGGATAGTGGGTTTGTGGATTATTGGACCAAAGTAGTACCGTTGGCACACTGCAAAGGTAAAAATTCAATTCAACTTACAGTATTGTTTTTTGTGGCAGGTATAATTTTTACTTTATAGAGGAAAATAGTCCTACCGGCTAGTTGGTTGAGCGGTAACGCGTTCTGCTCTGGAGCGGGTGGTCAGAGGTTTAAATCTCGGGCCGGTCAAATGAGACACAATGTTGCACACGGTTCGCCACCGCAGCAACATTTCTTCGAAGTGAGCTGTGTTGCCTGCTGGTGCAATGAAGCGGATCTGGGCCCCGCTAACTCGCTACACTCTTCAGCATAATACAGCGAGTACAATAAAAGATTCGATTTGATAGACTAAAAAAGCTAAAAATAAACCTACTTTATTTGCCAATCAGAAACATGATATGATTGCTAATGTGTTCTGAACAAGCAATACATAATACACTTGTTTTATAAGATACAGTAAATTTTGAGTTGAGGCTGGCTGTTCCTGAATTTTCTCAAATTTTCAGCCTCATTTGTTATAAAATTTTATGGAAAGAAAAAAGTGACGGAAATTTATTCTTGCTAGGGTAAAAGTAGTCTTTTGTCATATAAATCATCATTCTTGAAAACGTCTCAAGTAAAATCAACAAAGGCAATATAGAAAATATCTAGAAAGCTCAGCTGAGTTTTTATAAATGCTTTGTACTAGCCCACATTCTTACTTATTTTTTCATGCCGAGGCTACCATTGTTCTTAAATTTTGAGCAAAAATGAGCCTTTTGTTCGTATCAAGTTTTTCTTATACAAAAACCTGTAGTCAAAACACCAAAGAGTCCCATTATAAGGCACCAATTAAGATGATTTTTGTTGGAAGGGATTCGTGCGATGGATTTAAAAAGGACTGCAGGCAAAATCAATGGGGGTATCTAAAGTTAGGGCAATCGTATTAGATTAGATTGACATTCCGTCTTCACCCAGCCGTTACAGAGATATTCTACTTTAAACCTGTCTGATTTTTTTTTTTTTTTGGCAAACCTTAAGTTTAGTTACATCGGCGGAGCCATTCCAGCTCTATCCTAAGGTAACGCCGCAATTAGGCTGGGCAACTGTGACTCGATTAATCTAAGCATAGGTTAAAATAGGTCTCTGTGGCCTAGGCAACTGCACTGAAACATCACGTTTGCCATTGAAAAGTATAATTAGGGAAGCTCCTAAGTCGTGTTTGAAGCAAAATATCTCTGAAAATTCTGGGTCGAAAAAGATGGAACAATACCATTCTAATCAAATACGATTGCCCGAACTTTAAAAGCCCCATTAATTTTGCCTTCAGTCCTCGTTTCACAATATTCTAGCTAGTAGGTTTCACGCGCCGATCCCTACAATCATTGTCACAAAAAATCACACAATACAGTAGCTTATACAATTTAATGGTTAACATGTCCACGTTTTCAAACCGGCTGTTGGTCCTAACGCCAGCTTTTAGGGCTGAATCACGCCATACCAAATTACGAAAGAACCTCATCAATCAAAGATTGTATATGTCACCAAAAGAACATCGGTAACATGAACTGACAGACACCGTTCTTTCGCAATTTCGTAACTTTATACCTCTTCGGCATGACTATGCAGCAAGCAGGCTCGCGTCGGAATAGAATTGCGCTAGGAATGTGCACAGGTAAAATTGTAAAAACGCTCTATGTGGTATAAAACTTTAGCTGTATGTGGTATAAAAAATGTTAATGCATATGTATTGATTACAAAATTGTTATTATCTTGATACTTTAATCAGCTGCTACTTGAAAGGGTTTCCGGACCCGGTAAGGTTTCATTTTCAGGGTGGTTTTTGTTTCCTGACCATGCTCCGTTGAGCTAAAGTTAGTGGATGGGCCGGTGCGCCGACCATCGACCACCTACGTAACCGTGCCTGGCCTCGCATTGATCACTGCCCTCTCTCCTCTTTATCAGTTACTCGAACAACTACTCCAGCCGTTAGTTTTACTTACATTTTGTGTGCCTGCATTTGTACGTTGAAGAGCGTGATTGATTAGGCGTACATTGTTCACGCGGTACTTCAATTTGTGTGACAGGTGTAGCAACCATGCAAATTAAAACCGCTGTTTTGTCCTCAAAATCACCTGCATGTCTTAACGTCTAACGTTGTGTCGCTACTTCCACTTCCTGACTCTACGTGTTATTATTGTGTTACTATGACTATGCATTCGCTATTGTTGTGGTGGTCAAGAACAAAATGAATGAATGAATGAACGTTATTTATGAACGGCATTTTTTTATCTGGCGCTGTGATTTAGTTAGGCTGAATTAAGATATACAGCGTAGTTTTTATGTAAGAAGCAATAAATTTGGGTTAGAAGTTGGCTGTTATTATATGAAGAGGTTATTTCCAAAACGCCTTATGTACATTTTTGATGTTTTTGAGAAAACCGCAAAAATCGTATTGAAGCTTTTTTTAGCGAAATTTTGCTAATTTCACTTTCAGGGGATTGCAGAAGTATTCCTCTTCAAAACCAAAAAGCTTGAAAAATTAACGATATTTAGTGTAGATTTTATTTTGGTTTATTTAAATTAAAAAAAGTGGATACACGGCGTTTTGGAACTAAACATAATAAAATTCTGGAAAATGTTCTTCCATCTAGAATAAATCTGAATCTACACCTAATAGTTTCTGGAAGCATTTGTAGTAGTACCTATAAAACCTGATTGGTTGCTGCTTTTATCCAAAATTGTACAAAAAATCGCTTTGGTGACGTTAAGGATGGTAGCTGTCGCCTCTCAGCTTAACGCTGCGTACAACCATAAAATACCAGGAAAGTAATCATACAGTTTTGACAAACTCTTTTGAAATTAAGAGTTGATTCACTAATGTTCCTCTAGCGGAGGCTATTTAAATCTGTGCTGACGCCCTCTACAGTTCTGAACACCCTCCTGCACCTTTTCCAAGTCATATCTTTGTTGAATTATATAGATGGCTGCTTCTTCTGTCGAGTTTAGCTTTGATAACATCATGCATCACCAGATCGACGTAGTTGCCATGGGATCATTCCTTGGACTTGCTATTGCCAATACTTTTTGTTGGCTACCATGAATCCAACCTTTCCAGACCACTTTCCAGCCAAGATGTATTACTGCTATATGGATGACACTTTTTCAGTATTCAGCAACGAAGATGAGTGCGATCATTTCTTGCACATCTGCCTCAACTCGCTTCACCCTTCTCTTCGCTTTACTTTTGAAAAAGAATCTAACCTGACCTTTCTTTCCTGGACGTGTTGATTGAAAAATCCCTTTTTAAGTTCACTACCTCCAACTACCGGAAACCCACATTCACCGGTCAATATCTATGCTGGAATTCCTTCAGGCCAGGGAAACGCAAAACTAACTTACACCTGACCTGAACTCACCGGGCTCTTAATTGCCGTTTGTTCTCCTGAAAGATAGCCATCGAAACTAAACAAAATCTAGATCATTTTACAGACTAATGGATATCCGAAGCACGTTATCAAGTCGTTTATGTCTAAGAAGATGAAGCAATTCACGCTCTGCTTAAATTTGGACCAGAAAGATGCCCCGTCTATTTACGTCTCCCATGGCTCGGTTCCGTTTCTACCCGGTTTGAAAAGCAAGTAAAATCTGCTGTCAAACAGTGTTTTTCCGCCGTGGAAACATGAGTTGTTGTTTACTCTACCAACGAGCTTCTCTCCGCTACAAGCAATGTTGTCCAGCCTACTTTACAGAAAAGAAACGTGATTTATCAATTCGCTTGCCACTGCGACATCAATCGGTATGTAGGCCTTCTCTCCCAAAGGCTGCAGGACAGAATTAAACAACACATTTCCAAATCTATCTGCTCTTTCTCTTCTTTCCAGAAACGCTTACTTCCTGCCCGTCGATGCAAATCTTCCACCCAGACTAATACCCAATCTTTTGCTTCTGATTCAGACATTGGACTTTATTTTTTACGAAATCCAGTCTGTGTTCAACATTATGATGGTAGTAGATTCTCTATTCTTGCCTAAGGCAGCTCCTCTTTCCATCTATCCGCTCCTCTTTCCATTCTTGCCCCTAGACCACTCCTCATTCCATCTATCTGCTGTTCTTTCCATCTATCTACTTTCATCAAAACTTCCAACCCCGCCCTCTGCCGACAAAAAGAATTCGTATACAGCTGAGAGATTGTGTACTCATGACGCTTTCTTAGTGGTCTTTTTCTAGCCAATCATGACTCGGCTTGTCCCAATAAATAGCCGCTCTTTTTCCTGTGCTTTCTATTCTGACGATTCCTATTGACAAGTGTCAGACAAAAAGCTTCAAAGACCTGAACATTTTAATTATAGTATTTTATCTTCTTACTGTATTAACCGTCCAAAAACTTGTCATATGCTTAAACTAAAATAAATCATTTTCGCATCACTGACCATGCATAATCAATAAATGAGACTCTTGGACAAGCAGCTAACTCTTGTGTGTCGCAAAGAAACTTTTTTCAGTTCGTTATTAAAGCTTACGTATGGAGCGCCGTTTGTGTGTACTAATTTTTGCTATGTTTTTTTGATTAGTTAAATAAATAGTCATTTTAATTAAATACGCAACAACAAATATTCAAAACAAATATTGTAAAAATAAGTATTGTAAAATTTTTGGATATTTGTTCACTAGTCAATATTTTTGCGTGTTTATTTTTGCTATGTTTATTTTTGCATGTTTATTTTTGTCAGTTTATTTTTGCATGTTTATTTTTGCCGGTTTATTTTTGCCGGTTTATTTTTGCATGTTTATTTTTCCAGGTTTATTTTTGGAGATTTATTTTTGCCAGTTTATTTTTGCATGTTTCTTTTTGCCAGTTTATTTTGCATGTTTATTTTTGCCAGTTTATTTTTGCGTGTTTATTTTTGCCAGTTTATTTTTGCAGGTTTATTTTTGCATGTTTATTTTTACCGGTTTATTTTTGGAGGTTTATTTTTGCCAGTTTATTTTTGCATGTTTCTTTTTGCCAGTTTATTTTGCATGTTTATTTTTGCCAGTTTATTTTTGCGTGTTTATTTTTGCAGGTATATTTTTGCAGGTTTATTTTTGCATGTTTATTTTTACCGGTTTATTTTTGCATGTTTATTTTTGCATGTTTATTTTTGCCAGTTTATTTTTGCCGGTTTATTTTTGCAGGTTTATTTTTGCATGTTTATTTTTGCTATGTTTATTTTTGCCGGTTTATTTTTGCCGGTTTATTTTTGCATGTTTATTTTTGCATGTATATTTTTGCCGGTTTATTTTTGCATGTTTATTTTTGCCAGTTTATTTTTGCATGTTTATTTTTGCATGTATATTTTTGTCAGTTTAGTTCGTGTCCATGGACAATTTTTGCATGTTTATTTCACGTCCATAAATAGCGGGATTATCACAACATGATGCGGAAGAGTCTTCAAAATCGTGTGATGGAGAGATGGTAAGAGTTAAAAACTAGGGCATTTGCAGATGCACTTTGCAACTGTTCGACTTTAACGTAGGCATACCCGAGCGCTGTTCGAGACTTACCAGTACAGAGTGCCGGAACTGTGTTAGGGGTAGGCTACTGATGAGTTAATAGCCTGCAGGAGTTAACTGGTTAAGGTATCGTACCGGTAATACCGTATGCTTTCTGCCTACCTACTTTAGCCTATCTGTTTATGTATAGGCTAACCTATTAGCAGATTAGTAGACAGCACAGCGCAGTTCTGCTAACCGAAACTCCGAAGCGGGTGAGGATTCATCCGACATGTAGCGGCACCGTCGCTTTCCCGTGATAAGAGGATTAACATGGAATCAATCAATCAATATGTTATGAGTTTGGTAGGTCCACTGGTAGCGGCAGGCGCTGATATTGCAAATGGTAACATCACCAAAATGTTCTTTTTTGCAAAATATGATATGTTTGTTCCAAATTGTGCTGTAGCCTACTGTATGATGTCAACAAAGGAACATAAAACCCTTGATTAGCTCACAGGCTTAGGCTATCTTAAAAATTTGAAACTAAAAAAAAAAACAGCAAATACGTTCCTTTTTGCAATATCAGCGCCTGCCGCTACCAGTGGACCTACCAAACTCATAACATACTGGTTGAATGATTCCATGATTATCATCTTATCACGGGAAAGCGACGGTGCCACTACATATCGGATGAATCCTCACCCGCTTCGGAGTTTCGGTTAGCAGAACTGCGCTGTGCTGTCTACTAATCTGCTAATAGGTTAGCCTATACATAAACAGATAGGCTAAAGTAGGTAGGCAGAAAGCATACGGTATTACCGGTACGATACCTTAACCAGTTAACTCCTGCAGGCTATTAACTCATCAGTAGCCTACCCCTAACTCAGTTCCGGCACTCTGTACTGGTAAGTCTCGAACAGCGCTCGGGTATGCCTACGTTAAAGCCGAACAGCTGCAAAGTGCATCTGCAAATGCCCTAGTCTTTAACTCTTACCATCTCTCCATCACACGATTTTGAAGACTCTTCCGCATCATGTTGTGATAATCCCGCTATTTATGGACATGAAATAAACATGCAAAAATTGCATGGACACGAACTAAACTGACAAAAAATAAACATGCAAAAATAAACATGCAAAAATAAACATGCAAAAATAAACATGCAAAAATAAACATGCAAAAATAAACCGGCAAAAATAAACATGCAAAAATAAACATGCAAAAATAAACCGGCAAAAACCAACTGGCAAAAATAAACCGGCAAAAATAAACATGCAAAAATAAACTGACAAAAATAAACATGCAAAAATAAACATAGCAAAAATAAACATGCAAAAATATTGACCAGTTAATGAATATCCAAAAATTTTACAATGTTTATTTTTACAATATTTGTTTTGAATGTTTGTTGTTGCATATTTAATTAAAATGACTATTTATTTAAATAAGCAAAAAAAACATAGCAAAAATTAGTACACACAAACGGCGCCCCATACTTACGAACAACTCGATAAGCAAAAGCAGAAAAAGCTCCTTGGGTAGAAGGTGTTTTGGAACTAAACCGAGAGTGGATACAAGGCGTTTTGGAAATAAACACAATATTCTGAAACGATTTTGACTGGGATAGAAAGCGATTTGGAACTAAATTTTTGCACAGAAACGTGCGCATGGTCAATCTCTACATTTTTCAACAAAAAAGTCCATTTTGAAAAATATGGTTCTAAGGCGTTTTGGAAATAAACTTTTCATATTTTCACAAATTTTTAGCCTCATTTGTTTTTAACATTATTAGAAAATGAAGTAACACAAATTTATTCTCGCTTGGGTAAAAAATAGACTCTTTATTATTAAACGCTGTCTTTTGTTCTCGCATGATTAATTGATTACTGTTTGACGAATCAACAATGGCATTTACGAGCTCATGTTCTTGATTATTAGTCGGCAGCGTGTCTGAATCGGTAAAGGCGTCGTTTTTAAGACGAACCTGATCGAATGGTCTCGGTTCAACCCCCACCTTGGTCACGTTGTTGCGTCCTTGAATAAGACGCTTTTTGATGATTATCTCTGCTTGGTGGCTTCGAACAAACAGCAAATTCAGTGGACAAGAATTCGAAGAAATCCACAGGAACAGTGGATCAGCGGAAACTCTTAAGCAGGTGTGGATTCCTCAAATCACGAAATAGTAGTTGTAATGAAAAGTGTGCGGATCGTCCAATAAAGTTAGTGTCTGACGCTGTCCGGTGACAAGAGGATAAATATGCGCTACAACAAGCTACAACAACAATTGTTTTTACAATGAGCCAGGCATTGTTCTTAAATTTCGAGCAAAAATGAGCCTAGTGTTCTTATAAAATTGTTGTTAATAAGAAAGGTATTGACTTGCTTAACTTTGACTTCACATTTCACAATATTCATAAGTACAAAACAACTGCAAAAACACACATACCGTTTCTTAACTTCAAGTTGCTTGATAGGATTTTTACGCAATTTTTTTGGCGTAGATTTTGAAGGAACAAATTCCAGCTCTGAAATTATTTAAACGCTAAATAGCATCAGCACATGCATCACAAATCCACAGAAGGATTGTGTATTTTGCGTGCATGATTGCAAAGTTTTGGCGTGAGTTACCTAATTGATATCGGACCAACCAAGCGCAAAGCAGCTGAACGCAAAAGCTGAAATTTCTTTGTTACGAAAATCCTCTACCCCTTTTCGTCTAAGGTCCCACGGCTGCGCCACTCTTCATGAGCTATCACAATACTGAAAACACAGTAGCCTACAGTAGTTTGTAGGGTGGTTTTTGTTGTCTACTTTTTCTGTAACAGAGGCTATTTATGCGGTTTCCAAAAATTCCCTTGACTCTCGTAAAGCTTCGGTTTAGTTTGTTCGGATAGATACAAGAAAACAGCTCGTAATTTATCACTGGCGAGTGCATAGAGATGTACACTCTATCGGTATAAACTCGATTTCAGATCCTAGTCGGGTCAAACCAACCAAGACTAAAAAAATTGGTTGTAGTAGCATAGTTCATTTGATTAGAAAGGAAGCGACGAACAAACAAAAATGCATTGCATTGTCACCATGCAAAAAGCATTAAACGAAATAATTCCTTTTCGGTGGTAACAGCTTCCTTAAACGCTCGACGTTCCGAATTAAAAGGGAAGGTTCGAAACCTTCATCGTATGTGGAAGACAGAAGGGTGGGCACTGGGCAAGTGACATCGTGCTTACTGCAGCAGACTGAAAGATTCTTTGGCTATCTCATAAGCAAAGCAACTTTGCAAATCAAGATTTAATCAATAATAAGCTATAGACAGCATACACAGAATCTTACAGGCACAATCAAACCTTTGATTAACAGCCTAAGACATACTGTTTCGGAATCGACATTCGTCTTTTATTCCTCCTCAATATAGCTAGGACTACAGGTATGAACATGAGCGTAAAAAGGCAAGGAATCGCAAATTAGTACCACATCATAACACATTTTTTTTCCAAAAATATTAACTAATCACAATGTTACAAGAGATTATTATAATAGTTCAATCCAACATAATTTCAAAGAGCATGCCTCAGGCAGCTGTTTCGCCCAATCTCAGGGCTCATCAGTAAGGCTAGCAAGGCCAAAAGGACAAATATCACCAGTGATAAAAATCTTCAAAACATGCATCTTTACCAATTTATCAATCAATGAATAAGTCTTTACCGATTACATTTATAATACATAAATTTTTACCCATCATTCAGTTAATTTTAGTCAAAATAAGTAAATCTGAACAGAAAAATCTTTTACCCAATGATCCTAGAGCTATTAATCCTAAAGCGGTCACCCAATGAAATAAGCTTTAGGATTAATAGCTCTAGGATCATTGGGTAAAAGATTTTTCTGTTCAGATTTATTTATTTTGACTAAAATTAACTGAATGATGGGTAAAAATTTATGTATTATAAATGTAATCGGTAAAGATTTATCCATTAGTCGATAAATCGGTAAAGATGCATGTTTTGAAGATTTTTATCACTGGTGATATTTGTCCTTTTGGCCTTGCTAGCCTTACTGATGAGCCCTGAGATTGGGCGAAACAGCTGCCTGAGGCATGCTCTTTGAAATTATGTTGAATTAAACTATTATAATAATCTCTTGTAACATTGTGATTAGTTAATATTTTTGGAAAAAAAATGTGTTATGATGTGGTACTAATTTGCGATTCCTTGCCTTTTTACGCTCATGTTCATACCTGTAGTCCTAGCTATATTGAGGAGGAATAAAAGACGAATGTCGATTCCGAAACAGTATGTCTTAGGCTATTAATCAAAGGTTTGATTGTGCCTGTTAGACTTTGTGTATTGTCCATAGCTTATTATTAATTTTCTTAGTACATTGTTCTTAATAAGATTTAATCACAATTACAATTATTACTCAGAGTCGTGAGAAAAATAAATTTAAAATTATTTTGCCTGTAAGAAGTTGCGAGCAGCTTCTCACCAGCACATACACCAATTATAGGACATTTTGAAGTTCTGAATCATTTTATATAAACAGCATTAAAAATGGGGACACACTTACTTGCTGATGATGGCAGTTTAAATTTTGAAAAGGAGTTCGTAGCGGCAAGATGTAAAACATAATAGACAAATGTAATTACGCATCCGACAAGGAGTAACTTTTTGAAAATGGATCCATTCCAAATTCTAAAGGAAAAAGTTACTTAATATGCTGGATAGATAATAAGTGCCTGGGTCGTAAGCAATGAATAAAGTGCGGGCTTATTATGCGCTCCTGCCATTTGCAAAATTCGGTACACTAAATTTGATATTGTAGGAAACAACAGTTACCCTAAATAAAGCTACAGTGTATATGAATTTTTTTTATCGGCAAACTACTAAAAATAAGCGAAAAACGATCAGGGTGATATCACGAAAACAATGTCGGACTGGGCTTTCTGACATGCGTAATCCACAAGTTAAAAGGTTGTGTTGATACGTACGGTAGGTATAGCTTAGCCATGGAATAACTCTTCGTGTGGCTTTATGAGGATAACCATCTTCCACAATTCTCATAACTGAGTCAAGTCAAGTAATTAATTCATTTTATTAATTAGACTAAAACAGTTAATCAAATTGGAGATTTTGTGACTTATTTTAGTGGCTGTTAGCACCGGTTCTGCTGCAAAATGTTCAAACTTTCGAAGACAAACTAACACGGTTAGCAACAATAAACTGTAACGTAAGGGTCATTTAACTCATGCAGTCACACAGCAATTGTTTATATGTTTACACTTTTTTTTACCCAGTAATGTTTGGTTCAGGGCTGAGGCTGGTTGTTTTTAAATTTTCATAAATTTTTGGTTTTATTTGTTCCTAATTTGTACTTCATTTGAATATTCGTTTGCGTGAACCAAGCTCTCGGCGTCTATTTAACCATGTCAATGAAGAGCACCATTTTCTGGGGTTCGGTTTGCAAGTCTATATGGTCAGGTTGAGGCACCAAAACAGATAGACTGCAGCTGGCCCCAATGGGAAATAAGCGTAAAGTGTCTTACCCAAAGGACGCAACGACAAATTGTCTCTTCGACAATCGAACTAGAACCTTTCGATCACATTTCGATCGATCACAATTACCCTACGCTGAACTTTTGAGCTATACTGCTGCCGCAATTTGTTCTTACTGTAACTTAATTGGAGAATCAAGTACTGTAATATAAATTTATTTTTGTCTGGTTAAAAGTTGTCTTCTGTTGTGGACAACGATTACTGTTGGACAAATCAACAATAGCAATATGGAAAGGTGAAAAAAACCTTGCTGATTTCTTACAAACAAGCTCTTATTCTTTTTTTTTTCGTGCTGAACTAGGCATTGTTTTTAATTTGTTCTTAAAGTTTGAGCAAAACTGAACCTCATGTTCGTATAAAATTGTTTCATGAACGAAGTTGAATGATTTCTTTAATAACTCTTACTGCTGTAAAATAATGTACTGTACTAAATGAAAAAAGAAAAACATTTATACAGTTAGCACATTCACACTAATAATTGCGTTATGGTATTCTCCTTCTAATAGTACGAAAATATTATAGGCTAGTGACACAACGTGGGGTGGTGGAATTAAGCCCTCTTAATCAACTTATAACTTTAAACCCAAATATTCAAGTTTTTGTGCGTGTTTTTGCTTGATTAGTAGCTTACATTTAGTGGGGAAGAAACTGCAGAAGCTAAAACCTTTCTTTGCAGCAACTTAATTTTTTTAATGGTTTTTTAACAATTTTTTGACTTTAATTCTTTCAAACGGTTAAAACTTCTTTTAAATTGCGACAAAGTTGCAGTTTTTGTCTTTTTTCAAGAAATAGCAATTATTGCTCAGCGGCTGAGTACTTTGCCCTCAGACTCCCAATTTGAAAACTGCTGGAGAAGCATCAGTTTACTCCAAGAAGCAGTTTAATTCTGTTGGACAAGTTTTTGTACGTGAGAGATTAATTAACGGTTCTGCTTGTCCCTAAATAAATTTGTCCCTAAATGGTCCACTCTGCGTCTGTCTAACCACTAGTATGCCGAGTGCATCAAATTCCTGTCTAGAATAAACTAGAAGTACTCTCACGATTTTACGCCCAGGGTAGATCGGGCCATAATGCTGGATGCAAAGTAAGAAAGCTCTGAATACCAGTTTTACAGTTTTTGGCTTGCTTAGATCGAGAATTGAACCAATGTCTGCTGTTGCAAAGGCTTTTAAATTATAATGCAATGATTGCGAACAATGCTGTGTCTGCGATAACAAATTGTTAGATTATTTCATAAAACAAAGCTGTTCTGGATTTTTAATTCTATTTTGTTCTTTTTGCTAATTTGGTGTCCGCTGTCAAAAAAACTAGTAACTACAAACTTATTTTTGCTAAAACGTAGACTACTTTCTTTGCATGCAGCATCATTTTACATAGTACAACATTTTTGATTACAAAAAATAAAGTCTTGCACCACGCAAAATTAATCAGGAAATGGCCAAATGCAGAAATAAGTGTTGTCAATGTAGCTAAAAATATAAATCGTGATGACCTGCTCTATCATGATTTGGAGCCACTTATCACTTAAACTTAGCTGCTGCTCAGCTAAAAATGAAGTAATAATCACCAACGGCAATGATGAGTAGGCTTATTAAGTACCCGAAAAGGATATTTAGGTTGGAATTTGCTCGGTTATCTCTCAAAAAAAAAGAAAGATCTGAAGCTAACTTCAGCACATTTTAGCTTTCTACGACCTTCCGTTCCCGAGATATAACAGCTTAGAGTTTCTCTTAGAAAAACTTTTTTCCCCTTAGAAATTTTGCCAGGGTTACCTATTAGAAACAAAATTTCATAAAGTTACTGCATGTTCCTAATTCTCAATAAATGTTTTGCTGCAGAGTTGCTGTCAAGACAAAGTAAACGTTGAGAAGTGTAAAATGAGCTGCTTTTCAATAAATGTACGCCAGTTTTCTGAAAGTTAATCTTCTGTCACAGTATGACAACATGGCAACACTGAAGTATGAGGAAAATAGTTAACTTAAAACTGCAATTTCTTGAAAGCAGCAAGACTTAAAAATTTCAATTTTGGTGTAAATGCTTTTTAGGCTTATTCCAGCATTTTGGTCAACACTGAAAAAGTTGACTTAAAGTAATACTGCTCGAAATCAGTTTTACCAAAAAAATGAGAACTACTTGAGGTAATAAAATGTACCCTTTTTCAAAAGGGTACAAAGCCTTATTCCACTATTTCTGGTATCCCAATAAATTTAATCCATTTGACTCCATACATCTCACATACAGTAGTAGAACATTTCGAACTTTTCGTATTTTCGTTACATCAGAAAAGGATGACTTTCGCTACATCAGAAAAGGATGACTTTGCAAAATTTCTTGCAGAATAAGCAACGCAAGTTTCGATATGCTGCAAAAAACTGTGCAAAGTTATCCTGTTCTGACATCACGAAATGCAGGGTTGCCAATAGTACGATGTGAAACGGATTGAATCTATTTTCGCTGATACGGAGAATAGTGGAACGAGGATTGAGGCACCACTTTATTTTCTCCAGTAGTTCTCATTTCTTCAATAAAACCGATTTCGAGTAGTATTTCTTGAAAATGCTATTGTATCAATTTTACTATGTCCCATGAAACCGAACAAAAAAAAATAGTGCAATTTTGCTTTCAATGCCCATTTTAGCGAGCCTCAGTAAAGCACTAGCAATTGTTAAATAAATTAAACTTATTATTTATAAAATCAGAATGTTTCAGATTGAAGGATCATCCATATAATGGTCATAATCGAAATAGGTCGATTTTTTTTTTTTATTTATTTAATGGACCATTTGTACGACTATTACCCAATGGACATTATCAAAATGCAGCAGTAGCAGAAGCAACAACGTAAAAACGCCCAAACAGAACAAGAATGACACATGTGCGTTTTTAGATTTATGATTTTGCTGTTGCACAAAAAAAAAACATAAATAAAAAAAATCTATGCTTTCTATGAAACTGCACTAGACAGACATAACTGCCATTTAAGTAGAGTTCTAATTTATATTGTGCTGTATGTGCTTTTATCTTTAAAATGGTTCGGTCTTTCAACACAAAAATAAGCGTACTCATACACTACTATGCGTGTGCTTGCTGCGGCGATAGTAAATAAGCCTAGTCACTCTTTTGGTAGAGCGTTAGGCTACTGATCAAAAGCTTGTTGGCTCCCCTTACTCCCAGTTCGATTCCCGAACTGGAAATGCGTCTTTGTGTTCTTGGGGTAGACACTTTACGCATATTTTTCATTGGGGTCTAGCAGTCTACCCGTTGTGGTGTCCCAGACTGCCGAATGACTTACAAACAGAACCCAAAAACGTTACATAATAACTAGTGTTGGTGCAGTCAGACGAATGCAGAGTGCTTGGTGCATAAGCATGAATGAATCTGCTTTTGCGTGCTCATTAACTTGCTTTTTTTTGTCAAGCTTTTACGACGATGTTCGTTTGAGAAAATTAATTCTACAATGCAAATGCAATAGCATGATTTTATTTGTAATTTTTATAATCAGGAGCGTATTTAGGGGGGGCATTGTGCCATGTCCATCCCCCCCCCCCCCCTTTGGGTCGCCAGTTAAGTATCCTTTAATTTATTTTTTTCATTTTTCAAAGCAATGTTAAAGGTTACAGCGATGACGAGCTAATACATATAGCGATGAGGGGAGAGGGGATGAGCAGGATTAATATTCTCGATATTCAGCAAATTTCCAAAGTCTTGACGTGAACTTCTTGAAAAAATACTGCAGAGTTCTATGTAACAGGCAGGTAAGCAACATTTTATATTTGGGTACAACTTAGAATTAGAAGACCGCAACACACGCTGCTGTTATTTTGACTATTCCGCCAGGCTACCGCAAGGACATCGCAAGATCATTAAAGATTTCTGCTGAACCAAAGTTTATGCCTAAACTTACGTGGGACCGAGAGTGGTCAGAAAAATTTTAAGAAGACCGCAAATGGGTTTTCTCAAACAAAAAAATGGGTTTCCGCAAACAAAAAATAACAATTTTTTTTTCAAATCGCGCCGGAAAACGTTTGTTTTAAGTTCGAAGTAAGCGATATGCTTGCATATTTCGTCTTGCCGTAAACTTTAAAACTGAGTGACATTTCAACTAATAGCAGTTCCAGAATAACTTAAGTTGTACGTCGTGAAATAATGTTGTTGTTTTTTTGATGAATTGTATCTCTATGAGTTGAAAAGAAATTTCCTGCAAGAAATGCTCAATATAACGTTTTTCTTTTCCGAGCGAAACTAATATAGAGTTACTCAGCAAGACATAAGTTAAAATATTTATTTTGATATTGGCTTAGCAAGTGGTTTTGATGAATCACAATGATTAGGGAGTGTAATTTTTTTTTCTTTGCTTTTTTTGTTTATTCTTTTATTGCAAATCGTTGCTTGAAAATTACGTGAAATTGATTAAGTTCAGGTTTTGAGCCAACAGTATTAAGCGAATGCAAACAATTTACCGGTAGGTTGTTTGTTGATAGTCTAAAGAAAGAAACTGAAGATAAAATTGGTTCTTAAAGGCGGTGTATCATCCAGCCAATTCCGGTGGTTTACAATAGCTAAAATTGAACTATAATTTTTGGTATTTTTTGTTTTGATTTTGGGACTGCGGTTGCAAAGATATTCAACAAATACAAAAAGATGTTCCCCCGAAAAAAGTTTTTGGAAACTCTGAGTTTTGTTCTTCCCGCCAAAACCACAGTAGGCTTAATAGCTTAGAGAACTGTGGTTTTGGTAGAAGAACAAAACTCAAATTTCCAAAAACTTTTTTCGGGAAATATCTTTTTGTATTTGTTGAATATCTTTGCACCCGCAGTCCCAAAATCAAAGCGAAAAATATCAAAAATTATAGTTCAATTTTAGCTATTGTAAACCACTGAAATTGAGTGGATGATTCACCGCCTTTGAAACAGAAAAAAGCCTACACAAGTACACAGCAGTTGAGTTCGAAACATCGCAGTACCGATATTAAATAGCGCAAAATAAAATTGAATATCTGCATCCTGCATGCAGCTGCTTTTGCTTGTTTTAGCGCAACTTACCTATGCCCTTCATGAAATTATGTTTCTGTCAGCGCAACTTTTTTGTGGATAATTTATGCCCCCCTTTCGAAAATCCTACGTACGCTATTGTTCATAATTATATCGTCGGTTAGATATTTTCCTAAATTTGACGCTGACTCGATTGGATGGAGCTTGATTTTTGAGAGAAACACATTGAACAACGATAATTGAAAAAACTTGCTTTTTGTTATTATATTCAAGTACTTCAAGTTCTCTTACAGTACCATAAGTCCACAACACGGCCGTAAGAGTAACTTTATCTTTTTTCCCCAAGTTGCCTAGGCTAGGAGACAGCGAAGGGAGTTTTTGTCTTCGAGCTAAGCTGCCACTTACCCACCTGTCTACCATACACGGTGGAGCCTTATTCATATTATTTCCCTTTCGGTGCTGAACATCAAGCCGTAGGTTAACAAGCTCACATACGCTCGTCACTCGCACTGCGCGAGTATCGAAACCAGATTGTGACTGTTCAAATCTCAATGCCGGCAGTCAAGCGAGCAGCTATACCATATACAATGAGGCGTTCTCAGCTTCCATGTATCAAAAAAATAGAAGACATAAAGTCAAAAGAGAACTTCTGACAACCAAAGGTTGGTCCAGCTTGTGAGTTTATGTCTTCTATTATCAAGCAGGGAAGCTGTGAATATTAATTTTATAGCTTTCGGTTCGATCCGACGAAAGTATCAATTTTATAGCCTTTGGTTTACCTTTTCAAAAGCATATAATGCAGTATCCATTTGACCTCTGTTCAGTAAAATTCAAGTTAGTTTTGATACTCACAGTTTTTGCATGATTCTTATAACCATTTTTTGACATTCCGGCATTTTTTTCGATTTTCGCTTTTCCGGTAAAGTTCGAAAAGCTTCCAAAGGAAGTCGCTGGTCTATATTTTCACTTTTAAATATCGGAGTCGTAAGCCTAACTGGAACTATATGATTATGCCGCTTAAAAGATAGTTGCTCCTCAAAAACTGAATCTGAACCGCTTTCTTGATCTTTCAGATTTCCAGCATTTTCAATCATGTTTGGTTTGCATTTGCACAACTAAGTTTTAACCTGTCTTTTCTATTGGTTGCATGCTAAATTTTAATTGATATTTAACTTAACACAACCTTTTACACGTATAATATGGTGATGCGTAGCTCTTGAACTACTGCACTTGATACCCTGGGGCTATGTTTTTGGTATGATATTCGGTCTTCTAATATCAACTATCTACTTACCTGTATCGATAACAGAACATCATTTCATTTAAGCATGCATGATCTTTTTCACTTTCTCACGTTCAAAGCACTGTTTGCCCATGTAGTCCAGTAGCTGGCGAACGTCCAGCTCATATTTTTGTCCCCGAAAGACTTGAGTGTTTCAATCTCTCAATTAGGACCCAAAATGATAAGAAAAATTTGGATAGACTTTTTCAATCATGGTAACATGCGGAGATATGGAGCCGAAAATTTTTCATTTAGCGCTACCTAGTGGTCACACCATTAAAACCTTCTAAATCGTTTAAGTAACAGGTTTATTGACATAATAGAAAACAATTTATGAACTTTAAATGTTGCGTATCATTATTAGATTAAGATAATGTCATTTGATGACGTCAAAGTTTGATATGACGATACGTAGTTTGAAACTAGTGTTTACACCACAAAAACCTCATTAATCATATAACTAAAAAAGCTTATTGGCGTGTTACAAAGCAATTTATCAACTTTAAGCGTTGTTTTGCATTTTAGATTAAGATGACGTCATTTGATGACGTAACAGTATAAAATGACGTCATAATTTGAACCCAAAAAATGCAAAACTTTAAAACACGTGCTTTTTCGATTAGAATTAGTACATGTATGATAAAACTTTTCAATGTTAGTGGCTTTTGAGTCAGTACGTGGGATAAAACGATAATATTTAAATAAAATTGATGAGAAATTTAATTAAAATGAAAAATTAAAATGACTATTTTTTTAATTTATTCAATTAACGACGGTTTTAGTAATCACTTGTTTTCTTTTAATGTTTAATTTCGTAAATAAACATTTTTCGGACTGGGGCCGCAACTAGGGGGCAAGGGAGGCGGCGTCACCCAAACTTCAAAGCGAAAATTGGAGAAAATATTGCTAAGTATTGTAAGGCTGTTGATTAATGGCTTGAACTGATGTGAAATATTGCGTAAAAGTTTTAATCGGTACATTGAATGATGTGTTTTATATTCGGTACATTGATTCAGTAGCGGAGCCAGGGGGGGGGCTATAGCCCCCCCCCCCATTGGCATGTCGACCAAAATGCAGAATGGGAAAAACACTACGTTTTTAGCACTTTTGAGACTGTTTTATGCACTGTAGGACTAAATAGTGATTTAAAACATCTTTTGAACATATGTTCAGGGGGGCGGGACTAATTTGTCAAAAATAAAACCAACAAATAAATGAAAACTTTGATAAATGGTAAAAAATGAGCTATCAAATTTGATCGCAAGTGTAAAAATGCTAAAATGCTAAACATAAGTGTCATCAACAAATATTCTATAAATTAAGGACTAGAGGGGGGGCTATTCAGTATTAGTTAATTACCGATTATTTCCCTCAAATCTCTTTTCATTAGCTCCCCCCCCCAATTATTTTTCTCTATAAACTGTACACGAAATAGATTACTCCGTGTGAGTTTTATTGAACTGTTCGATTTTATAATTTACCAGCATGTAAACAAGAGAACTAAAATTTTACCATTAGCCACCTGCCAAATATCCCATTTATGCCACCAGTTTAATCTTGTTTGCCCTGCCAATTTCTATGCCACGTTTCAAAAGCATAATTTTTTAATCAAAATAGCCCTAAAATGAAGTTATTTTTGCAAAAAAATGCAAAATTTTCGAGCGCTGGGGGCTCCGCCCCCAAACCCCCAGTCCCCCATCGGCCTCCATCGGCTGGGGACTCCGCCCCCAGACCCCCAAACAGCCCCCCCATTGCGAATTTCTGGCTACGCGCCTGCATTGATTGTTGCATTTCGCAAAACTTTTATAAAACTGTGGTAATGTAATCGCAGAAGCACAGTCTACGGCATTAGCATGCGCACAAGAGTGTCTTGCTATTCAAAACTGAGCAGCACAAACAGTCATACACAAATTCTCACGCGACGCGATAGCAGATTCTCAAATCATTAATGAAATCAGAAAGCAATAAACCTGAACAGTCTCAGGATGTGTCAGCAAAAATTGGCACGTATAGGATTCGAACCCATACCCGCACCGACCAGTAATTGAACTCAGCTTTATACGTTGCTAAACGTTTCTAATTTCCAAAATAAAACTGCCCAGCATGCTCATATTGTAGAAAAAGGCAGCGATTTTTTGGCCCCTTAAAAGAAATTTTGCTTCCTCCCCTAGAACAACGCTCTAGTTGCAGCACTGTTTCTGGCATGCATTAATTCATTTATGCTTCTGTCCAGAGTAACGTGTCAAAAACAAAATTAAAATGAAGAGACAATTTTTCTAACTCTACCTTAACGTACCCCGTAACTCAATACCGTAACCTAATCTTATTTGTTTGTTAGGAGATATCAGCAGCGCAATCAAAAGGGCTGAGAGGCTTCAGCCTCCTTTAGACAAGTCACTTAAAAATATTAACTCAAATTGCTAGCGCTTAAACATGTTTTGGACTTGGCCTGGAGTAAGGAAGGGGAAGCTTGAAGTGGCTTGGTGATTAAATTCTTCAGCTATTTTTCAAATCTTTGCAATTTAGTTTTTTTAAGTGGCTCCAAAAAGCTACAAAATTTGATCCGAATGGGGCTAAAATGGCTATTTTTTTCACAAAAATCGCCCAGCAGCTGGGGGCTTCGCCCATAGACCCCTATGGCCTCCGGCGGCTGGGGCTCCACCTTCAGACCCCCGTTTAGATGATACGCGCAAATAACATCACTTTGCACAGCACGCTGCCCAAATGGGGCATTTAATAAGCAAAATAAAATTTACCTTTGGGTTCAAGCCCTATCCTTAAATAAATCTTGATTGCGCACTTGGGGGATATCGCAGAAGGTTTTCGGAAACAATTCGCAAAAATGAGAGTAATCAAATAAATCAGTGCACCCAAGGACGTAGCCAAGGGCCATGGGGACCATGCCAACCACTAACTGAACGATTGTCAAAGTGTTATTTGTCAAAAAATTTTAAGATTTTAGCTAAAAACTTTACTTCCGTATAAATTTGAGATGAAAAGTGTGATAAATTTGTAGCTTCGTCAGCCTGACGATTGAAGTTTGACCGTGAGGTTTATTTAGCTTGTTGTTTTGAAAGAATTGATACCTTTTGTGGTAGTGTGTGCAGTGTGCACTCTTTTGTGTCCTATATTCTGATGCATAAGTTTATTACTATTTTGTCGAACGTCGATACCAGTGATGATAAATAACCTATACAATTTGTTTTTCTCGACAGCGAACGAATTAACCAACTAATTTAAAACTTGTAAATTTTGTTTGTTCATGATGCATAGACTAGAATAATGCGAAATGGCCAGAGGCGCAACCAGGGAGAGCGGATAAGGGGTTTCAGCCCCCCTTCATAGCCATGTCACTTGGAAAATTTACAAAAAATACTCGCGTTCAGATGTGTTTTGAACTTGAGCTGTTTCTAAATCTTAACCCTTAGTTCTTTTAAAAGGTTTTAAAAACCCACAAAATTTCATCCGAACCCACAAAGATTTCCCCTAAGAAAGGCTTTTACCTCTTAAAAACTTTGCCAGGGTTGCCAATTAAATACAACATTTCGAAAAGTCATTGCATGTTCCTGATTATCAATAAACATTTAGCGGCAGAGTTGTTGAAAACAAAGCAAAGGTTTATAACTCAAAAATTAGCTGCTTTTCAATATAGTTAGCCATTTTTCCAAAGTTAATCTTTTGTCACAGAACCGACAAAATGGCAACACTGAAGTTAATTTTGAACAGCAATATCTTGAAAACAGGAAGGCGTGGAAACTTCAAACTTGGTGAGAATGTATTCTTCAAACATTTTTGTCAGGAGTAAAAAACTTCACTTGAATGCCTTTTAATGGGTAATATTTTCAAAAAAATGTTTACATCCGAAAAATAACTGTAATTAAAAGCGTAAAAAATCTTTTAAAATGTTTACCGTCAATAGTGGTTGGTGAATTTACATCCTCCTATTTCCGTAAATGTTGCAGAACTTTGGGTGGCTGATCTATACGTGCAATTAGCGATGAAAATTGGATGTGTTTTTGTATGTGTCATGTAAGTATATGTTGGGTGCAGTAGCGTAGCCAGGGGGGGGGGCTAGAGCCCCCCCCATTGGCTTGTGAAGTATGCAAAATCGCATGTTTTTGGTGCTTTTGAGGCCGATTTTTGGTGAAAAATTGAAAATAGCCCCCCCAGCGGAAAACAGCCCCCCCTCAAACGTTTGAATTTCCGATTTTGGCTGAAAGATCAGTCTCAAAATCGGTGAAGACCTTTTTCTTGGGAGATCACCTGACTTTGGGCAAATAAAATGTTTGAAATTCCGAGATTTCTGAGAAATGCCGCCTTAAACCCTGTGACACTGATTCAAGGACAATGAAAATTCGGGTCAAGGTCGTTTGCACTTTTCTCACTCTTTCAAAATAGCCCCCCCCCCCCTTTTCCAAATCCTGGCTATGCGCCTGGTTGGGTGTTATCCATATGGTACAATGGGGGATTGGAGGTAATATCGTATCATATAACTCAGTGGTTCTCAACCTTTTTTAATTCTAGAGCCAAATTTCAAATCTCAAAGTTGTAAGGAGCCTCAGTCAAAAACCGCAAATTTTCAATCAGCTTTGCTCAACTGGCGCAGGTTTTTTAAATTACTGCAACATTTTACCAGCCCATAGTTGCTGCTGGCTTCATCAGGGCACTGTACTAAGTTAAAAAATAAAAAATTGCAAAATCATAAAGAAACAAACATCCATATTACGGCATTAGCCTAGGAGCGTACAACTGGATTTTACTAGGGCGTGGACTCGGACTCTAAGCGAAAATCCATCTGCGTTTTATAAGACGGGGGTCTGGGGGCAGAGCCTCCAGCCGCTGGGCGATTTTTTGAATTAAGTAGCTATTTTAACACAATTTAGATGAGATTCGGGACGTTTGTAGACCATTTAAAAAAAGTAATTGCTAAAATTTGGAAGGCCTTTGGACAGAATAAAATTACTCAGTTCCTTCAGCGCCCTTACTTTCTGTTCAAGTTCAAAATACTTTTGAAAGCTGGATTTTGGGGGATAAATTTTATAAGAGACTTTGGCCACATGGAGCTTTTTAGCCCCTTAGACAAATAGACACCCCTAAGGTTTTTCCACTGCATTAGCCTCCGAGTATTTTGCAACTTTAGTTCTACAACCCATCCAAAAACTGGGCTAGGACTCCCTTCCTATTTGTATGAATCGGAATCCCAACTGGGAATAGATTCCAAATTAAGAAATCAAGCTAATGCTACCATTATCATCCAAAATAGTTCCCAAGTAGGACATTGTGCAATGTGCGATATTATCCTCTACTGCAAGTTGGCTGAAGGGATACTGACAACCAAGTAAGAGGAAATTATGACTAAAGTTATTGCTTTAATTACGTTAGTTTACTTTTGAGATGAATAATGGTTCAATATAGTTTACATAAACAGTGCAAAACATTTGAAATTAAAAATGAATAATTTTTAAAGAGTTAATGGAAGCCGCAGAAAGAATCGTTCTGAGCCGCGGTTGAGAACCACTCATAATAACTCATTCATGCTTACGAACCAGGCACTCTGCGTCTGTCCAACCACAACACTAACGCAAAGTGCCTTTATTTGGTTCTGTGTGCAGTCTTTTGTCTGGCTTTGCCACCACAACGGGTAAATTGCTTGGACCCTATTTGAAATGAGTGCTAAAAGTCTTTTCCAAAGATTCAGCGACGCATTGCCAGTTCGACAATCGAGTCGGGAGTCTGTAACTTTTTGATCACTAACGCGACGTTCCACCATCTGAGTGATTGAATCCGTAAATTTTAACAAAAGGATGGAATTTAAGCCATTTTCCCAAAAACCTAATAACACAGTTGTACAGGAGATATTGAGAATGGGTTGGGATAGGATTAGGAGCCATGCCCTTTCATTTTACAGTTGCTTTCAACGCGACACAGTACGAAGAAATAGATAAAATACTTGAAAAATGTCAATTCGGAATATTATCTACGATCATCTGATTGCTGATGCCAAAAACCTTTAATAACAAATGGCATAAATGGTGGAATATGCGCAGTTGCGTATACAGTACGATTTTAGTCAATAAATTTTTTTGTTGAATTCAGTATCTATCTGCTTAATCACTCTAATGTATACAATATGGTATCACCACCATGCCACGTATACCGCCTTTGCAACAATTAACATCAAAAAAATTATTCATAAATGTGCTAATTCTAATCAAATAAATGTATATTTTAAATTTTTGTATTCAAGAGATGAAGTTATTTAAATATAATTTTACGATTAAATGTAACTCGACGATTATAACTCTACGTCATCAAATGACGTCATCTTAATCTAATGAAGCTAAACAACGTTTAAAGTTGATAAATTGTTTTCTGATAGGTCAGTTATCCTTTTAGTTATACGATTTATATTTTAATGTTACCGCTAGGTGGCGCTAAATGAAAATTTTGGCTCAATATCTTTGATGCTACTATGATTTAAAAAGTCTATCCAAACTTTTATCAATTTGGATCCTAATTAAGAAATTAAAACACTCAAACCTTTTGGGGGCAAAAAGATAAGCTGTACATTCGCCAGCTCCTGTACTAATAGTTGATCATCGATGAAGCCTCGGCACTGCAACGATAAACTCTGGTTTGATTCCTAGATTTTTCTGAACTAGAAAAAACACTTTATCGTTTTGCCGAACTCGCAAAATAATTTTTCTGAACTCGAATACAACTGTTCCATTTCATTAAAAAAAATTAACGATTAGAAAATTGTCGGAAAGAAAATATTTTTTGTTGACCATGCTATGTGAATGGAGAATGTCGTTCATTTGTTTTCGTCGTGTAGACCTAGAAAAACAGTATCGTTACAAAATGAGAGCCATTAAGTCGAGAATTTGACTTAGAAATTTTGTTCGCCTGAACTCAAACAAATTTAAATGAGATAACTCAAATGAAAGTCGATCGGTGGAGTTCGAAGACCCGATTCCTAGCCGAGAAACCAAAGACTTGAAGTTGGTATTCATAGCTTTTCTACGTGATGTTGAGCAGCTTAACTACAAGACCGAAAGATTGCATAGCTGTCTCCTAACTAAGCCAACTTAGTGCGATTTACAGTATTTATTTCTAAAAAATCTCTTCGTTTTTTATCTCAGTCACCGATCGGCTGCAATCAGCTAGTTTGTAACAGTAACGAGGCGTCGTTAAAATAGAATAAATCGCCACTGATTTATATTTCGCTGAAATCTGTACGGTAAGCTGCTAATTCACTCTTCAGTAAAATTCGTACTAGACTTTTATTTTGTGTACAAATTTGCCTTTCCACCAACAATTTACGCAGCAGCTGGCAATTACAGTATAATGTATTTTGATTACAAATTTAGTTGTTTCTGAATCCCAGAAAAAAGAGGTAAAGCTGACAGTGGATGCTTTTTTCAGAGATTCGAAAAAGGAATTTACCTTATGGAGTGGAGACTGGAGAGACTCGTCAAAGTAACCAGTCAACTTACTGCCATATGCAGTTTAACAGTGCAAAACAAAGGAAATAAAGTACAGTATTTACAAAACTCTATTTGAAAATCATTAAAGATTTTACTAAAAAGCTGGCTGGAGTCCGAAAATTTTTTGAAGAGGAGTTGTTGCTTTTGAATCAATTTCCATAGCTTTACATTCAAAGCTACAGAAAAAGACATTTTTCAATTTTGTATTTGTAAACGATACACAAACAAAACAGCAGTGTATGCACGTTTGTAAAATCACACGATTTCTGCAAAAGCATAAATAAAACGAACCGATAAATACTAAATCAAGCATAGCTGGGCGGCGCAGTACAAAAAAATCTCGACACTTGGTAACCGATTATCGAAATAGGCATCTCCAATCACAAACAAAACGGTAAAAAATTTTTGACAAGCTACATTTTCGTTTTCACAAAATCAAATCTTCGTTATACTCACTGTATTACGTCAGAGCGTGTAACGAGTTGACGGGGCCCCCCATCTTCGCGACAATGCGCCCAAGCAACACCGTTCCTTTTGAAGAAATGTCGCAGCAGTGGCAAGCCGTTGGCAACACAACGTCCGATTTGACCGGCCTGAGATTTCAACCTCAGACCCCCCACTCCTGGGACAAACGCGTTACCGCTTGACCACCCAAAGATCCAAATTATACAAAGACATACCTGGGTTCGATTGCCGGTGAGGTCTAACTAACGACTATAAAAATTGGTATTCACAGCTTTTCTGCTTGACGTTCAACATTAAAAAGGACAGTGTGAAGTCTCTTGAGGTAGACAGGGTCACAGGTCGCACCTTGACTCAAAGACCGAAAGGTTCATCCAGGCCAAGGTAAATTGATGCAGAGTTGAAAACAAGTACTAGTATAGACCAGAACCCGAAATGTGATTTTGAAGTCAAAATCAAGCCCAAGAGTTAAGTTAGGTCTAAAAACGTGTAGGTCATTGCTGGTATGCGACTAAAATTGTTCGAAGCCATGCTATGGATAAAAATCACCCGCAAGAGAAGGAAGATGACACTCCGACGACGCCGCATTTAAATATCAATAAAATATTATAGCCACAAGCTTACCGGGCACATACGAAATCAGTCGTAAATTATATACTACTACATTTTATGAAAATCGATTTCCCCCCAGCGGGGCATCATTAGTTAAGTCTGAAAACAATCAGCGCAGCATACTTTAAGGTGGATTTACACAGTATCAGTTTTTCGTATGCTTCTGCCCGTTTTTGTACGTTTTTTCTTCTCCGTGAAAAAGTATTTTCTTTTTCGTCCGCATTTTTGCATGCCCATATCCGCACTAACCAGACTGTTACATACTGGACATAAGTATTCCAAAAAAAAAAATTGTGAAGAGGTACAGCCTTATTTTGAAATATCGCTTTCATCGTTCATACACAAAATTTTTGAACAAAACTTTTATCAATATATAACCGTCTACTTAGTACGGATATGAACTTATAAAAATGCGGACGGACGAAAAAGCGCACACTTTTTCAACGATAAGCAAAAACGGACAAAAACGGATGCTGTGTAATTCACTTTTAAAAAGTGCGATTAAAACTACTTACTGTTGATGAATTGTGATACAATAATAATAATTGTGTAGTAATAACCGTATTGATGCTTAAATCCAGTCGTCATTGGGTGTCGCCAAGTTTTTTAATTGCGCTTTATAGCACCTAAAAGTCCAAAACACAAGGCAAGTTCGAATATCAAGCCCGAATTAAGCCCAACATCTCGTCAATTTTAAGCCCGAACTCGGCTTACAACTCTGACTTGGTAATCTTACCCAGAAAAAATCACAAAACATGAGGAAACTTTATATCCCACACAAACCAAAAGTACAACCCACAAAATCCAAAAACAATTTTGCTATACAGATAAAACGCAAAACCTTGCAAAAAAAAAAAACAATAATAATTTGAAGCTTCTGGTTATACAGATAGTGTTACTGTTTCAAATATATCAAAAAATGTTGAACTGCATAAAGACTACACGAAGTTTTTTCCATGATTGAAATGCTCTAGCAATAAGCTTTCTTAACACACTAAAAAGACAAACTTCTTAACCTTCTTAACAAATATTGCATTAAACAACGTAATGAAAACTATCATAAGCATACAGTGATGCTCGGAAGATAATGATAACCGAAAGTCGCATTAAAAAAAAAAGCAATGGACCCTTGTTTACATTCTATATTAAGTTCAAGAGTCTTAAATTAATTACTGTTGTAAAGTGTAAAATCTGGCACGCATAAACATTTGAAAAACTTTGGAAAATATTAATTAAAACGTATGAAAACCTACTTAAAGCAGAAGTAACACAAAGATTGCCATTAAAAATATTTTGAAAAGTACCCAAATATTTTGAAAAATATTTGAGTTCACGTTGGCACTCAGCAATCACTCGCTCTGTTTAAACAAAATGGTCAATGATTATAGCAAATGTCTCAGCAAGAATTCACTTACAAAAGATTGAAACAGGAATTGTTATTTTTACATCACATCTTTCATTAAACTTGCTGTAATACGCCGAAGCGTGCAACGAGTTGCGGTAACGAGCCGTTGGCAACACTGTGTCCACTTTGACCGGCCCAACATTTGAACCTCAGACCTTCCGCTGCAGAGCCGAACGCGTTGCCGCTCGGCCAACTGGCCGGTTATTTTCAATCGCCTTAATTCACCCTTCGCACCTGTCTCTTGTTGGTAACGTAGCCGAGAGAATAAAGGCATCGTTTTATTGACCCTGAACGCATGATCTGGGTTCAACCAGCTCCCAGACCACGACGTTGCGTCCTTTGATAAGGCTCTTTACAATCATTATCTTTAATCGGAGGCTTCAGTAAAGCAGCAAATTTGTACGGGAAGAAGAGAAAGTCTACCAAAAAGTTGGAAAATCGTTAAATGCTTTGCGGATGCGGGTTCGGATAACACCAACGTCGCGTTCTTGTAATAGTAGAACGAAGATGCATCGAGCAATCAACTGAATCATCTGAAGGGCACTTTCATAATTCATAACTTTCGCTCCTGAGAATGATATTAGATTAAAAGTATAGAGCAAAACTTTTCACGACTGCCAAATGTCAACAACATTTTTCACTTCCTCACAATGAATCTCTGAAGTTTTTCAATTGCCGAAAGCCTTCTATCAAGACAAGCGTAGAAAAGGCAGATCGAATTATGTCGATCTCGAAAGGTCTTTTAGTTTTTCTTCTTTGTGGAATCTTTCAACCTAGCAAAGTATGCAATATAATAAAATAAAAACTTTTAGGAAAATCACTAATATTAACTAAATCTGAAAAGCTGGAGAAACTCAGCAAATAAGATTAGCTTCAAAAAATGGCGCTTAATTAATGTTTGAATGAGAGTACAGGATAGTTGTGATGTAACACAGCATTAAAAATGAAACTATACAAGAGTCATTACATAAACACTAGAAACTTAACCCTAAACTAGTATTTGTAAAGTTGGAAATTTAAGCTTACTACAACGAAAAGTAAAAAATTTCAAAGGATTGTCAAATTAGTTCAAATTTGCCTCAAAAAAGATCAATTTCACCAATGATCACATGGTTTAGAAATTTTTCGTAAATGGGGATATCAAAACTGGTTGATTAGGAATGATGATTTCCATTGACAAGACAAGACAAATTTAATTTATTCGCTCAGTAACAATACAATGGCAGTCACTAAAATTGATTAGAATTGCGACAGGGAAGTTGCGAAGGTACCTCGCGGTCATCAAGACAAGCAACCACCCGAAATGTCAAGAGAATTTACTAATTTAGCCACTAATATTGAGATTTGAATATTTTTTGGTGAAATATACCTTTATTGGATTTTATTGTTTTACTAGCATGTCTTCGACCATACCACATAAACCTACCGAAGAAGAATCGGAAGATTCAAATAGTTATTGCGAGACGTGCAAGCGAAACTAATTGCTACTGATTTAGCAAAAAATTCTTATACTGAATTTTTAAATCTATCATAAGATAGCACCCTAATTTTTTGAGGTATGGAATTCCAGATCTTGACTCCCTGATATTTAATGCACCTTTGCTATTTATTTGTTCGGGAGCGTAGAATATGAAGATTCGAATTATCACTTGATTGTCTCGTAACTCGGCTCGAATATTCAGCAGTTTTGCAAAAATAATTGCGAAACGAATTAGGAGTTTTGTTGGTTATATTACAATGAACAAATTTAGCAATTTCATACTTTAATAGATCGTCAATTTGTAATATCTTAAATTGATTGTAAAATAGTTTTACTTCATCTCGGTAGTGACATCTGGCGACCGCTCGTATTGCTCGATTCTGTTAGGATTTTAATCTTTTAATGAAGGTGGGATAAGTGCCTCCCCAGATAATAATACCGTAGGATAAGAACGGATGCACTAATGCATAATAAAGTTGCAACATAATGTTTTGAGGAAAGAAGTGCTTTAATTTGGAAAATATTCCAACTGCGCGAGTCACTTTTCCTTCCGTCATTTTAATGTGCTGTTTAAAATTAAGTTCGTTATCGATCACAACTCCTAAATATTTAGCGCTATCAACAATATTTATCGTGATCCATTACTTGTCAAGTGAAGATGAGTGAAGAGATCCATTGTCTATAAGTGCGTTAAAAATTCTCTAACCGTCTTCTTTACGTGGTTTAAACATTGCATATTTGAGTTATTACGATCGCGCAAAATGCAACTTTCAGGAAAAAAAGGGCTGTGGATTAAAACTTCGTCCATAACCAATATGCTTTGTTCGCTCCAAGAAATTGTATTGACAGGCATGCTAGAACACATAAAACTTTTGATCAAACTAATGACAAATGCTTGCTAGTTATTGACGCTGAGCAAAGTGTACGAAAGTAAAAAACAGGAATTCTTTGTAGCCTGGTGGTGTGATTAACAAACTGTCTGGTGAATATGCAGGAATAAGAGTTAGAATACAAACTATGAACTCATGCTTTCAAAGCATACAATTTTTCAGGAAGGCATGCACATTGCACAAGTATCTAAAAAAAGAAATCTTAATTCTTTGTTTTGTACAAAATTATAGACCCAGTGTTTCTGAAAAAACTTTAGTTCTATGGTGTGTAGAACTCTGTCTTAAGATTGCAAATAAAAATTGACTAATAAGTAATGTTTATGACTAGATTTGCAGCAATTTCAGTCAAAAATGAAGCAGTAGGCTCTTTAAAAAACTTACACTTTTCTAAGATAAGTAAATAGCATAATTCCATCATCATTAACTCCATTGCTTCGAGCTTTTGCAAGACTTAATTTGAGAGATACTTCTTTTTTGAATCTTTCCACCAGCTAAACATAAACTTTAAAACTAGAAGAAAAATTAAACCGCCTTCCCAGACAGAGGTGTGCTAGCTTTTGCAATTTTGCATTGCAATGCCACATATAAGTTTACAACTAAATTAGACGGCAAGCTGGAAAGACACTTACTCCTCATCCAAGATCACATTGTGGCAGATGCACAATATGATCTTGTTACAAAAAGAGGTTAAACCAAGAAATAAAAATTACACTTCACAGTTATGTACCGCTACAAATTTAGCAATTTTCAACTGACAACAGCTGCAGAAAATTTTTGTACCTGACAATAGGTAAACAAACTAAATTCACCCTATTTAAAAGCTGTTTTTACATATCAATGCTACGTTTAGTCTGTATCACACCAACTATCAAATGTTTATTAACCAAGACAAGCAGTAAAACATTAGCAAGCTAAAAAAGAAGTTAATCAAGTCAACCTTAGCAGTGTTAAGAGCTGATAATCGAGGAGGCAGTGATTCAATCTTCTTCATCATTTCTATACTTTGGACATATTCCATGTTGATTAACGAAAAATCACTGAATTCTTTTTTTCCATTTGTTGAAGCTAATTCTAAAATATTTGTCAGCATAATGTTAAGCAGTTGATCAAGCACCATACGAGTTGACTAAACTTCTCCTCGGATAGATACATTACAGGGCTGAACACTCAAACTTAAAAAAAAATATTTCTAAACTCAAAAAAACTGTTGGAGTTCATTATAAAATTTAAGATTAAAAAATTGCCGAAAATATTTTTGTTGATCATGCCGCAGAAATTAAGATTGTCGCTTACTTGCTTATGCCGTGACCAGTGTTCTCTCTTAGGCTTTGGCGAGTCGGTGTGTGTGAAAAAGAAGGCGATTTTCACAGATAAAATTCGATTTATTGGTTACCTAAGTCGTGACGACTTAGAAAAACAGCATGTATACAAGAAGAGAGCGATTTGTAGACTTAGTATTTTTGTCAGCCTGAACTCGAAAAACTTAATATTTATGCCGAACTTCAAAAATTAAATTCAAGAACTCGAACTTGCCAAAGTAGGCTAAACTCAAACGAAAATCCATCGAGTTTGCATCCATGGTACATTGAAGCAATTTTTTGTCATTTTGACAGTCATAAGCTTCGGGACCAAAAATTTTAGCTATTTTAGACAAAAATAGAAGCAAAATACAGCAACCATAAGATATGGTGCAATTTTAGGCTTATTTCTGAAAGTTCACTTAGTAATTTTCTTTTAATTGTAAATAATGTAAATACAAGTAACAAGCTTAAAAATGCACCGATCTTATGGTTGCTATATATTGCTACTGTTTGGAAAAGGAGAAAACAATGTCGATCAGCAAGCATGTCAATGATCACAACACCACAGGAATTGCACGATGAGCATCCGCAACCGGTTTCATTCTTGCTCAAGGGACTCATCAGGCAGAAGAACAACAAGAAAACCAAATTAAGCAATGCAGCGACGGAAAACAGAACTTGCCAACCGACGTCGTGCATAGGTATCACGCCAAGCAAGTGTTCCTTGTCAAAAGAACAAAGCCATAGGGATCCCAAGTAGATAGTCAAGAACTACATAAAACCACCAAGGAAACCACAAGGGTACTAGAGATATCGCAACTCCGGGCGGGGATGAAACCGGGGACGAATCCTTCCACCTGATGAGGGGACGAAACCTTCCACCTGATGAGTCCCTTGAGCAAGAATGAAACCAGTCGCGGATGCTCATCGTGCAATTCCTGTGGTGTTGTGATCATCGACATACTTGCTGATCGACATTGTTTTCTCCTTTTCCAAATGAATCGCTATGGTTCCCCGCCTGGAGTTGCGATATCTCTAGTACCCTTGCAGTTCCCTTGGTGGTTTTATGTAGTTCTTGATAATCTACTTGGGATCCCTATGACTTTGTTCTTTTGACAAGGAACACTCGCTTGGCGTGATACCTATGCACGACGTCGGTTGGCAAGTTCTGTTTTCCGTCGCTGCATTGCTTAATTTGGTTTTCTTGTTGTTCTTCTGCCTGATGAATACCTTGAGCAAGGACGAAACTGGTTGCGGATGCTCATCGTGCAATTCCTGTGGTGTTGTGATCATCGACACGCTTGCTGATCAACATTTGTTTTCTCCTTTTCCATTTGAATCACTATGGTTCCCCGCCCGGAGTTGCGATATCTCTGGTACCCTTGTTGGTTTTATGTAGTTGCTAATGTTTGGAGCGAAAAGTCGATCTCTTTGCCAAAATTTTATTTTTCCATTAGCAACAGAAGAGATGTAACAGTTTAAAACCTGAAGCAGCTTGAAACGTTTGGCTACAAAGTTCTGAAACTAATGCTAGGTGTCAAATATTTTAAAACGTGTGCTGACTTAGGCCCATGTCCACAATTCCTCATGTTTAAAGTTCCAAAATTAAAAGTTTATGAAAACTCAACAGAACCACACCAAATTATCATTCACAAAAAACTGAAAGAAGAGAGAAAAGATTTGGCAAAAATAGAAAAAGAACATTTAGGAAAGAAAAGTAAGTGTTTTACAGTAGCTAGGAATGGTAGAAAGAGGGTGTTTTCTTGGACTCTTAAGAGATAAGTTTCAAAAAGCAGCAAATGATACCATTATGACTCATAAAAAGATTACACAACAGAGATGTAGCACAGAATGCATTATGAATGTAAGTAAAAAAGAATTAACAATATTAGGAAAAGAAATCCTATGATTTGGTGATGATAGCCACATTTTACCAAAGACAAGTCTAAGAGTTGATGATATTAAGCGTATTATGATTGCACTCACCCAAATTAATGAAGGACCGCCAATTGATGACAAAATCCGGGATGAAATAAAACTTGCCACTAAGAATTTTACCAATAATGCTAAAAGATTATGTTCGGATTGCAAAAACGTGGCACTGCACTAAACTCTCCATAACCTAAGTCATGAACCAGACATTAAGTGTGTAATTTTGACAATGGAAGAGGTGTAGCGGTAATGAATTCCAATGATTTCAAAATTAGATGATATCATTAACGAATAATTCAAATTCCATAAACTTAAAGTAAATTCCAAAATTTAGTCAGTAATTGCAAAACAGAACTCTACTAGTTATTATGAGTGCAAACATCTTAAAGATTTTGGGCCAAAAACTGTGCGAAGACTTCCTAGTGGCAGCAACCCTGAAAGAATCTACAGATTGGTGAAAGCACATAAGCGTGATTATCCTGCAAGACCCATTATATCAATGATTGGCACATTACAACGCCAATTACCTACATTTCTTGATTCTTTGATTAAACAACGCATCCTCAAACATATATGCTGCAGGCAACAAATCAATTTCTTGATCACCTATAAAATTTTCAATTTGATCCTGCTTATAAATTAGTCAGTTTCAAAGTATCACCTTTTTTCGCAAACTTTCCATTAGAGGAAACGATCCAAATTATAACTGATACAATATATTCAAACCAATCAGCCAAAACCAGTCAATTGCAAAGAAACAGATATTTACAAAATTCTTAAGGCTAGCTACAAAACGAAGAATAAAATCTATGAATCGAATGTATGGAGTCAGTATGGGTTCCCCTACAGGTCCAACCACTGCGAATTTTTTCCTTGCACACATGGAAAATAAATTGTTCAATTCAAATTTAGACTTTCAACCAAAATTATATCTTCGCTATGTGGATAACTTTTTTGCTGTTTTTTATGATACCTCTTGCTCAGAATTTTTAGACCTTATAAATTCCCAGCATGAAAGTAAGAGGTTCAAATCCACAGTAGAGCATGCTTCTGAAACCATCTCTTTTTTTGAGATTGAAATTAAATGACTCTGGCAGACACTTGGATAGGGAAGAAACCAACTCATACAAATTTATTACTAAATTTCAATGCATTTTGCCCACTCAAGTAGAAATCTGGTCTGATTCTATGTCTTTCAAATCGTGCCAAAAGAATATGCTCCAAAAACACACTATTTCGAAATGAAGTACAAAACATAAAAGCTATGTTTAAAGCTAACGGTCATCCTAGCTAGTATTTTGACAAATTAGTGCGACAATTTCACAGCTATAATTGTAGTAATCAATCTTCTGTTGATACCAACCAAACCTATAGTAAGTTTACCCATGAATATCTGCTCGTTACTCCAAATTATCGCAAAGATTCACAACAATTCGTTAATAAGTTTTCTAAAATAATCAGGAATCAACTGGATGTTAAAATCATCTTGATCTACAAATCATTCGAAGTCAAATCTTATTTTCAACTAAATCCTGAACTCCTGTGGCTCTGTGCTCAAATATTGTTTATCATTTTACATGTTTGTGTGCCATGAACATGACATACATGGGTATGTCCTCCAGATATCTGAGCACTAGAGTTCAAAAACATCTAAATTTTAATAGCAAACAGAAAAGTTCAATTAAAGACCGTATAATGTCCTGCAATCTTTGTTCCAATAAAAAAACTGGCTTGGACTCATTTAAATTCGAAAATGTTGTTCTGAGTACGACACAAAAATTAACAAAGCCTTTCTGATCAAGAACTACTCTTCTGCCCTTAATTGTCAACTTCACACCAAATCATCACTTCTGGTAAAAGTGTTTTAATCAAAAAAATTTAATAACAGAAGTGCATAAAGTTTTCTATATCCTATAATCATAATGTTTGTTTTGTCATAAATACTAATTTTGTCATTTCAGTTGTTGCAAATTTGAATCTCATTTTTATATTGAATTTAGCGTAGTGGACATGTGCAGAACAGGAACTGTTTTAGCTTTTTATCAGATTAGTTTGTAATTGATTAAGATTTGTTACCGTTATGATTGCTATTTCAGATATACCTGAAGAGGGCGAATTGTAGAATCGAAAATGTTTGCTAAGCAATTTTCTTTAAATTGCAAATAATGTAAATACAAGTAACAAGCCTAAATATGCACCAGATCTTAAAGCATCAGTATATTGTTAATGCTTGACACAAAAAGTCAACCTCTTTGCTGAAATTAAGATTGGAGAGTGCTGTTTCTGCATTAGTTTGTTAAACTGAGAATGAATTGATGGTTGTTTCTGGCAGTGCCAAAAACACAGAATTTTTTGAATGGAATTCCATGGACGTCAAACTAGGCTAAAATTAGGGTTAAAGTTGGGGTTAAGATTAAAGTTAGGATTGTATTTAAGATTAGGGTAAAATCCACAAAAAATAGAATCTTCTGTTTTTGACAGACTAGTTGTTTTTTATAAAAAATTCTATACTTTTATTTCATGCATAGCACTTCAATTTGTTGCTGTTTTCTTTTCCTCCTGTCAAGCTTACTTACATATGGGTAGCATACAAATATCCCAGTATATACCATAATAGCCCATGCTTATTGCTCAGGTAGCCAGCTGACTTGAATAATTCATTAATTGTGTGCTTAAAACAGAACTATGGCATGTGACGATAGCATGTCCGTGTCATTGCACTCAGACAACACATCTTCTTTTGAAGTAATGTTTCAGCAGTGGTGACTGTTAGCAACTCTGTGTTCAAGCTGACTAGTCTGAGATTTGAACTTCAGATCTTTCACTCGACAGACAAATGAGCATGTCCGATTTGAAACCACAGATCAATTACAGTTGACATGTGTGTAAATAATAACCCATAGCACTTACTTGTTTGCTAGCATATAAACAGGAGCTTTCTTCAAATCAAATCTTTTATTATACTTGCTGTAATACGTCGAAGCGTGTAATGAGTTGGCGAGGCCCATCTAACGCGTCCCGGGCAACACAGCTTCTTTCGAAGAAATGTTGCAAAAGCTGCAAGTCATTGGCAACACTGTGTCTGACTTAACCTGCTCGAGATTTGAACCTCAGACCTCCAGCTCCAGAGACAAATGCATTGTTGCTCAACCACTGGCGCAGCAAGAAATATAAAAAGGGGGGGGACTAAATTCGTTTTGCTATGATTAAAGCACATGCCAATCGAAAACTTTTCATTTAGGCAAATTGTAAAATTACAAAGGTTTAGGGATAACAGGCGGGAGTTCCGCCGTCGTTTATGAAGCAGACGAATAAAAAAAAAGATAAATGAAAGAGAATAAAAGTGGTTTCACCTGGTTTTACAATTTTATTTTATTTGATGACGCAACAGCGCAAGCAAAAAAAACGTTTTCTTAACGTATAGGCCATACGAGAAAGTCCCAGATTGCCGTTATTATTCAGGCAAGCCAGCATAATAATATTTCAACTTTCAAATAGAATATATTGTAACAAATTATGCAAAGTTTTGTTAATTGATTACTGTACAGTTATTATTATCATTGGTAGGAAATAGAGATCTAAGCAAGAATAATGTGATAGCAATCGACCATTTGTTACGTGCGATTAACTGTCTCAAAGAACGCGGCATTTGTGGAAAAATGGTTAAAACGAAATACAATGGGTTTATATATACACAGCACGCCAATGAACGAAATTTGGTTCGCGCCAAAATCTGCGTACAATGCTTTTAAAGAGAATTTTAAGGCCCGGCTTACACTGTGTGTAAAATCGCAAATGTGCGGGTGTGTCGTTAGTTTGTTTAAAACAACTAACTGCTTGTATGTTGGTAAGGCGATACGCTGGGAGTACCAAATTTTGGTTTAAAGTAAACCAAAGACGAACTTTTGCGCTTACGATTTCAGGCACAAGGTAGATCGGGAATAGAAGGATGGCGTCTGCACGACTTTTTGCTTGCAACCAACGTATTCAGTTAAGACTTCGACACAATTTGAACAACGTTGTTGGACTCACTGCTCTGATAGACGAGAACACTGCTACAAATCAACAGAGCTATACGGTGTAACATGCAGACATTAAAATTGGTCAAAAAAGATTTCCTAAAAATAATTAACGTACTTTACTGTGATAACAATTAACATGGTGCAGTTTAAAGTTGTAACATTAATTAAAACCAGGCGTGCCCCCAACCCCAGCTGAAAATAAAATTAAAGGATTAAACTGACATCTTAGCTACGCTTTTAGTAAACTACAAAAACTTTTTAAGCAGTATATTGATTCAGCCATTTTTCAGGCTAACGGGTTAAGCTGTTGGTCTAAATGTAGAGCTACAAAAGCGATTTAGTCCAATTACGTCTGATATCCTTTTCAGTGTAAACGCAAAAAAATGAAAAACGGGCAAAATGCAGGGAATGAAATGACATACAGGGTGTCCAAAAAGTTTCGCCCGATTTTATATTAATAACAATTGTAAGTTTAAATAAAATGTATTGCGTGATAAATGAAAACTACAAGCACAATAAGAACTACTAATAAACAAAGAAACCTGGAAATATTACTTACTTATCTGTCTACAGGTTAAGTGTGTGTTAAGGTTATTTTTAATTTTTTGTCCAGGAATATGGCTTATAGACTTAACCAAAATCAAAGAATTGCTGCGATTCGACATTATTATCAATGTGGCTCAAATGCAACTGAAGCAAGTCGTCACCTTAGTGAAGAATTCAATATTCATGCAGTTCAAGGCAGAAACATCAAATCACTAGTCAACAAATTCGAAATAACTGGTTCTGTGAATAATGCGTCTAGATCTGGATGCCCAATCACAGCAACGTCCAACGAAAAAGGAGAGCGATTATGTGCTAGTCTAATCAACAGTCCCCGAAAATCCCATAAAATTTGAACAGTTTGAATGACCTGTTTGAACATTGTTGTAACCTTACTTCTTTTGTCTTTGTTTATTAATAGTTCTTACTGTGCTTGTAGTTCTCATTTATCATACAATAAAATTTATCTAAACTTACAATTGTTATTAATATCAAATCGGAAAAAACTTTTTGGTCATCCTGTATTGATACGCATAAATACGCGTGATGTGTAAAACGGACCCAATACAGCTGTGCTTAAATTGTAGGGAGGACGCGTCCCCCATCAAGAGTTAGCATCCCCCCCATCAAGATTTAGCATCCTCCCATCCAGATTTAGGCATCCTCCCATCCAGAGTTGAGCGCTGGATGATCAGAGGAAAAATAGCTAGCCAGGACTAAAAGATCCTGCAAATCTCCTGCCAAAAATGATAGCAAATTGCGGCGACAACCTTTTTTTTTCTGTTTGATCTTCACCTGATTTCGGGGAAAAATGACTTCAATTTTTGGCGAAGACCTTTTTTTTTTGGTCTTCATTCAATTTTGGCAAAGAAAATACATCATTTCCACTAAACTTTTTGTAAAGTTGGTCAAGGCTGAAAAAGCGTCCCCCCAAGCAAAATTTTACAATTTAAGTACTGCAATACAGTATAGTCAAAAGTCAATTAAGAAGTAAAAGATATATCGAGAGTTATACACTTAAAAGAGATTTGCTTTCCTTCAGAATATAGTTTTTTTTTTCTGAATCTTTTCAATTAAAATATTCTCAAAATTTATTGGGGTCAAAATACAATTTCATTATAGTGACATTTAATTCATGGACTTGATACACGTCAGATCTCGGCCGCTCAAAATTCTCACTGGTATCTGATTTTACTTTTTGGAAAATGATGAGTTTTGAAACAAAATAGATTGTGTTTTTTGGTGCAAAATTGCACGCTGCTTTCTGCCTCATTCGCGTTCTCCCGCAAAAGCAATGCGGTACGCTAAGGACACATCATCATTTCAAGACAGTGCGATATGGCTACGCAATGATCGAATATTTTCAATAAATATCAACACTGACTATACAAGCATTCCGACTCTTCGGGTTTTGTTTCTACCCTTTCTACCAAAAAGACAACGTGGCTAAATTCTTCTTTCAATAAAATCAAGTTTGTATGCGCGGTTGTTATACCAATGTGACGTAATAGATACTTTTTTCAATCATATTTACCAAAATTGATTTTATAATTGTAACTCATTTCCATTGTTGCGTTAATGATGATTCACTTTGCATTTTTGCTGCAAACATTTTTTTAATTCGAATATCATGGAAACAATACAAGCTAGATGGTAGAGACTTTTAAAGATACAAAATCTAATGACCTTCAAAAAATTTTTCAAAAAATAAGAAATTTAGACGTTGCTTATTTTCAACTCAGGGTAGAATTACACTCAAGTTGAGTGTTTTTATATTAGTTTTTTTGACATTTTATCTTTTTTAAATATTTTTTGTGAAATTCAGCACTTTCAAAAGGGGGGGGACTGGTCCCCCTAATCCCCCCCTGGCCGTGCCGGTGTGCTCTACCAACTGGCTGGTAGAAGCTTTCTTAAATACTAAAATTATTATAAACTATACAGCATTGGCAAATCTCCACTTATGCTAAATAATGGCATAAGCTTTTTAGTGTTCCCTATAAGTGCAAAAACGTGCAAAAAGTGCATACTTTTTTTCAGCAGTTTTGCACTGACTTTTTCGGCATTATGGTGTTTTTATTTCCCACCAAAACCGTAGACAGCTGTGGTTCTCGGCCCCATGCTAAGAAAAAGTTTGGAGATACATGTGAAACCTGCAGAAAACTTGCGGCTACCTGCTCGAAGATACCTTTTTTTTTGGAGAATACTATAAAGGTTGTAAAAGAGTTGCGTCCATCAGCATGATAACCTCTTTTTTTTTTTTTTGGAAGATTGCCATAATCTTCAAAGAAACTTTTGTTTTTGCGCATGACTGATGGAGATTACCTCAGTAGCTGTGGCATTTTCACAGTGACTTCAAGATTTTCACAGGAGGTCAAAAGTTAGAGGGAACACTGAAGCTATCTCTTCACTGTAAAAAAAAATACACAAAAATTGCTTAGCCCAGATGATTATGGATTTAAAGTTTTCTTCTACCGGCCAGTTGGTTGACCAATAACATATTTGTCTCTTGAGTGGAAGGTCTGAGGTTCAAATTTCAGACTGGTCAAATCAAACAATGAGTTGCCAACAGTTCACCACTGCCAAAACATTTCTTAAAAAAAGCTGCGTTGCCTGGGTGCAAAGATGGGCCGCATAAACTCATTAGATGCTGCGACACAGTATAGTGAGTATAATGAAAGATTTGATTTGAAGTTCTCTTTTAGTTCTAGGCCTGGTGATTTCTGTTTAAATTAAACATATGTAAATGTCTAAACCATTCCATATTCAAATCAAAATGCGGCACTTACTTAAAATCATAATTTTTTGATGAGAATCAAAAGCAACTACTTCTCCATGTTTAAGCTCATTTAAGCAAGTGGTGCACTTCACAATACATCCAGGACTAATTTTGATTGATTTAAAACCATCACAAGTAGAACTAGTCATATTTGTTGCCATTACTGATTATTCGATTAATGATAAGTTCAGTTCTACACAACCTACAAATTACCTCAGACCTTGATAACTCATCAAAGGGATACTGCTCGAAATCAGTTTTATCAAAATGTGAACTACTTGAGGGAATAAAGAGTGCCCCAAAACTTTTTCCACAATTTATCTTAGGGCAGAATAGTAGTGTATTCGCAAAAACACATTTTAATCTGTTTGACTTCATATCATTGGCAACTTTGCATTTTGCAATTTTGTGACATCACAAAAGGCATACTGCAGATCAGTACTGATAGTTTAGGTCTACAGGTTCCCAAACCAGTGGCCAAATTTTCAGATTCGGTGATAGGCTTCTTCTGTCTTAATGCTATTAGTTGGTAATCATGTTTCTTAGTCTATGAAAATTTTTGCAAAATCACGCCTTTGACGATGTCAAAAAATTGCAAATTACATGGTTGCCAATGGCACAGAGTCAAACGGATTAAATCATTGCAAATAAACAGAATTGTAGAAAAAGTTTGGGCAGCTCTTAGTCTATATTACCTCAAGTAGTTTTCATTTCTTCAATGAAACCGATTTTGAGCAGTATTCCTTAAACTGATACCGGTAAGATGAAAATGTAGCAGTAAAGCAAAGAGAAAAGACCTAGTATCTAGAATGCGCTTACTAGTACCTCACACTACACCTGGGGTTCTCAAACTTTTGATGTTATAGAGCGCATAAAGAGGTTGACCATTATTAACTAAGCCCCACAACAATTTCTAAAAACAAAAATAGCTTGCGTAGCCCCGGGACTTCGTACGAAGCACTTTGAGAAGCTATGGGCTACACTATATCGTAAAACAATTCAGACACCAGTTCTAACTTTGAAAAGTGCCTCTAGTGGCTAGTTTTAAGTTTTTAAATTGTTTTTTGTTTTATAAAAGAGTTCAGCAAGTTTCCAAAGAGCTCTTCAAAAAAACATAAATGCTCAAACCCAACCACTAGGGGAGCCGTCCTAATTTAGACCATGGTGTTTGAAGTTTTGTAGTTCAACGGTAATGTACAGTACTGGTAGCCTACTGCAATACTGGTACAGCTTGCTGGTTGATCTGTGATAAAAGCATACACATCTGTTATTAAAATAGCCTACTGTGGAGAATTGACTAGCCTACAGATTTGATCAGGCCTACACTGTACAGCTTCAGAACCAAAGGTACCTATAGGCTACCCTTACTTACTATAGTAGGCTACTTCTGACTTCTTAGACTAGCAGATAACTGATAATAAGCCTCAACCACAGATAAATACCCTTAACCTTGAACTTACGCTAGACTTGAATTAGGATTTCGAACTTCTCAAGTCCTCCGTCAGCTGCTCAACGACTTCATAATTTATGACTTGCTTGAATGCAAGATATCACAACGTTACCGGTATGTACCATATCAGATATGTTAATTTCATGGCTTAGTTTGATGGTTCCTTTTTGTTTTAACTGTGTAGGCCTATTTGGCCTATAGGTTATCAGATTAGGTATTTATACCGTACATAGAATCGGAAATCAGTACCGGTAGGTCTAGTTGATATACAGTGTAACCTACTTTTACTACCGGCATCGTTTCTCGTGCAACCAATCTTCAAAAGTCAATCAAAAAAGCAGGACATTTTTCTTTACTCTGCTCTAACTTCACAGTTCTAAGTTCATGGTTAAAAATATGCTTCTGCAAATGGTGCTGCAAACTGCAGCCTCAGTAATGATTTACCTATTTTAACTGGAAGAGAAAGCTTTTTAATTTTTTAAGCAGCATCTTCACCACAAGCTGGGCCTACAGGTTTAGCGAGTACAAAGTCCTGCCTAGCCATACACATCAGCTTACAAGAGTGCTTCTTCCTTTTCAGTCTCCGAAAAGCGACTTTCATCCTTTTAACATTGCTACACTGTACATGTTACTACCAATATTATTAGTATCGCTGATCATCTTAATTATTGACCAAAGCTTAGAGTACGACCAGAAACTGCAAAAAGAAATAGGCTACTGATACCGTAATACGGTAATACTCGCCTATAAGTAACGGCCAAGAGGTATTTGCCAAGGGTTCCCCAAACAAATCTGTGATCCAGACTCTTGATACCTCACTGCTTAAAGGCGGGCTATAATGGCGCAGGGAAAATAGTTTAAAAATAGCAATAATTACTCGTATTCTCAACTGCCAAAGCGCGCCTCGAAAAAATTTTTCGTTTTCGAAAAATCGCCAATTTTGTTTTCCATTGTCTTGGTCATTGTGACATCAGTGAGCCTCTACTTTTTTGGCGGGTGTTTGGTTTGGCTGGGTTTTGCCATAAGCAAGAAAAAGTGTCCAGAAAAAAGGCAATTTTAGAAGCAGTAAACAGCTTTCGCGATCGGTCATATTGCTGGCGAGTAGCGTCCGATCAAGTACGAGCAGGTAGTATAATTTTTGCGACTGTAGTCAGTACAAGTATAGTTATTTAGGGTGCCAAAGAATAGGCCTATCTCGGTACCATTACTGCCTTGGCTACCATCACAATCAGTAAAGTAAATGAGGTATGTGTGACGGAGAAAAAAGTGTTAAGAAACCAAAATCTGAAATGAAAAAGGCAGACTAGCTTAAAGCATGTGTATGGATTTCTGCGTTCTAGACTCTGTTGCTGTGTTGTTACGGTAAGCAACCAGTACTGGTATATGTTCTGTACGTGTATTAATAACCTACTGGTACCGGTACCGGTACCTAGGCTCGCGTTATCCTGTACCAAGATTTATTCTGGTTTCATTTTTAATGGTACTGTTAGCTCAAAGATTATTCACTCTGCAAAGAAATTGTTGTCCTACTTTTATTGTTATGATTAAAGTCAAAAGTAGAAAGTCTGATCAACTGCTTACCTTTTAATTTATAGTTTAATTGATGCAATTTATGCTGTTATTAAATCGATTGGTATTGAATTAATGGTATTGAACTTTAATTATTGATTTTCATGTAACAGAAAATTAGACTTCAACCAGTATATAAACTTGAAAAATAGTCCACCTATAAATTGCTGCAAATTTGTACTAACAATAGCAGCATCTCTGTTTTGTGATGACAGGAGGATACAACTTGGTAAATCAATTAGAGGTATTTATAACTAATTAAATTATTCTTTTTCTCATAAGTTGCAGTTTATCTGCAGCTTCATCATTTACTTGACATGGAAATTGGAATGGTTCAATCTACCAGTAATGGCTTAGATGAAAGTAGAACTAGGCATCAAGAAATGGATCAAGGCAACAGATTAGTGCAAGATGAGTCAGCGAATGTTAATAGTGAGATTGCTTTAAAATCTGATAAGTTTGTTAGTGTATCTACTCAAACAGAGCCATTGGAAAAGGTGTCACTAGCAACCCAAACGTCTTCAGATTTTTTGAATGTTGAAATCCTTTGCAATCCTCTTACATCTACTCCTATCAGCCAAGCACAAAACTTTCTAACTTCATTCTCAGAAATGGAAACCAACAGCACTACTACAGAAAGCAATTTGAGTCAATCATATTGTTCGTCTTGCAGTGACATTGATGAAAGTGATGATAGAGGTTCTAATGATGACACTTTGCTAGCTAATTCACCTTCGACTTCAAATGACAAGTACATAGTTTTTGCAAACAACATCGAAAAATTATTTACTAAATGCTTGGCAGATTTTTCGTGTTCTTCTTCAATTTCATCCATCATCAAATCTTTCAAAGGGTCACTCGTCACCTATTCAATAACTTGTTGTAACCACCATACATTCATATGGCACTCCCAACCTATTCTTAATAATTTACCCCTTGGAAATCTTTTACTTTCGGCTGCAACATTATACACAGGCAACACCTATACCAACTTGTCTGAAATTGCTCAAACTTGTGGTATTAAGCTGTTCAATGAATCAACTTTTTATAACATCCAAAAGAAGTGGCTGTTTCCAACTATCAAGTATATGTGGCAGGTACATCAACAAGAACTTTATGCTGGTAAGTTTTTAATAGAGGTTGACCGATATATCGGTCAGCCGATATATATCAGCTGATATCAGGGCCAAGTCGATATATCATATTGGCTATCTACCACCGATAAAACATCGGCTTAGCACAATTACCCTAAACTGTGTATTTTGAGAGCAAGCACGACCTCTCTTGACTATTGATTGCCAAGTTGTTGTATTTTTGGTCTGTTTTTTTCAACAACAACAACAACAATGCAATTCAACAACATATATCACGCTTTGGTGGTGCTGCTGTCAGGGAGTTGCAGTACAGCGTACATGATGCCTAGATGTATTGATTGAGATAGACGAGCTCTTAAGGTGCGTTTACTCTGAACGCGAAGCGAAGGTTGGCAACCATCGCGTATGGTCGTTTACGTTACTTGCTCGAAATAGCCTCTCATTCAAAAATAATTTTGTCTAAGAATCGAAAGCACCAGCGTAGATTAAGTTTGATCCGACAATAGAAAAATTTGGCTTGCTTCGCGACCAGTGTAAACGCACTGTTATTCGTTGTCAGTCGTGTGTAACCATTGTGAAGGAGAAACTCGCTGAAAGTTCAAACCTCTACGCATCGAAGGATGGGACTTTGGTAGTAAGTAGAAGTGGAGTCGAGGACCTAACGTTCGATGCCAACGCTTTTTCAGGCGTTCTCACTACATTTTCTTTTGGTTGCAGTCAGCTGCGCAACCAGGGGAACAGGACTAAGGTGGCTTCATCCCCCTTCAAACAAAACATATGGAAAATTCAACCCAAAGTATAAGCGTTTAAACGTGATTTGAACTTGAAGTTAAGTATAAGGGGGGAAAAGGGCTAGACAATTTTAATGACTTCTGAATTTTATCGATTTACTGTAGTTTTTGCATATGGCTTCAAAAACGTGCGAAGTGATTGAAATGGCGTTTAAAATTGCTACTGTTAGACGCAAAATCATAAAAATCACCCAGAGGCTAGGGAATCTGCCCCCCAAGACCACTCTGTGACACACTTGAGTTGCATCAGTTCAGCACGGGGCCTAAATTACACTATTTTTGTGCAAAAATAATTTACTTTTGGTTCAAGCCCTCTCCCTTTTAGCCAAATCCTGGTTGCGCGTTTAGTCGCATTCACTGCTGCAGACAGACTTTTCCAGCGATAATATGGACCGGATACGAAACGAGCTAAGAAACGCTGCCGGCTTTATACGTCTCTTGTTTGTAGACCTTGAACTTTTTATAGTACTTTTATGTGCGAAAGTTCAGCGTATTTTAGTGTCCCCTTACTTTCGGCTAGTGCCCCCACACTTCGTTTGCTCTGGCGATGGCACTGAGCCGAGGACGGGGTATTTTCGAGGACTTGTACGCTTCAAGGCCAAGGATTTGAGCTCCAAGGCTAAGGATTTCAAAATGTGTCCTCGAGGACTCCACCTCTGCTAGTAAGTACTGCACTTTGCAATTTCAATTCGTATGCTTTGTTGCAAGATCTTTATTGCGAAGTAATGTAACGTTTATAGTTTTAATAGATCCTAACCGACAAAAAGCCTGTTTGAATTTTTTGCAGAATTCTATACTCGTCAAATATACGTAACGGTATCCCGCATTTAAACTGTATATTACATTATGGGACGCTTATGCGGCAGCAACCAGAGGAACTCCAAATGCCGCCGCATTTTTGGTGAAAATTTGCTTTGTTTTCGTGAGGTGGGGGCACATCCTAGTCTGATAGCGTCAAAAGCCACTGTGTACACAACTTAAATCTCAGATAACCTTGGGTAGTCGCGGGAGAAGTTATGCCTGGCCATTTCGAACAACTCCACATCAGGAGAGATGACCAAAGCACCATCAGCCTTCGACTGGCTATTTTTGGTTCTTTCCGCTCAATGCTTGACTGTTGGATCTCCGCAGAGCTTTTCTAGGTCAATACACCTTCGGAGGAGCTGGTTACCACCAACACGTTGCCAATTCGATGTCGATGTAATTCAAAAATTAATTGATTTTTTCTATTTAAAACATTTTTGTGTCGAGTTGAAACGTATCATGTATTGAAGTTTGTCGAACAACGATAACAACAAATTATTTAAAAAAATTTTTTTATTAAAATCATTAAAAACGATAACAACAAATTATAAAAAAAAAAACAACGATATTTTTATTATTTAAAAAAAATTAAGTCGATTGCTGGGCCTCAGTGGTTTGAAAAAATTGTTGCGTCGCGCTTTTAGTACAAAATCATTTCCAGAAATTCGGTATGCCAGGCGCGCTGGCTTACTGGTCTGTTGAAATGCAGTGGCGCTGCTAAGGATGATGACACCCAGGGCGGGATTTCGTGGTGTCATCCTTGAAGGGGATTAAGAATTCAACTATAAAGAATATTCTAAGGTGAAGGGGATTAAGAATTTTACAGGTATGTTTTTATAAAAACAATCTGCTTATAATCACTTCGACTCTAAATTTAAATACATTTGGATTGAATTCCCCAGCACCCTCGTAAGCAGACGCAGAAACAGGCATTTTATCGTTCGAAAAATGTTTAATTAAACGTGCAAAGCAAATTGGGGCAACTTAAGCGTATAATGCCGGAAGCCAGTTGCCGAATTAAATTGCCCAGCCCCTTCATCCCCTCTAATTACAAATCCACTCTAAAACACGTATAAAGTCTTGCATTTTGGGTTAAATTTTGTCGTAATACAGCATTTTTTTTGAAATGGTTGTTGAGTTTCTCTTCAAAATAAAGAGCAATCTTTCTTATAGGCACTGCGAGGATTGAGGAGAGCACTGTTATGGCAATGTGCGTATATCATCAACAAGCTTAATCCCTTCACGCTCGAGAGCTTAGATTACTAGTATATCATCAGTGTGCATCACTTGATTAAGATTACTTTTTGAAGATTCGTTTCATCGTTTTTCGTTATGGGTAATGGCGTCGTAAACGCATTAGTCTTATGAGCAATCGGTTTTTCTCAAGATACAGATGTTTAGTGGTATACAGTGACGATGATGTCATTGTTGCTTTGGGTATTGACATATTGGATAGCACTCACACACAAATAGCCAAGCCACGCTGTCGATCTGCTCAAGCACATACTGTAAGTGAGTTTGTTTCTTCCTCTGGAAACATAGCTGCCGGTTTGTTGGAGGCATCGCGTTCTTTCTCTGAAAAGCATAAAACAATGGTTAGATCGGTGATTCTAAACCTTTTTTAGTAGCGTAACGCAATTTAAAAAGAAAAACATGTGTGGAAGTTCATTTGAAAAAGAAAAGCATCCATATTACAGTACATCAATACAGGACAAAAGTAGCGTAACTCAATTTCGCTGAGAAAAGGAGGGTAGAAAGCTGGGGGATCAAAGCTACGTGTTCGGTTTTTCGTTGGGAAAAGACTTGAATTGAAATCTCAAATTTGTCTTCGTGTTACACCGACGAGGATCTGGTGGCAGAGCCCCCACCGATGGGCGATTTTTTGGATAAAATAGTTCGACAAAATTTGTTGCTCTAATTTGCAGTTTGACAAAATTTATTGCTCAAGTAGCCTACTATCAGTTTAGTATTGACATGAAGAATGGTTTAATGAAATTTAAATAGTGCAAAATATTCAAAAATAAAAATGATTAATTTTCAAAGGTTAACGAGAGACGCAGAAAGGATACCGGTAAGCAAGTAGTGCATGCGGGTCCAAGAGCCGCGATTGTGAACCATTGAATTAGATTTTAGTACATACAGGCTAAGTTTAATTTTCGTAAGTGATAAGACAAACGTTTAAAAAGCAAACAACTTACAAAGGTAACATTCTAGTGACGAGTATGGTCCACATCAGGTGGCTAGTCTGGTACAGGAAGGAAAGTTTGCGCTGATTCCGATGGGAGGTTTGTGATGTTTTCTTCTCAAACAGTCTATAATTAAATTTACCCATTCATCTCTTCTTGAACAAACCAACCAAACCACAAATACATGGGTAGTAAACTACTACAGTTTTAGTTATCCAATCTAAACAATTGAAACAAGCAGCATATTGTTTATTGCAAAAGAATGTGGTTATATTTTTTTCTCTTTCAAAAATCTTGTAGCCAGTGGAGACTGGAGACAGGCGAATGGATTTTGAGGTGGGCAGGCGCCAGCTTGACTTGAAGACCGAACGATTCCTCTGCAGTCTCTTGGCTAAGGCAACTTGGAGAACTAATCGCAAATACATAATTACACTTATATACAGTGTTTTGTTAAACTTAATTTTTTTTCTCTAGTTAAATCTCCAACTGGTACAGTAGTAGGACTGTCTCAAGGGGAGAATTACAGTAGGCCTACCTGGTACAGTAGCCTACTGTTACTCAGAGCTACAAAATCTTACCGCACTTATTGATGTATGGCAACCATGCAATTTAAAAAAACAGGCATGTATCTTTAATGCTATTTACTAACATTTTGTCTCAAATTTGGTGACACTGACAATGATTTTACTAACTAAGTCAGCCAGTGCCGGACTGCACAGTGCACTAGCCTAGTGGTACAACAGGTCAACAAACGCACTAAATCCATAACCATGATATTTCAAGTTGCTGACTTTTTTTTTCCTGAGTCTAGTTTCCTATCACACGCTGCTAAACCTAGCCTACTTCACTAATTGTGATATACCGGTAGTCAACACAGTGATGGTACCGATATATGCCTATTCTTTGGCACCCTAAATAACTATATCTGTAATGACTACAGTCGCAAAAATTGTACTATTTGCTCGTACTCGATCTGACGCTACTCGCCAGCAATATGACCGATCGCGTAAGCTGTTTACTGTTTTTAAAATCGCCATTTCTCTGAACACTTTTTCTACCTTATGGCAAAACCCAGCCAAACCAAACACCCGCCAAAAAAGTAGAGGCTCACTGACGTCACAATCACCAAGACAATGGAAAACAAAATTGGCGATTTTTCGAAAACGAAAGATTTTTTCGAGGCGCGCTTTCGCAGCAGGTAGCAAGAGCAAATAACGCTATTTTTAAAATATTTTCCCAGCTCCATTAAAGGTCCCCTTTAATAACAATGCGACCGGTATATACAGAGTGTCCTACAGGTGGTATCTAAGAAATGTACACTGCACAAACAATTGCAAATTTGTCGTCATTATGACAATAAAGCTGCTTCCACACTTCATTAAAAATTACCTTCTTGTGTTTCTAGCATTCGCCTTTCCGTGTTTCTCAGTTTGAGATATCTGATATGTATATTGTATTGGCCAGAGGTGGAGTCGAGGACACAAAGCTCGAGGCCAAGGCCAAGGACACAAAAAAATTCGAGGCCAAGGACAGCCTTTCCGAGGACAGACACTCTCGAGGCCAAGGACAGGAATGCTCGAGGCCAAGGACCAAGGACACAAGCGCAAGTGCTCTCCAAAAAAAAAAAAGGTCTTCACAAAAATTTTTCAGGCGATCTCCAAAAAAAAAAAATAATAATAAGGTCTTTTCAAGCGATCTCCACGAAAACACGTTTTCCAAATAATTTTTCAAGCGCTCCACAAAATTTTAACAATTCAAAAAATACTGCTGTCCTCGAGCCGAGAACAGGCCAATTTTCGGGGACTTGAGGCCTCGAGGCCAATGTCAAGGCCGAGGACTTGACCTTCGAGGCCAAGGACTTCAAAATGTGTTCTCAAGGACTCCACCTCTGGTATTGGCTACTAAATAAAACAACAAACTTCAGTCTCAACTGCCACTTCGAATCTCAAAAGGCGCTGTCTCTGCTCTCAGGTACTTGGTGCCACTGGTGGTGGAGGTGGTACTACCCGACCCCTTCCGAGGGATGGGGGTGCGGAGGAACTCCGCGGAGACCCAACAGTCGGGCCACACCCCCAAGGTCTGGACCATAGATCGAGAATAGAGAGAGAGGAGCCAAAGATAGATTTGCGAAGGGGTTCAGAAGCAGGACAGTTGAGGAGGAGATGATTGAGGTCCTGTAGAGGGTGTCCACAGGCACTACATGCAGAATTCTCCTTCCGACTGATCCTGTGAAGATATGAAGATAAAAGAAGACTGTGACCATGGCAGCGAAGACGAGAGAGCTCACTGCGTATGGAGCGAGAAAGAAGAAGTTCCTCCGAAGAGACTTCGGGGACTTGGAAGTTCAGATGGGAGTGAGAGATGTGACGTCTCCAATTGCGGTATTGGGAATAACGGACTTTGGCAATAACTGGGGGGAGAGAGCTTGGGATCGCATCAGTGGGCAGAGAGGCACCAGTTTTGGCCAGTAAATCAGCTTTTTCATTTACGCGGAGACCTGCGTGTCCGGGGACCGATTGGAAGCTCAAAGTGGTATTGTTGGAGAGGGAGGAGGCAAGGGACCAAACATTCCATAGGGACTCAGGCAGGAGATAAGAGGGGGCTGAAGAAAGGATGGAGAGGGCTGATTGAGAGACGGTTAGGAAAAGGACTGACTGGAATTTGCAGGTCATCAAATGGCTAGTACACCAAGCAAGACCTTGCTTGAGGGCAAAGGTTTCAGCTGTGAAGCTGGAGGCTATTGGACCGGAGGAAAAGGATAAGGAATTGGATGTGTTGCATTTGGAGCATGTTGCATACACTCCAGCGCCACCAGGACCAAAAAGGGAGGGACAGATCCGTCAGTCCATATTTGGATATCAGAGGGGGGGAGGGAGGATAGTCTGCTTGAAGCAATTTGGAGTCGGGCTGTACTGCTGCCTGTGCAGTCGGTAATGAAGGGGGAAACAGTGAAGTGGGTTGTGGACCATGGGGGAAAAGGGGGGCAAGTGATGAGAGACTCGCGTGGGGATGGGGGTGGTTGTGTGGCTGAAGAACAGAATGATCTACAGGAGGGTTTCTTCTTTAGTCGACAGGGCACGTTTTTAATTGCCAAGACATAAAGGCTGGAGAAGTCGGGGGGAAGGCGCAGAGCACGTTCAAAGGAGTAGAGGGTCTGATGATCTTGAGTCAGCTTTAGAGGAGGGAGTTGGGCCTCGAGAAGGAGTAGTGAGGAGGGGGTGGAAGAGAGGCAACCAGTAATGACCCTGCATGCAGCTCTGTGTAGAACTTCCAGGTGATTGGTTGCAGTGTTGCAAAGGAATGGGAACCATCCAGGATAGGCATATCCCCAGTGAACATGCCCATATGGGGACCACATGGGTTTTTGATGGGCAACTGGGCTACTGGGCTTTGTGTGGGCCAATTTACTGGGGCCCAAGTGGGCTTAGCTTGGGCCTAAATGAACTCCTTTAAAATCATTTTATATGTTTAGTATAAACACCATTGATTGTTAAAAGCCCCAAAATAATTTTCTCATTTTTGTTGAAGCAAAATAAAACAAAAAAATTGAATCTTCATGATTGTGGGGTGCCCACGCTATTTCCATTCTTAGCCCAATCTTGGGCCATTTTACTGGGGCCCAAGTGGGCTTAGCTTGGGCCTAAGTGGGCTTTTTCAAAATCATTTTAAGCCTTTAGTATGTACTCCGTTGGTTGTTAAAAGCCCCAAAATAATTTTCTCATTTTTGTTGAAGCAAAATAAAACAAAAAAATTGAATCTTCATGATTGTGGGGTGCCCACGCTATTTCCATTCTTAGCCCAATCTTGGGCCATTTTACTGGGGCCCAAGTGGGCTTAGCTTGGGCCTAAGTGGGCTTTTTCAAAATCATTTTAAGCCTTTAGTATGTACTCCGTTGGTTGTTTAAAGCCCCAAAATAATTTTCTCATTTTTGTTGAAGCAAAATAAAACAAAAAAATTGAATCTTTATGATTGTGGGGTGCCCACGCTATTTCCATTCTTAGCCCAATCTTGGGCCATTTTACTGGGGCCCAAGTGGGCTTAGCTTGGGCCTAAGTGGGCTTTTTCAAAATCATTTTAAGCCTTTAGTATGTACTCCGTTGGTTGTTAAAAGCCCAAAAATAATTTTCTCATTTTTGTTGAAGCAAAATAAAACAAAAAAATTGAATCTTCATGATTGTGGGGTGCCCACGCTATTTCCATTCTTAGCCCAATCTTGGGCCATTTTACTGGGGCCCAAGTGGGCTTAGCTTGGGCCTAAGTGGGCTTTTTCAAAATCATTTTAAGCCTTTAGTATGTACTCCGTTGGTTGTTTAAAGCCCCAAAATAATTTTCTCATTTTTGTTGAAGCAAAATAAAACAAAAAAATTGAATCTTTATGATTGTGGGGTGCCCACGCTATTTCCATTCTTAGCCCAATCTTGGGCCATTTTACTGGGGTCCAAGTGGGCTTAGCTTGGGCCTAAGTGGGCTTTTTCAAAATCATTTTAAGCCTTTAGTATGTACTCCGTTGGTTGTTTAAAGCCCCAAAATAATTTTCTCATTTTTGTTGAAGCAAAATAAAACAAAAAAATTGAATCTTTATGATTGTGGGGTGCCCACGCTATTTCCATTCTTAGCCCAATCTTGGGCCATTTTACTGGGGCCCAAGTGGGCTTAGCTTGGGCCTAAGTGGGCTTTTTCAAAATCATTTTAAGCCTTTAGTATGTACTCCGTTGGTTGTTAAAAGCCCAAAAATAAGTTTCTCATTTTTGTTGAAGCAAAATAAAACAAAAAAATTGAATCTTCATGATTGTGGGGTGCCCACGCTATATCCATTCTTAGCCCAATCTTGGGCCATTTTACTGGGGCCCAAGTGGGCTTAGCTTGGGCCTAATTGGGCTCCGTTAAAATTTGTTTTAGCCGTAGTATAAACACTGTTGGTTGATAAAAGCCCAAAATTAACTATTTAGTTTTTTGTCGCAACAAAATAAAACGATGAAAATTGAATCTTTTAGGATTTGGGGTGCCAACGTTATTCCCACTCTTTGCCCACTCGTGGGCCATTTTACTGGGGCCCAAGTGGGCTTAGCTTGGGCCTAAATGGGCTCCGTTAAAATCTTTTTTAGCGTTTAGTATAAACATCTTCGGTTGTTAAAAGTCTAAAAATAACTTTATTTAGAGTTATTGTTGCAACGAAACAAACGATGAAAAACAAACTTTTTGAATTTGGGGTGCCCACGCCATACCCACTCTTTGCCCAGTCGTGGGCCATTTTACTGGGCCCATGTGGGCTTAGCTTGGGCCTAATTGGGCTCCTTCAAAATCTTTTTTAGCGTTTAGTATATGCTCTGTAGGTAGTTTAAAGCCTAAAAATAACTAATTAATTTTTGTCGCAACAAAATAAACAAAAAAAATTGAAGCTTTTTTGAATTTGGGGTGCCCACGCTATTCCCACTCTTTGCCCAGTCGTGGGCCATTTTGATGGGACCCAAATGGGCTTAGCATGGGCCTAATTGGACTCTTTCAAAATCTTTTTTAGCGTTTAGAATATGCTCCGTAGGTAGTTTAAAGCCTAAAAATACCGTAACTATTCAGTTAACGTCGCAACAAAATAAAACGATGAAAATTGAATCTTTTAGGATTTGGGGTGCCCACGCTATTCCCACTCTTAGCCCAGTCGTGGGCCATTTTGATGGGGCCCGAATGGGCTTAGCTTGGGCCTAAATGGGCTCCGTTAAAATCTTTTTTAGCGTTTAGTATAAACATTTTTGGTTGTTAAAAGTCTAAAAATAACTTTATTTAGAGTTATTGTTGTAACGAAACAAACGATGAAAAACAAACTTTTTGAATTTGGGGTGCCCACGCTATTCCCACTCTTGGCCCAGTCGTGGGCTATTTTACTGGGGCCCAAGTGGGCTTAGCTTGGGCCTAAATGGGCTCATTCAAAATCTTTTTTAGCGTTTAGTATATGCTCTGTAGGTAGTTTAAAGCCTAAAAATACCGTAACTATTCAGTTAACGTCGCAACAAAATAAACGAAGAAAATCGAAACTTTTTTGAATTTGGGGTGCCCACGTTATTCCCACTCTTTGCTCAGTCGTGGGCCATTTTGATGGGGCCCGAATGGGCTTAGCTTGGGCCTAAATGGACTCTTTCAAAATCTTTTTAAGCGTTTAGTATATGCTCCGTTGGTTGTTATAAAACCTAAAAATAATTTTCTAATTTTTGTTGCAACAAAATAAAACAAAAAAAACTGAATGTTTATGATTTTGGGGTGCCCACGCAATTCCCACTCTTAGCCCAATCGTGGGCCATTTTGATGGCGTTTTATAACAACCAACGGAGCATATACTAAACGCTTATACTAAACGTTTTATAACAATCCCACTCCTAAAAAGGCCCACCACCTTGATCTTCTTTTCTGGAGCAAATAAAAATTCCGTTTCATCCCTTACTAAAAGCTAATATAAATTCACTTTAATTTACCACATTTCAACGTTTTCTATCAAAGGATCATTTCGCTAGAGCTAAATAGATTTTTGGGAAATGCGTTTTTCCGTTGGCAGTTGATTAGTGTAAATTCAATTTCTCATTTTGAACCGTTAGAGGCGAGTTTTTTTTTCAATTTGAAACGTTTGCATTAAAATAGACTTACTGGTGAATAAAATATGCGGTTTATTGTAAAAAAAAAAATTGACATGATAAAATACTAAGCATTTTGTTAGGGACAGTAAATGTTCTTAATAAGGCCCATGTGCATGGTTAGTGTTTTTGCTAGTTTGGAGGTGCAGTTGTAGTCAGGTTGCTAAAGCAATTTTGCTAAATGTTTTCAGATTTGTTTTAGGTGTAGTTTATTAAATTTTAAAGTGTTTTGTGATTAATTAGGCACAGGCTTACTGGAGATGGTAAGGCTATAGCCTAGGCTATCGCTGGAGGTACCGATATATACTGGGCTGCTGGTAAGGTGTTGAAAGTATAGTAGGCTATACTGGCATTATATCAGTATGTACGTACAGTATGTCATATTCTAAATATACTGATGCAATGCACTAAGTGTTATTTTTTTTTTATGGAAGTGGCTATTTTGCCTCCAGGAGGCAAAATATCACTGCCATTCATGCCCTGTGGTTGGGCATGCCCTATTATTAGTCTTTCCTCTATTGTTGGGCATGATTCAGTTGAGGCAATAGCTTAGGGCTATAGAACTTAGTCTTTCTTCTATGGTTGGGCATGATTCAGTTGAGGCAATAGCCACTGCCTTTTTTATTTTTTGCCTTTTCTAAAGGATATTTTTGCTCCTAATAAATTTCCAATTTATTATGAAATAAGTCTACTGATATTCTAGACTTATTTTTGTTGAGTTTCATGACAACTGTGTTTCAGATTATTCTTATTAGATATTTAGAAAAATAAATTTGTACCTATAGTGCCGGTATCTCATATTTGACGGGTTATAATAAGACTCTGATATGTCAAAAATACGAGCCACTTGGGCTGAAGAAGATATGGCTTCTGCTCTTGATGCTCTTAAATCTGGTTGCTCTCAACGAGATGTTGCAAAAAGATTTAAAATAGGCCTACCTCGTCGTACTTTGCAAAATCATCTGCAATCAGGGAAAATTTCCAAAAAACTGGGAAGAAAGCCAGTGCTAACTGATGAACAGGAGAAAGAACTCTGTTCACGAATTGTTCGATTTAGCAATATTGGATTGCCATTGACACCCCAATTAATCAAAATTTATGTTTTTGAGTATTGCAGTGCTAATGGAATTTTGAATTCTTTTAATAGTGCTAAATCCTCAGCTGGTCGTAAGTGGTTAAAAGGATTTTTGAAAAGAAATCCAAGCATATCTTTAAGGAAAGCCCAATCTATGAACCCAGGACGTGCTGCTAAATTAAACCCTCACATAATAAAAGACTATTTTGATAAGCTGAAAGCGGTGATGGAGGAATATGAATTGTTTGATTAGCCCCATTGCATTTTTAATATGGATGAGAAACGTTGCCGCTTAACGCTACACCACCAACAACAAGTGATGGCTCAGAGAGGTGCAAAGAGGGTCCATTTAGTTGCCCCAGAACATGCAGAAAATGTGTCTCTGGTTGTTTGTGCAAATGCAACTGGTTCTGCCATTCCCCTTATGGTAATTTTTAAAGGCAAAAGATCTAAACCAGAATATGGAGACAATTTGCCTCCAAACGCAATGGTATGCATGTCGGACAAAGGAAGCATGACAACAGAGTTGTTCATAAAGTGGCTGGAGCATTTTTCGATATATAAACCAGTGGGTAAAGTTCTGCTAATATTTGATGGTGCATCAAGCCATCTTCATCCGGGCATTGTGGATGCTGCAATTGCCAATGATGTTGTTCTTTTTTGCTTGCCCAGCAATACTACACATGAACTCCAACCCATGGATAAGTCCGTATTTAGATCATTTGAGCATTACTGGGACACAGAAGTACTTAAATTTTGGCGTGCTCATCCAGATCGAGTAATAACAAAAGCAAGGTTTGCGTCCATCTGCACCCCTGCTTACAATAAAGCAATATCAATAACCAATGTATGTAATGGTTTTCGGGCTACAGGAATATACCCCTTTGATCCGGATGCAATTCCAGATATTGCTTTTGCTCCAAGCACTGTAACCTTTCAGGAACAAAGCCCAACTTCTCATTTTAGTGAAGAAATGGCAACCAGCTCACAGCCAAGCACACCATCCCTTCACCCCAGAGAAGAAGTGGCAACCAGCTCACAGTCATGCACACCATCCCTTCAACCAAATGAAATAATTGCAACCAGCTAAAAAAAAGCTCACCATCCCTTCTCCCAAATGAAGAAATGGCAACCAGCTCACAGCCAAGCACACCATCCCTTCACCCAAATGAAGAAGAAATGGCAAGTAACCTCTTGACCAGCATGCAGCCAAGCACATCATATCGTTTGACTGATGAAATCGACTTGTGTCAGCAGCTAACATTGTCCAGTCAATCTAAGTAAGACCTCAAAGTTTATTTTCTGTTGTGGATTAAATTTTTTTTTTTCGTAAATTTTAGAACACTATCCTATTATAATTTTCTTGTTTCAATTTTTGATTTTAACATGGTACAGTATTTACATTAAAATTCTTCTTGTTCCATTTTACTTTCCTGTGAAAATGATAAGGTTGCTAAATTTTGCACAGTGAATTTAGATTGCATGTTAAATTACAACTTGTTTAGCTTTTAGTAAACTGATGTGCTCACTTGGTTTGCTATTTTTATACAAAAACATGTGTTATTATTTGTAAGTTACCAAGTGCATAAACATTATTATTATTGCAGTGATGAATTGGAATTTAACCAGCTATCTCCAGTGTCTCATTACATTGATGAAGGAGGATCAGCTTCTGCAACTATTCAGCAAAATTTTAGTTTCACGGAGTTGATGGAGACCCCAAAAATCAAAAAGAAGGGTGTTTGTAGGAAGAAGAGTTTAAATTACAAAGCGCAATTAGTTACAAAAAAGCTTTTTTACGGCTCCAAAAAAGTTACTTTCAAAAAACAAAGCAAAAATGTTTCGCCAAAAAAAAAACAAAAGCGGTACCAAAGAAGAAAAAGAGTATGCCAATGACCACCAGCAATGCTTCATGGTTTTGCGCTGCTTGTGGCAAAGACACTGCGTTGAGTATGCGGCAGTGCCACCTGTGTAAAATATGGTACCATGAGGAGTGTGTGGGCTTAGACTAAGATGATGAGGACAATTTCTTTTGCATGGAGTGCAACTAAAGAGGTTTTTCTTTTTGTTAAAGTGTGTTATTAATCTAATCAGAAAATGTTTGTTGCTTGCTTTGATTTTCACTCTTCAGTCACTATTTTTTCTGTATTTTGAACTAATCCTCATCCTTTAACGAATTGTTGACCGTTTCAAGATGAAGAAATCCAATTTAGTGCCTGTCTAAAGGACATGACAAGCAAGTTTGCTGTAATTTCCACAGTGACCCTTTTATGCTTAAACCTTGGAATGCAAATTTTAGAGTGTTTAATTTGACCCGAAACGAGATTAAAAACCCAAGCCTCCAGTGTAATATTTAGTGTATATTGCTTGCTATCTTAATTTTTAGTGGGTTTATGTGCGTACTTTGGTAATTACTATTTATTTGCAATGTTTTAATGGTGAAATTTAAGAGAAAAATGGTGGGCCTTATTATGAACACGTGTTCCTAATAAAGCCCACTTTTGTAATTTTTTGTTTTGCTTATAGAAATCAAGTGAGTGATCAATTCGCCATATGCTTTCATTGTGTGACTACCATAAACCTCTACTAATAAAATAACAACTTTCGATAAAATATATCTAGCACTGGTTGAGTTATAGTAAAAATTGTGTTAGCGGGCCTTATTAGGTACATGTACCTTATTACCAGATTTAAAACTTCGGTTCTCCTAAGAACAATTTACGCCTCTTCAAACCACAAAAATCTGGCAAGCACCAGAATACTGCCAGCATCAAACAGCAAAAAAGTGTTAGGAGTGAAGGAGTTCCGAACCCTTCACTCCTCACCATTGCAACCAAAATATTTTTTCTAACATCGACTCTACTTCAGGAACAGTTTTTTTTATGACTTCAAGGATTACTTCGGGTAGTTTTTTTTTTAGAAAACATTTTCAAGATGAAAAACAACACAACTAATTATTTTAGGAAAAATTTAGACTGCAAAAAGTCACTAGATTGTACTGCAGTAAGAATTCACTAGAGCAGACCAAACCACATTGGATCTAGTGAAAAACTGCTAGCGGTGACAGCACTGCACAAGAATAAACTAATTCCAATTGCTAGCAATAGCACCATCTTGAAAATCCTCCTTTTTCTTGGCTTCAAGCCGAGTTGCATGCTTGCGATTCTTCCGCACTCCACCTGAAAATTGTTCGTTAAATTTTTAGTTTCTTATTTGCCAAGTTAACTTCACTAATCACTATAGCGTATATTGGGGGACAAAGTGCTGCGTCATGCCCTCTCCCCACCTGGTCACAGGGCCTGCGAGAGGGGGGTTCAGGGGGTACATCGTACCCGAGCCCGGGTCTTGGGGGCCGTCAAGTTTTGGACCAACACGACCAAATTTGAGTGAAGACCTTTCTTTTTTTTTTTGGTCTTCACCTAATTTTGGACAAAAATCAGGACCAAATTTGAGTGAGGACCTTTCTTGATTTAATTTCACTAAATTTTGGGGGCTCGGCATCGATCTTCATACCCCCTGCAAAAGTTTCTATCTTAGGCCCTGCCTGGTCATACAGCATAGCATTTTTTGGGAAGAAAGACCTTCTGAAATCGACAAACCTATGACATAATTCCTACTTTTTCAAATAATATTTCTCTCACATTTGCATCATAACGTGATTTATTTTGGACAACAAATGATAAGTTTCATAGAGCAACATTATGCATAAAAACACGCTAATTTGCTTTAAAATGTTATTTTATCTTAAAATTAAGCAAAATTTTTCAACGACGGAGGCTTCGTCTTCGTGTAACTGTGATAAGCTCATCACAACAATATTGTACCACAGGGAATATACTACAAATATGGCAGATAGGCACCGTAAGCATAACTTTTTACACCCAACATAGCATTTATAGTACCATTATGCAAACCAAACAACTACCGTACCGGCACTCTTCGACAAATTTAACCAAAGTATTGCGTTTTAACCCATTGGTTTCTTCGTTTAAACTAGACTTTTTTGCATACCGGTATGTTGACCATGCCAAAGTAGGGAATACCATTTTTTGAGTCATTTTATTATAAATATGTGAACTAAAAAAAAAGGTGAAAATCATAACCTCAGATTTTGCTCAAATTCTCTGAAGTTGAAGATTTGTGTCCATAACATAATAAAAAAAACAAAAAAACTTTAATTTACATATGGTTGAGTTACGCGTAATTGAAATTTGCAACATTTTGACCACATGATGACATAAATTTTTTTACATTTTTCTTAATAACTTTTTTACTTCTTAACATAGAAGTCTGAATCTTAAGTTTTTTAGAATCAGTGAAGTTTGCTTTATTCATAACATTTGTCTTTCATTTGCTTTTCAGGTTAAAACAATAAGATAATGCAAAAAACATGTATTTTGCAATTAATGCACTATAACTCCGAAACATATCGCCAATTTTTTTTTTAACTGGAATTACATTGTTGACTAAGAACTTGCTACACAAAAAAATAGATATAGTGGATACTGAAGTGCAACATAGTTAAATCTACAAAAAGGTTAGGTTACCTAAATATTACAGATAAACTATTTTAAAATTTTTGAAAGACCTTGTCGAGAAAAATTAACAGCATGTTCCAAATCAAATTGTTAGTTTTGCATCTATTAACAGTGGTGCTATGCTAGTCAAGCTTGAGTTTATTCAGTAAGGTATATAGAGAATGCTAAGACTGATATTATTTTTAGCAAGACTGTAAGAAAAAGCTCAGTTTATTTCCAGTTTGGGTTTTCATTGTAAAAGTTTTGTACTATGTCCAAAAATGCTACAAATAAGTCTACTTATAAACTTAACCTCCTATTACATAAACATGATATCAGCTCATTAAAATGTCCAGGAAAGCCAACTAGTCTGTGTACAACAACCAGATATTTTTGTAAAATATGCAGTTTCAGCGAAACTCCAACATTCTGTTCCCTCCATTCTTTAAAACACATGAGGAAAATAAACATCAAAATTTGTTAGTTGGTTTGAATGCAAGTTATCATTCATTTCGATTTTTAATATTTTGGAATGCTAATTTAGAAAGTTCTCAAACATATGGCTTGTTGCATTGGAGAAATTTTATTTGAAGGCTGTGAGTGTAGTAGCCACAAAAGTGTTTATCAGCCTAAAGAAACTGATAGTTGTCTTGCTGTTTATTGCTTTTTATTGCTATAACATCATCAACAAATGCTGCAAATTCAAACAAATTCTTCAACGGTCATATTTTTTCAGTTTACACAATTATATTTTTTTAGTTTTCATAATTATAATGAAATGACTCTTTTGCATGTCTCCATTAATTGCCAAATCTTTGAACCACGGAGTCACCTACTACCATCACTGACTTGTACGTTCTAACAAAAAACAATGAATGCAAGTACTTACCAAAAACAACTTTTATGATGATGCTTGACTGATGTAAATGATTGCCCACCAGCAACTGAAGTTAATTCTACATTTTTGTGGATATCACGAATACTTTGAGGATCTTTAGGAAGGTCTGGGTGTTCAATACGCAACACTTTAAGTAATTTTCATAAAGGCGAATTTGTAACATAAGAGGTGACTGTCCAGTGTCCACTTTGATATCTTAGAACTTTCCATCTTAGAACTTTTAACGGCCACTTACGACAATATCAATGCAAACAATTATACGGGAATACTGTTTCTTGATTTAACGAAAGCATTTGATACAGTCTGTCACCAAATTCTTCTTGCTAAACTACAGCATTATGGTATCCGTGGTCCAAGTCTTCAACTAATAAAATCGTTCTTGGAAAGAAAACAATTTGTTTCAATTAATGGTGTCAATTCAGATTTACAGCATAATAGCTTCGGCGTACCTCAAGGTTCAACGCTTGGTCCTTTACTTTTCTTGATTTATATAAACGACTTACCTAATGCTGTCCTGGGTTCTACAACACTTTTTGCCGACGACACCTGCCTTATGTTAAAAAATTCAAACCTCTTGACCCTACAAAATGATTTAAACTCTCAGACCTCCTGTTTAAATAAATGGTGTAACTCTAACAAATTGACCATCAATCCACAAAAATGTCACATTCTTGCAATTTCTCCAAAATCGAACAAAAATGTAACTGACTTCTTTATTAAACTTAATGGAACCGTTATTAGGGCTGAAAATAGTGTTAAATATCTAGGAATCAATCTTGACTTGAACCTGAACTTTCGCAAGCACATTGAAGTTATTGAAAATAAATTGTCTAGGTCCTTAGCTATATTGTTTAAACTAAAACCAGTATTACCTCAAAATGCGCTTCTAAAATTATATTATGCTATGGTTCATCCTTATTTGATTTACGGACTAGTTGCCTGGGGTTCAACTTTCCCTTCTTACATAGAAAAACTTAACATATTACAAAATAAAGCGGTTAAACTAATCGGTGGAGGAAATTACCTCGATAGGGCTACTCCATACTATTCAAAACTGAACATTTTAAAACTCCCCGACTTATATAAGCTTGAAGTTGCCAAATTCGTACATAGATTTATGCATAATACCCTTCCACAATCCTTCTCTAATTTTTTCGCAAAGGTAGGTCAAGTCAACACTCGTACAACAAGATCTTCTTCTAACCCCAACAATTTATATATACCTTGCTATAAAAGTAACAGGATTCAGCAAAGTATCAAATATCAAGGTGTAAAAGTTTGGAACTCAATTCCAGTTGAAATTCAAAATCTACCCAAGTCACGCTTTAAAATTAAATTGAAATCACATTTAATGCAAGCTTATCTAAAAGAAATAAATTGATTTTATCTTGAACATTTGCGGTTAACTGGTCAGCTTTCAACCTGGTTACGACCTTCTAATCGTCTGTTCTATATTAAACCGTTAAAAAGCAATCCGGGTGGCTGCTCGACTCGAAGACCGAGAAGGTCCCTTCGCAGCCTCCCAGTTTCCATTCGTGTACCTAATTTGCTTGTCAAATCCTTGACTTTGTTTTTTGTTTGTTTTTTGACGCGAGTGGCGACAAATAAACTTCTGTTATTATTATTATTATTATTATTATTGATAAACGACTATGCAAGTTCTGAGGTTCTTTCTTATCACTGCTAGAATTGAAAACATTTTGATAGTCAAAGTCGCAGTAGGTGCTGTAGAAGTCGTAACGTGATTCAGCCTCTTCACTTTCAATAGATTTTGAACATGAATTGTATGATTTTTCCAACTGAAACAATTCAGAAGCATCTTCAGGACTGCAAGAAAGCATGTCAAATCCATCCGTACTGGCATTTGCTGTAGCTTGTACAGTAACACAACAAGCATGAACACTACCACCACTTCCTAATGGCAAAGTGGCATCTGGTTCACATGATAACAATACCGGTACTGTGATATCATTTCTACTGCAAATATAGGCAAAATGAGTGTCTACAAAAGTTTCCTTCTCCATTTCTTTTCTTTACTTGAGCAACTACTTTGCGGTGCATCATCCATGTCGCAAAATTTTGCAAACAAAAATATTGTAGACCTATGGTATACGAGTCTGCAAGATTCAAAATAATATCCTAGCAAAAAATAATTATACCAGCAATACGGTGCATCAAACCCCCCCCCCCCCCCCCCGACCACAAAACTTTGTCATGGCTATATGGCAAAAATGTTTCTTTTCCTTCAAAAACACATTGTGCAAAATACTAAAAAAATTAAATTAATTCTACTGGGGCCACATCAGTGATGAAAGTTTGGCCAAATTGCACAAAGCAATGATGCAAACAGTACCGGTAGTTTTTGCCGCTTTTGGGCTATTTAGCACAATTTTAACCTGATTTTTTTCCAAAACCATTCCCAATGCAATAATCACAATGAGTGTTGTGATCAATCACCTCTGCCTGGTGCTGATATAGTAGCACACAGTCAGCATTGTTGCTTAAGAAGCGTAGCATTAGCTATCCGTAATTAGCCAATGTAGTAGATCTATTACTGCTGAGAGCAAACGCAGAGAAGGCAGGAGTTGCTTTTATTTGCTGTAGTTTGTTTGGTTGTTATACTGGCACAATTGAAAGAACTGTAGAGGGATTTAAGAGTACATGGGCAATCATTAGTCAGCAATCTGCCTTTTCCAACAGATGCTGGATCTTTACTAACTGCTAATTACCAGTATATGTTGCATCAAGTCAAAAATAAAAGCCTAGTCAAGAGCTGCAAATTTAAGACTTACCGTACCATGTTAGTGAATTATCACAGCTGCTAAAGTAGACAATTAGTTGCAGAGCATTCTTTTGTTTCCAGATTTCATATACACACTTACTTTCATATAGGCTTCCAGTAATGGAATGAGATCGTTACTTGTACTCTTCTAAAGCTTATACAGTACAACATACTCAACTGTATTGGATGTGCATCGATAGCAGCAAACAAAATGGCAAAGGCAACCAAAAAGTCAAGAATTACTCGTGAAGCAGCAGCTATATTTGGCCTTGGTGGCAGCAGAACAAAAGAAGATGCAGAAATTACAGGCAGTTGGTTACCAACTAACAAGCAGGTCATAGAACGTTATATGTTTCACAGACAAGAAGGAACTTCCTACAGAACAAAAAGAGACTATGTCAGAATTGTTCTAGAAAAAGTCATTCCATTTTATCTCAAAGGAAACATTTCCGGTATCAACAAAAAGAGGTTGTAAGAAAATCATTGAAATCTTGAGAAGAATGCCAAACTTGGAGAAATATCAGTTATTACAGACGCCCTCGGTAACTATTATATGCAATTCCTAGTCAGTGGTTGATATCAGGGTTTCGAAAGTGCTCGATAACGGAGTGTTAGAGCTAATATCACAGTAAACCACTACAATATTAAGACACTAAAAATTAAAAACCTATAACCCAACAGTCTGTTTCACCCATAAATGGGATCACCAGGGGTAAAGCTTCATCTCTATTTGATTAAGCTTTACCCCTGATGATCCCATTTATGGGTGATACAGACTGTTGGGTTATAGGTATTTAATTTTTAATTTTTAATGTCTTAATACTGTAGTGGTTTACTGTGGTATGCAATTCCTATGTTACTCCAACGATTTGGAACAGCATGGACAGTGAAGGCTCCAGTTTCAAATCGAATGGAGCAACATAGGAATTACAACGTGCAGTTACAGAGGGCGTCTGTAATAACTGATATTTCTCCAAGTTTGGCATTCTTCTCAAGATTTCAATGATTTTCTTACAACCTCTTTTTGTTGATACCGGAAATGTTTCCTTTGAGATAAAATGGAATGACTTTTTCTAGAACAATTCTGACATAGTCTCTTTTTGTTCTGTAGGAAGTTCCTTCTTGTCTGTGAAACATATAACATCTTATGACCTGCTTGTTAGTTGGTAACCAGCTGCCTGTAATTTCTGCATCTTCTTTTGTTCTGCTGCCACCAAGGCCAAATATAGCTGCTGCTTCACGAGTAATTCTTGACTTTTTGGTTGCCTTTGCCATTTTGTTTGCTGCTATCGATGCACATTCAATACAGCTGAGTATGTTGTACTGTATAAGCTTTAGAAGAGTACAAGTAACGATCTCATTCCATTACTGGAAGCCTATATGAAAGTAAGTGTGTATATGAAATCTGGAAACAAAAGAATGCTCTGCAACTAATTGTCTACTTTAGCAGCTGTGATAATTCACTAACATGGTACGGTAAGTCTTAAATTTGCAGCTCTTGACTAGGCTTTTATTTTTGACTTGATGCAACATATACTGGTAATTAGCAGTTAGTAAAGATCCAGCATCTGTTGGAAAAGGCAGATTGCTGACTAATGATTGCCAATGTACTCTTAAATCCCTCTTCAGCGCTTTCAATTGTGCCAGTATAACAACCAAACAAACTACAGCAAATAAACGTAACTCCTGCCTTCTCTGCGTTCGCTCTCAGCAGTAATAGATCTACTACATTGGCTAATTACGGATAGCTAATGCTACGCTTCTTAAGCAACAATGCTGACTGTGTGCTACTATATCAGCACCAGGCAGAGGTGATTGATCACAACACTCATTGTGATTATTGCATTGGGAATGGTTTTGGAAAAAAATCAGGTTAAAATTGTGCTAAATAGCCCAAAAGCGGCAAAAACTACCGGTATCGTTTGCATCATTGCTTTGTGCAATTTGGCCAAACTTTCATCACTGATGTGGCCCCAGTAGAATTAATTTAATTTTTTTAGTATTTTGCACAATGTGTTTTTGAAGGAAAAGAAACATTTTTGCCATATAGCCATGACAAAGTTTTGTGGTCGGGGGGGTTTGATGCACCCTAACCAGTGGTCATACCAGTAAAAAATGCTTTCACTATAGTATACCTGTTTTCTTCTCAGATACCTTATAGAGTTGAATGAGGTAATTTCGAACAGTTTTCCATATATTAACTTATTTCTGTCACCTAGTTGGCGATCACTTCTTCTTAACTGATGCTTCATAAAAATGGACTTGAGCGTATCAGATGCCAAATGCACAAATTCTAGAAATTAGCATGAGGATTTAAGCACAGTTTTATTTTAGGCAGTGTCTACTGAGCCATAATTTTCGGCATAGTAGAATTGGATGCTGCTATGCTGAAAAGACGATCTTTGCGTCACTCATGTGTGACAAAGCATGATGCTTAGGCCGTACCAAGTTTTGATGACTTTCTTTAATTTCTTAGGAACTCTCACAAACGTAGTGGTTCAACTACCAATTCAATTTACCACCTCAACACATTTTACGCCTCCTCAAAACGTGTTTCTGTGGCAATGTGACAAAAATCAAAAAAATGGCTCTAACTCAGCAACTGCTCAAGCTAGATGCAATTTTTTTTTAATCATGCAGAATACCCAATTTCTTATATGCTCTCAATATATTTTATAAGCCTAGCTGCTCAATTTTTCAAGTAAAATCAAGAAAACATATTTTTTCACTGTTTTTATTGAAATTTTTATGATATATCTCATTGCTGGTTGATTGGTTGACGGTATTTATTCATACTAAATTTAAGCACTTCACAGATAAATACAAAAAAAATGGAGAGACAACGAAAAGACCATACGGTCATCAGTGTCAGCTGCCACCCAACTAAAGGTTAATATTTTAATAAATACTTTTGATGCCAATTACATTTGTAAATTTGGAGATTTTTCAAATAAAAATATCATGTTTTAGCAAATATTAAACATTGAACATAATAAAAAACAAACATGGAGATTTTATGAAATTTTTCTAGTAATACATAGTAACTTTCTATTGGCCATACTGTCATTAAAGCAATCATTGTATTAGAACAAATGTTAATTGCTTCTTAAAAGTGTTCACTGATAGGATAGCTAGTACTGTAAGTCTTGAAAAGTACTAAAATCATCACAGAAATGTAATGTTGAACATATTTCTAATCACTGCTGTATTCTGTTATTTTCACATCTTATTTCCGTGGGCTTTGAAAAATGTTGAAATGTCAATAAAAATTGGCTGCTCTCTGCCCACAAAAGAAAATGACTCTGATAGAACTGCATTTCTCAGTACAAATTCCTTGGCAGTTAAGGAAGTGTTCATGAATTTTAATAGTTAACATGCTAAACTTGAATTTAAGAAATAAAAACTTGAAAAGCAAGAGGTGCGCTGAAAAGACAGCTTATAAAGCAAAGGATTGGTGTTCAAACTATGATTTTGGCTTAAACTATATCAGGGTGTAATAAAAAAAAAAAGGCTTTACCTGGTGCATACCATGCACTGAATTGTTCTTCAGAAACACAACTAAATCGGAACTCAAGATTACTGTAGACAAATATAGGGTGGGCCCTAAGTCCTTCACCAAAGCATTTAAAGCAATCCTGATAAGTTAATTGAACTGATAAATCCAAACAATATTTCATTACTCTACAAAAAAACATGTATCTTATTACATGTTCTTTTATAGAGTAGTAAAATATTGTTTCTAATATATCTCATTGCATCTAACATGCATAGTACATCTAACATGTATTAGTGATTATAATTATGTTGATAGATTAAATTCTGTCATAATGATTTTACGCTTTTCAACATATATAATATAGTACTAGCTATCTCATCATTGAAGACTGTAAGAAGCAATTAACATGTTCTAATGAAACAATCACTTTATAATGACAGTATAGCTAATCGAAAGTTAGCATATATTGCTACACAAATTCCATATTCTACACAATGAGAAATGTCATAAAAAAATTCAACAAAAACAGTAAAAAAGATGGTTTCTTGATTTTATTTGAAAAATTGAGCAGTTAGACTGAAATAATGTATTATACCGTATTGAGAGCAAATAGGAACTTGGATATTCTGCATTTTTAGACAAAAAATTTTTGCATCTAGCATGAGCGATTGCAGAGATTGGGCCATTTTTAAAATTTTTGTCATGATGCCATGGAAAGGCATTTTGAGGAGCATAAAACTTTAATCAAATAATTTTGATGGTAAATTGAATTGGTAGTTGAACCACAACTTTTGGGAGAGTTCCTAAGAAATTGAAGAAAGTCACTAAAAACTGGAACAGCTTATTGATGCTGGTTTGGTATTAATGGTGGTTTTGAATGGTTTCTGTTATGATTGAGGCTTTGTGGTATAGTGGTGATGCTGCTGTCTCATAAGCATGAGATGGTGGGTTTAATTCTAAGCATAGATTTTTTTTTGATTGAGATTGAAGATTCATGGTTGTCTTCAGTCAAGGCATTAGTTTGTCATTAATTTGCCCATAACAAGACAGAGCAAGGTGAGCTAAGGTAATAGGAAACCTACAACTGTACACAATACATGCCATACACCATATCGACTTCACCTGGTCTAAACTAAGAAAACCATTGTAGGCACAATAGACGCTGCCTTTATTTTACCCATTTCATTGTCTGGCATTTTCCCAGGCTTTGGGTAATTTTGGATATATGATAAATAATATAACAGGACCTTCTGAGTTAGACTCAAATTTGTTCAATTCTAACTGCCAGTGCATCTTCTCTCCGAAAAGGCGTACTTGCTTCCTAATAGAAATGGAAAGGAAGTGGCTATTTTGCCTCTAAAGGCAAAATAGTGTTTTTCCTCATTTGGGTTAAGGTTAGGGCTAGGGTTGGGATTAGGGTTAGGGTTAGGATTAGGGTTAGAGTTTGGGTTAGGGTTAGGATTAGGCTTAGGGCTAGTATGGCACTTGCGGCAAAATAGCCATTAGGACTATTTTGCCTCTAAATGGCAAAATAACATGGGGCTATTTTGCCTCTTGAGGCAAAATAGCCACTGCCAAATGGAAATGTCCATTTCTAACTCAAATTTCCTCTTTAATTGGTTTGAACTCCCAATTTTACACTTTGGCCTTATTAGCCAATAATTTGACTACTTAACCTTTTAGTTTTACTGGTGATAGACAGCAGCGTTCCCTTTAACTTTTCATCTCCTGCGTAAATGCCGGAAATAGAGGGAACGTTTAGAACTCAATGTGAAAATGCCGCAGCTTTTGAGGCATTCTCGATATGTGGCAACAATTTTCTGTTCGAATTTTGGCTTCTCCCACTCTCCCCCCCAAAAAAGCTTTGCGCTGGTGGAGGCATTTTATTCTCCCTTTTTATGTTGTTCTCCAGATAAAAAAAAAGGTTATCAGTCTCAGAGATCCGCAAGTATTCTAGTGATCAACAGGCTTCGTCCAGTGAATAAGAGCGTCAAGTTGTGAACTGCAGCTGTGTCTACAGTTTTTGGCATAAAATAAAAATGCTGATTTTTGGCGCGAGAAAAAACGCCTGACTAATCAAAAATTTGGTGCAAAAATGCCGAAAACAATGTCACACTTATTGCACTTTTTAGCGCTTACAGGGAACAGTGATAGACAAACTACGAAACCACAGGAAAAAAGCCAGTACAAAGTTGAGGAACAAATTAAAAACTAAAAATCAGCTGGTTACCACTTTTTTCTCAGTTCTAGTGACTTGCTGACTACTAGGTTTTGCATCATCATAGGCAGGCAGTTAGGCTGTTTCAGGTTTAACCATATGTCTGAAATTACCCCACATCCAAAACAGAAAATTACCACACCCCATTTTATACTAGGCCTACTGCAACCTTTTTGTACAGAACGATTTGTACTGCCAGGCAATTAAGGTGGGGTAAGATCGGGTAATTCCGGACAGCCATGGGCAATTCTGGACATGAAAGTAAAATTGCAATTAGTGCGTGTTTGTATTACCTATATCGATGTAGATATTCATTTCGGTAATTAAATAATTGCCAACTCATTTTATGCGCAATAAAACTATTCTGCGTAGTTGCTCTCTGCTTTCATTTGCAGATTAGGTTACGAATTAATTTGTCCTATGAAGTACCCAAATATGCTCTCACACCCTGTTTTCCAACCAAACCAGAATCCTGGTAGGTTTATTCATTCATAACTCCAATTTTTCCGCAATAAGTGAAATCCATTCCTACTCTGTATCCAAATCTAATTTAGAAAAATCCTTAGGAGTAGGAGTTTGCGAGTCGAAATAATTGTAAAAGAAAAAAACGATTTAGAAGAGAGCTTGGAGGTGAAAAATAAAAAAGCCTAAATTGCTGTACTTACAAAAAGGCCTATGCATTAAAAAGTGACAAGCTGCATTCAATAAATCCGCAATTTGTGGCAGAAAATCAAAGATAAATTCATAAATCTGGCGTTGGTGTGGCGTAAAATAAACCGAATCCGCAACTCTACAATAATTTCGGAATGGTTGTTAACTGAAAACAGCTGCTAATTCGAGCACATTTTGCGAAATAAAGATCTTTATTTGAAGTTTATCCACAATGAAGATGTTAACAGGGAAATTTTGATCAACATGGCTTAAATTTATCCATTTTAAACGACATGGCGCAATGACTTAATTGGCACTAGGCTGGTGCAAATGGCCTGTGGAGTGCATTAAAATTTTCAAAAAAGTAGGCCTACTTAATTATGCTTCTTAACATATTATTCCAGTTTATAAGATTTATAAATATGCTATTGAAGAGTATCAAATTTGCACTTTTGCCTTTATACTTTATACTATTTTTTTCGAACCAGTGTTTAGACCAATTTTTTCATCTATTTCTAAAATATTTTTTTTGAACCAGTGTGAAACTACTATAGTTCATTATTGAAATGCACAAATGAAAGCAATAGATTTGGAGTTGATTGAAGAAAAAAGCAGACAGAACAAAAATAGCAGATTTTTGTCTGGAATTACCTGATCTCACCCTACACTTCCCAGCAATGCTTGACTATTCCACCTGAGACATCAATGTTATTATCATGCAAGTAGCCTACCTTTTACAACGCATGTTTCTAGACCAAACAGAGACGGACTGATATCAATTTTTTCAAACTGGTACCAACAAGCTCTGGGCTTCTGGTATTTTCCCCCTAAATACCGGTACCATTATTTTCTTGGTTGAGCGCCTGCAATGGAAGCTGTGAATACCATTTTTTAAATCTTTTAGTATGATTTAACAACGTATTCGAACCAAGATCTGCAACACGAACTCGCTAACTACTAAGCCACCATTCCAGTGCAGTACCAAAACAGTACCGGTACCGTAGGTAAGGTAGGCCTACTGCTACCCATGACTGCCTGACGAACTACCGTACCTAAATAGGCTAAGCCTTACTGGTACCATTTGCTTCCAATCTTTAAACATAGCAGCTGTTAGTCTACCGGCAGACCAGTATTCACAATTACAAGAAGCCAAATTAAGTTATTAGTTAATTACATCTATGGGCTACCGGTATTATTTACCGGTACTAGTATAGAATAGGTATGAGCAGCTTAGTTGGTTATTAACACTTCTACTGCCAAACTTCATCTAAATAAACGCTTCGAATGTTGCACTTTCCGCTACTATACCTGCCTATTTTAACAGACTAAAGACAATCATACCAGTTAATCTGCAACAGTATCAAAGGCAACAACAAGATAGCCTACATCCAATTTCCTTTTTTGTTTGCTTCCAATCCAAGCAAAAATATAGTAAATATTACTCCACCAAGTGGAAATAATAATTTTTTTAAAATTAAAAGGGAAATCATTACAAAAAGGCCTGTACTAATTTTTAACCTTGCAAAAACAACAAATTGTATTGGTTTAATTCAGAAATAAGTTTAAGGTTAATTTTAAAAATTTTATTGTTACAATGTATAAATATTTTTGCTATATGGATATTCCATAAAAAAAATCTTACATTCTTAAAATACAAGATTCGCATAGGCTAGGAAAAACTTTTTGGTGGATAATCGGTACCGGCAAAGTCCAAAGCATAACAATTTTGTTAAGTCAAAAGCATAACAAAGTAAAGTCCAAAGCATTTTGCAAAGCATTTTGCAAAGTCCAAAGCATAACAATTTTGTTAAGTTAAGTCTATTATTCTTAAAATAGATGTTATTATATTCTTCAAAATGTTTAGGCAAAAATTGTAGAAAAATTTCAATCTACTAACTAGAACTGTTTTAAAAGCTGATAAAACGTATTATTTACTACATAAATTTCAATTTCATAGTTAGCACATTTATTTTTCTGCATTAATTGCATGGTTTGTAAGACAGGTAAAAAAAGAATGATTCTTGGACTTAGTCATAAAGTTCCATATAAATTTTTTCACCAGCAATGCTCAGGCTTTTAATAGTCGATACAATGCGATAGCTAGCAAACCAATATACAGGTACAAAAAGTGTCATAAAAACCTCTGTGAAACAATTTTAAAGAACACGTGAAAAACTCATGAAAAACTCGTGACAAAATACGAGAAACAAGTTTCACGAGTTATCAACCAGTTTACCACGACACATCTCAATAATCAGTTTTTTCTTTGAAAGTACATCATGTGGTGACTAACAAACGACTAATAAGTACAAAATAAGTATCAGCTATTGGAAAAAAAATTTTTCGAGAACACGTTCAAAACTTGTGGAAAACTTGTGGCATAAAAACAAGAACGAGTTTCACGAGTTTTCCACCAGTATGCCACAACAAGCTAAATTAGTGACTTTTTTTTAATATAGCATAATGTTATCATGTGCAAATTAAAATTTTATTGTTCGTGTTGCATAAAAATTCTTTATTCAAAACTCGTGTTAGACTTGTGGAAAACTTGTGTTTAAGAACGAAACACAAGTTTCACGACTTTTCCACCAGAAAACCACGTGGATTCACGTGTCAATGTTTGCTGGGGACGGCACAACTGAGATTTCGTTGTTAAACGTCTCTGACTGCTAGTCTTTGGCTCGTAGCCAAGTTGGTCATTGCGAGCAGAAGTTGTGAAGGACTAGGATTTGGACCAGAAAAGTGGAGTTTTTTTTCAGAAGCGCACCCAAAGTTGGTCAGGAGAAGTGACTGAACTTTGGTGAAGACCTTTTTTTTGGAGATCACCTGATTTTGACACAAAAACCGCCTCAATTTGGTTCAAGATTGATGAAAATTTGGGTCAAGTTCGTTTACTGCTGTTTTCACCTCTCAAAAAAGCCCGCTCCCCCTTTGCGAAATCCTGGCTACGCGCCTGGCATGTTTAATGTACCGGTATTGATCTTTTGTCACCTTATAGCGTCAAAAGCTAACTGTTTGATGATGCACAAATCTTACCTTGCCATAACTACTTCTTGCTTGGAGAAAACTGTAACCTACATGCTTAAGTTTGAGGATTTCTTCGAATTCTTGTCCACTGAATTTGCTGCTTGTTTAAAGCTGCCAAGCAGAGATAAATCATCGTAATCCGTCTTATCCGAAGACGCAACAACGTGACCAGGGTGCAAGTTGAACTCAGATTATGCAATCAAGGTCGTTGTAAAAACAACGCTTTTTCCTTCTCGGCTACGCTAACGACTTGTGTAGTTGCTTCTCATTGCCCATTGTTGTTTTTTCAGAAGATGTAAAAAAGAATCTGGCAACCAGTAAATGCAGCAAAGTCGATTTGGAAATTGAAGTGGTCAAATGGTTGACCATTGCGCGAGATCGAGGTGGAAACCGGTCCAAAAGAAGGAGATTCGAAAGCGCTCCCGTGTCAGCTCTAAGTTAAAATGATCTGTAATGTGTTTGCTTTACGTGTACTGTTGTTGTGCGTGAATTCGGTTATCACTGTAAGTTGGTAAAAATAAACCCTCAAGTTTTGATGAATGTATAGTGTTTTTGTATTATTGTGCTTCACGCTGCACCAGTTTTACACGACTTGGGATGTCGAGTACCACAGCATTGGATGCGGGTGGGTTTGCCCACTGAATTAATGAGCTGCCCAGTTGAATCCCAGTGGTAAAAGCATGGGATGTAGGTGGGTCTGCCCAGTAAATTAATGGGCTGCCCAATTGAATCCCAGTGGTAAGAGTATGGGATGCGGGTGGGTTTGCCCATTAAATTAATGGGCTGCCCAGTTGCATCCCAGTGGTAGAAGCATGGGATGTAGGTGGGTTTGCCCATTAAATTAATGGGCTGCCCAGAGAAATCCCAGTGGTAAGAGTATGGGATGTGGGTGGGTTTGCTCATTAAATTAATGGGCTGCCCAGTTGAATCCCAGTGGTAAGAGCATGGGATGTAGGTGGGTTTGCCCATTAAATTAATGGGCTGCCCAGTGAAATCCCAGTGGTAAGAGTATGGGATGTGGGTGGGTTTGCCCATTAAATTAATGGGCTGCCCAGTTGAATCCCAGTGGTAGAAGCATGGGATGTAGGTGGGTTTGCCCATTAAATTAATGGGCTGCCCAGTTGAATCCCAGGAGTATGAGCATGGGATGTGGGTGGGTTTGCCCATTAAATTAATGGGCTGCCCAGTTGAATCCCTGTGGTAAGAGCATGGAATGTGGGTGGGTTTGCCCATTAAATTAATGGGCTGCCCAGTTGAATCCCAGTGGTAGAAGCATGGGATGTAGGTGGGTTTGCCCATTAAATTAATGGGCTGCCCAGATGGGGCCCAGTTTTATCCTGCAGACAAAATCAAGTGGGCCCCATGTGGGTAGCCCACATGGGCCCCACATGTTGGCCCACTAAGGCCCCAATTGAGCCCCACATGCAATTGTTCATTGGGTCAAGCACCGGACGGACAAAGGCTTTGTAGAGTAGGGAGAGAGATTCTTTAGTGGGACCCCCAAGAGGCAGTGGCAATTGAGCGAAGGGCTTTGTGGCGTGGATAGAATTTAAACACAGGAATTGGACATGGGCCCCTAAGGATAGAGTCCGATCAAAGGTTACTCCAAGGAATTTAGGGGTGGGATTGAACAAAAGAGGGAAGCCCAAGAGGTTCAGTCGGGGTTGGAAAGTGGCTTGATGGGGATCTGTAGAGAAAAAGGAGGACTCACACTTCTTCGGATTAAGTGGAAGTCTTCATAAGTTGGACCATGTTTCTAGGACGGCGAGGGAGGATTGGACAACAGAGGAGGCTTTGAGCGGGTCTGGAAAAGAGGACCAGATGGCCAGATTGTCAGCATACAGGGAGGCATGGGCATCCCGAGGTAAATCCTTAGTGATGTCATCAACAAACAGAATGAAGAGGACTGGACCAAGAACCGAGCCCTGTGGGACCCCACGTCTGATGCGGAAGGAGCGGCTGTGGGAACCACCAACCTGGACTTTAGCTCTACGATCAGAAAGGAAGGAGCGCACCCACAGAACGAAGCAAGGGGGGAGTTTGAGCGAGAGGAGTTTGTGAAAAAGAGCAGAGAGCCAGACCGAGTCAAAAGCCTCTGAGAAGTCAACAGAAGCCAAAATGGTTCGGTCTGGAGGTTTTTTCTTTTGGAAGCCGTCCCAGATTGATTGAGACAGAGTTAGAATTTGGTCAAGGGATGACCTACCAGGACGAAAGCCTGCCTGGCAAGTGGAGAGGAGATGATTAGATACAAGGTGAAAAGTTAGGCAAGAAAGAATCAAGCGCTCAAAAAGCTTGGAGATGCAGGAGGTGAAGAAAATGGGGCGGAAAGAGGACGGAGAGGAAGTGGGTTTTCCAGGTTTATGAATGGAAATGATAGTGGTAGGTTTCCAACAAGAGGGGAAGGTGTGAGAGTGCCAGGACCTGTTAAAAAGAGAGAGAAGGAGGAGCTGTGCAAGAGGTTCAGGCAGGTGGTGCCACTTGTCAATTCAGTTGGCACTTGGCAAAACCTGTCAGCTTCAGCAGACGCCACCCGACTTTAGTGAATTCACAACTGGCGTCACATGAGCTGGAGGTGGCGCTAGGTGGACACGGCGCCACCTCTATGTTTGACCCCTGTGCCTGTGGCAGAAGATTCACCACAGACGAATCGCCTAGTGGAAGATTTGCCACACATCGAAGTACGGAACAAAAATACTAATTGTGTTTTTATTCGTGAATGTCGGTCGAGTGTCTATCGATGTTGATTGGAAAATTTGCCACACATTGACTTTTCAACAATTAGGTTTGGGTTGAACAGTCTGGCAGTGTTCCCTCCAACTTTTTGGCTAATCAGCGAGTTGTCGCAGTCACGCAACTGCTCCAACCAATGACGTCACACATCAAAGCAAATCAAGCAATGGAATAGTAGCAACCAAGATGCAATGTAGTGACTCTGTGCTGTATTGAACCACTCTTCTATGTGTTCTGCTCAGAGTCCGTTTCAGCGCGCATCAACACTTTCTAAAACGTGCGCTGATTTCATTAAACTTGCGATAACCATGCCATTTTTAGGAAACATTGTGTTGTTACATGATCTTGTTTTCTTGCAGTTATGTGAATCGCAACAGTGATTTTTTTTCGTTCTGGATTTGTCGTTGTACTGTCAGGCCATACATTGTGGTTTCAGGAAGTTTTTTTTTTGTTTGTTTCATTGAATTGAATAAAAAGACAAGAATTTGTTTTCAACCAAATTGAGTAGTTAATTTTGAAGCATCGAAGCTAGAGCAATTAGAATTGGGTTCACCTAACCCAAATTCCTACACGCAAATTCAACAGAATAGCCTAATAAAACAATTCCACCAATCGTTCATAGTCTTCGCAGTCGAGCCGGTTAATCGCAATTGAAAAGCAATCTTTTGACCTGTCGCTAGGTTGATGTTACAGAGTAATATTTCTCGGTTGATTTTTATTCTGAGTTTAGCGTGTTCTTCTCGACCAAATAACATCATTGTGAGTGTTTGAATCTGCTGAAAGAACAGTTAAACCATAGATTCTTTATTAGTAGACTAGAAACTGACAGTTTTGTCTTTTTTTCTTCACGGTTCAGTGACTCGATATCGCTATCAAAGTTTCCGTTTCTGTCTGCTTTGGTTGCACCATAGACTCTTTACAATCAGTCATAGGCTATCCTAAGTAGCAAAATGCTTATAGATCATAGACTCGATGAGGTTAATGTTGTAGCTTATAGACTTCATATAAACGATAGCCTATGCAATAGGCTAATTTGAAATAGACTTTGAAGCAAATAGTGTTAGAGCAGATCGAACGCGAGAAGCGTGATGCTAGCGATTTAGTGGTATCCTTTTTCAACGACAGCAGCTCCATGCAAGCAAGAGATAGAAATCTTTAAAAAAAAAGAATAAAAACCCTTAAATCTCAAAAAGACGTAAGGTGCTGTAAATCGCAGCAAAGTTTTGAAACGCACGACCCACATTAGTGACTCTTGAGTTAGGTTCCTGCGTCTCGGCTAAAATGTCTATATTCTAAAAACAGACTATGATGACCCCTGAAAAGCTTCGAGTTTAGAATCTCGGAACCTCGACTAACATTCTACAGACCTTATACTGTACAAGAAAGGGGAAGCCTATTATAGTCTACTACGTAAATCTTTGGTGTTTTGTAAATGTTTTAAACAGATCCGAAACTTACAATAAAAAATATCCATTCAATTTTGCCACCTCTAGTTTTTGTTGCATAACATTCATCTCCGTTATAAGAGAATTACAGTACTGTTTCTAAAACTGAATGAATCTTTCTGAAATGGGAACGCCCTAGAGTGATTGTTTTCATATTTCTGTACTTCGGTAAATGGCAAATACGAATACGTTGAGCCCCGCTGAATAACCCGTCTGGCTACGGCCCTGATTATACTCTAACTTGCTATGGTCAAATTTCGAGTTTATGTGGTCACAAAATTCTGCAAGTGCATGTACAGTGAGTAGCACAGATATAGAGGATATTGTACCATGGCCCCCCGTTTTTGGGCCATGGCACAATTCAAAAAATGTGTGAAAAAAGTTAAAACCGCGTAATTACGTTACCATAAAGCGTGCTCGGATTGCACGTGGGAAAGGCTTACGCTATACCTAGCATTTTAGCATTATTTTAATCAGTTCGAGGGTAAGAGAGTGCAGATTTCAATTTTTTGCTCATGCCAATATATTTCTGGTTTAAAAAGTTTTTCGACTTTTTTTTGTAGCGCATATTTATCCTCCTGTCACCAAATAGCGTCTGACACTAAATATTGTCGATCCGCGCACTTTTCATTGCAATGACTTCTTCGTGCTTGGAGGAATCCGCACCTACTTATTTGTTTGAAGTTTCTAGTGATCCAATGTTCCTGTGAATTTCTTCGAATTCTTGTCTACTGAATTTGCTGCTTGTTTGAAGCCACCAGCAGAGATAATCATCGTAAAGCGTCTTATCCAAAGACACAACAACGTGACCAGGGTTTGGGTTGAACCCAGATCATACAATCAGAGTCATCGTAAAAACGACGACTTTACTACCATCTCGGCCTCGCTGTCGACTTTACTCAACTCAAGTTCACCACACTCTAAACTGCAACAAAAAAGGCATGGCACTATTTCTCTATATCTAATGATCGAACTAGACAATGGCTTGTTAAGAAGTAGAATTTCAACCTGCTGGTGGAGGCACGTTATATTTCAGATGCTTCGCGGCCAATGCCAATAAGTTAGCGCTTAATGCTTGGCATGTTTCAAAAAAGTCTGTCACCAATAGGTACAAAATTTTTGCTTTCTTTCTAGGCCTTACGTATAATACTTGTGGAAAAGAATGGCTTAGTACATTATTTAGCTTGTGCCTTTAGTTGTTTTTATACTTATTTTGTGTATGTTTTGCACTGTTCAAATCATCCCTTTTAATCCGAAATTTAATTTAAAAATGTCTTAACACTGAGTTATTTTTGTAAAACAACGTAAAAAACTCTGAGCGCTAGGGGTTTCGCCCCCAGACCTCCTTACCATCTCCGGCAACTGGGGACTTTGACTCAGACCCCAAACTTATGATGTCAATTTTAAGTTTTGACTAATGCACACCTCTTTGGAAAATTTTGCCTACTCCTACGCCACTGTGCATATATGAGTAGTAAAAATTTCCAGGCTGGCTGAGCTCTGCCTTGCCCCGTCTGGCTATCGCTCCAAGTCAATTTTTTTCCACTGCGCCATCAGCAAGTCTTTGTAAGCATACTCTAAAACACTTTGATACCGTTGAAAACAGAAAGAAAAACACATATTTTGTCGAATTTGAAACTCACTTGGATTTCGATTTTCCTGTTACCTTGTAAGAGGTTCTTTCATAGTACATATCCAGAGGTAGTCAGTGACGAAGTTGTTTTATTTGGTGATTTTACCTTGATTTTACTACGGCCTGACGTAAAAAAAAGTTATTCTCATTCTATCAGGCAAAACTGCTTATTGAAAATATGTTCGTATTGGTCTCGAATGTGAAATTTGTACTGTAGATAAAATCTTGAGATATGGCGAGTTATTTCAAAAATTTGTTGTTATTGGTGGTTACAAGCATTAGCAGTTGAGTCAGTATTATACTGTGAAACTACTTTCATTACAGAGAATTAATTTGGACTACTTTCACTAGAGTGAAAATAATTCGTCGTACTTCTATTTTCACTTGAAGTGGATTTCAGAGTAAGTAGCAATACTTTTGTTTTTCGGCTACTTTGACCACCTCTGTATCTATCTTCTTTTGTGCTGATTTATTAATTCAACAAGAAACTTCTTTTGGCGTTTTTAGTTGGCTGATCTAGCTTTATGGCTTCAGTTGTAAGCTTCGAATTGCCTAAGTTTTCTTATGCTTCTGCTTGTACTGTGCATTTGAACTTACCACAAAAAACATCGTGTCGAATAATTCACGCGTGGCCAAAAAAACTTCGCAGCGAGAGGAGCCTTTTTCTCTTCGATTCTCTTCGTTTTTTCTTCGCGCGTCAGTTTCTAGTCCACTGATAAAGAGTCTATGGTTAAACGGTACAGTGGAAATAAAGCGAAAGCAGAATTTTATTCACCACTGTTTATAGTTTCCACCGTTGAAACCGAAACTATGTCAAACAGTGTGAGAAAGTTTAGCGAATTACCGGTACATAAATTTATGAATTTTTTGTGTGAAAGTTTTTGCTGGCCACGACAGACCCCAAGCACCGCTACAAAACTAATGACTGCTCGACATAATTGAACCGGTGACGGACAGGCCCTTCCTCTTTCAAAACCAACTCCCTCACCAATTCAACTCCAACAAAGAAACCCCAAAGGGATCAGTAGCGTAGCCAGGGGGGCGGGGGGGGGGGGGCTACAACCCGACCGACCAATTAGAGATGACTCGTCATGCACACCCAAGTTCACAGTTCGAACAGTTCACTATTGACTAAGGTGCACAAATCACAATCACTAGAATCGACGTCTTTCGAATGACAGTTGACGCTCGACACTTTGACGCTTTGACGTGAACTCTGACGATTTTCTAAAATAAACACAACACAATACGATAGATAGCCGGGCTATTCCATTATATTTCAAAAAAAAATTGAGCATTTTTATACCCAACCTCTGGAAAAGAGTCAATTAGCTATTTTATAGATAGAGGCTGGCCTACTGATCAACCTGCAAAAAAAATTTTTTAATCGACCCAGTGGTTGCTGAGATATTGAAAGTCACCACTGGATGGCAGACGTGAGTATTAAAATTTTTAATTTAGATTCTACGAGTTTTACTAAAAGTATCGACTTAGTTTTTGTGTCTAAATACATGTATTGGGGGGAAAGAATTCAGAATTTTAGGTCATTTTCATGATAACTTCTCAGGAAAATCTGTTATTTGAAGTTTTTTTTAATTTTGGGGGGTAATTTGAGGCCCAAAAATGGGAATGAAGGTTTGCACGAAATTAGAAAAACAAACATGCCTTAAAGTCTTGACAACAAACATTTTTTATTGCTTTTTCGTTTTTCCATGACAATTGTAGTTTTCATCATCTGCGCTGTATTTTTTGAAGCAAGCTTTCAAAAATTCCTACTTTGTTTTCTGAAATTTTGAATTTATTGCTTGCTCTGTATGAATACAAATATTGATTGTTTCAAAACAATTGTAATTGTTTCATAATTATGCAACAAAATATGGCTAATCTATGTATCAGAATCAAGAACTTTACCTTATTGAGTAATCAGACTTCATTCTCTCCAGTGCTTCGTTATGAGTTAGTTGGCATTGTTACATCGCATTTTATTGTTTTAAGGTATGTTGTATTACTTTAGACATAGTGATAAACAACTGCGTTGAAATTTGGTAACCTTTCGTTTTTCATTCTTATCAAGCTGGAGAATTCATTACTCCTTCTTTTGGCGTATGATTTTGACAAGCTAACTTTCTCTATGACTCACTGATATGAGTCCTGTGCTTTCAAAGTTGATATTTTTTTTCCAGCGTCAGATAAGATTTTTTGAGTAAGAGAAGCGGCCGATTTTGCTTTGTGTCAATTTGTGAGCTAAGTTGCCGAAATGAGAAATAAGTTTTGGCAGTTTACTGTACCTTCATTAATTACTAATTACTGTATTAATATTCCTTTTGATTCTATTTGAATAAGATACGTTAATTTGATTTTACTGTTTGTAAATTTCAAGCTGCTATGTTGAAGACTCACGAATTATTTGTATTTTAATTCTAGATCTGGTGCTAAAATATTCGGTAAGATTTGTTAATATTTGATGTTTGATTTTCATGCTAATTAATGCGTATTTTGCTTTTGTTAGCTGACGTAAATTTTTGTGAATGTTAATTGTGTAATACCTCGTATGTTACGGCTTTCAGTAGTCTTGCATGCTTCTTTCGTACGTTTTAGTTTTGCTGCATGCTAAGCTTTTGCTTTGTTCTTGGTTAACTGACGCTGTGTTTTTCTATTCCAGAAAACCACAGCCTGCGAGTTCTATACTCAACAATTAAAGGTGTGCGTTTCGAATTAAAATCCCTAGTGTTTGGTCTGGCGTTCACCAGTCACGTTATATACAAGACCTTACAGGCATGAAGGATTTTCATTTGATTATATTTCACCCAATGATATCAATTAGTAATTGTTTGTGCAAATTACGTTATATAAAAAGCTAACTAAAATTAATCAAACATATTTTGATCATTTTCACCAAATTTGTATGCATTATTTTCGAACATGCATACAAAATATTTTAATTTTTTACTTAATTTTAGAGTAAAATGTTCAATATTTTGGCCATTCATTCAAAATTTATGCGATAATTATCAAATAACTGAAAAAAATTAACAAACTTAGCAGTAGCGTAGCCAGGGGAGGCGGGGGGGGGGGGGGGTCTGTAGCCCCCCATTGGCCTGAAGAGTATGCAAAATACCCCGTTTTTAGCACTTTTGAGGCCGATTTTTGCTTTAGAAACGAAAATAGCCCCCCTAAAGGTATGGGCGATGAGAATTGGTGAAGGACCAGTTGTGATTTAGACCAGAAAAACTGGGTTTCGGTTTGTCTTAAGACCTTTTTTTTAGTAGATCACCTTAAATTGGACAGAAAAACCGTCTCAATTTTGGTGAAAACCTTTTTTTGGGGGTGGGAGGTGGAGATCACTTTGCTTTGGACAGAAAAACCGAATCAATCTGATTAAAGATCGATCAAAATCTTGGTCAAGATCGTTTGATGTTGTTTCCAGCCTCCAAAACAGCCCTCCCCCAATGCAAATTCCTGGCAACGTGCCTGAAACGTAGACTGTTAATGGTATTAATTTAATAAAAAAGATCACTTAAAGTTTACATCTCAATGTTATAAGGATTAACTTTTTTAATTGTGCTCATTATGAAAAAGATGTTGTCTACAACAAAGAAATTATTAAAAAACGCCATATTTTCAAACATCTAAATCGCTTACGAGGATCAATACTCATTTGTGTTAAGTAATTTTGAATGTGCTTAGTTGTGCTGTTTTCTCCCAGGATCTTGATATTCTTTTGTGCTTGTGATTTTAATTCTCATTTAACTTTATGAAATCAAAATCCAATTTTTGTTTGTACTCGTTGTATTACGCTGAAGCATGCAATGAGTTTGCGGGCCCATCTCCGCGTCATTGCGCCCAAGCAACATTGCTCCTTTTGAAGAAATGTTGCAGCAATAGCGAGCCGTTGGCAATACTATTTGACTTGACTGGCCCGAGATTTGACCTCCCGCTCCAGAGACGAACGCGTTACCGCTCGACCAACTAGCCGGTAATTTAACTTCGTTCCAAATGCAATTGCAATGGCACTCTAATAAATTTGCAATGCTAGTTTCTAGTTTCTTATTCTTTCAAATGACATACAGTAGCAGTGATTTGGAGATGAACCCACGCGTATAATATTTTACCATTTGCATCAACATATTTGCTCATTTTCGTTTAATCGTTTTGCGTGCTTCTGGCCCAAAGGCTACCAACCCGGAAGCCTTGAAAAGAGACACCAAAACGGCGACTGTTTACCAAAGACAAGCAATGCGAAAAAGTTGTCTTCCCTCAGGATTCGAACCTGCAGCCTTTGGATTACCGGTCCACTGCTCTACCACTTGAGCTAGAAAAGACGTCTCCTCACAAGCTCAACTTTGGCTATTGAAACCCCGCAACTTGCTTGTTCTATGATTGTAACATCATAATTAACTTATTATACTCGTATTATATCATACCTATTATATCAAAAACATCATAATTGACTTATTGGAACGACCGACGCTCGCGTCGCGTGTTCCTCTGTTTTTACTCGGCCATTTTCCAACTAACGAGTGCGAAATTTCAAACTTTTGTTTTTTACTCGAGAACGGTTTGGTCTAGCTACATGAAATTTGGACAGCAGTTTGAGATTAATGAGTTGTATGTTTGTACCAAATTTCGAGGCAATAGGTCACGTGACTTTGGTTTTAGAACCCGAAAACCGCCCCACAAGTTTGGCGTAAAAAGCGGTCTCAGTCAAAAACGGCTTAAAGGGGGGGTGCAGCCTAGCCAGGTATGACATCAAAAAAGAGCGTTTAATTTTCTGATCACAAAGCAAAAAAATTTTTTTTCGAAGATTGTCTAGTTTCTGAAAAAATCAAAAAAATCCGCTTCAACTCCGCACATCTGGTAAAGGAATTGGATTGGCTGATGACGTAATGCTTGGTTAGCAAAAAACCGCGAAAGCTTGTTCACAATGGTAAACAATAAATATAATTGAGGTAAGAGTAAGAAATCACGCAAAATTACCAAAGAAAGATAGCTTTAAAAGCGGCCATTGTTTTAAAACGATTGCTTATTACATTTTTTAGCTTTTGTGTGTCTATTGTTTCTTCTATACGGTAGTTAGACCGCGGTTATACATTGGCACATTGGTATACCGGTAACTAGTGGTAACACCCTCTCTGTATCTCTGTTTATATAGACTGTTACACTGTAGAGTACGGTACGAGTAACCAAGACAGGTTAGGCTATTCCCTTATTACACTGTTGAAGCCAAATCTAAAAAAATATGAGACTTCGCTGTACTGTAAGTAAACAGTACCGTACCAGTATGCAGTAATGAATATATAAAAAATCGTACAGGTATCGCTACTCCCAAATTTAACCAATTTTTTACCCACACATTTTTGTTTTGCAATTGCCCTAGTCTGTAGTAAGGCACTGAGTACCGGTAAGTTAGTCTACTGATACAAAGGTTTCGGTACAATTGTATTGCTGCAGGTATTGATAATTCTGTATATGGTTTGGGTACTTCTAAAACATACAGGTTTGCAAGGTTCAAAAGGTTTGCGAGGTTTACAAGATTCGCAAGGTTTGCTAGGTTTGCAAGGTACCATAGGTTTAATTTTAACCCCAACTAGACTTACCATTTGTCCCGGTTTGTCCGGGACAGTCCCGGTTCTACGGCCATGTCCCAGCCAGTTGGTTAAAATGTCCCGGTTATGTTGTCTTTTTGGAGATCACTCGATAATTCACAAAAGAACTTGAGTCGCTGGAGTGAAGACCTTCATTTATTTATTTATTTTTTTTTTGATATCACTTATTGGTCTACAGTTTAGTGCTTTTGGATCTCTCTGACTGTCCCGATTCTCCGTCTGAAAAATATGGTATGCCTAACCCTAACCCTAATTGCAACTCTTACGTTGTGGAACCTTCGGCAACCCTAGTGAATCTAACCTTGCGCTGGTACCTAGCGAACCTATATGTTTCAGAAGTGCTGCATGGCTAGCCTACTGTCAGTCAGTGAATTTCTTTGGGTTGAACTGCATTACCATATTACCGGTACCAGACAGCCACATTGTCTCTTCGTACAGTACTAGTTACAACTACTGGTTACAATTACTGTATTCACTTGCAGGTCTATAGGCCTTTAATACTTACATATCAACGTAACAACACCCTGTGGCTTCAATTTCTTCTAACATTTGGCTTCAACAGTTCAATAAGGGAATAGCCTAACCTGTCTTGGTTACTCGTACCGTACTCTACAGTGTAACAGTCTATATAAACAGAGATACAGAGAGGGTGTTACCACTAGTTACCGGTATACCAATGTGCCAATGTATAACCGCGGTCTAACTACCGTATAGAAGAAACAATAGACACACAACCCTTACAAAAAAAAATTGCCAAATACCGGGAATATCGGGATTCATTGACTGCCGGTATATTCCCCGTAAATGGTTGTGTTATTGCCGCTTTACCGGGAAATTTATTAGGAGTTATTGGGAATAACAGGGAATTTACTTGTCCAAGTAAACTAGGAATTACCGGTATTTTACAATAACGATAGAAACTTGATACTCGTAAATTTCCGGTAAATCCAGGTTTACCGGGCCAGTAAAAATCCCAATAATTCCTCGTAATTTATAATAAATCCCAGTAAAGCGGCAATAATACAACTATTTACGAGGAATTTACGTAGCCCCGTAAACGCGAAATTACCAGGAAAAGCCGTAGTACTAGTAAATTTCCGGTGAATCCAAGTTTACCGGTCCAGTAAAAATCCCAATAATTCCACGTAATTTATACTAAATCCCAGTAAAGCGGCAATAACACAACTACTTACGAGGAATTTACGTAGCCTCGTAAACGAGGAATTACCGGCAAAACCCGATACGGCAAATAAATTTCCAGTATGATCCCAGTAAAACGGCAATTTACAGGAAATTTTTATAGCTTTATCAACTACAATTTATGGGCAAAGCGTACGCTTAAAGATGAACTTACACAGTATCCGTTTTTTTACCTTTTTGCTTCTTTTGAAGTATGTGTCTTTTCATCCGCATTTTTTAAGCCCATTTCCGCACTAAGCAGACTGTCCCATACTGGACAAAAGTTTTCCGAAAACATTTTTTTGTAAAGGGGTACAGCTCTATTTTAAAATATCACTCTTATCGTTCATACACAAACTGTTTGAACAAAATTTTTCCTCATATACATACAACAGTCTACTTAGTGCGGATATGAACTTATAAAAAAAGGATGAAAAAGCGCATACTTTTTCAAGAAGCAAAAACGTAAAAAAAAACGGATACTGCGTAAATTCGCCTTTAGTAGTATAGTAGATTAATATAAAATTTACTGGAAATAATATCACGTTATAGTATTACTAGTAATTTATAGATAAATCCGTCAGTGTACTGATCTGTGGTAAGTGTTCGCATTATTGCAATAATGCGAACACTCGAGTGATTTGTGCTGATCAAGACTCACCAAAATCCAATAGCTACCAGTAACGTCCCAACTATTGCAATAATGCGAACAGTTATTACTAATATTAAAAGCCCTTCGAATTGCTCCTCATTATAAACAAGACATATCGTTTGCAAGATTATGTATTACTACTAAACGAATTTAAACACTCATCACAGATACCAATGATCCCACATTTACCGCCTTGATATACCAGTATATGGATATCAATAGTTGATTGCTACTCAACCAAAGACGACCCCAGCCCGAAATGAATTGAAATGACGAAGTATTTTCCTAACAGAACAGATACAAAAAATGCCATATCTTTAAAGCCTTTTATCTAGTTTTTTGTTAATTCCCACTCATACCTAGCCCAAACTTAAATTCTTTCTCTAAAACTAGCCCCAAATCTAATCTTAATCTTGACTCTTAAACAAAGCAAATGAAAAACGTGCGGATAAACATTCCTCGTTGTAGTTTTACTCTCTTTAACCTAAAATTTGACGGTGCATTAGTCAGCCCCTGAAACCTTTGTTTGACAGCAAAAACTGCATGTCTTAATATATTAAGGCATGCAGAATGCAGATATGGTCACGTTTCGCATCAATTTTAAGCAATTAAAAAAACAAAGCAATGAAAAAAGATACTACGAATTATTTAACTTTGCATCCAGTTGATACGGCAGTAAAAAGGTCAACTTGACAATACCTGCGGGATTTCGCTCCCGACCACTCTAGACAGTCGTCCTAAGCATGCAACAATTGGACGTACATCGAGACAAGTGGTAAAACCATGAGAACGAAGAAGCTACAACATTTCACTAGGTCACTTAGAAAACGTAACCAAAATATGCATGCACCACACTGTCCCTTTTACTGCTGAACGTCAAGAAGGAAGCTGTAAATACCAATTATGATAGTCTTTGCTTTCATCCGACCGGGAATCACAGCCGAGTTTACCGTCTTAATGGTATTCTATCTACTTGAACCCTGATTGGCTGGATTACATGCCTGGTTTCGGTCCTTTATGGGGTTTAGGAATGAAGTTCCATGGCATTAGATGATTATTATGATTTTTAAATAATCATGATTTTTGACGTCATATGAATGAAAATTTTGGACCTTTTTAAAGCCATTTGAAACAAAAACACTCACTTAATTTACATTATCCATGCAAACGTACAAATCAGTCGAACGTTGTGAGACAAGAAACTTAAATTTAAATTTTTTTAATTTTTGGCAGCACCAAACGAACTTCATTTGATTTTGAAACATCAGGGAGAGTACATTGTACAAACATAGCAAAGCAAAACATTGATGCATTTTAATTGGACGGTTAAAGCCTACAAAACAATTCATAAACTGAGAAAAAGCCTGATTTTTATCAAGAAAAGTCAGCTAGGATCTTGTTCAAGTATAAAAAAACAAATAAAAGCATTTTTATATGGTCATCATTGTCGCATATGAACTACAATACTCGGTAGATTTTGCAGTTTCCACGCTATGAAACTTCACCCAAAAATTATTAGACACACAAAGTATTTATCTTTGCATCCAGTTGGCACGGGAATGAAAAGGTCAAAAAGCATGACACATTGGCACAAAACAAGTTATTGAAACCAGGATTGCAGATTTAACACGTAAAGCGGTAAAAGAGTTGCTCGCCCAAAAAAACTTACATTTAGCCATTACCCCACAAATTGTTTGGTTGGCGATAGAAAAACCCCAGGTACTAAACTTCAGCTTATTCGGTTCAGGGAGTGGACGTAGTCAGTAGGTATGAAAGTCAAGTCAAGTCAAGTCAAGTCATTTTTTATTTTTGTCTGTATCCGAAATAATACGGTAACAGAATTCACATAATCAACAATAAACGATAATAATAAACAAGGCTCATATACCTCTTAGAGTCAGTTGTCACGACAAGGAAGCTGCGAAAAGACCTTATCGGTCATCGAGTCAAGCAGCCACCCAGATGCCAACATATTACAATTTTTGATAATAAATAGAGGTAATAAGAAATACATGAGAAAGAGTGTGAGTTATACTATTGAAATAATTCCGCAAATTCGGTTGAAATCCTAAATTTTAAGACTCATATGATTCCACAAAAAATTTTTTCAACTTTTCTCTAAAGGAAATTGGAGATAGCAAGCGTATTGAATGAGGAATGGAATTCCAAATTTTGACGCCCTGGTACCTAAAACTATTTTGCAATCTGTTAGATCGAAATCGTGGGATATATAAGAGATCATTTTCTTGAGTTGTAGATCTCGTCGATCTCTGTGAGATTTTGCATGCCTTTTCAAAATATTTGGAAAAGTTATTCGGAAGATATTGAGGTTTGTGTACAATATTGTACATTAATTTTGATATTTCAATTTTGTACAAATCGGTCAATTTTGGAATGTTAAGTTTAAAGTAAAATGGGGTAGCTCGGTCTTGAAAGGCACCACCCCCTATCAGTTTTACTACTTTATTCTGAAGAGTGCTTATTTTCATCAAATAGGACGGATACGTTGATCCCCAACTAATTAGGCCATATAACAAATGTGGGTGGAAAAGGGCGTAATATAGTTTTATTAATGCATCTTTAGGAAGAACGAATTTTAGTTTATAAATAATGCCAACAGCTTTGGACAAGTTGGTTTCTAAGATTTTAATGTGACTCTCGAAAGTTAACTTGGAGTCAAGTGTTACCCCCAAATATTTGACAGAGTTAGAAAGGGGGACAGTAATACCGTTCAGATGTACATCAAAATCCGTCACTAGCTCATTCAATCTTGGGGATATTACGAGGAGTTGGCTTTTTGTGGGATTAATTGTTAATTTATTAGATTTGCACCATTCAGAAAGTCTAGTCAGTTCCAAATTTAACTCAGTTTGGAGATTGCTTAAATTTGAATGATGAACAGATAAACATGTGTCGTCCGCAAATAATCTGGGAATAGTCTGGGTTGAATTAGGTAAATCATTTACGTATAATAAAAATAATAATGGGCCTAATGTTGATCCCTGAGGAACACCAAAAGGATTTGTCATTAATGAAGATTGTGTTTTGTTCATGGAGACAAATTGCTTCCTAAGTAAAAAAGATTTAATTAGTTTTAGGGTCTGGCCACGTATGCCGTAATGATCCAGTTTTGCTAGAAGAGTCGAATGGCAGACAGAGTCAAAGGCTTTTTTTAAATCTAAAAAGAATAAAGCCGTATAGTGCTTAATGTTGATGTTATCATATGTTAAAGTTACAATGTCAGTTATAGCATGGATAGTAGAAAAATTACGTTGGAAACCATATTGCGAGGGAATTAAAATATTATACTTGCCCAAAAATTGAATTAATCTTTGATATATCAGTTTTTCAAGTATTTTAGAAAAACTGGAAAGAATGGCAATGGGACGATAGTTGTTTGGATCATTCTTGTTACCATTTTTATGAATCGGGATAACTTTGGCGACCTTTAAAATATCTGGGAAAATCCCACTTGAAAAAGCATAGTTATAAAGTATAAGGAGGTAAGGAGCAATTATCAGGTTGGCTGTTTTAATAAAGAAAGCTGGAATATTATCCTGACCTACGGCTTTGTTCACGCTCAAGGATTTTAGAGAATCAATGATTTCATCGAGCTTAGGTGCTTCTAAAAACATACTAGATGAATTTCGATTTCTCAAGTAACTCATAAATTTTCTGTTATTTTGGCATGGTATATCTTTAGCTAAGTTTTCTCCAATTGAGCAAAAAAATTTATTGAAGTTTTCAGCTACTTCAACAGGATTATTACTATCATTATCTAAATCATTACTCTGAGAATTTAATGATTGTTTAGACTTAGAGGGCAGTAATGAACGAATAATTTTCCAAATTTTGCACGGATCATTTTTGTTTTTTCCAAGTTCAACTTTGAAATAATTTCTTTTTGATGCAGCCTTAATTTTGGTTAGTTTGTTAGAATATTGCTTGAAAATAAATTTTTGGGCTTCGTTGCCATTGATAAAATGCGATTTGAACATGGAATTCTTTTTGCGTATGGAGATCAGAATTCCCTTCGTGATCCAAGGCTTTTTAAGTAGTCTACGCTGTCGACGGGAATACGATTTCAGTGGAGCATGTTTATTAATTGTTTGTGACACAATTTCAACAAAATTGGTAAAAATACTATTAAAGTTTTCATCCGTGAATAATGGAAGTCCAAGAAAAAATTTTTGCAGGGAAAAGCTTAGATCTTGACTAAAAGATTCAGTATCAAATTTAGATTTGCTGCGGTATAAACCGGATTTAATTTTGGCATTATAATTTTTTGTCATGAGAGTGCCTATTTTACAAAAGATTGGATAATGATCACAGACATTACATGTTTCAAAAATTCCAGGCAAAATAGGATGTTTAATATCATTGGAAATGATATGATCTATAATGGATGAGGAATTTTCGGTTACTCTTGTTGGTTTAGTGATTAGAGGGAACGCACCGTAACTAATTAACATATTCAAATAGCGCATTGAAATAGGAATATTTTTTTCAATTTCCAAATTGATATTGAAGTCACCCAAAATATAGTAGCATTCAGAATCTTTGTTCAAAGAATCGAGGCATTTAGAAAAATCATCTAAAAATTGTTCAGCAGTTTGCGTACGAGGATGTCTATAAACTACGCCTAATGTTAATTTGGCGTCAATATTCTTAATTTTGATCCATAAGCATTCAGAATCACACATTTGAATTTGGTTTTCAATTATTTGATAGTTAATATTTTTGTGAATATACATAGCCACACCACCAGCATTAGATTTTGAGTTTACATGCGCAAAGCCGTAGTTTGGGATTGAGACATTAATTTGTGGTTGGTCTTTGATTCGTGTTTCTGTAATGCAGATGATTTGAGGGATAAATTGAAGAGATTGGATAAATTCATAGAGAAGGTCAAAATTCTTGTGGAGGGATCGAATGTTGATATGCATTAGTATCAAAGCGTCATCATAGGAACCATTTACAATTTGAGAATTTACTTCAAAGTATTCACAATTAGATATATTTTGATTAAGAGATTCATTTAATTTATCACACAACTTCTCCGTATCAAAAAGATTGTTGGCATCTTGTGTGGCTGCGGGACCCGAGCGAAGGAGGTAAGTAAGTTGCTCCCCTTCGTTCGAATTCAGCCGCGCCATTTGAGGGCAGTTAACTAGCTCAGGTGGGTTGTAATTAGCAGCTGTCGAAATAAGGCGCAGGGAAGTGCGCATTGCAGTATTAAAATATCAGTAATATAGTGCTGGAATAAGGTGCGCCAACGAGATCTATCCCAAATCAGAACGATAATGTTACATTTTTTTTTTTTTTTTTTTTTACTTCAGTTATTTTAATTAACAACTGTATAAGTAATATTAACACAGTAGCAAAGTTATAGTCAAAACATAATTATTATTGCATTGCTACATGAAATTGTATCGGAATCCTATCGAATTATCTTACTGGCGCACCTCATCAGAGCAATTATAGTGTTGTCGAGTCGGTACCAAGCACACACAAAAAAATAATAAATAAATCAAATTCGTATTGTCATAATCTATACAGAAAACAATCTGTCCACTATGTTCCAAACAGAGATTTGAACAAATAACGAAAAACAAATAACAAAAAATGTAATGAGTGAAAGATATGGTAAGCCCGCGAATTAGTTATCAATACATAGTGACAAGTTCATCGTCCACAAATAAACAGTAATCTCCATTGTGAATAGCCCATCTTGTTTTTTTATGAGATTTGCAAGCAGATTTGAAGGCTGGCATAAGCTTCTTCTTTCTTTCATAATATTCTTTTGGCAAGTGATCAGTGATGAATACTGAGCTTTTTCGATGTGATGAACCGGCATGAAAGTGATCGTTATTAAAGTTTTGTTTTTTTAAATTATAAGCTTTTAGGTTTTTGAGGTTACTCATTACGATGTGCTTATCCATTGCTGTTGCTAGTTTTATTATTATAGGTCTTGTAATGTTTCTTCCCTGTTTAACAACGGGTCTCTGAGGCAGACGGTGAATGTCAACCAGCGAGATTGACTTTGGGTCAAGGCCAAGTCCGTCGGTCACAAATTTGTTGAATATATCAAGAGTTTGAGTTTTGGTTTCCCAGACAGTGGAACCGACCTCGTCTAGACCATGAATGAGAAGGTTTAGCCTTTTGGAGTAGGACTCTCGTTGCAATTCTAATTTTTTTGCTTCTTTTTTTTCTAACTCCAGCCTAGCTATTCGATCACAGAGTTCGTGATAATTAGCCAGAGAAACTTTCTCTTCAAGATCATTGCTGATATGTTTGATTTTATGTTCTTGCTTAGCCAATTTTTCATTAAACTCAGCAATGTTGTCATCGTATTTGTCTAATTTTTCTTCTAAGCTCGCTATTCTTCTGACTAAATTAACGTTAGTATCAGTCAGATTCTTAACTGCAGTCAGAATGTTGTCAATTTTGCCTTCCATTATGTCAACACTGTACAGTAGTTATCTTGCAAGCAGAGCTTAGTTTGGCAAAACTCGTTAACTGCTGCAACTTTTGCACATACCGCGCTTGAGATTTCAGCTGCTAAAAACTCGTCTGAACGCCAGCTTTAAACGCTCGATCTTATGAAAACATTATGCAAACATTATGCAGTTATGAAAACATTATGAAAACATTATGAAAACATTATGCAAACATTATAATGAAAACATTATGCAGTTTCACTGTTCGTAATTAATTGTACAGTCATTGAAGCAAACAAAAGCTATGCTTTTGTTATGAGTTTTGCTAATTCAAAGATGAATTTTTTCGGAAACCAAATGAAGGGTCCAGGTGCATAATGATCAAACTCCATTTTTTGCGATTTCTGTTTTTTTGCACAAAACGATGCAGTTTTTTCTGTAGTTTCACATGAAATATCGTTCCAGTGGAAAAACGATTTATATCGCTAAAAAACGGCTTTGAAAAATGCGTATGCAGCGATAAAACGATCAAACTCCACGTTTTTTTGTGACAAAACCATCAATGTTCAGCAAAATCAACGAAGTGTGAAATTTTACTTGTCGCGATTGAAATCTAGGCGCTGTTCTGTGTTAAAATTAAGTTGCTAGATTTAGTACGCCAAGGCTATTCAAAAACAGTAAAGTGTGTTAACATCAATAATTATCATAAAAATGGCTACAGCAATAGGTTAGTTTATATAGTCACGGGCAATTTTTCACAGGGTTGCTTTCAGTCTGTAGCCTATCACAATTGTGGTATTAGATCTTATTGCATTAGAACTACCAGGCCATAAAACTAAGTAATATTTTGCTCTCAGTATATTTGCATCTTGGTTATTTACATAGATTAAAATTATATTGAGAATGGTTGATTGTCAGCCGACTATGCCAATAGAAGGCTGTTTAATGTGTGTGACTGCTCAGTGTAGTGTTACAGTTAAACTTGTGTCCTGTATAGTACACAATGAATGACACATGGTACGAGTTTTGTTATTCATTTCATGGATGGCTGAATCGAGTGTCAGTATGATTTTGGGGATGCGCGTTACAGTGATGTTTTATTTTTGATGTGCTGTTTACAACATTGGTATTGAACACTAAATCTGCGGTTTTTTCAGAGTTTGAAAAAATGTTAGTAATTCATAAAGTTGAATTAGCCTTAACGCAGAGTACACAGTATTGTACTAATTGCAGACCAAATCTCTTCTGGCTACCGGCAAATGCCTCGGCCACATAATAGCTTACAAACAACTAGATGGGAGTTTGCCAGTAAACCCAGTGAACGACCGACGCATAGCTAATGCTGTGACGCTCAAAAGTACTTTTTGTCCACCGTAAAATCAGCAATTATATTCAAAAATATCTGATTATGGAACCTCCAGAAAAGTGGAGTCAAAATATTTGTCAGTTAAATATCTCCTGATATCATAAAACACTGGCACCCTAGCTTAAGCCGTTCAAAAATTGATTTTTGGGGGTCCCTGGGGAGGTGGCACCCCCAAACTATGTCAAAATATTTGTTTGTTAAATATCTGTTGATATCAAAACAGACTGGCACCTTAAGTTGAGCCGTTCAAAAAATTGATTTTTGGGGGGGTCCCCGAAGAGTGGTACCCCCAAACTACGTAAAAATATTTGCCTGTTAAATATCTGCTGATATCAAAACGAACTGGCACAATAAGTTGAGCCGTTCAAAAAATGGATTTTTGGGGTCCATTTGGGGGGTCCCCGGGAGGGTGGCACCCCCAAACTATGTCAAAATATTTGTCTGTTAAATATCTACTGATATCAAAAAAAGTAGCACTCCAGCTTGAGCCGTTCAAAAAATTGAAATTCAAAAATTTTTTGTAATTTATTGAAATTGCGAATTTGCATTCTCTAATAATCCTAGCACTTGAAAACACACTTTTCGCAACAATTATAGCTCTAAAATTTGGGTGATGAGGTTTTAAACTTTGTTTTTTGATTTTCTCCAAAACTTGATTTTGGTAGTTTGATCGTTTTGCACCTGGACCCTTCAAATTATAGTTTACTTGGAAAAAGGTAAAAATTAGTGTTCAAAAGGATGAACTTCACTATTAATAAAGGTCAACGTTAATGTTCATAACGAAACCACTTGTCACAGCTAGGTTTTTAAGCATTCTGTACAGCTTTCGTGAATTTGATAGCTTGTTTCGCACAGCATTGTTAAATTCGGCCTCCCAGGAGGCCACTGGTTTCCCGTCTTCTTTTCCTCTTCTTAAAAAGGAGGGAAAGTTTTCTTTCACGTACTCTAAAAATTGATTTGTTACATAAATGATAGTTCACGACTGGCAAAAGAATGTGAAGCTCTTGGTGCGCTCTTGAGTCTTGAGCAAGCGAATTGGTTTGAATACCCAAAAATAATTCCTAATTTGGTTCAAGCTCGATGCATCACAGGCTGAAAATATATTTCTGCATCCTAAAATAATTTACAGAATAAGCAGCAGGAAAGAATATAATTAAGGAAGACACTTCAAAACATATTTGCCACTTTGGCGTTTATATTCATTTGTAAATATAACATTTTTCATTTTTGACCAAAACAATCGTTTAGATGCAACCAACTAGACCACAGATCTCTCTGAAGTCTGCACACTTGCTGATATAAAAACAGTAAAATACTTGATAACGAGCCTTGAAAAAGTACTATCTAATCTTATAGGAAAGCAAAGCAAAATATGCCATTGGTCTTCAAAACACAACACATAAAAACATGTTGAGCCCCACCTAAGAAAATCTATAACATACTCTCATCAAATCGTTTATTAGTGTACGTAAGTACTGTGAAAAAACAAAGAAATACAGTTACAGAAACAAACATACAGCAAAAAAACAACCTAAATATGCAAACAAAGTAATTGACCATCCTTACCCCTTATTGCTCCGAGTTTTTTTGAATCAAGTGCGGGTCGTTCCTTTGAGCCAAATAGGCAGCTCTAACACAAACAATGAAACATTAATCAAGAATATACGTAGTAACTGTGAAAAACCAAAACGCATATCAAATTAATTGAACCTGCGTCTCACAGGCTAAAAATGAGTCTGGATTGACATGTCCAGAATTTGAACTCAAGATTTTCCATTCAGGATTACAGCTCAAAACGGGTGCAAGTTTTGCAGTTGACGTTAATTAAGTGAAACAGAGATCTTTGTTTAAGGATGCCGAAATCTTTGAATACGCGAGACAAAAACACTTTTGGGGACCTCTCCATTCATACGAAAAACAAATGATAGCAAATGAAATCTGATTCCCTATGTGGTGAATGATGGTAAACAGGTAAGTAGCTTTAGGTTTAGTTTACATTTGGCAAAAAATTGGAAGCGTGTAAGCAAGAAAAAAATTGTCAAATTGGCGTTGAAGTCTTATTAATTAGCTTATAGCTCGCAAACAACTGAACTGAAAATATGAAATTTAAACACTTAGACAGAGATACATAAAAGCTACGTGCATAACCATTTTGGGGGCTTGGTCACGAGAAAGCCATTTTAGAGGTCATCAACTCCTTTCAAAATGTCACCAAATCAAATTCCAGCTGGATTGTAACAGACTCCTACTTACTTGGAAAAGGCAGAAAGACACTTTCTAACAAATCATTCACTAATTTCGACATGGTAGAATGATTACACCTTCCGACTATTTCCTTCTTTACCACACTAAGTCCATTGCTATCACAAATCTAAAAACGCAAACAATCTAATAGCTGGATGTGTAAAGTCGCATTATGTTTACGTGACAAAATGCCGATTTCATTCAGTTTTGCAAGCAATGATACAATAATAATGCAGCAGCGGGCCCAGATGTGAACTCAGTCACTTGGCACGGCAGAGTCTTTACAGCTGCAACAGTTCGAATACGCACTGCAATCAGACGAAAGTAATGTATATACCAATTAAACTATATCAGAGCAGAAATTCAATGTTTTAATGTCATTATTTATTAATAACAATACGTATTTGAATATTTTAATACCTGTTGTCGTCGGCTCTCAACGGGCATCAAAAAAGTAACTACGCTACACTGTACAAAATATTGGTTCTACTTCTGTATTGAATTTTCAAACGTTCTCAAATTTTAAATACAACTCTTTTGATTTCATTTAATACATAACAACTGAATCGAATGCTATTTACAGTAAATATATAATATACAATAAAATTTTATCGAGTTGAGCGATTGACGATCGATTCGTTCGCTTTTTGCTTTTACTTGGTCGTTAGGGTGTAACACTTTTATCACTATTTTTTAATATTAATGATGCCTAGTGATTGTGGTTTGTAATTTGGCCTAAATTGTCGAACGAAAAAAAAATTTTTTGAAAAAAAACTTTTGTTTGAAGAGGGAGGCCTCACCCCCTTTTTATATCGACACCCCCCTCAAACCAACGATTTCTCATATCTCATGTTGTAGTGGTCATAGAGACACGATTTTGATGTCAAACGTTGCGGAATACCCAAGTTTATACCTTTCTAACATACTGTAACTCAAAAATGTTTATTTTAGTCATTAAATGAGAAAAAACGTTTTCGACATTAAAATCTTGCTGGTTAGTAATATTTATGAATTTTGTAGCCTTCAACAAGGGTGACATGTTTGCTGTGAGGTAAAGTACCTCCAGCAATAAATCATTTAAACCATAGGTTTTGGTTGCAGACAACATCAGCTCAATAGAGGGTTACTAAAACATACTGCACAAGAGCACAAGGACTGCACAAGAACCGAAAGGATCGCAAGAGCCTCAACCGTTGCGATCCTTTCAGTCCTGTATGTTTTAGTACTACAAGTTTAATACAACGCAGTTTTGCTCACTGCAATGTTAAAAGTTGTTTTTCCAGCAAAGTTCGAGTTGTCTGCAATTATGTCAAATGCTTTTGTTTCGATCAGGTATAGGTAAACGTGCAAATGATAAGCCTATTATGAGACCTCTAGGTACATGCGATGTGAAACACTACTGCTTTCTCTGAAATTTCTTATTTAAAACAGTTAGGCTGGCCTAGTTGTTTATGGGAGTAACATTTAAAATACTCCCTGCTCATTTTCGCAGATTTTTAAAGGCTCTTATTTTTATCTTATGCACTAATTTCGCAATTAAAAATTGGCAATGTCTCGCCAGAATATTCCAAACAAGCTTTGAGTTATGGCGATTGGAGACGCTTACTCCTAGTAGACTTACTAGACTGAGCTGCAGTTTTTTAAGATTTTCACTCCTACCAACCACATCCACACCTCCAATCACCATTTGTCGCTAAAAACGTTGTTGATCTAGCAGGAACTTTAGCACTCTTGGATCAATCCTCGAAGACATTGGGCAAGAGCAAATAATTTTAGTTCTCCACTGGTCAGTACAGAGGATATTTTTTCAATGATGGGATTATGGACAAAAGATAATTTGCATGAGCAAAAACCAAACACTTCATTGCAATGCTTTTCGAAATTCGCAAATAGCTCAGATATTGGCGTCTCTCTTTGGGCTGTGCTTTTAAACTAGAAAGAACATTAACACTATGTTTGATGTTATTCTTAATTCTTCGAAAAGATAGCAGTGTATTTCCTAAATTAGCAAAATTCCATGCCTCGCATATGTCTTTCTCCAAAAAGCTTGCAAAATCATACACTGTTAAATTGAAACTGGGACCTTTGCCGACTTCTAGCTCATTTTGTCTCTAATAATATCCTTGTATGACATTTTGTAGACTAAGTAATTATCGTAGTAACTTAGTAAGCTCCATAACACACACTTTCGTCAGAATATTTTGGCGGGACACTGCAACTTTTTAATTGCAAAATTAGTGCATAAGATAAATATCGTAGCCTTGAAAAATCTGCGAAAATGAGCAGGGAGTATTTTAAATGTTACTCCCATAAACAACTCGGCCAGCTTGTACCTAGAGGTCTCATAATAGGCTTATCATTTGCACGTTTACCTATACCTGATCGAAACAAAAGCATTTGACATAATTGCAGACAACTCGAACTTTGCTGGAAAAACAACTTTTAACATTGCAGTGAGCAAAACTACGTTGTATTAAACTTGTAGTACTAAAACATACAGGACTGAAAGGATCGCAACGGTTGAGGCTCTTGCGATCCTTTCGGTTCTTGTGCAGTCCTTGTGCTCTTGTGCAGTATGTTTTAGTAACCCTCTATTGAGCTGATGTTGTCTGCAACCAAACCCTATGGTTTAAATGATTTATTGCTGGAGGTACTTTACCTCACAGCAAACATGTCACCCTTGTTGAAGGCTACAAAATTCATAAATATTACTAACCAGCAAGATTTTAATGTCGAAAACGTTTTTTCTCATTTAATGACTAAAATAAACATTTTTGAGTTACAGTATGTTAGAAAGGTATAAACTTGGGTATTCCGCAACGTTTGACATCAAAATCGTATCTCTATGACCACTACAACATGAGATATGAGAAATCGTTGGTTTGAGGGGGGTGTCGATATAAAAAGGGGGTGAGGCCTCCCTCTTCAAACAAAAGTTTTTTTTCAAAAAATTTTTTTTTCGTTCGACAATTTAGGCCAAATTACAAACCACAATCACTGGCCAGTAAGCAAGTTGGTTGTAGCGTCACACCCTATTGGCCATTTGCAAGTAAGAACCGGACTACACTCGGTAAAATCATCAGCTTTCCAGCTTATCTCTAGTTTGTTTTAACCAACTGCCACCTTGTACGCTGATAAAGCGGGTCCACGATAACTAACTGCTAAACCTATTGACCCTAATTGGCTGAGAGAGGCAACCATAGTAATATTTTACAATCCCCACAGCCATCTTGCCCAAGTCCTCACTTTGTGACAAGATCACGGGTAACCATTAGTTGGTTCGCAGTCAGTTGACTTGACCCGTGATAAAGCAGTACGCCGTGCGAACCAATCTTCTGCTTGAAATGAACTAAAACTACGCTTGTAAATTCACCATCTTACGCAGAGTGTAGACCAAGTCTAATCAGTAGATTTCATACTTTTGCTAGTCACTCGAGATCAGTTGGGGGGTCTAGATTTGAACTTGAATTTAAACTTGAAATTTGGCAGCAGATTTTGCGTTCAACGTTTCTAACAGCACAGTCACTAAACTACTGGTAATCAGCACACCTTTTCTAAACATATTACGAGAGTTAAAAGTATGAGTATATGAAAATTTTAGCCAAGCCTTGAAAAAATTATTGAAACTGCTGAAATCTAAAACATTTCAAAGAAATACTTAGTAATTCAAGAAAAGGCACTAACGTCTTTTGCACTAGTTGGTCGTCTGTCACAATCTTGAGATAACCTGATATTACCGGCTTTCTTGAGCTGTTGGGCAATGCTGCCCAATTCTTCAATGAGGCGGGGAATTTCTGCAAAAACATACCAACCCAAATACGAAGACAAATTAAGAAACATAGAATCTCATCGGATTTTATTTCATATTTACGTGATAATTGTCATAGCTCTACTCCCTGATTATCACGGAAACATATGAAATGGGCTGGTAGGAAATCGTCAAATGGTATCGTTGTCAGCCATAAACCTAGTTATTACACTCAGTTTTACATATTTAAACCCAACAACATTGGCTTATACTGTAGTAGTAAAAGCAAACTATACACCAATAATAATTGGAATGACGCTGCTGGTTTTTCTTTTTTTTTGTAATTTTCAAAATTTTGTCGTTTACTTTATCATCTTGAATTCGATTGCTGATGGCTTGAAAAAGTAAACAACATGCTAAAGATGGGAGTAACTTGGATTCTGTTTTCACTTTTAAAACAACGTTAATTAGAAGACCATACCCTTAAGTGAATGCAAAATTTCCTCGAACTCAATGGTAGTTAAGGTAAGTTGTGTTTGGTCCTTTCCCTTTGTCTTTTCAAATAGATCTTCGGAATGTCCACCTTTGGGCATGTCACTTTTCTATAATGCAAAAATTGAATAAGCTAGAAGTACGGTAACATTTTGAAGATATGAACAGCTCATACTTAAGCAATGAATATTGCTTAAAGACTACGAAAGCATTTAACAGATCTAGTTTGTATGTTTCATAAAACATTTTCATTGCTCTGCACTGCATCAGAAAATGCCAATCTTGAAGTGCAATGGCTTGTGAAAACTATGGTAAGGACAAATTTTAAATCTGATTTGCTCAATTCTTTTAAGCCCACAAAAAGCCTAGTACTACAACTTTGAAAGACATTTCCGCTTACTCCCTCTAAACCAATAGTTGCAACTAAAGTGATAGCAGTGTACTCAAAAAAAAGTAACCATCTCCAATGCCAATTCCTAATGAACATCCCTAATTATCCATCTTTATTAATGCATTGCAAAACATGAAATTTTTTTCGTTTGAGAAGCAAAAAAAACACTTTTACACATCTTCAGTGACACTGATTAGACACTATGAAGTAACCAAATGTCCTTGCAGCAAAAAAAAAAATTACTTTAGGTAGTGAAAGAGTGGTGGTTACCAGTAACAAAAAACTCTTAAAATTATACCAAATTTCCAACTCTAGCAACTAATTAATTCACTTACAGTAGGTCCAGCATTCAGCCAGTTTCGTAAATTTTTTATTTCTGAGGACTCACAACAGACTTCAACCTACAGAAAAGAAGGCTTCACAACACACTGGCCATAAACAATTTAAAAGGCAAATAAACAGTAAAAACTTTATGTTAACAAAACTTAACGTAAGTTTATGAACTGTTATTGTTCACTTAAAGTGTATTTTAACAAAGGTTGATTTAATCCATTAACATATGACTTCACAAATTAAATGGCTAATGAAGAAGTCACCTTTGTTATCAACGAATTGGTGCCCTCCTAAAATCTAATCTATTGATTAGTAACAGACGTACAGGTACTGGTATGTAAAATTTTTAAAAAGGCATAAGAAACCCAACCGCAAACTAGAATAAAGAATCAGATCAAAATTTCCTATTTCACCAATCTATACAGGTAATGTAATGTAAATCATAGTACTCACACCCTGCTGGGTGCTTTCATTCTCAAGCTCTACACCGGTATTAAGCTGCAAAAATAATTAGCCTGTTTACACGTACACTTTTCATTCGTGATTCTTAGTTCCAGTGCCTGTGTTTTTGCTGCACCATGCCCAAATAAAGCCAAACATTACAAAAGAACTAGTCAAGTCAAAGACTTTTAGTGTTGGCAATGGTTTTTTTGATGACAAACGTTTCAGTAGGCATGTTTTCATATTTTGGCACTTTTTTTGGCATGACGCAGCAAAAAGTACACACCAGAACCAAGAACTGAGCCTGAAACGTGGACATGTAAACAGGCTAAATATTTACATCAAGCTCAATGAAAATAAGCTTGTTTCACGATAAGAGGCATCAAAGTAGATAAGGGCTTATCCGCACCTGCTGGGTGATGTCTGTGATCTTTTGGAAAAAAATAACAATTTCCAATGGCAGATCCAGAAAAATAGAACACCCGCTGCTCAAATCGAAGAAATTGCTAACATCATTTTGTAGAACATAAAATTAAGACATGCAATGTCTTTCCTTTGCCCATAGGGGGGTTCAGGGGATCTGGGGCCCCCTGCTCAAACAGAAGAAATGAAACATGACTTTGTAGCACATAAAATTAACTAATAAAATTCTCTGAAATGGCTCTGCAAACATGCGATATATCATACAAATGTCGTTAAAATTGCTAGTTTCACTAAAGCACTCAGCAGCGGATTAAAAGTCAAGGACGGATCCAGAAATTTTAGCAGGAGGAGGTCTGGGCAAGACATACGTTTAGCATACTAGATCTGCAATCCATAGCCTCTGGCAGCTGGGGGCTCCGCTCTCGACCTCCATTTGATAACTGCAGAAGTAGCATGCTAAAAGTAATATGTCTTGCACAGAACCTGCCAGCAAAAATTTCTGGATCCACCCCTGATTTTAAGGGTCCACGACTTTTCGGCGCCAATATTCTGTGCTTTTCACTAACACTAACCCAAAGCCCTAACCCTAAATAAGTGAACTGTCAAAGAGCACCGAATTGGTGCCAAAACAATCTGTGCAGAAAACGTACAGCAACGAAATAGGTGGCGCCGAAATGGTTGCACCAAAAAGACGTGATCCCTGATTTTAATGCTGTTTAGATGTCATTTAACATGTTTCTAAAGCTATTGAAAGAAACTACTGTACTTGCCAAGATTGGGAAGCCCAGTTGACAAAATTATCTAGCCCCTTCAGGCCTTCCTTATTTACTAGTCAAGTCTAAAGCACAATTGAAAGCATGCAAGTTCGGTTAAACTTTTTAAGTGACTTGGATGAAGGGGGCTGAAGCACGAAGCCTTAATCTTCCACTCTTGCTACATTATTGATAGACAGATTCTACTTTTTTCTTTACAATTTGATTTAGAATTATTGAAAGCTTTGAGTTTTTAGATCTTTGTGAGTTGTATTTCAGCTTTTCATTCAGGTACACCTCAAGTAAATAAATATATGCAAGAAAGACTATTTCGTCAGTGTGGACTTAAAGTAGCTAATGTCCTATGCAATTTAAATACGACATAAGCTCGTTTAGTTCCACACCGACGATTTATTCATACTGGGCCTTATACACATCCTGAAAACTATGGTAGTTCAGTTTCGGAGAAAGAGCTTTTTTCGAAATTGCAAGTTAAAAGACTTCTTTACGTTACTATTATTTTTCTGTGTTTTATTCTAATAATGTGTTTTGGATTCTAATGGCTCTTTCAGTCTTTCATGAAATCTTTGGTCCACACCTTTCTGTACAGTTCATAGAACAATCAGTGTCATTGTTGTATTAGCACTGCATAAACTAATAATTCAACATAATGAAGATGATATACTCACATCCATATTAACGGATTCTTCGATATCAATCATTAAATTCCGATTCCGCTCATTTTGTATGATCTTTCAAATAAGCAAATGTGTTACAAAAACCAAGAGCACAAGATTACACATCTCACATTATATATATCTACTACCAGTGTTCCCACTAACAGTGTTCCCACTTGGCCAATTTTTTTCAGCGAATCAGCAATTTGTTGGAGCAAGGGCAAATTATTTTTGGCAATATAGTAAACATAGCTTTAGAAAATTTGACAAATTTTTGACAATAGCACATTTGGTATACTTTAGTACTGGATTGGTACCAAATTGAGGGCACATAATTGTCTTTTTAGAGCTTTGGGCACAATTATTTAAAGAAAATTTGGGCACTCGCCGATTAGCCATAAAGTTAGAGGGAACACAGCCCACTAAGCCGATTTTTTTCAGCGAATTGGTGATTTGTTGGAGCAAGGGTAAATAATTCTTGGCAATATAGTAAACATACCGGTACCTTTAGAAAATTTGACAAATTTGTGGAAAGAAGACATTTGGTACAATTGTTTAAAGAAAATTTGGGCACTTGCAGATTAGACATAAAGTTAGAGGGAACACAGTCAACTACAATTTCAAGTACTGTTTCCTCTAAGCTGATTTTTGTCAGTCACTCAACGATTTGTTAGATTAAGAGCATTTGATAAATTATTATTGGCAACAGTGTTCCCTGTAAGCGCAAAAAAATGCGAAATTTTTTACAGCATTTTCTCACTACTTTTTGGCAACTGCAGACGGCGTTTTTTGATTTTCGAAAATATGGTGTTTTTGTCTGGCTATAGCATTTGACACAACGCCATTTTTTCTTTATCCGGCGCAGCGTTCAGCGCTGTTTTTTCAAAACTTGATGCAGATGCATTGAAAGTCGCAGAAAAAGATGCACTACGTTACCTGAAGACCTTTTTTGTTTTATTTGTTTTAAAGTACGCCGATAAAGAAAAGAAAACTCTTGGTAGTATCCGTGTGCGATGACCTTTGTTTTTTTCTTGAGATCACACAAAACTTTGAGTAAATGGCATTGTTGTTTGTGATTTGCAATGACATTTTCGCACCAACTTCAGGCATTTTCGCGTCTTTTCCGGCATTTACACAGTAGATCCAAAATTAGAGGGAACACTGATTGGCAATAAGATAAACATAGCTTTAAGATAACAAATTTGCTAAAATATGATTTTTACTTAAGGATGTTCAATTGTTCATTTCAGAATACCGAATTCTTTGGAACCAGATCCTATTTGGAATCGGTTCCATTTTTAGAATTTGGTTTAGTTGTGAAAAACTGCAAGTGATAAATTTGTTCAACCGCGCCAATCAACTGCGTTGGGACGCATCTTTTTGACTCAGATGTTACAATGGCGTGATTTTCTCTAGGAGGCCTAAGCTCCCCTGGTTGCGTGCCTGTTTCCTTTTCCTAAAAACAACTACAAATGACAGTGAAAATGAAAACGAAAAATTCAGAGAAACTGATGAAGCATTACAGAATGAGAATATCCAAAAGGGTGTTTCATTTTTGATCTTTTTTTTCAAATATCTTTTGAATAGTGATTTTCTAATGCCAAAAGGTTGACTTCATGACTAGTAAACATTTTTTTGAAAAATTTTTGTGTTTTGGCTCCCCACACCCCCCATTTTCATAACGATACGGATCCAATTTACAAATCACTGTAACTCTGGGTTTCACATCAAGCTGATATTAGTGTCAAACAAACCAGAATGGGCAAGTTTACATCCAACTTCAAAAGGAACTATGGGTCTAACTTCCTTATTTTTCAAGTTATTAACAAAAATGTGAATTTTTGCTTAATTTTGCAACATTTCTCTCCTATTTTCTCTTAATAAAGACTCAAATTTACACAATCACCTCATGTTTTCTCAAAACTATAACAAGCAATGACAAACAGCTTACCACCTTCACTAACGAAAGGTCGATATGCTGGTCCTTTGCCGACTTCAAGCTAATGCTGTTGCCTAAAGTAATCACGAAGAACTTGTGCCAATATTGGAAGAGTGCGTAACAGTTTCAGCTCCACTATAACGATGACTTTATAGAAAATGGTTTCAAGCAGCATGTTTAACACATTTACCAATCTTACATGCAGAGTGTACAACTGTACACAGATACACTTACTAAATACAGTACTATTTTCACAAAAGTATTAATTTATCAGTTACTGGTATCAAACCTGCTAAAACTAGACCTATAGTTCCTCTGAAACTTGGGTATAAACTAGCCTATCCCAGTTTGTTTGATACCAATATCAGCAATGTATGATAATCCTGGCCCGAGTGATAGCAATTTTATAAATTTGACCCCCCTTGACACAAAAATGGGGGGTGGGGAGCTAAAACGTAAAAATCTTTCAAAAAACATTTGACCATTCATCTAGTTAGTCCACTTGGGATTAAAAAATCACTATTTGAAGTAAACCTTTTTCTTGAGCAAAACACCCTAATATCCAGTAATCATGTGATTTATAGTGATGTAATCCTTGTATTCGCTATACATTCACTAAAAATGAAACAAAATATTGGAGTTTTTTTGTTTTGCAGTAGTCCAGCAGATAAGTGCAAAACTGATATCAAAATAGTACTGAAGGCCATTTTTTAGATTTAGGATTCCATTAAGGATTAGAAATTCTGGATTGCGAAAAAAAGATTTGGAATTATTCTAGAATACATAATTATTCTGAAATGAACATCCTTACTTTTACTACTCATACTTTAATACTGAATTGCTACAAAATTACGTCACGTAAACATTTTTCAACTGCTTTGACATAATTTGGAGAAAATTTGGGCAACCATAAGTTAGCTTAGAAGTTGCTGAGAACACTGCTACAAACATAAATATTTAAAGTAAAAATTAGCTAGCAAAGCAAAAATAGGAACTATAACATCAACATAAATAAAGCGGCAATGAAATACAATTCCTTGTAATGCATATTTATCCTCCAATCACCGACCAGCACTGCATGGTAAGTATTGGACGATCTGAACGCTTTTCTTTGCAATACCTACTTCATTCTTGACGGAATCTACACGTATTAGTAGATATCATGCAGCTGACATAATAATGGTTCAGATAAAAAAGTGTCCTGGTACATCTCTCGATATAATTAAAAAACCACGCTTCTGAAACTGACTTTTTTTCTTTTCTTCAGATCTACTGCCCGCTTAAATGAATTTGTTTTAATCTTAGATCTGTCTTGATCAGGAGAATATCTTTGTTTGCTCTTTCTGGCTCTTTTTGCTGGCAACAGCGATACAGATTTGTCATCACCACTGCTATCACTTTCTGACTTGAGTAATTCTTGTGTTTTTGCTTTGGAACCATGCAAATGCTTAACAGAATCTGTTGATAAATGGTGCATACAATTAAGAGTCATATTGGGACATTTCATAGCAAGAACTTATTGCAAACAAAATACCTAATTACTGGATACTGGTATATAAATGAAGTTGACGTAATTGCAACAAATTTTGCAACACCGTGTGAATGAGTATTTATCGATATGTAACATCAAAATGATTACCGTATAATCAGATAATCAATTTTGGCACAATGCATTATGATAAAAGTCACCTATTACATAACATTAGTATAACAATTGTGCCAAAACTTGCTTTTCTCTAAGCATTTTTTTTCCAAAAATGAAAAGCCGCTAGATTTACTATGCCTAAGTGTTTTAGGCAAGTTGATTTTTTCTTGAGCAGTATAAACAATTGATATCACTAGCCTGATCAGCAACTAGTTAAAAAAGTTAATTTATATTCCCAATTAAAATATACAATAAATATCTAAATTCTGGGATTTTAAATTTTTACTAAAAATCTTAAATACTAGAAATCCAAATTGCCCCCGTCAGTGCATGTGAGCTGTCTGCTTGAGCTGTATGTGTGCTTACTCTTTGCTCACTTATTCTTTTGAAAGCCATGGTACGCAATGTAAATCAACCACTTTCTTTACATTTTACAAGAATCAATTTAAATAACTGCAAAAAAATTCTTTACCAACTACTCTTTTGTGTTGCAATAAGGCAATATCAAAAACTTCGCAATTTTACTTGTTTTTTTTTTAAATCTTTAGCTCTCTATCTTTAGCAAAAAACTTCAGTATCCTAGATTTTGAGATAATTACAGATGGAAATGTGTTTGCAGCATAAGATAATGTGAATAATCAATAACTAAAATAATTACAATCAAAAAATTAAGGCAGTGTCTAGAGCCTAGTGCAATGGCAGTGGCTTAAAGCCATTGCTGCAGCAACTCTAGTTAGAAAAATTTTTACTATCCCTAGAGTCATCATGCCCCAACCCACACTCTAAAAACAATTCTTAAATGTGCTAAAGTAACAATTTTTTTCTTGCCAGGACCAAGAATCGAACCCAGGACACCCTACACTTGAACCCGATGCACTAACCACTTGTTCATCCATTAACAGCCAGCTAATGGACATAATCGCTAACTTAAAAGCAGTGCTACTGGAGCAGCAGTGTTTCCTACAGTTGGAAACCAGAGCCAATGCCAGTACTACCTTAAAGTGAAAATTTTTTTCGGCATTTTCGTACAACAATCTGTCGGTGTTACAGTACAGCGTTTTTATTAGTGAGTTTATGGCGCTTTTACTTCCTGCCAAAAGTCGTCAAAGACCATTGTGTCAATCGCGCCACATTGTTTTTCTATTAATTGTACGACAAAACCTGCTGAAGAAACTGCAGCTCGACGCTTCAATACCTGTTTTCTTAGACATCAGCAAAAAATTCGAACGAAAGTAATGGCTTCACACTTGTTTATTTTGCAAGATCACAGAAAGGTCAAAGTGTGTTTGCAGTACCGGTACACGCTGGCATTTACATCTAATTTTCTGTAACTTCGCACCTTTTCTGGCACTTTTACTAAAGGCGAAAAATTAGAGGAAACACTGGCAGACTGGCCAGTGCAGCAGCGTTTTTTATATGGAAACCGAACTGGCACTCTATTCATTTCTAATTAATCATTGTGTACCGGTAATGCAATAGTAAAAATTGGCTACTTAGTAAGTAACTTACTCCAGTTACTCTGTCACATTAAAACAATCCCACAAAATTTGATTTTTTCTTTGTGCATTTTTAAAATATTATTAATAGGGTTATACAACCGCAAATTTACTACCCCTAATTGTTTTGAAAGAGTTGATATCTTCTAGGACAAATAATTAATTAATATTACTTCCTCGACAGGCAAGGTGTTGAAAAAATTAATTTTGACCTCTGTGCAGATTACAGATATTCCTCATGTCAACTTCCACAATATCTTAAAGGAAGGCTTTATTTCACCAGAAATTTTTATCTAGTTTTTTATTAATTCTGACTCAAATCTAACACAAACTCAAATGCTTACTCTAAAACTATTCCCAAATCGAACCCTAACCCAAACCCTAACCTAAGCCCTAATCTTAACCCCTAAAAAAGCAAATAAAAAAAGCGCGGATGAATATTTCTCATTCTCGTTTTATTCTCTTTAAGTTGAAAATTTTCCGTGAAATAGTCACCACCTATCTTAAAATAGAAATTCAAAGCACCACTTTGAGCTTATGTAACATGCTCTTTGCCCACCTCTGAAAAAATGCCTGGTAATGACCACTATTCACACTGACACACATGCCAATAAAAAAAAACAGATCCACCTGGTTTTGGATGCTGCAAAACTTTTGTAGTCCATTGCGCTTTAGTTGGGCATTGCTGCTTGTCTTCTTTTGCAATCAATCTCTTCTTTGGAGGCATTTCTGTACACTTAACTACAGTAGTCTAATCCAGTGATATCCTAAATCTGCAGTCTTATTGATGCAATGCTAATTGCTATAGAATGGTTAGTACAAACAAAAATTAGTACAAAATCATGGGATATACTCACTTGATCTCACAATATTAATCACAACAGCCTAATCTAAACCATCTATGCTACAGTAGGCTACAGTACTGTACATTACCCTAAACTATGAAACATAATCGACCAGTACACTAGCACAGTTTTACTAGCAGATGAATTACCGGTACCGAAATCAGTCATAAAAACACCAAAATCCGCAGTTGCACAATAAGCTTTCGGTTTATAGTTATACACAAGTGTCAAGCCACAGATGACAGAAAAATCGAGTTTACAAGTTTACGATCCGTAACAATCCATTTCTACATGGTTGTTTGTTTAATATCTTTATCTTTTCATCATTTCAAGATACATATCTATTCAGGTTGCTTGTTAAGCAGCACTAATCCTCATCTGCAGGTTAGGTACTTTGCAATTCGTACCATCTAAATCTTTTTTATGCCATTAGTGAAGTATATTTGGACCCCCGATTAGACTTTTGTTTTCCAGTTTATGTGCGATTTAAGAGACATGTTTGTCTTTTTAAAAAGATAATGCTGGAAATCGGTTTTATTGAAGAAATGAGAACTATTTGATGTAATGACAACGTGGCCCAAATAATTCTCTCCAATTTTTCTTTTTCGTGAAAATATAATTTACTCCGTTTGACTCCATTCCAATTCGAGACATCACGACAGGCATGATTTGCACAAATTTTTTGCTGACTAAAGAACGCGATGTTCCATGAAGAAAGTAAAAGGATTCTGCTTAAAACAGCAATTCCAATTCAAACTTAAATTTATCGATGGCGTTATACGAGTGATATAATCTGTTGTATGTAAGTTAGACCAGCTTAGGTAATGTTTTTAGCCGATGGAGATATAAAATTTGAAGCCGAAAACCATCGTATTGTAAATCAGTAGCCTACTGGTAATCTAAGTCTGTACATAGGTACGGTAGCAGTAACAAAAGGTTAGCATTAGCAGTAGCCAAGTTTTCAGATTTGGTTAGGCTACTTACTGCTACTACTGAGTAAGTTGTGGATATTAGATTAGGCCTACTGTATTTATTGTGGTACAGTAGAAGCATACGGTAATATTAATATCTGAAATAGGTGTTTAAAAGATACCGGTACAGTTCAAAAATTTAAAGGCCTTCATTTTGCTCAAAAAAAGCCAACAGCAACAGGTAGCTGTAACCCCAAGTTAAACAGTATAAAGCATACTTGCAAAGAACCTGACTAAAGCCTTGCCTGCTCATTGAACACTGTTGTCAGCAACAGCAACACCTCACTGACTAACTTGCACCTTGCCCAGCTTTTTTATCAGATAACCAAACATATCTTGCAAATTGTGATGTACGGTAATCTGCACATTGTCTTCAACTTCTCAACACCCCCTATGGCTTGCTAACTGCTAACTTGCCCTGCTTATAAAAGGTAGCTGTTTGATCTTAAACTTCAAGAAATGTACTCTAAACGTATTTGTTATGCTCTATTTTGAACACAATCAAGGCACAAGGGCAAGCTAGCAATGGTCTGATGGTGACGTGTGATCAACTGTGGCAAATCATGCAGCACAAAGTGCTCTAGAATGTGAAAATCAGTCATGTACGACCACATATGACTAGCTCGAGTATACAGCAATTTTAAATAACTCATAATGATTATGCAAAGAATTGCATTGTGACTAGTCATTGAATGAATGTGTAGAAAATATCTCCAAAAATATTTCTATTATATTAATATTGTTGATTACATAAAAACTATAGCGTACAGAAAAAAACTGACACCAGATTTAGAATCAGTGGCCAAAAATTATATAGAATCAGTTAAAAAAAGTCGTGCAACAGAAAATGAAAAAAAATGTTGACCAGTGTTATTTATACAACATGTAGGCTACTTAAATGAGGACTAAGTGCAAAATCAATGAGGGTATCTAAGTTAGGCCAATCGTATTAGACTAGACTAGCTTTGAATCCATCCTTTTTGACCCATGCGTTGGAGAGATATTTTACTTTAAGCATGACGTCTGTGACTGATGTCATAAATTTTAATAATTTTTATTGGCAACCTTGTTATTGATAAGCATTAGCGACACCTTACCAGTTCTAACCTAAAGCAACGATTAGGCTACTCCATTGAGTCATTTTGCAACGTACTAATCAGTTTGATCTTACCAGCAGTACAGATCTGAGCTGGTAAAAAGAGTAGACTTTTCGGTAGCCAAGCGATTTCGGTAAAAATCAAGCTGGCAGATACATTATAGTTTAAATCCTAGCGCAGTCTAGCAATAAGGTTTTTATTTCTAGGCTACACAGTACAAACTCATACCTGATAATAAGACTAACAATACTTGAGTAGGCCTTTTGCATTTGCTTGTGGCATTTGGGACTTTAGAATAAACGTTTCCATTTAAGTTTAAAACAATCGACTACTAGCCTACTCTAATAACTCTACTAGCCTTACTTTTGCTTCTTTTTAGATGCTTGTTATTTTGGCTATCGTACATGCAGTGTACTCTTTTCCAGCTTGGATCAACTCTGCTGACTAGATCAAACTGCTTAGTGAGCAGCAAAACTACCCAATGCAGTAGTCTTACTGTTGCTTTAAAGTGGAACTGGAAAGTCGTCGCTAATGCTTATTAACGACTGGATTGCCAATTAATTTATTAAATGTTATAATATTAGAGTCACCGACGTCATGTTTGAAGTAGAATATTTCTTGAATGGCTGGGTCAAAATGGATGGAGTCAACTCTAGTCTAGTTTTATGCAATTGGCCTAACTTCAGATACCCCCATTGATTTTGCATTTAGTCCTCATTTAAGTGCCTACATTAGGTTTTTGGTAGAGGCTGCTGATGATAAGTAGAAATAAAAAAATCATTATGCTAGCCCTAAACCCAACCCTAAGGGTTTAGGTTTGCGTTAGGCTTGAATATCGATCAACCCTAACTTTAATTTTAACCCAAACTTAAAACAACTAAAAAGGATTACAATACAGAAAGTATAATTTTTTTGTAGCTTTAGTATAACATTACTGGATAGAATGAGCAAAAACTTTCAAAAGCGTAAGTTATACCTTGAAGATGTAAATGTAGAGATTCCAGCAAGAACTCAGCGTTTCTGGAAAAAGAACAAAAGTGATGCTGAAGGAATGCAAAGCAAAAGAAAAAATGATGACTTTCGTTTTTTTAAGTTTACAGACACTTTACATGACCCTTGTACAAGCAGTTTTGCTAGAAATGAAAGTACCACTACTCTAGTAGAGTTGAGTGACCAGCTATTGGATCAGTCTGATGCCCACTCTGCTAAAGTCAATGCTGAACATTTCAGTAAAGAAGACAATGAAAAACAAACAAAACATGCCAATGCTGACACTTTACAGGTTAGTGTTGCTTAGTAAATTTGTTTATCATGGTATGAAAACTTCATTAGCTATAGTCTTCTAATCAAAAGCTATAAAACCTCATTCAATGGTGAATAATAGGATTCCAATATAAAGCAATGTGTGTTTATTGAATTCGAAATGATTTGAATGTAAAATTAGCAGATATATTTCGTATCAATCTGAAAAAAAATTTTCTGGTTGGATTTAAATGTGCAGCATATACTTTTTTAAATGTCAACAGGTTTTGCAAAAAACAAATACCCGATACAAATGCATATGGCCAAATAAGAGTCGATGTCTAAAGAGATGCCCATTAAGTGCTAAGGTCAGTTTTGGAGGTGGGCTAAAATACAGCAAACTGATTTTTACTCCACTAAAATGCAATTCAAGATTTTTTAAACAATTGAGCATAATGCAATGTTTTAAAAAAGGAATTTAATAAAGCTAATTGTTGTGCAGTTGCACAAGAGTGTTGCACTATTACGCTAAAGTGCAACCAAACTTTGGTAATAAAATTACACATTGCAATGAAAATTTCCACCCTTTTGTGTTTTGAGAAAAAGAAAGGTCATTTGCTGGAAAAGACTGGCATTTGATAACACTACAGTACAAATGAAACAAAATCAAGTTCAAAGTTTAAAATTGTTCAGCAGAAATACAGCAGGTTGTGCAGCAGTGCAGAAATAGCAAGAATCGAATTCCAACTTTTACATCCTGGTGTTTAGATTGTTGCTGATGATGAAGTAATATATCCAGGAGCATATGTTACCCGTGTGCAAATCCAGATATTGCTTTTGGAGTACATATTCAAACATTATGTGAAAGGTAAACAGCTTGAGGATTTGTTAAAAATTTGGGATTTAGTTATTCCAGGAGCTTTCCCCCAAAGCAAATATCTCTTCAACAAATCTATATCTAATACCTTTTCATACAACATCTTTTATTTTTGTAATGTGTGACTCTGTCATCAAGCCAGAATGGGAAAAATGTAAGGTTTGTCTTGAAAAGATTCTTCAGGAAAAAGGTAAATCTGAAAACCATTTTGTCACTTTTCCAATTGAAGAACAAGTTCGCCATGTCGTTGAATTGCAATCAGCTAACCTATTAAAGAAATCAGAATTGATCCAAAGTGCTAATTACAGTGATATATTGTGTGGTGATTTTGATTAAAAATTTGTTTCATAAAGGTGAGATTTCTGACAGTGACTTAACTCTTCTTTGCAACATAGATGGAGCTCAAGCTTTCAAAAGTGCTTCACGAAGCTACTGGCCAGTGTTTGCAACTGTGAATGAAATTCGGTATTCCAGGAGAAACAAGAACATGCTGTTGCTGGGATTGTGGTTCTGAACTAACAAACCTTGCATGGGAACATTTCTACAACCTATCATTGAAGACCTTCAATGACTTAGAACCAATCCCCTTGAATGGACTGCTCATGATGGTACATTGAATTTAAGTTGAGTATACCTTTTAGCATGCACTTGCGATGCTGTTGCGCAAGCGGCAATTCGTAATTCTCACCAATTTAATGGAGAATACGGTTGCCCAAATTGTTACCATGAAGGAAGTCGTATTGAAAAAAAGTGATGGCTTTACGAGAGTGTATTGTACTCAACATGATGAAGTACTTCTGAGAAATGCATCTCTTCATCTTATTGACTGTCGTACTGTAGTAGAACAGGACAGAACTGTGCATGGTGTCAAAGGACCTCCGATGTTGATGAAAATGCCCAAATTTGATATCGTAAAGTCGTTTGTCACTGAATATATGCATTGCCTTCAAGGCATAATAAAAGCAATGTTGTCATTTTGGTTTGACAGTCGTCACCACTAAGAATCCTACTATTTGGGGTGAATAGTCGCTTGCATTGACAGAGAGCTTGATGAAATTAAACCCCCTAATGAAATATCAAGATTACCAAGTGCGGTTTCATGTCGACAACAGTGGAAGGCATCTGAATATCGATCTTTTCTTCTTTATTATGGTCCAGTAGTGTTAAAATGCAAACTTCCTTCAGCCTATTACACACACTTCATGATGCTTTCAAGATCAATTTACTTGCTTTTGCAAGAAACAATACAAGAAACTCAACTTGAAAGCATACACCACGAGCTACAACTGTTTGTAAAAGCATATGAACGTTTGTATGGAAAAGAGTCGGTGACATATAATGTTCACCAATTGAGTCATTTTGTTGCAAATGTTCGCAGTTGGGGTCCTTTATGGGCATATTCTGCTTTTCCTTTTGAATCCATGAATCACACTACGTTAAAGATGAAGCATGGTGCCCAGCATACTGCTATGCAAATTGCGAATGCTTGGATTTGCCAAAAACATGTGGAGCGCCAGGCTGTTGGATGTTTTTCTCAAGCTTCTAATTCCATCAAACATTTACACAAGCAGCTACAACATCGAGGCTCCTACCAACCCAAAACCAATAATAAATTTGGACCAGTCAGTGTGTATGGAAAAACACAACAGCAAAAAATTAATGAAAGTGAAGCCTCAGCTCTGTGTCTTTTGTTTGGAGCCAATATATCTTGTGGAGTAGAGGTTGAGGTATATTTTCGATTTTCCACTTCAAGTATGATCTGCCATGGTGACAAGTGTCGACAAGATGCTGTACTAAAACGATGCAATAGTATAATTCAGGCAACTGATTTGGAATACTACATTGTGAAAAAGTTAATTGTTTTGCCTCGTTCTATTATTTGCGACTGTGTTGAAGGCCTTTGTATATGCGAAATTTCCCCAGTTATGATTTTGCAAAAGCGCAAAATCGTATCAAGCAAGCTGCCTAAGCACTTGCAACACATTGTGAAACTTTCTGTTGTTGACAGTATAAAAGCTAGTTTTGTGTCTGTGTTGTTAAAGAAGTGCATGCTTCTTCCTTGCGGTGATGAGAAAAGTTTTTTTTATGCAATAGCATTGGCCAATGCAATGGAGACTGATTGAGCAGACTTTTTTTATAAGATCCAGTAAATTTTTAGTTAAGGCTGGCTGTTCTTAATTTTTGGCAGATTTTCAGCCTCACTTATTCTTAGATTTTGAGAGTGTTGATGTCAGAAAACATGTTTGTAAAACCGTTTAATTTCCACTGCTCTGTCTGCTTGAGTAAACGCTTTCGCAGCAAAGCAGAAAAGCGATCTTTTTTTCTGGCAGAGGCTAATGTTACGTTATGCAAAAATAAGAAAATCGATATTTTACCCCTAACACCAAGCTTAAACCTATCCCTAATCCTAACCTTAGGAATAAAATTTAAAAAATAAAAAAGTGCAAATGCGCAAATAAGCGTCTACTCCATTCTCCTTATGGACTTAACATAACACTAGCCACTTCCTTTTTCATACCTTGAACAACTACTGAAAATTTTCTGCGCAGTGCCCAACAGCGCTCTATTATTTCAAAAGTATTGGAAGTTGCTGGCAAATACTGAAAAATCATTAAATTTTCGTTGTTTTCACATGTACGTACTACGTAATGTTACTTTGTAGTTCTTTTCTATTTTTGGTGATTCATCAAATTTTGCCATTGCAAATTTTCTTATAGCCACCTGCTTATCAATCCGTAAGCAGTAGATCAATTGAGTTCATGTGCTTTTCACTTGACTAGTTTCTATTTTCTGTTGCCTAGTCAAATTGATTTTTGCCTTTGAATACATGAATCACAAGAAGAATAAGAATAAAGTACTATGAATCTCAATGAAAGAATAAACTATTACTACTGACATTATGTTGAAGGTGAAGCGTGGTACCTGGGTAAAAACCATTGCGAAGCTTTTTGTTATTTGGCAGTATAAAAGCTAGCTTTGTGTCTATGTTGTTCAAAAAAAGGCATATGCTGTTTTTTTGGGGGGCAATATTGGCAGATGGAATGGAGACTGATTATATAACTTATTATGGAGCATATCCTTTTTGCAAATTTATTTTCAGCATAAAACATTGCTGTTTGATTTTTGGCTTTGCAAAACAAAATAAGAAATTAAATTTTTTTTAACTTCATGTAAATTTTGAATTTACATCAGGATTGTGAAAGCACATATTTTCCAATCGTTTCTGTTATATCTCGTAATAGTGAAATTTTTTGACAAGAAATTGTTTTGGAAAAAAAACGTAGCGGATGTGAATGGCTTAGATCATCATCTTAATAGAGGAAGGCGCACCTATTGCTTTAAATTGCAATAAAGTATCTTAAATTTTGTAGGTATTTTTTGTGATAGGTTACGTGTTATTTTTGGAAAAACTGTAGCATTTCAGCTGTCAACAAAATAACGTATTGAACGTGACTGTAATCATCGGAAACACAAAAAATTAACACGCATTAAGCAAACATAGTAGATTTACACCTCTCAAGGATCTTTCTGTACTTCAAATTCTATTTCATGTTCCACCTCAGTCAGAAAGTTAAGCTGGTAAGTTACAATTCTTGCGGTTAAACACAGCATCCCATCGGAAGGTGCGTTTATAGATTTTGCAGTTCATTATAATTTCACAACTCTGCCATTCAGCGTAGTTTTCGATTGTATACCATGGACGTCCGTTTTTGTCGTTGCTTATTAGCATTTGTTATTCTTTGTTTAGCGAAGTCCGCTTGATGTTGTTTCATTTCTTGAAAACGTAAACCAAAGAATTTATTCGAAGTATGTGCACTTTAGCTCCTGCTTTTGAAAGCATATTCAGAGATGATCCTGCTGATTTTTCGTGATGTTTCATCATGGGGTAATTTGGTACCAAATTGGAGAGCAGAGAATTCAAAAATTAGTCCTCCGGCATTTATGATTTCCACAAATTAGCGCTATAAGTTGGGCATTATTTAATCGAAGCTAGCAGACGATAAAGTGACTGTTCGTCTTCAATGGTATTAGTCGCTTCCAGCTAGAAAACATTGACATACATCTGCGCCCCTTTGGTAGCACATGATTGTGTGTTTTTGCATTCTTTTCTTACTCGTAGTTGTTTTTGCGTGAACAATAATACTCTTGAAAAGATAAAAAGTGAGGTTTGAAGTTCCCGTTTTGGTGCTGTTTTGTTTGCTGCTTTTGAATGTTTTTTGTGTTTCATATTGCAGGGTATTTTATGTTCCACTATTACATCATTAATTATGCCGGTACTGATTTAATGCTACACTGCTGTGCGACCGTACGTTGCATTAACGCAGCAAATCGGGAAGTTATATGCCTCTGTGCATTTATGTATGATGCAGTATTATTTTTGTCTTTGTACGACCAGTAATACTAAGAATAGGCGTTATATAGGTTTTAAGTTAAAGTTTTGATGCTACTGTAATTTGTTGCTGGTTTTATAGTAGAATATGTTTTTGTTTGATACTGCTGCATATTTTGTGTTCCGCCATTACATTGTATACACTCGCAATTGATGTTGCATTACTCAGCAAAATGAAAATATTGGGAAAAAACGTGAGTTTGGCTGACTGCAGGAAAAGCCCGATATTTATGCTGTGAAATTAACCAGGATTTATGGCCATAAATTCTTCTCACATAAATTACCAGCTTTTATGCTGTTCGATCTCGGTTGCTTATACTGTACTGTAGATATTTTAAGTTTAATAGTTAAGCTCAACAATGCCACATAAGGTTATTGAGTTGTTTTGTTAGTTACTGGGATTCACTGGTAATTATTGGTATATCCCAGGTAAACCAAGTGAAATTACTGGGATGTATAAGAAATTATGGGAGTTCAATAAAATGTTTGGTTAATCCCGGTAAAATTATTTGGATTTATTGGTAATTACGGGGTTTCATTAGCAATTAGTTGGTAAATCCCAATAAAACCAAGTAAAATTACTGGGATTTATTGATGATTACAAGGATTCAGTAATAATTTTCGGTAAATCTTAGTAAAACCAAGTAAAATTTCTGGGATTTATTACTAATTATTGGGATTCATTATAAGTTATAGTTGGTAAGTCTCAATAATATCAAGTAAAATTACTGGGATTTATTGGTAATTACTGGGATTTTTTAATAATTAATTGGTAAATTCTTATAAAACCAAGTAAAATTACTGGGATTTATTGATAATTACTGGGATTTTTCAATAATTAATTGGTAAATTCTAATAAAACCAAGTAAAATTACTGGGATTTATTGATAATTACTGGGATTTTTCAATAATTAATTGGTAAATTCTAATAAAACCAAGTAAAATTACTGGGATTTATTGATAATTACTGGGATTTTTAATAATTAATTGGTAAATTCTAATAAAACCAAGTAAAATTACTGGGATTTATTGGTAATTACTGGGATTTTTCAATAATTAATTGGTAAATTCTAATAAAACCAAGTAAAATTACTGGGATTTATTGGTAATTACTGGGATTTTTCAATAATTAATTGGTAAATTCTAATAAAACCAAGTAAAATTACTGGGATTTATTGGTAATTACTGGGATTTTTCAATAATTAATTGGTAAATCCCACTAAAACCAAGTAAAATTACTGGGATTTACCGGGATTTGACTACATAAATCCCATTTATTCACAGTTATTCCTGGTTGTACGAGAATTTGATAATCTTTATTTTGGTAAATCCTGGTAATTTAAGTAAATACCGGCATAGATTCCTAGTTTTTCCCGGTCGGATCCACGTTTTTCCCAATATTTTCATGTTTACCGGGATATTTTTTTATAAGGGAAAAGCTAAAAAATGTAATAAGCAATCGTTTTAAAACAATGGCCGCTTTTAAAGCTATCTTTCTTTGGTAATTTTGCGTGATTTCTTACTCTTACCTCGATTATATTTATTGTTTACCATTGTGAACAAGCTTTCGCGGTTTTTTGCTAACCAAGCATTACGTCATCAGCCAATCCAATTCCTTTACCAGATGTGCGGAGTTGAAGCGGATTTTTTTGATTTTTTCAGAAACTAGACAATCTTCGAAAAAAAATTTTTTTGCTTTGTGATCAGAAAATTAAACGCTCTTTTTTGATGTCATACCTGGCTAGGCTGCACCCCCCCTTTAAGTACGGCAAAAAATATTTCATTGGGTTGTATGTCTCAAGACACCCTTTCATCCCAACCAATCCACTTTTGGCCGCGATGAGGTTTATTTCTCTTTTTTTTCCTTTTTTTCTTCCTAATTTTTGTACGCTCTTCTTCTCCTAAACCACAACACATCGAAATCTAACTTTTGTGTAAAGTTGTTGAGCTGCAAATGCAATTTTTTCTCCCGAAACTTTTTGGGGCAACTCCACCGGGAACCCCCCCAAAATGGGGCCCCAAAAATTCCATTTTTTGAACGGCTCAAGCTAGGGTGCTACTTTTTTTGCTATCAGTAGATATTCAACAGACAAATATTTTGACATAGTTTGGGGGTGCCACCCCTCCCGGGGACCTCCCAAATGGACCCCCCAAAAAATCAATGTTTTGAACGGCTCAAGGTAGAGTTCTACTTTTGTTTGATATTAGTAAATATTTAACAAACAAATATTTTGACATAGTTTGGGGGTGCCACTCCCCCAGGGACCCCCCAAATAGACCCCCAAAATCAATTTTTGAACGACTCAAGCTAGGGTTCCAGTGTTTTATGATATCAGTAGATATTTAACTGACAAATATTTTGACTTTACTTTTCTGGAGGTTCCATAATCAGATATTTTTGAATAAATTGCTGATTTTGCGGTAGACAAAAAATACTTTTGAGCATCACAGCATTAGCTATGCGTCGGTCGTTCACTGGGTTTGCTGGCAAACTCCCATCTAGTTATTGAAATATTTGCTTGTGATATTTTTGAGCTAAATTAGTTAAAACGTATGCACAGGATGTTTCAAAAAACATACCGGTATATTATAGAAATAATACCAATATATTGGTAAGTTACTTTTGAAACACCCTGTATAATGATTTTGCAATGATTAAAATGGTATTTTATAACAAAAATGCACTAAACACCATTGCAACAATGACATCAATCTTGTGATTGACTAGCATTTATTACATCAGTCAGCAAGACCAACTTAATGCTATGTATGATTTGTGGCCAAAACGTCAACTAATGTGCAATACATGTTGCATGCACCTGTATTGTTATTTGCTCAGCTGCATTGTATGAAAACTAGAGTACTCAAAATTTGTCTCTTTTCATATCCATACTTTCATTTCACGGAAACGAAGAAATTTTTATGTGCTGTTTTTATTGCATTATCTGGGTAGTTGAATAGTCAGGTTGTGATATAACAGCAAAACAAATTGTTCTGGTTACACTCATTGCTAATGAATTGTCATTATAAATTCTGTATCAAAAAGAAAGAACAACTTTTGTGCTACCCCAAAATTTTTTTGTTTCAAAATTTTATTTAATCCTTCATCCCCAATTTTTGACCCCAATTTACCAAAAAAAACCTAAAAAAACTATCAAAACACAATTTTATAGCAACATTAGCCTTAACTAGATGGGAGTTTGCCAGCAAACCCAGTGAACGGCTGACGCTAAGCTAATGCTGTGACGCTCAAAAGTACTTTTTGTCTATCGTAAAATCAGCAATTATTCCAAATAATCTGATTTTGGAACCTCCAGAGAAGTAGAGTCAAAATATTTGTCTGTTAAATATCTGCTGAAATCATAGCAGACTGGCACCCTAAGTTGAGCCATTCAAAAATTGATTTTGGGGTCCATTTGGGGGGTTCCCGAGGGGTGGTACCCCCAAACTATGTCAAAATATTTGTCTGTTAAATATCTGCTGATATCATAAAACACTGGCACTCTAAGTTAAGCCGTTCGAAAAATTGATTTTTGGGGGGTCCATTTGGGGGGTCCCCGGGAGGGGTGGCACCCCCAAACTATGTCAAAATATTTGTCTGTCGAATATCTACTGATAGCAAAAAAAAAGTAGAACTCTACCTTAAGCTGTTCAAAAAATGGAATTTTTGGGGCCCCATTTTGGGGGGGTTCCCGGTGGAGTTGCCCCAAAAAGTTTCGGGAGAAAAAATTGCATTTGCAGCTCAACAACTTTACACAAAAGTTAGATTTCGATGTGTTGTGGTTTAGGAGAAGAAGAGCGTACAAAAATTAGGAAGAAAAAAAAGGGAAAAAAAAGGAAAAAGAAGGGAAAAAAAAGAAATAAACCTCATCGCGGCCAAAAGTGGGTTGGTTGGGATGAAAGGGTGTCTTTAGACATACAACCCTATGAAATATTTTTTGCCGTACTTAAGCCGTTTTTGACTGAGACCGCTTTTTACGCCAAACTTGTGGGGCGGTTTTCGGGTTCTAAAACCAAAGTCACGTGACCTATTGCCTCGAAATTTGGTACAAACATACAACTCATTAATCTCAAACTGCTGTCCAAATTTCATGTAGCTAGACCAAACCGTTCTCGAGTTGTAAGCAAAAGTTTGAAATTTCGCACTCGTTAGTTGGAAAATGGCCGAGTAAAAACAGAGGAACACGCGACGCGAGCGTCGGTCGTTCCAAAAATGTATGCTTCCAAAAGTGAAAGTGCACAAGGTCCACAGGCCATCAGTAACTTGTTTAATAAATATTTCATAGAGATAGGAGTTAACCTTGCATCTACAATCAAAACACCAGCTATAATTGATGGCAAATTTAATGCCACATCTTTGATTCAGTGTAGTTGCAATTCGTTTTTTCTAGAACCAATAGTTGAAGAAGAAGTAGTAAATTACATCAGAGCTATGAATCCATCAAAAAGTACAGGAAGACATAGAATTCCTGCAAAGTATACAAAAATGTCAGGCTCTGTTATAGCTTCAGTTCTAACTAACATTTTTAATGCATGCATATCAACAGGATATTTTCCAAAAGTGTTAAAAACCGCTAAAGTTGTTCCAATTTTCAAAAAAGGCGAAAGAGAGTTATGCAGTAATTATCGCCCTATTTCTGTTTCAAATCCTTTTGCCAAACTATTTGAAAAGTGTCTGCTTGATCAACTAAACAATTATTTTGTGAGCAATAATTTGATTAGTCCAAACCAGTATGGTTTTAAGAAAAACTGCTCAACAAATGAAGCCGTTTTAGATATTTACAATAAACTACTTGACAATATGGAAAAAAAGCTCGTTACATGTTCTATTTTCTTAGATTTAAGAAAAGCATATGATACCATCAATCACACAATACTGATCAAGAAACTAGAAAAGTATGGAATTAGAGGATTACCATTACAGTTACTAGCAAGTTACCTGACTGACCGTCAACAGTATACAATTGTAAATCACTATAAATCCAAGTCGAGAGGAGTTATTTGCGGTATTCCTCAGGGCTCAACTCTAGGTCCGTTGTTATTTAATATTTATATCAATGATCTACCGCTTGCCTCAAATTCCACAATTCATCCTTTTGCAGATGATACAAACGAAACCTTACTCTCTCCCATTCTAATGTTTCAACACTGCAACAAAATATTAATGATGAATTAGTCAATGTAAGCAATTGGTTCAAGGTGAATAAATTATCAATTAACTTTAATAAAACTGAGTTTATGGTAGTGACAACAAAACAAAATAAACCTGAACTCAAAGTATCAATAGACAATAATCCAATCAAGCAATCACATCACATAAAGTATCTAGGTGTTCTCATAGACGACAATCTAAACTGGAAACAACAAATCGTAGCAAGGGGATCTTGGGCCCTTAATCAATTAAAACACTTTGTAGATGAGCAAACCTTAAGATCTGTTTACCACTGCCTCATATACTCTCATCTACAATACTGCATAACCTTATCAAAGCAATAAGCAGCAACTTTTTTGGATTTAACATTTTTATTAAAAGCAAAACATATCGAACGTTTTCGGCTTAAAACAATTAAGCCCTCTTCAGGATATTATAAACAGTAATACATAAACATCTCTAAAGGAAATAGAAGCATTACGGCAACATAAAAAAAAAAAAAAAAAAACTTTACGAAATATGCATATAGCGTACTATTGTGGTAAATTGCTAATGTGATGTCATATATGGTGTCCATGTTTAGTGATACTAGCGCAATGCGGTTGAGCTAAGTGAAGTGCCACTGTGATACTGGTCGAGAATCCTCTTTCTGGTGACCTTGTTGTCAGACTTAGATCAGAGTAATCTGAGAAGAGGGTGCGATGGCAAGTGTAGAGATTGCCCTCGTGTGTGGTTTGAGGGTTCGGGTGGGCTGCCAGGATAGGCTATGTGTGAATTCAGATGCTGATGAAACACTGGCCTAATGGGAAAGCAGATATGTGAGGTAAGTGCTACCTCACAGCCGTGAAAAAAAAACGCACATGTGCCATTTGCCGTGAGGAAAAGTACACCGTAAACTCTTTCCAGATTTTAAAAAGTTGCCATACTGAGTATGAAACTAAAATCCAAGAAGCTCTGTTGATTAAAAAACTAAATCCTAAATTAAATAAACAACTTTATGCTAAAGGTGCCTTTTTCTTGCTAAGTATTTTCTAATTTCCCAAATTTTCTGTTACGTCATAATATCATAAGTTAGTTCTTACCTTGATTTGACTTGATTTTCTCTTTACTTTTCAATTCACCTTTACTATCACATTAATAGTTATTCTGACTGAATTGGTTTATTTCACGCTAAAAACTTTATGCTGTTGCTTGTTTGACTGTAATTTTAATCTGATTGCTTTGCTCCAAAACCGGAAAGAAATTTTTAATTTGTTAGATAATAATTTTAAGTATTTCCTCATATAATGTACGTTATTAGTCAGGTATACGTAATTTATGTTGCCGTAATGCTTTTATTTCCTTCACAGATGTTTATGAATTATTGTTTATAATATCCTGAAGAGGGCTTAATTGTTTTAAGCCGAAAACGTTCGATATGTTTTGCTTTTAATAAAAATGTTAAATCCAAAAAAGTTGCTGCTTATTGCTTTGATATGGTTTTGCAAATCAACCTCTTTGCCCAAATTATAATACTGCATAAGTAGCTGGGGGACTGCTTCAAAATCAACATTAGCACCTCTCTTTATTCTGCAAAAAAGAAGCATCAGATTGTTAACTGGAAGTGGATATCGTGAGCATATTAATCCTTTGTTCTATCGAGCTAAATGCTTAAAACTCAAGGATATTTACTCTCTGGAAACTGCAAAGCTAATGTACAAAATTCACAATAATGTGTTATCTCTTGCAAATTTAGATAAGTTTAACCTAATAAAAAACTGCTATACACATAAGACAAGATTGAGCCACAAAAACAACTTCTTTCTTCGAAGAACTAGAATAAGATTAGGGCAAAAGTCTCTATCATTCGCAGGAATTAAAGTTTGGAATGAAATTCCAAGCAGTATAAAAGAAGTTTCATTCTACAGATTTAAAAAAGCTGTTAAGCTCATTTTTTATCAACCTATGAAACCGATAAAAGCTAGAATAACAGCTTTCTATCAGCAATGCAGTAGTAATTACAGGAATCATAGTTGCATATTTATGCATCGAGTTCAACAATAACCTATTCTATTGCTTGAATGGCATGAGATTGGTGCATTCATCTGTTACACATTTATACAATACGTCATCTCTCATTTTGATGTGCCCTTGAATTAGTAGTAATTTTGCAGTAACTGACTGAGGTTGATATATACTGGTATTGGAAATTGTACCAGTACTAATGACATATTGGCAAACAATACAAAACAAAGCAAGGAGGTTTTTTTTTCACTCCAATTGCCACTTTAAATTCTATAAAACATAAATAAGCATTATAAACTTTATTAATTTTATTTTCTATCCAATCTGTAGTTACAGTATTTTTATTTTTTAGTATGCTTAGAGTTAGAACAATTCTAATGTTGCCTTGCATTTTCTTTACATGTTGACTGTGAGTTTTGTGTATACACTGTACAAAGTGTACATATCTTTGCAACACTTTGTTTTAATTTTGCATAAAATTTTTTATCATAGAAAGTTGCAGACTGAGAAAATCTAGAAGCTGTTTTTTTAACCTTAACTTGGCGAGGTGGCAGTAGACTTAGACGACCTTTCGGTCCTTCGCTGTCTCCTCACCAAGTGACTAAATATCGCTTTGACTCTGTAAGTTTGTGTGTTGGTTTTAAAGGAATTGCATATTTCGATGCTTTGGTGATAGACCTAGAGGAAGTTGCAGTTTTTTCTTGTGATATGACGTCACTTGGTAAATAAATAAATATGATGATGATGATGATGATGATGAGTTAGGGTTGGGGCAGCGATGCAAGCCTGAGGGAGAGCAATTACGCGGCAGCAGCTTTTTCGCTTACGAAAGCGACGTACCATTACCTTTTAGTGCGGCTCCTTGCATAAGTTTTGAACAGAGGTGGACAAAGTAGTCGAAAAATCTACTTAAGTAGAAGTATTGTTACTCACTCAAAAATGCCTTTCAAGTAAAAGTAGAAGTATGGCGAAGCATTTCCACTTAAGTAAAAGTAGGAAAGTAGTCAAAATTAATTCTACTTAAGTAATGAAAGTAGAAAGTAATTTCGAATTTCACGTGTTTGTTTATTCTTCGAAGGTTTGCTGTTGTGACGCTTACGATCAGTGTTCAAGCAAAGCCATACTTACGGTAGCATATCAAAAAATCAAAGTTTTATTATTCTCTTGAAATTACACCGAAGCGTGTTACGAATACGATTTAGTAGGGACTCTGGGCTCATCTCCGCGCCTGGACAACACAGCTTGAGAAGAAATGTCGCAGCGATGGCGAGTCGTTAGCAACACTGTTCGTTAACCGGCTAGGGAACTGAACTCCAGACGGACCGCAGCAAACGCAACGCCGTTAACCGCTAATCTTTTTCGTATGAACCAGGAATAATGCGCATGTCTAGTTTGTCTACTGTACCATGCTAATCAGGGTTCGGTATGTTTGTTTTTTTTAGTGAGACTGAGTCAACACCTGGTATTTGATGCAACGCAAAAACACACTACCCTAGATGACCTGTAGATGAATCGGCGTAACTATTCAATAAGTTTCGTAGTACTGTACAGTAAAACAAACTCGATACGTACTTATTGTACACGTTGTGACGTGGAATAATGTTTACTTCGTTATTGTACACGTTGTGAGGTGGAATAATGGCTAGGTGTTTACTTCTACTTTACATAAAAGTCATTACTACTCAAGTAGCGTTACTTCGAGAGGATTTTACTTGAAGTAAAAGTAGAAGTATCAGAAATGAAAAATACTTAAGTAAGTCGCTCGTTACCGAAAATACTACTTAAGTAGTCTACTTAAGTAGAACTGCTTCGTTACTGACCACCTCTGGTTTTGAATGACTAGCTCCTTGTAAAAATTAGAACCGGAGTGGAGCCGGAGTCGACTTTAAAGTAGTCTTTAAGTCGTAATGATAGTTGGTGGTGGAATGAGCCTCTATTTTTGCTCTCTGGAATGGAATACCGATTACGTGATTACGCTTATTTCAGGCTATAGAGCAATATCACAATTGGTTCGAATGTTTCCTTGAAGCATATTTTTGTCTCGGAGTATTTCGGAGCGGAATGTTGTTGTCAAATTTCGTAGCCGTATTGGGGCCGGAGTCAGTTGAAAAAATTTTGGAGTGGAGCGCAGTGTAAAAAATAGCCACTCCGCTCAACTCTATTGCGCTGACGCTTGCGCCGCAAGTGTTTTAGCAATTTTGAGCACAATCGCGATTGAAATAGATTAGGAATGATTGTTATTGAATCAAATGTGATTAGAGGTAAGAAAAAATCGTTTACGAGTAAATTGGCGTAGCCAGGATTTTTGATTGGAGGGGAGGGCCAAACCGCAAATCACACGCAATGACCTTATCACAATTTACCGGTATGAATCTGGCAGTCTGGTTTAGTACCGCCTACAGTACTTCCTCGATTATCCGGTCTAGTCGGGACAGCATTTCTTCAAAACCTGAACGGATAAGTAAAAAAACCGCATAATTGAATTTCTTTATTTAAACCAAAACAACGCAGCAAGAAGCAGATTCGAATGCACCAAAACTTAAACGAGGTTCAACATCAAATAATGTACCGCATTGAGGGATCTCAGTACTTTTTTATTGAAAGCAATGTAAATTTGCATGATCGTTAAAATTACAGTAGGGCTATCTATTGCCCCACATTAACTGGAAAAGTGTTAGTTATATCATAAATTATTATCTGACCCAATGGACGGATAATCGAATGCCGGATAAACGAGGTACGGATAAACGAGGAAGTACTGTACCGGTAATATTTTTTAGGAAAATGCTTGGCGCACGTTGCGTGCGCGCAGATATTTCGTTATTGAGGCAAAAAAATCTAACCCAAAGCACTAGCCTTAGCCCTAAACCTAATTCTAGCCCTAACCTAAACCCTAACCCAAACCTATAACTACGGTATAGGAATCAAAATAAAAATTTCCAAAAACAAGTTATTTAACCGCTCACGTTCTGTGCCCCAAGACACTTTGTATTTTTTTAATTTCTTTTTTTTCAAACTTTGAACTTATTTTGTAGTTTTTCCCTGGCAGAATAGTTAATGTGCGATAGGGCCTAAAGTTCAATGAAAATTGCCCACCAAGAAAAAAGTTCAAAAATACATTTTCTGAAAAATAAACAAATGAGGTGTAGGCTACGACTGTACGGTATTTTCTTAAAGCCACAGACAACAAAGCAACCGTGAAACTTATTAGCTTGTACCCGGTTCATGCTTAAACTTTAGCTATCCCTGCTCCTAATCTGTGTTCTATTTCAGAGTTTTTTGGATGAATGACATCATATTCTCTTACTCTTAGGCTATAACAATATACCGGTAATATTATGGGTAGGTATTTAAATGATGCAATTAAATTTTGTTTATCAAAAAGATGCACATTAAAAGCAGCTGATATAGATGCTTTTATTTCAAATATTCAAGCCGTTTTTCTTGGAATTAAACCATCTTATTTGTTGGATAAATTTAGTTGTGCTCCAGAAAAGTTTTCTGAGTTAATCAAAATAATTTTTGAGGATTGCAATTCAGTTGTTGATGACAATAATTTCTATGGAATACTTTCTTTCCAAAATGGCGATTTGTTATTGGTAAACATTCAAATTTGCATTGATAATATCAAACACAGCTTGGAACAATTAAAATGTAAAACAAGAGATAATTCCATTCCAGATGCAATTGCTACTATTATTATTGATGTTACTGAGACGTTGAATCATCCAGAACATTATTTCAGTTTTTCAAACACTATTCAAGATAAGATTCTACATGTGTATTTGTTTGTTTTAAATATGATGACACAGTTTTACGAGACTAAAATAAAACATTCCAATCAAACCTTGCATTTTGTTCCTATTTATAGATGTTGCCTACCTAACAATTTATCTATAAATTTGTGCACTGTATATGGAATTTTGTTGAATTATCCATTTGTTTATTGGTTTGATGAAGAAATCAGTCAAGAAACTTGTATTAATATGACAGAATTATGCGTAACAAAATTATCTGTTCCATTTTCAAAATATTCCAAAAAGTCAATCGCATTTTCACAGACCTATTTTGAGATGTATGCTTTTTCACTTCCTAACAGTTTGGTTTATTCTTTAACCAAAGTTTTACAAAATTGGAAATCCAGCATGATATCAAAAGTAGAATCAATTTTTAATGACAAATATTCAATGCAAGAATTTTGCATTACTGTTCCATGCTTATCATGTTAGATTAACCAGTTTTGTTACTTTGTTGATGGTGCTTTTTTGCAAGTTTTGTTTTAATTTGTGTATTATGCTATTGAAAAATATGGTATGTACCATACATAATTCATACAAGATGATCATAATGGAAATAGTAAAAAATGAATTAATGATAATTTTATTGTATGAAATGCTAATTGCAAAAATATACCTAGTCAAACAGGGTGTTGTTAAGTATAAGCCGTCAGCTTTATTTTGTAATCTCTGTGACTCGTGTATGAGCATGTGCGCACTCTTGCTTCCTCTCAAGCATGCAGTCATTTGGGTTAGGGCTAGATCAGGGGAATAGCTTAGATCGGAGAGGAGAGAACGCACACGCTCTCATACACGAATCGCAGAGTTGCCGAAAATAAAGCGACGGCTTATACTTAACGACACCTGTCAATCAAAATTAATCTTAGAAGAGATTAACTATTTTACCGAATTTTTTTAGGTCAAAGTGTAGCCTATAAAACGAAAATGAGGGATATTGATTCACACATTTTTCATGTACTTTTTTTAAGATCAAAGATTAAAGCTTTTTTTTCATGTACTTTTTTTAGATTGAAGCTTGAATGAGTTAGGCAAAAAGGCTAGTTTTAGAGTAAAGGATTTGTGTTTAGGTTAGATTTGGGTCAGAATTAATAAAGACAAGATAAACATTTTTGGTGAAATTGTCTCTTATGTCATAGAAACGCAATGTTACATTTGATTCAGTTGTCAGTTGCTGCTCAGTGCTAAAGCATACTGGACCACAGGTAGTGCAAAACCCTAGCCCTCGCATTTTTTTTAGTCTGTTTGGTTCTGTATAATTTAGTAGTACTAGTTGCAATTAAGGGACCCCATGCATTTTTACTAGAAATAGTTACAAAATTTTTGCTGAAGGTAATTTATGCAACTGGTTTACTATCTGGCTATCAAATTTATTAATGAAGTGACGGCAGGAAGAGCTTCCAAAGAGGAGACAAACAAAAGTTTATAGAGTTGTCATGTCTATTGCAACATCATTAAACAAACGCAATATTTACTCTGCTCAGTGGTAGAAAGTAGAACATTAAGTATAAGATGTTATTTACATTGTGCTTATAAACTTGATCTAATTGTGGTTTTGTATTTTCTTTTGTGTTTCTTTTTTATAGATGCCTGTTTTATGATATAAAATAATTGAATAATGATGTCTAATGTAGTTTTCTGTAGTTGCAAATTTTTTCATTCATTTTCTATTTCTTTTTCATTAATTACTTGGCGAAAACAAATGCCTGTACGATTCTTTATCAAATACAAACAACCTGCATTTAGAAAGTGGAAAAGGTAGGGAAATTGAATTGCATCCTACTTTCTAGCAATGCATTATTATTATGTTTTATTACTTGATTATTATTTTGCACCTAGTTGTATTGCTGGTCATTATGTCTTCAACTTAATATTTGTACTGATTTACTAGTGTTGATATTTACAATTACCCAATAACCAAAGTATAGAGCTACGTGATAAATAAATCTTTTGTGAAGGTTATTATGTAAAATATTTCAGTATTTAAGGGTTTAAAGCATCCAACTGGGATTATGTGCAATAATAAAGAATAATCTGAAACATATCTTCACCAGTTTGCAACTTGTTGTTTCTGAAATATTTTATTTTAAATTGAAGAAATCTTCCCAACAGTGTTGCCAGTTGAAATTTCATTTTTCCTAAAATGATGTTATATAGTTGTTTAAATCATCTTTCTTGTGGTTTGAAAGCTTCTAAATGCAAGGCTTCAGCATTCATTAGTGTTACAACAAAAATAGTTTCACAATTTAAGTAGGATATATTCCAATACCTTAGACATTAGATCTTATATGGCAACACTGTTGGGGAAGTCTCCTAACTTTGAAATAAAATATCTCAGAAACAACAAATTGTAGAAAGTGGAAATTTAGTGAAGAAATGTTTTAGATGATTCTTTATCTTTTGCACGTAATCCCTCCTAGATACTTCCCCCCCTTTAATTTTTCACAGCAGATTACCACAGTATTAAAACATTAAAAAATTAGAAATATTTAAAACCCAACCTTCCAACAGTCTGTTTCGCATCCAAATAGGAATAGAACTTAAGAAATTAAGACAGAATAATTTTTTTGAATATATCAAATGACGAACAATTTTATGCATCTGATTATAGGATTTACTAATCACAGAGTTGTGATGCAAAGACAAAACTTTTATACTATCATGCTATCTAAAAATACTATAGGTGGGCAAGTTAATGCAAAACGTTAGCTTCGTTAACCACTAGTCCGTTAACAAGCTTCATACCTCCGTTAAAGTTAGTTTGTTATTTTCAGCGTTTAGTAATGGAAGTTAATGAAGTCCGTTAATTTGTTAACATTTTGAGTGCAATTTACATTTCTTATTCACTCACTTCTAGAACACGTAATGACATTGTTGAGCTGATTCCAAAAAAAAAAATTATTGCTATAGTGGTCTTTTTGTGTTTTGGAAGTTACATTTTAGACTTACAGTCTAGTCTAATTTTAAGATAAAAATAGGTTCCAATGCACTAACAAAGCTGCAATCAGAAAATCTTTGGAAATTGCAAATAGCGATGATTAATAGACCTTTGAGACTGCAGCTTATTTTTTGCTACAAAAAAGAGCTCCTTTCTTCGCTTTTTCTTCAATAAAACTCGTGCTAATATGCATCAAGTGTTACCAGTGCAAATTGGTTTGTACCAGTACGATGAATGAATGTGCAAGAAATTAAAGATGAAAACTTTAACATAAGTTGACAAAACTTAACGGAAGTTAATGTAGTCCGTTGACATAAAAAAGCTTTTTGATGAGTTAATGAAAAAGTTAACTTCATTATTAACGGATTAAGTATTAACAAATTTGGGCCCGCTTAAGAAAAACGGTGTTGTATATCATGATGATTAGTTTCTTGTTTATTCAGTTAGGTTGTTGACAAGTTTACTCCTTCCAATTGGATTAGGTTTACCTTTGTAAATAAAAATCATTATTATTATTTGTTTTAGAAAATATAGTTCGCAGAACCCAAAAGAAGAGAGTTCTTGGAGCATTTTCTTCTATTTTGGAGCATTTACTGTTGGTTCAATCATGTTGATTTTTGATCGACTTGTGTCATGTACAGCTGTGACAGGACGTTCTATGCAGGTTAGTTTTTCAATTAGTTAATGAAAATTTAATGTATTTATGATTGCAGCATCATATAAATTGATTGTAGAATAGTCTTTTACAAACCCAAATCATCATTAAAACGATCAGTTGTTTTGCTATGTAAGAATGTAACATTGTATGTAGAATAATAATTTGATACTGGCAGTGATGTCACAATCAGGATTATATACCCATTGTGCTGAGTTGTTTTTTTTTTCTTCATTCTGTGGCGTGCCAACTAACTTTTTGTGCCCATTGCTTCAAATTGCAATGAATCATGCTATCGCTGCAATGCTCAAGTTTTTGTGGCTGCAAAATGTTTACTTAATTATTCTCCTCTTAAATTCTAAGAGGCATTGCACAATTGTACTAGGTGACATTGTAATAGGAATATAAAAAGTGAGGTCAAAATAACTTTAATCACTCGAAAAGGAATTAAGATTGTGAGCAAAGTGCTGCGTAGTGTGCTTTAATGCTCTGGCCTCTTGTGTTTGTTGCCTACATCCTTTTAGAAACAAAAAAGCCATTCAGTTTAATTTAATAGAGTGTTGAGATACCACGAAATTGAAGTATCGACAACTAGGCAACATCTATTGACATATTTTAAAAGTTTTAATTAAATTGGTTACTTCAAGAATAACCTTAACAAAAACTCAATTTAATAACTCGAAAAAAAAATGAATTGAAACAGAAAAAAGAATATGAAAAACCTCTGAAAAAGTTTGTATCTAATATCACTCTTTATCACATTTGGTGTTTGCTAATAGTTTTGAAATACATTCTTGTAATCCATTTGGCATTTATTGTTTAATTGCATAGCTTGCAATTTTCAGAACATCAGAAATTCAGAATTATAAAAATTTAAGAACAATAGACTAAAAAAATTGGTACTCTACAGCTTTCCTGTTTGACGTTCACTAATAAAAAGTGACCATGTGAAGCCTCCACTATGTTTGGTGGGCAGACAGCTGTTTGACCCGAATTGCGCGAGGTCTCTTAGCTATCTTCTGATCGAGCCAACTTAGCAAATAATGATGTGGTTACATTTTCATACCAATGTGCCTTTTATTGTTTTATATTCTGGTTTGATATAATCTGTGCGTGATATATTTGCTTATACGTGTTTAGTTGATTGCCATATTTTTCTGTTTAGCCTACCATAAATCCTGATGAATTAAAATCAAGAGATTGGGTTTTGCTTGATCGAAGACCAGTTAGAAGCCATTGTTCAATTGAAAGAGGAGATATCATAACGTACAAGTGAATAATTTTGCAGTGGCACGTTTTTCACAAAAAATTTTTCGTCAATTACCGTATTTTTCGGGTAATAAGCCGACTCGTCGAATAAGCCAAGACCAACTTTTAAATGAGGGTTTTGCCATATTACAGTCCAATAAGCTGAGGCAGAAAATTTGATTGGTGCAGCGCCAGATTAATCTGGCGCCTGGCATTACAAAATTTAGTGCCAATTTAAAGCTGAAAACGCAAATTTTATCCATTTTAATCGCACATGCAAATGCGGTACCGATAGTGCAAAGAGCAAAATACGGCAGTGCAAAGTGTAAATAGGTAGTACAAAGTGCAAAATTGTGCAAAGTCCTATGAATTGATACATGGTGACATTTTGATCTCCGGTATTGTCTGGTTCAAGGTGTATATATCCACCGCATAAGCCGACCCCAGAAAATTAGGTTAAAAAATTAGGTCCAGAAAATCGGCTTACTACTCAAAAATACGATATGTGTTGTTTTATTGTTATTCAACGAAGCTGTTATCTTTATCAATCTTAAACCTACCATATTTTTCACACCAGAAATCGCTCTTGAAATACAGCACTTAAATTTTCTGAGAAATTGTAGGTGCGCCTTATGTGTGGGTTAGATTATAGCCTACTATTTTCACAATTTAATTTTGAGCTTTATTTGAGTTTTTGCACTTGGTAATTTGTTTTTAATGTATTGCACCATATGTAAAAAAATAAAGGCCATTTATTAATACCGGTACTACACCTTATACTGCAGTGTGCCTTGTAGTGTGAAAAATCCGATAAATGTAGTATTACTGCATGCTTCTGAATTAGTTAGTTGATTGAAAAAATTTTGCTAGATTTTGAATTATAGTTATTTACTTATAGGGCTAAAAACTTTCCCACGATAACACCTGTTAGCACTTGAAAGTTATAATTTGCTTAAATAAATGTTGTGGTGATATTTGTTTGTATGAGAGGTTCTTCTTTTCTTTTTTTGCTAGTTTGTTGCATCAAGGGCTGGTGTATATCTTCAAATGTGGTGTCTTCAAGTTTTTCATAGCTTGCACTTCTTTTTCGTGTTGTTTGACACTTCTTACCACAGCACGCCATAGCAGTTGTCAACATCAAAAGTCCCATCAGTGCTGAAAATTTATTCATTTGGCAAAATAAAATAAGAATTTGTCTTGTCACATACCACTACCTATTGTATTCTAGATCTGAAGTTATTTGAAACAAAACAACACCCACAATTTGCATTGACTACAATGCTTGCGATGCAATTTAATCCTACTGTGATGATTGGATTTAGAGCATTTATGTGCAACGTGCAAGTTCATACTAAATGAACTTTCCAAGAAGGAAAAAGTTTAATTTACTTTTGAAGACTATTAGCCATTCAGCTAATGATTAAAATTGCTGAAATTTGTTTGGTCAAAATGATTAAAGTAAAAGATAAAAAGTTATTTTTTGCAAACTCTACTAAGGTCATGGACTATTATATTCGTAGTTATGTATAAATAACCAAATATTTGAAAATTTACCCAAAAACGCTTCAGACGTCAGAAAATTGACTGTAAATTTTTAGTCAAAAAACTATACCCGAGTTGGGAAACTGTATTTGGTATAAGCAATTAAAAAAGCATCTCTTTTGTCGAGCTGAATATGGAGCTAGTAAGTTGCATCAAACTCTAAACCTAAATACTCACTTAGAAATATGCTAATGGATATTGCAGTGGCATTTGTTGATTCTTTGCTGTTTGACAAAGTTGAAATTGATTTGCAAGCTTTTTGATTCTTTAGAGCGCAGCAATTTATGGACAAGCAGACCTACAAAAAAAACTTGTAAACTAAATGCTTCTTGGAAAAAAGTTTTTGTAGCAAATCGTATTTCAATCAGAATCTAAGAAATTAGTGAATTAATAATTTCTGAATTTAGTTAATTGCTTCAATGCTTTTTATACTCATGCACTAAGAAGAGCCCAATGTCCATGACCCATTGCTATATTGAATTGCTGAATGATGTGGTAAAATTATTCAATTCATTTGAGGTATTGTTGTTTATCTTCAACAAAACTCATCAAACAAAATATACATTATGGTGTCCCCCAGAAAAAATTTGCTCAGATTTTGCATTATTAGGTCCAAATTTGCCTTTTGGTAAAAAACTCTTGCGTAGGTAATGTTTTTGAAATTCAACTTTGAGTGATACCTTAAGAAGTGATGTCATAATCTTGAAAATTTTGGCAAAAGACCACAATGGTGTTTCTGGAAAACCTCTCGACGCAAAGACCTAGTTAATAGCTCATTTAAAGCAGAGTGCATCATTGGAACGACCGACGCTCGTGTCGTGTGTTCCTTTGTTTTTACTCGGCCATTTTCCAACTAACAAGTGCGAAATTTCAGACTTTTGTTTATAACTCGAGAACGGTTGGGTCTAGCTTCATGAAATTTTGACAGTAGTTTGAGATTAATGAGTTATATGTTTGTACCAAATTTCGAGGCAATAGGTCACGTGACTTTGGTTTTAGAACCCGAAAACCTGCCCAAAAGTTTGGCGTAAAAAGCGGTCTCAGTCAAAACAGCTTAAGTACGGCAAAAAATGTATAATATGGTTGTATGTCTCAAGATACCCTTTCATCCCAACCAACCCACTTTTGGCCGCGATGAGGTTTATTTCTTTTTTTTTCCTTTTTTCCTAATTTTTATACGCTCTTCTCCTAAACCACAACACATCGAAATCTAATTTTTGTGTAAAGTTGTTGAGCTGCAAACGCAATTTTTTCTCCCAAAATTTTTTGGGGCAACTCCACCGGGAACCCCCCAAAATGGGGCCCCAAAAAATCCATTTTTTGAACGGCTCAAGCTAGAGTGCTACTTTTTTTTGCTATCAGTAGATATTCAACAGACAAATATTTTGACATAGTTTGGGGATGCCACCTCCCCCCCCCCCAGGGACCCCCCAAAAATCAATGTTTTGAACGGCTCAACTTAAGAGTGCCAGTGTTTTATGATATCCGCAGATATTTAACAGGCAAATATTTTGACAAAGTTTGGGGGTGCCAACCCCTGGGGACCCCCCAAAAATCAATTTTTTGAATGGCTCAACTTAGGGTGCCAGTCTGTTTTGATATCAGCAGATATTTAGCAGACAAATATTTTGACATAGTTTGGGGGTGCCACCCCCCGGGAACCTCCAAAAATCAATGTTTTGAAGGGCTCAACTTAGAGTGCCATCTGTTTTGATATCAGCAGATATTTAACAGGCAATTATTTTGACATAGTTTGGGGGTGCCACCCCCCTGAAGACTCCCCCAACCGGACCCCCCAAAAATCAATTTTTTTAATGGCTCAACGTAGGGTGCCAGTCTGTTATGATATCAGCAGATATTCAACTGACAATTATTTTGACTCTACTTTTCTGGTGGTTCCATAATCAGATATTTTTGAATAATTGCTGATTTTACGGTAGACAAAAAGTACTTTTGAGCGTCACAGCATTAGCTTAGCGTCAGTCGTTCACTGGGTTTGCTGGCAAACTCCCGGCTAGTTTTCCATCTGACTTTGATACTTGGTAGTCTAAATGCTTTCTTTCAAGTGTTCTTTTGAAAAACGGATTTTTTTCGTCAAATTTTGGTCATTTCTGCCAATTTTGAACATTATTCAATTTCAGCACTAATTAATTTGATTGCGATTTGGTTTTTAATGTGATTCAAGTATTGTCTTCTTAAAACAACATTCGATTTTAAAAGCATTTTCTTACACAGCGGATTTTTCACCAAAATGCAAATTTTGTCGAAGTTATAGCAAGTCTGAGTAGATCTAGCTTTTTGGAACACCCTAGATCAGGAGTTAGCACCCTTTTTTGGTTTGAGAGCCAAAAACAAACAAAGCAGGGTCTCGACGGACCGTACATTTATTTTTACTGCCTGACAAATTGCTCTTTAAAAAGTGCGATTTTTGATATTATGGCAGTTTGAATGCATTTTAATTTTCGGTTTATAAAGTTTGATGGGTTCAGCGGAAACTTTTTTGCTTTTGGTTAAACTAACAAAGCGTAACTATCTCCAAATTCGTTTTTGGTGAGAAAGAACAAAGATACTCATGCAAATCACTGCCTAAGGGCGAGGCTCCAAATTGCCGCATACTATTGTGGACCAGTGGTTTAGGAACTTGGCTACTTTTTTTCGATCACTGACCAAAATTTTGGTGAATGACTGAAAACAAAATTAGCCAGTTCGATCGAAGTGACCAAAAAATCAGCAGTTTAAATTTATGAGCTAAAATTGCTGTAATGAAAATCACTGAAATAAGTTCTGAAATGATCGAAATTAAATTGAGACAATTGACCAAAATTTGTTAGCAAAAAAATAAACCCAAGGGCAAAGCCATGGGCTGCTTCCCGATTTTTGAGATTTTATTTCCAAAATACGATCATTTTAAACTCACTACACAAAATTATGAAACTATTTTTGTTTCAAAAATGTCTAAAAATGGCTTGGAAAATGAGAAAACAGATGCATTTACTGTTTTTCTGACGCCTCAAAACATACGTGCGGCTGTCAAATCTATTTTTCTGCACCCCCATGAGGGAGGAGGGCAAAGCTCCCACAAACAATTTTAGCACTATCTAGAAAGTCGAGTGATTTCTTATCTAATTTTTGCCTTTTACTCTTAAGGTCCCTTTTGTGGGCCGAATGACCCTTTATGAGATACTTGATGATGTCTTTTCCCCTGATATATCTTAATAATAATGAGATAATTTGTGTTGATTTTGGCTTGAAAATTTTTTAGGACTAGTGGTAAATTGGAAGTTGCAGAAGCATAACATTTTTCAAATTTTAATTGTAGTCTTGTTATGAGTTGATTCTTGGTGACTCCTGCTTTTTTATTGACGAACGGTTAGCGTGCTTTGACCCGTCTACTGTTCACTAAGCGTAAAATCGCGAGCGTAGCAGCGCATTTTTTACTTATTTTAAACAAAATTTCGGTACACCTGGAATGCCAGCATAAAAGCCGTTAGTTGTTTAAAACAAACTTAAGATACAGCGCTCGCACGCTCTTAGTTTTGTCCGTAGTGTAAATCGGATCTTAAGCTCTTTGCTGTTAACTGTCAAGCCTTTATGTTCCCTTTAAAATATTTTTATAATGTGAAGCAGTAATATTGCAGTGTTAACTAGTAGCTGCACCTCCTGCACTGCAGCTCAGCAATTTTTATTTGATCCAAAATTGCCTCAGTTTGCAAAAAGGTTGTGAGCCGGATAGTTTTGTTTGCAGCCCACAGGCCGTAGATTACGAACCCCTACCGTAGACCCAATAGCGAACGCAGGATTTTGGAAGGGGGGGGGCAGGAAATTTAGAAAATTTGAGAATAACAAAGACCAGAATGAAAATTTTTCCACCCAGAATCAATCTGGTTTTCCTGTCCAAAATCAGATGAAGACCAAAAAAAAAAAGTTTTCACTCAAATTTAGTCTGGTTTTTGACCCAAAATTGGGTGCAGGCCAAAACCAAAGGCCTTTACCTACCGTTTGTGAGCTTAAACCTTCTGCCCAAGTTACAAAGGGGGGCATGCCGCAATTTTGCATACTATTTTATGCTAATTATACTATCCTGGCGACCCAAAGGGGGGGGGTACATGGCCCAATGCCCCCCCTAAATACGCCCCTGCCTAGACCCTAGTATATGCATTGCTCTACTGATGATTCGTAATTCGGAAAAATTTATTCCTTGCTAATAAGTTCAAGGATGCAGGAATTATACTTCAAATATAAATATTCTGTATAATGGTACCCTTAGCCCATACAACAATCTGTTCTTGCAATTGCCAATTGTCTTTAAAACAAAATTCGTACAGGTACATTATAAAAACAAGAATTTACACTTAAATATTATTTAAAAATTACTGATTTTAGATTAAATACAGTGAAAAATAGTGTAGAATCAATGCAACAAATACTGCTTAAGAGCATATGGCAATTGGGAATAGGCTGGTGTATTTAAAATGCCAAAACATAAAACTGTCCTTTTAAGAATTGCAAACTATAACCTAATCTTACCTCATATTGGCTATCTGGGTGCAAAAAAGTTATATTGAATTCCGTTGGTCTCTTTGATTTAGATTCAAATGGACTGACTTGTCGTTCGTAGCTGGATCTGTGAAATAAATAGTGAAGTAAAAAAAATAGCGTATGTACTTGTAAATTAATTAGGGGGCTGCTTTTGATGTTTGATAAGGTGCCATTAAGAAATAATTATTTGCTTTCTGGTTTTGATCAGAATTAATTTAGTAATTTAGCATTTTTCTTGTAAGGAATAATTTACAAAAACTGAGCGGTATTTACAATTAAGCAATATATTTTCATTTGGCTGCATCATAAACAGGAATTTCATTTGGATCATTTCATTTGGCTGCATCATAAACAAGTTACGTTTTTGCAAAAACGCATTAACACATTTCAAAACTTGATTTTCGACCTTTCAAGAGATACTGCTCGAAATCGGTTTTATTGAAGAAATATGCACAACTTGAGGTAATAAAGAGGTGCCACAAACCTTTTTTCGCAATTCCCCTTATAAAAATACGATTTAATCCGTTTGACCCCATACCATTGGCAACCCTGCATTTCGCAATTTTGTGACATCACAAAAGGCAAAATTTTTGCAAAAATTCTCTTAGACCAAAAGAATTTTTTAAGATTGCCAATTGGTAGCAGTGAGTAACTTATAGTTATAATCAAGTCTCAAAATTTGGCTACTGGTACTGGAACCTGTAGACCTAGGCTACCAGTACTGATTTACAGCATGCCTTTTGTGATGTCGCGAAAATGCAACATGCAGGATTGCCAATGGTTCGGAATCAAACGGATTAAAACATATTTTCATTAAAACGGGAAATTGTGGAAAAATGTTTTGGGCACCTCTTTATTACCTTAAGTTCTCATTTCTTCAATAAAATCAATTTCAAACAGTATCCCTTTAAGCTGTTCAGTAAATTCATCACGCATTAACAAGATATAATTTTAGAATATTTTACAATAAATCTTGAACTTTTGCTCCTCTTTGTCAAACCTGCAATGCATGTTTAAAACGCAGTCTTTTACTCTCTTCATAGTTGATAAAAATTATGATTTTTTCAAAAAAGTTTTTTTTTATTTAAATTGGATTCTTTTTTAAGTTTTTTTACTTTTGGAGGGGTGGGTTTCTATGCTTTTGCTTACTAAGTCACTAAGTGATGCTTCAATTAAGTTTCGAACAAAATCTTAATCAAACAGATTTCAAATTTATACAAGTTCATACAAAGTACGGTTACTACTAGCATTTCTAACATTTGATTTAAAATATCTGCAATTGAAATGCATTTTAAATACTAAGAAACTGAATGATTGAAACTATAATCAGATGAAAGCTGCTTTTATTACAGTTTATCCTGCCTCTTGTTTAAAAATGAAGCTTGGGGTGTGTTCATCAGGATAAAACATTCGAAACAACCTTCTCCGGTGTATTTGTTCCCATTACAGTCTTCCGTTGCAGCGCAATACAGAAAAATCCTAAAGCAGCTGGCAGTAGGCCGACGTTTAATTGTCTGTATATGTATTTTTTGTTTAGTTCAATTTTGTTTTCGTATGCATAAAATAAACAAATAATGTCCAATCTTATTTTTTATCAAACTTTAGGGTGTCGCTTTCCAGTCCGGATAGCATCATCAGTACAGCAACATGTTTCAGTTTGCGAAAATCAAAATCAAACATGTTACTGAACTTTTTGATGATGCTCCTCGAGTGGGGCGCGAAAACTGAAGTTGAACAAAAATAATACATCCAGAACGTTGTTTCAAATATATTCTGCCTCTTCAATCTTCATGTAGCATTTACCTTGCATAAATCTGTTAGATAAGTCACAAAACTAATTGCACGTGTACACAGAGCTGGACAGCGCTGTTTCGAGCTTTTAGCTCTCATCGGCAGCCCTCAGCTTCTCTAACAAAGTTATTTCCCAGCTGGACAAGACTCTTGGCCGAACTGGACAAACCTTAAGGGCTTGCACAGCGGCAGAGGGTTTATAGGGAATAAAAGATTTTTCACTTAAGGTACTTAAAAAAACAAGTGAAAAAATCGCTGATGTACAGTAAATCTGCACGTGTACAGTTGCACTCTGTACGCTGAAGTTCCCTGTACGATTTGCCGTCAGAAAAAAGGATTTACACGCCGTTGTGTTGTAAGGTCAATGTCATTAGACGATTTTGATGCGCTGGAAAGAACTGCTTGAAATCTATTCCTGACCACCCTATCAAAGCCGTGGTTGCTGTAACATTCAGCAATTTTATTCTCAACTCGTTTGATACTTCTGCCGCTGGAGTTGCTTCAAGTTTCTCTGTAACGAGAATAAAATTTTTGAAATACTGCTTTTAACACACAGCATTTACACACAGTTGTGTACTCATGCCTTGCCGGTTATGACGTACTAACACCTTTAAATACGTTCATAGGCCAATTGTTGAATCAACAAAATCAAGCTCTGTGGCACCAACGTTACCAATTTTCACCGAGCAATATTTCGTCCCGAGAATTCGCCCTAATGGTTATCCAGATGCAAGAGTTATTAACATAGGTAGGCAAGTTAATGCAAAACTTTAGCTTCGTTAACCACTAGTTCGTTAGCAAATTTCATACCTCCGTTAAAGTTAATGAAGTCCGTTAATTCGTTACCATTTTGAGTGCAATTTACATTCTTTTTATTCACTCACTTTTAGAACACGCAATGACACAGTTGAGCTGATTGTAAGAAAAACTTTATTGCTATAGTGGTCTTGGTGTTTAGGAAGTTACATTTTACAGTCTAATCTAATTTCAAGGTAAAAATAGATTCATATGCAGTAACGAAGCTGCGATCGGAAAATCTTTGGAAGTTGCGAACAGCGAAACTTACTAGATCAATGAGGCTGCAGCTTATATTTGCCACAAAAATAGAACTCGTGCTAATACGCAGCAAGTGTTACCAGTGCAAACTGATTTGTCCTGGCACGATGAATGAATGGTGTAAGAAATTACCGATGAAAACCTTATCGTAAGGTAACGAAACTTAACGCAACTTAATTTAGTCCGTTAACAAAAAAAACTTTAACGAGTTAACTAGTTAATGAAAAAGTTACCTTCATTATTAACGAATTTGTGCCCACCTATGGTTATTAACTTGTCACAAGCACTTCAGAGACTTAAATGCCAGATGTATGTCTCAATATCTCTTGCTGCGACAGTAGTTTGGAATTCCTCTTACTCGAAAAATTTCAAAGTATACTCTTTTTCAGTGTATTATATGAATGGCATACCTGTATGCGTGACTGTTTTTGTGGTTGTTTCATCTGTTGGAGCGTCCGTCGCCACTATCTCCTTATCGCTCTGTCTTTCGTTATAGTCAAAAACCATTTTGTAGAATGTCGTGGTTGCTTGGGAGGTTACTGAGCTTTCGTAAAGCGATGATGTGACATCGGTTGTTTCCGTAGAAGCCCGAATTGTCTTCGAATATGATGCCAGGATGCTAGACATGGTTGTCTTAGTTTTCAAGTGTTCAGATGCTGTCTTAATTTGAGTAGGCGGGGTAACGTTCACTTCTCGTTCTGCTCTTCCTTTCTTGTTTACCGCCACACATTTATATTTGCCAGGCCATGGGTCCTAATGCATATTTTTGCAGTTAGATATAGATTGTGCTTGTGTTAAACCACTAGACAAAGCCCTCGGTGTGATACCGGCAAAATGCAAGCTTGAAATCAGCACATTTCAATTTGCGGTCATGCACTTTCTTCTTTATAACTACTAACTGTTAATCAAAAAGTTCGTGGATGGTAGCAGTAGTTGTTGTATCTCAATTTTAACTGTTCTCATGTGGATTGAAAAATACGTAAACTGGTTTGTTAAGCACACGAAATATTCGTTGTAGTGGGTTGCAGCATCAGACTGGCGTGCAACCAGGGCTTTGCAAGGTGGGAGGCTTGAATCAAAAGTAAAGATTTTTTTGTTCAAAAAATGTCTCAATTTGGCAGCGTGCTGAGCAAACTAGCGCAATCGAGCGTATTACAGACGGAAGTCTGGCAACAGGACCAGGCCAGATAGCTGCTGGGAGATTTTGTGATTTTTCGGAAAAAAAAGCCATTTTAGGACCACCTGGATCACAATTTGCACGCGCTTAGAGCCATTTTAAAGAACTAAATTGCTAATTTTTGAAAGAATTAAATTGCACATTCCATCCAACCTCCCCTTTACTTACTGGTCTCGTCCAAAACATGTTTTAAGCACTGAATTTTTGCGGTAAATTTTCTTAGTGATTTGGCTAGGAGGGTGGGACTGGAGCCCGCTTAGCTCCCCCTGGTTGCGCCACTGGCATTGCGTAGCAACGTTGAATACCATATGGCGCAAATTCTAGAGTACCTTCACGGTTAATGTTCCTTGAGCATTCAGAATTGCATTTTGATTGTTTGTGTGATCAATTACGTTGTTGGAAAGAACCTTTCCGTTTGGTAAAATCCATCTTATTTCTGGCTTTGGATCTCCAAAAGCCCTGCAAACATTCAAAGGCTGTAATACTTATTATACTATTGGCATGATTAAAACCGTAGGATTAAAAAGCATTGCAGTATTTGGTTTAATACTTTTTTTTTGTTTTGTTTCATAACATTAAAAATGCCTAATTTTGACCAAAAGCTCTATAGTCTTAGTACAGTAATTAATTCTTCCTAGTTTCTATCGACATTCAGATCTATTTTGGGGTACAACATTTTCAAGTTTTGCGTATTTATTGCAAAAAGTTGTGATAAAATAACTATCTACTCTATGTCCTTTCGTTGATAAGGATGCACGATGTTGTTACAGAATTTGGTTCTCCAGAATCATCCGCCTTTGCTTAATGAGACGCGCCGGTGTTGTTGCATGTGATGTCTTCTGAATCTTAATTCAACTTATGAATCTTATTTTTTTTAGTTATGGTTGTTTGTTGCGTAGGCAAACAGTTTACCTGCAGTGCAGTAAAAGTTCGGATTTTGGAGCAACGCGTTGTCGAATAGGAAAAGTCGGTTGTATTTCGGGCAAGCAAGTAGCATTTTCAAACGAGATCTCACTCAATAGGCTGCCTCTGTACTTAGTGGGCAATGTGCAAACCATTTTCCTATCGTCTAAAAATGGAATGTCAAATACAACGTTACGAAGTAAACTCTGTGTTGAGTACGAATTCTGAGTGGGTTGTTCTATACACATACATTAGTAGGCGTAGTAGAACGTCAAATCGATCTAAGCAGGCATAATAGGCAGCGCCGACCCTAACTGTTTAGAACAATCAATTCTGTGTTTTACAATTTAAAGCAATAAGTTGCGGTACAGCATCGTAGGAAAGATTTGGTTAGGCAGTTTATTTGCTACGCATGATAATCCAGGCTTACTAAATTCAATATCGATTTGCAAGCTTTCTCATTTATCCCAATAATGGAATACTAATACAAGAATTCCAATTTGTTGACATTTGCCTGGGATTCAGCTTATAGTTAATCAGAAAAAACATCCAGACTACTTTTGCTGAAGCAATAATGATAGAACATGGTTTTCTTTGCATTACTAATGGTCCAACCAATGATCGGAAATGTTAATATGGGAAAAGCCAAACGAAAGGCTGAAGACAGGCATGTGGAGGCAATTGACATCCAACCTCCGACTTGGAGAAGACACATGATGATGAACCCGTATACATGTTAGGCGAAAACCACTGTAGAAAATATATGAAGGATTTTACCTTGATCGTTCTCTGTTGAATCCGCCCATTCTTTAGCCCATTTCATCATGCAGTTGCAATTTAATGGATTTTCGCCCAATTTGAGCTCTTTAAGAGACGGCAAAGACTCAATTGTCGTTTTCAGCACCGTTTCGATAAGTGTCTTGCGAAGTTCTAGAGTATCGACTTTTGTGCAATTTTCAAATGCATTTCCATCGATATAAGAAAGTCTACGGTTGTTGGAGAGCAAGAGTCTTTCCAACTTCGGGAGATTTTGGAACGAATTTTGATCAATGATTTGCAAAAAAGGCATATTAGTCAAGTCAATGAATTGAATGGACGGTAAGTGGCAAAAATCTCCAGCTTCGATACGTTTAATTAGATTCCCGCTTAGGGTCAGGGATTTCAAATTTGTAAGTTTGGAGAAAGGCTTTGCAGGAATTGCAACGAGAAAATTTTGGTCCAAATTCAGCTCCTTGAGGTTATCAAGACCTGAAAAAGCTTTGTTTTGGATACTGGTTAGGTTCATGTCTTCCATTCGAAGTGTTTCCACAGATTGCAAACTGCTGAAGGAAAAATCATGTACTACTGGGTCCTTTTGTTTGTTTCCACTTAGGTCAAGAAGTTGGATGAATTTGAATGCAGTACAATTTTCTGTCCAATCGAGATTTTCAATCAAATTGTAGCTCAAGATCAAGGTGCGTACACTTGGGATTTCGCTTGAGCACAAACTTTTATCGATATGATTAATTGCATTATGCGCCAAAGAAAGTTGAGTTAAGTTAGGAAAACTTTTTAAATCCTGGACTGAAATTTCAGTTAAAGCATTGTTGCTTGCGTCTACACTTACGACACTCGTCAGTGTGCGATTTGAGTTTAAACTTGTGAATAGATTTCCGGTCAGCACAATTTCTTCAAGAATAGATAGTGATATTTGCTCAAGAAAGCAATCAAAATCATTCAGCATATTTTCATCCACCAATAAAGCTTGGGTATGTTCCGGGATTATTTTTGGAGCCTTCATCAGATTTTTTGCACTGCATTCTGTCGTTTTCATCCATTTTTCAGACCCGTCACCTGCATTTCTTTCACTTAAACTGCATTTGCAAACATTGGGACAGTCGATTGGATTCCAAATAGGAGTTTCCTGGGAAGAGCACGAATAAACGATATACACAGTAATGAAAAAAATTACTAACTTCATACTTTGCTCGTTTAGTCCACCTGTTAACTCAAAATATATTATCAAGTTAGCTTTTTCTTAATTGTGCTTTTTAGCTCATAAATATTTTTGCTTTACTGAGAATTTTGACAAAAACTTAAGTGTATTCTGTCAATATGCTTTTAAGCTGCATTTACACGGGCGACTTTTAGCTGCGAAAATCGGCGTTTTGCCTTTTTTAGCGAAAATCGGCGTTTTGCCTTTTTACTTTCTCAAATTAAAAAAGGCAAAACGCCGATTTTCGCAGCTAAAAGTCGCCCGTGTAAATGCAGCTTTAAGGATTTTCTAATTTGAAATTACAATGTAGCTGTCATGCCGGATTTGGTTCTTTTGGTGATATGTATTTAATATTCATGGTGCACTTTTTCAAACTAACCTCAAGCTGTACTTTCGTCATGGCAGCCGCTGGTATATTTCTAGGATTCTTGCCCCCATGTTCATGAATATTTAATATCAAATGTTTTGAAGGTTTTCTTTAAGTCGCGACGCGTAGCTAAATCTAATCAAATTAACTTTGATCGAATCTGGATCGATTCTAAAACAATACTTCCGCAGTTCCGCGCCTGTGATGGGCAGTTTCTTTGTATTCATTGGCATCTCGACCCTAATTGAAGCTCATTGCAGCTTTTTCGGCATCATTTTGTGTTTTGGTTTGGTGGGCTAGAGTAAATTTGTTGCCTCTGCAACGTACTTTGTGTCGATTATGATACAGTCAATGATAGATTTTCGACTCGCCAATTTTCTGCTCAGTGGCGGCCTACGTTTTCCTCTTTTGAATGTGTTCGAAAGGATCTTTAACACTGCATTTTCACTCTAACAAATAGACTGTCCGACAATAACCTTACGTCTGTATTACAAGAGAGTACTCTGATGTTTTGATAAAAACTATGTGCTTTTATTTCGAATATGATTAATCGTTTTAGGTCAATGTTGTGCTTCTTAAGTCAGTTTTGAAACCCTTAGGCAGGGCCGCAGCCAAAGGGTTGGACTGAACCCTAAACCTAAAATCGTTGTAAAACAGTGCGAGCTAGCATTCGGGTAGTAAAGTGCACGGATGACTTTTTTTGGTTTTTCCCTATTTCCGGTCTGAAATTACGTCCCAAAGACGTAGGAGACATTTTACTTTTTTTGATGGTCTTCACCATATTCCAGGCCAATGGTTAAATTTTACAGGTAGGAAAAGTTTCGAATTCTTCCTGATAGTCGGCTCTGGCTTCGTCCGAGCCATTCAATCGTCTTAGAACATTTGTTTTATATGTATATCTATTTTCTTTTTGTTTGCAAATACGTTGGATATATTTAGAAAATCGAAACTTTAAATTCAAATTCATTCTTTTCAAAAATTCAAATTTATTGACCTCAAAATATGAAATTCAATTCATCTTCGTTGTGAATCGCCTTGCATGAATTCGGTGCTATTGTTATTTCCAGCTTGATTGTAGCATGTAAACTGAAACATTGCTACAAAAACAAAACGTAAAATTGCTTTTGGGGAAATTCAAAACTTTCACAATCGAAAATTTAGATTCAAAATCAAAAATTTTTTTAATTCAAATTTGACATGGAAAATTTTTCAGCTCATTCAAACTCATCTTTCCCGATCAGAATTTTAAACTTTCACTGAATTGTCGGACTTGAGTTAAAAGGAGGTAAATTGTCAGCTAGGATTAGGCCTATGTTCAAAAAATAAGGAAACATCTAAAACATAAATTCACCAAATTTCAGTTTTTTACGACCTTTTGTTTTGGAATTGTTTTGTTTTGAAGCTAGAGATATCTTCCCTGCAGTGTCACTATGCATTTAAAATCTTAACTTTTCATAAATTATGTAATGTATAACGTAACTTTTACCAGCAGTTTGAAAGAACATGATTGCAAGTCTTCAGCAATGGATCGGTGTTGCAAAATAAGTAGGCTGCTTGAAAACGGTCTATGACTTTTAGAGCGAACGTTTAGGTGCCGCCGATTACTCGCCGGGACTTTTAGGCGCGCCAGAGGTGTAAAAAAATTGTTTTCCTAATTTTTTTTCAAAAAATTTTTTTATTTTGAAACAAAATTTTTTTCGAAAAAAAAAAAACTTTTTGCAAAAAAACGTATTTTATTCCGAAAAAAAGAATTTTTTTTGTTTTAAGTAACAGTTTTTTTCAAAAAAAAACAATAATTTTTTAAAGTTTTTTTTCAAATGCGTATTTTTCTTTCAAGAAAAAGCTTTTTTCAAACAAAAAAGTATTATTTCGATTAAAATGTTAATATTTTCGAAGCTTTTTATGTGGCACTTGTCAAGAGGAATCGTCAGAATAGAGAGCGCTGAAAAAGGAGCGGCTATGGGAAAAAGGCGATCAGTGATTGGTTGGAAAAGGATCGATAAGAGAGCGTCATTTGTGTACAACCTATAAGTTGAACACGAATTCTTTTTGTCGACAGAGGGCGGGGTTAGAAGTTTTGATAGAAGTGACTTCAAAAGCAAATAGATGAAAGGAGAGCAAAAAAATTTTCACAAAAAATTGATTTTTGATTGCAGGGGCGCACCCAGAAAATTTTAAAGGGGGAGGTTTCAATTTTTTAAAAAGCAACCAAACCCAATTTCAGTTAAATTATTTTAAACAGTAATGAAAATGCACGGTATTATAGTCAAACAGGATTTCGCAGTAATCCGGTAATAATTGCATTTTAGTAAAACATTTGTTTATTCAAAACCCCCGTAAAACGATTTGGAAAGTTGTTGGTTGTGAAGATTGTGTGCGAGAGAACAAGTTACCACTATGGGGGCCTGGGGACGAAGCCCCCAGCCGCTGGGCAATTCTTGAAATTTTTTTCTGAAAAAAACAGCGATTTTATCGCCATTTGGATGACATTTTGAACAAAATGACATGTATGGGGGCGTGGGGGCGAGGCCCTCAGCCACGGGGCAATTCTAGCAATTTTTTTTTTAAACTGCCATTTTAACGCCATTTGAATGACATTTTGAACGTTTTTGGCATTTTGAACATGAGAGATGTATGGGGGCCTGGGGGCGAATTTTTTGCAATTTTTTTTAGAAAAAACAGCCATTTCAACGCCATTTGGTAAACATTTTGAACGTTTTTAGAGCAATTAGAAAATATGCTAAATTAGTAAGATTTCGAAGAGTTTGAAAGAATTTGTGGTTGCTCAGTCCAATCAGCCCCTGCATACTTACTAGTCAAATCCAAAATACGTTTAAATGCTGAAAAATCGCATTTTTGGCTTAAATCTTTTAAGTGAATATGTTTTTTAATTCAAAAATTTGTTAGTGATGCAGAATTTCTTAATAGTTCTTAATAGCATCGGAGATATAATTCCACTTTCTGAGAAATGGGTAGCCATGAAAAAGGCTCTTTTAGATTAAAGGTTTTTGTCCAGGTTTATTCACGAATCTATGCTGGAATGAAGAAAAGTCAAAATGGGGTGGTATAAGCTTACATAAAGGTTGATTGCATTGAAATAGACAATTGGTTGTTATTATGATGCACGATGCAGCAAAAATTACCTTAAATACTATGAAGTTAATGCAAAAATATAGAATATATAATTTGAAAATGATAGCGCCGTCGCTATTAAAAGCTATTTTTAAATTCCTGAATACGTTCGCAGATTCAAATTCAAACAGCGGATTTGTTTACTTTTTTTTGCATAAGTGGTGCATTTGGCTTAGTAGTTTTTTTTACACAAGGGCGAATTTTTTTACTAAATGGCCGTCTGTGTCTTTTTAGTCTCAAGCTCTGTTCTTCTCAGAAGTTTGTGATCGGGGTGTATTACTGTATATCTATCATTTAATGTCTATGGATATATCAAATACACATAGTTTCGCAATGTTTCTGTCAGCAATATTGTAAGTGAAACAAATGCAAAAATCTCAATTGCTTGGTAAATATCGCGCTGTTCGTGCGGGATCAAATTACGGCACTAAAACAACATCTTAAGTGATCAATAACAACTCAAGAGATTATTTAGTTAGAAGTAAATATAGCACAGTGTTACAAACTGTGTTATATCAACAAAATTATGTTGCTTTTTTAGTTCCAAAAGGGAAGGTTTCGACCCCCAACCCCCCCCCCCGTGTGCGCCACTGTCTAATTTTATTTTTTGCAATAATGTCACTTTTGTCTAAACTTTTAACTCCGCCCTCTGCCAACAAAAAGAATTCGTTCTCAACTTAAGGGTTGTACACAAATGACACTCTTTCATCGATCCTTTTCCAGTCAATCAATCACTGATCGGCGTTTTTCCTATAGCCGGTCCTTTTCCTGTGCTCCCTATTCTGACTGTTCCTCTTAACAAGTGTCTGATGAAAAGCTCCGAAAATATTGACATTTTAATCGAAATATTTTTTTTTGAAAAAAAACTTTTTTAACCTCTGGGGCCTAAAAGTTCTGGGGACTAATTGGCGGTGGCTATACGTCCGCGCATAAAAGTCACGGTCCGACTTGGAAAAGTTAAGTAAAAGTCCAAAGCACGGAAGATTAATTAAATCTACTGGCAACAAAATGTCTCGGAACAAATAGGTTGTAGAATGCTGCAGTTCAACGAAGATATATTTTTAGAGGTGTCTTCTTTCGGCCATAATTCTGATCCTTCACCCCCTTTTAGACTTTTCTCTTAAAATACTGCCTTAAACTTTTTTTACTGAATGGACTCTACTGCAATCCAGCTCTTAGCTTTTCACTTCTGCAATTTCAGTTGATTTTCGGAAGGATTTTCAAACAGATCGATCGCCCTCCCGCAATTAGAACGATAAAGACTAAGTAGCTATCGATCTTCTGTCCTGCTATTATTAATCGCAGTACTTGACTTTTTGAAATTTAACCCGATTGGGATTTCACTTTTTTATTCAAGGTTAGCCGTGTCGGCTGTCGCCGTTATCTAATTGATCACGGTAAACAGGAATGCCGTTGTAATTGCAATTATACTTTATTTAACAACTTTTCTTGGTCAGGAGAAAGCGAAGGGACCTTTCGGTCTTCGAGTCAAGCTGCCACGTGTCTACCACACACGGCGCAGGCTTCACACTGTCCCGTTAATTGCTGAACATCAAGCAGGATAGCTGTGAATACTAACTTTTATACTCCTTGGTTTGACCTGATCGGGAAATTATTTCTGGAATTTGCTTCTTAAATTTTTTATTGACATGATCAAAATTTGGCTGAGGTTTTTTAGATTGTAATAAAAAATGTGTATTCTAACGTAAAACACCTCGCGATCGATTATTTGATTGTGCCTTGATCTACTGTCGCAAGAAACACGCAGCCGCGCTATTCTTTAAGCCTTTTAAGCTAAAACGAATTCGCAGTTCCTCACCGACTTTGGAGATCACGATGTTCCAAGTTTTCTCGGTGATTGTTGACTTCTCAGTTGAATTTGCTACTTGATTGATCGCACCAATAACTAAAGAGATAATTGCTCTGAAACGCTTTATCCAGCAAGTTGGCCTTATTTTTTTGCATGACCGAACTGGAAAATAAATTTGTCGGTTTATTTTCTCGGCTAGAAGCGGTTTTTTAGGGATTGTGGCGTTGCTTGTATCCAAAAAATACAAGCAACTTCTTAATTTTTTTTTGTCGTTTTGACCGAAAGAGCTTAACTTTTATTGGTGATTCACTAAAAATTTAGGTTAATGTCCCAAAACAAAACTCCAGTGTTAGTTTAACCCAAATCACGCAATCAAGATCGAAAAAAGAAGCTTTAACCTCGACTATGATGCGGACTGTTAAAAACCGTTTCAGCGGCAATTTAATTAGTAGTAGCTTGGTTAATTTTATTGCTTAGAACTCCCCGAGATCCGGATGAAATTAATATCAAACGCGTCGTTGCATTGGAAGGCGACGTGGTAACCACTCTTGGATATAGAAGCAGAAGCGTACGGATCCCAGCAGGTCATTGCTGGGTAGAAGGGGACAATCACAAAGCTAGTGATGATAGCAACCGCACAGGACCTGTAAGTGGTAAAGAATCAAGTTTACTTGGTGTTTGATGTTCTGGGCGCTGCTGCATTATCTTACGATAAACTCGGTTCGACGATCGAATACTATATTGGTATTTACAGCTTCGATGCTTGACGTTCACAGCAATAAAAGGGATAAGTCTGCTGTGGAAAGTACAAGGCTTCCACCGTGTTTGGTAGGTATCTGGTAGCTTATCGCTCTCTCCTGGCCTAGCCAATTGGGCAAATGCTAAAGATGTAATTATAATCTTTAGGCATGGCTATGGAAGCTGTATAGGTCCTCGTTGAATTTCTCCGTGCTCCCATCTCTCGGAAGGGGTTGAGTAGCAATACCAATCATTTTCGTGTTATGCCTTCCGGTCAGTAGCGTAGCCAGGGGTGGCTCGTGCCCACCCCCCATTGGCCTGAAAAGTAAGCAAAATACCGCGTTTTTAGTGCTTTTGCGGCCGATTTTCGCTCCAAAAATGAAAATAGCCCCTCCCAATGGGATTGGCGATCAGACGTTGTGAAGGACTTGCTGTGTTTTTTTTTTTGACCTCATCTAAAGTTGGTCAGAAAAACTGACTGAATTTGGGTGAAGACCTTTTTTCTTTTTTAAGATCACCTAATTTTGGACGAAAAAACCGTTTCAATTTTGGTGAAGACCTTTTTGTTTTTTCGGAGATCACCTAATTTTGGCTGGAAAAACCGTTTTAATTTTCACCTCATTTTGAACGAAATAACCGACTCAAACTGATCAAAGATCGATTAAAATTTGGGTCAAGATGTTTGATGTTTTTTCCAATATCCAAAACAGCCTCCCCAATGCAAATTCCTGGCTACGCGGCTGCTTCCGGTGGTGATTGTTTTTTTAACTTGTACAAATTGGTTTAAGTTACATGTCGATTCTTAACGTTCTTATTGTTTTGGCAGATACCGCTTGGACTTATCACGGGCAAGGCTACAGCTATCATGTTTCCGTTTTCGAGGATGCAACTTTTGAGTCGAAAGTTTCCTCATTCTCGAGTAAAGCTGAATCCGAATTGCTCCGAAGATAAGATAAAGCATTTACCGACTATTATATCACCTAATCTCTACGAACGAAGAACTTAGCGAAGATTTTTTACAGTCACTTCTTTTCAATGTTTTTTACTCTTTATTTGCGAATGACACATTCCTTTTTGCTTTCTAGCCGTCTTCTATTTGTAGTTCTGACACCGTAACTGTCATCACTCGCAAAGAGCGAATTTACGATAATGATTTGTTGTGGCATATCCTTTATCCTCCAATCACCAGAAAGCGATAGTGACACTATGTACTTAAAAAAATCTAAACCCGTTGAAGTTCTTTTAGTTAACTTTTGACTTTCCATCTAAATTTGCTGCTAGATTAAAGCCACGGAGCAAAGATGATCATCTTAAAGTGCCTTATCCCTAGACGCAACAACGAGACGTGACCAACTAACCACCTGGTTGCCGGATGAACCCTGATAAATGTGATCAGAGTCGTAAAAATGACGCCTTTGCTTTTTCAATCACACTGCCTACAAATGATATAGCGTATATTTGGGATTTGTAGTGAAGCAGCTATGGCCCAGGCAAAGTTTTGCAAAAGGAGTGAAAAGCGAAACTAGAAACAAAAACACGTCCGTTGAAACACAAAAATTCAGCTGCGTGTGATGATTGAGTTAAACCAAAAAAGGTGTTCGCCTAATCTTGAATGTTGTTTTTCCAGATATTTGTAATTTTCCGCCCGAAATTAAGGTTAAGAAGTTCAAAAAAGGTCTTCGCAAATTTGAACGTTGTTTTCCTAAATTTTGGTGCATTTCCGTTCGAAATTACGGTAAAGACCAATAAAAGAGTTTCTTGACGCTTGCATAAGTAATGCTGACTTTACTTAACCGATGCATCAAATGTGACGCATGTACCATTGTAAGTTTCACAAAGTTAGCCAGATACCATTGTTGTATCATTAAGTTTCTGCATTTTTTGCATGATAGCTTGATTGGGTCAATGGCATAACCGGAGAGGCTAAGGGGGCCGAAGCCCCCTCTCCTTTACCCAAGTCACTTAGAAAATAGAATCCAAATATGCATGAACATGTTTATAACTTGACCAAAAAGCGGAGGGCTATAGGGGCTAGGTTGTTTAATTTTGCAAAGGGCTTGCTAATTTTAGCTATTATTTCTTTTATGGTTCTACAAATATGCGAAATGTTATTAAAGTAGAATGGCTATTTTTAAAAATTACTAAAATTTCCTTGCTGCTTTCGCTCTCCAAGCTTCCGTAGGTTTCAGCGGGTGATTTTGGGTTCAAGCCCCTTAAGTAAAATCTGGTTACGTCGTGCCTGTCAGGCAAAAGGCACGCGTTAATTTGCGGTTTCTATGTTTTCGTTTTTTCCGAAATGATAAACCGGTAGGCGTACCGTACAGTACGTAGCCAAACTATCAGTACGGTACCAAATGCATTATTATTGTCCCGTTGTTTGTTACCGTAAGTGTGGATTTGTTAAGGTGCGCAGCAAAATTTTTAGTTCAAAATGTAAAATAAATTGGATTTGAAGAAGCGTGATTACTTGATCAGTGATCAAATTCAACAATGATATGATAATGTCAGCTTTAATAGAGTTTTTTATCCAGAAACCAGAACAAAAGAAAATCTTTGGTACGAAAGCTCATGAACCCTCGCGGAGAGACGGTTTTACCACGGTAGCCTATACCCAGGGCTCCATCAACTTGAGCCCTAAAAATAAGGACAGGGGCTGACAACCTTTTAGTCCTGTGAGCCATGGCAGTACGGTAAGGTACGGTACGCCTCAGTTTTTGCTAAGAAGTACGGTACGTTTTTTTCCTAATGGTACGGGTACGGTACGCCTTTCTTGCAATGGTACGGGTACGGTACGTTGGTACGCTGTTTGAATTTGCCTACTAAACGTTTTATGTGCAACGTTCAGCCGTCAATGATGATTCGTGCGACCGTGCCCTGCATGCATGTGGTCTAGGCTATTCTCAAGTAATCATTATAGCCTCTTAATTTGTGGTTAAAATTGCATTATTATCGGTACTTAAATTGTAGGGGGGACGCGTCCCCCCATCGAGATTAGAGCACTGGATGATCAGATGAAAAAGAGCCAGCCAGCACGAATAAATTTTACAAATTCCGGCCGAGTATAGTCCCATATTGCGGTCTTCACCTGATTTCGGGAAAAAACATCAATTTTTGGCGAAGACCTTTTTTTTTGTCTTCATTCAATTTTGGCGACGGAATTACATAATTTACACTAACGTGTTTTCTCTGACCAAATGCGTTTGGTTAAGGCTGCAAAAGCGTCCCCCCCATGCAAAATTTTACAATTTAGGTACTGATTATTATCATTCAGTGTTTATTTCAGATTCACAAAGTTCATAGGCCTATACAAGCAACATACACACACATAAAAATATACAGACTCAACAGCAAGGGCAGTTCATGTCCTAAATGATGAACATACCATCTTCTATTCATTTACGTACAAAATGCCACAATAATGATCATAGCATATCGAATCATGGAAACAATCAGAAGACATCAACGTTTTAACAGGGCGTTTTAATCAAAGGTTCGAAGATAATTGACAGCTTCAATAAATTTATGAGTAACTGGCACTGTGATAGCGAGGCATGGCATGCAGAATTCCGTACATGCATGCCAAGCAGTGTTGTGAATTTGTGAAGTCACAAGTATGGCCAATTGCAACGTCATAACTATTGCCCCTATAGATGCTAGGTGCCAAGGGCTGTTGTGGCATGTCATATATTGGAGAAAAAATTGAACGGAAACTACTGCGAGATTTTAGCGGAATACGCAGTGGTTTAAAAATCCCAGATTTTTTGCACATTCGCCGGGTTTTTGTATGCAGAGGCAAAAGACGGCTGAAGCCGACGCTAACTGTGTAAATTGAGATCGCTGATTTATAAGCTAGTGATTTCGAAGTCAGTTAACGAACGAACGAGTTTATTTTTAGTTACCACACCAAAGAAATAAAACAAAACACCGACATTGCAAAAAACAGATAGAAAAAAAGTTTAAAGAAATGCAATGCAAATACATACAATGTTCCGTAACGTACAGTTTAACCAAGGTAACCTGGAAAATCGCGAAAGGACCTTATGGGTCTTCTAGTTGAGCGGTTACCCATTTAAATTTTTGAGGGCTAAATAATAATAATAAAAAAGCGAAACAACTTTTGTGTTAAATTACCGATGTATCTGTGATTAATTAAATATATTTTTTTAATGAGAACGCTGTGTGATTTTTTTTTAAAAGTATATACCTGATTTAACAGATGTTGATTTTTTGATCTTAATAGAATTCCATAGTTTTGCTCCTTGATATTTTATAGATGTTTGAAGTTTCGTCGTTTTGTAACGAGGAAGAAAATAATTGTCATTAGTAGACGATCTTGCTTGCTTTGTATGAATCGCATAAAGACGCATATGTAAGTTTGAAATAATCAAGGAAGCTGGAAGGTAGCTGTTTTGCTTGAAATTTAAACATCAATAAAGCTAGCTCCAATAAATACATATCTTGAATTTCAAAATTTTCAGTTTATGATAAAACGGGGTAGCCCTTTCACGCCATGATTCACCTGCTATTATTTTGACAGCTTTGTTTTGCAAAGTATAAAGTGGCGAGTAGTTGAAAGCAAGGATGGCAGTACGGTACGGTACGCCTCAATTTTTGCTAAGAATTACGGTACGCCTTTTTTGTAATGGTGCGGGTACGTTACGTTGGTACGGTACTCTTCAAATATTGAACTGAAGTACGGTATGCTGGTACGGTACAGTTCAAGTTGCGAGGTACGTAGTACGCAAATTCTGAACGTACCGCACTGCCATCCTTGCATGCCCGGCCCAGAAAGGTTCCAGCGGGCCAAAACAAAGGTCTCCTCCTGAAAATTTGGCCTTTTTGTTGCCGAGTTAATGGCGATAATCAAAGAAAAAAAGATCTTGGCTTGAAAATTAACAATTGCTGCTTATTCGAACTGAACAATCTAAGAGCCCCGTATGAGAACCTCTACTCCAAAAGTAATACAAAAAATTAGGACACAAGTCAAAATAAGGACATTTCTTAAAAAACTTATACTAAAATTGTTTTTAACTAAAAGGACAGATCTTAGAAATAAGGACGTTACATGGCAGCCCTTCCATGCCGTATTTCTATACTGCGCGTAGTTATTCAAGTGAACACTGTTGTACGTGAAACTTTATTTCTAAACTAACAACTACGCTTCTTCGAGACTCTTTAAACTAAATGTGCCTTTCGACAGAATTTACCAGCAACAAAATGCCGTTGGAAAATCATTTGGTCAGATTCCACGATTGTAAAAAAAAATTGAAGTGAAAATGTCAGTTTAAAGAGATACTGCTCACATTTTGAAGTCCTTGGCTTTGGCCTCAAAGGTCAAGTCCTTGGCCTTGGCCTCGAAGCCTCAAGTCCTTGAAAATTGCCATGTCCTAGGCTTGAGGATAGCACTATTTTTTGAACCGTTAAAACTTTGTTGGAAAACGCCAGAAACTTTTTTTTAGAGAACACTTGCGCCTGTGTCCTTGGCCTCGAGAGGGTCTGTTCTTGGCCTTGGCATCGATTTTTTTTGTGTGTACTTGGCCTTGGCCTCGAGTCTTGTGTCCTCGACTACATCTCTGCAATTTACTTTACAATACAAACTGTATCTAATTGCATTTAACCGCGTAATTACTTCATAAAAATTTACGTTTCAACTGTTTATAGTCTATAACTAGATGGAAATTTGCCAGCAAACTCAGTGAACGACCGACGCAGAGCTAATGCTGTGACGCTTAAAAGTACTTTTTGTCTACCGTAAAATCAGCAATTATTGAAAAATATCTGATTATGGAACCTCCAGAAAAGTAAAGTCAAAATAATTGTCAGTTAAATATCTCCTGATATCATAACAAACTGGAACCCTAAGTTAAGCCGTTAAAAAAATTGATTTTTGGGGGTCCCCGGGGGGGATGGCACCCCCAAACTATGTCAAAATATTTGTCCGTTAAATATCTGCTGATATCAAAACAGACTGGCACCCTAAGTTGATCCGTAGAAAAAATTGATTTTTGGGGGTCCCCGGGGGGATGTCACCCCCTAACTATGTCAAAATATTTGCCTGTTAAATATCTCCTGATATCAAAACAAACTGGCACCCTAAGTTGAGCCGTTCAAAAAATTGATGTTTGGGGAGTCCCTGGGGGGTGGCATTCCCAAACTATGTCAAATTATTTGTCTGTTAAACATCTGCTGATATCATAAAACACTGGGACACCCTAGCTTGAGCCATTCAAAAAATTCATTTTTGGGGGGCCCATTTGGGGCAGTCCCCGGGGGGTGGCACCCCTAAACTATGTCAAAATATTTGTCTGTTAAACATCTGCTGATATGAAAACAAACTGCCACCCTAAGTTGAGCCATTCAAAAAACTAATTTTTGGGGGTCCCCGGGGGGTGGCACCCCCAAACTATGTCAACATATTTGTCTGTTAAATATCTGCTGTTATCATAAAACACTGGGACACCCTAGCTTGAGCCATTCAAAAAATTAATTTTCGAGGGGTCTATTTGGGTGGTCCCCGGGGGGTGGCACCCCCAAACTATGTCAAAATATTTGTCGGTTAAATATCTGCTGATATCATAAAACACTGGCACTCTAAGTTGAGCCGTTCAAAACATTGATTTTTTGGGGGGTGGCACCCCCAAACTATGTCAAAATATTTGTCTGTTAACTATCTACTGATAGCAAAAAAAGGAGCACTCTAGCTTAAGCCGTTCAAAAAATGGACTTTGGGGGGTTACTGATGGAAATGCCCAAAAAATTTTGGGAGAAAAAATTGCGTTTGCAGCTCAACAACTTTACACAAAAATTAGATTTTGATGTTTTGTGATTTAGAAGAAGAAGAGCGTACAAAAATTAGGAAGAAAAAAAAAGGAAAAAACCTCATCGCGGCCAATAGTGGGGTGGCTGGGATGAAAGGGTGTCGTAAGACATACAACCATCTGAAATGTTTTTTGCCGTACTTAAGCCGTTTTTGACCGAGACCGCTTTTTACGCCAAACTTGCGGGGCGGTTTTCGGGTTCTAAAACCAAAGTCACGTGACCTATTGCCTCGAAATTTGGTACAAATATATAACTCATTTAATCTCAAACTACTGTCAAAATTTCACGTAGCTAGACCCAACCGTTCTCGAGTTATAAGCAAAAGTCTGAAATTTCGCACTCGTTAGTTGGAAAATGGCCGAGTAAAAACAGAGGAACACGCGACGCGAGCGTTAGTCGTTCCAATAATATCACGATATGGTATACCGGCAGTAGCGTAGCCACGGGGGGGGGGGCGGGGGGGGCTCGAGCCCCCCCATTGACTTTTGAAGTATGCCAAATCGCATGTTTTTTGTGCTTTTGAGGCCAATTTTTTGTGAAAAATGGAAAATAGCCCCCCCCCCCATTCGAAAACAGCCCCCCTCAAACGTCTGAATTTGCGAAATTGGACGAAATATCAGTCTCAATTTTGGCGAAGACCTTTTTTTTTTTTCTTTTTTTGGAGATCACCCAAGTTTGGGCGGAAAAAAGCTTTGAATTTCCGAGCTTTCCGAGACATTTCGTCTCAAGTTTTGGACAAACCGTCTGAAACTGATTCAAGATCAATGAAAATTCGAGTCAAGGTCGTTTGCACACTTCTTACTCTTTCAAAATAGCCCCCCCCTTTTCCAAATCCTGGCTACGCGCCTGTATACCGGTACCACAAAGGTGTACACGGTATAGAACATGGCTATTCTACTAGCGGACCGCGGTCCAAATTCGGACCAATCCAACGAGTTTTCATCTTTTGTATCTGGACATTTGCTAAAACTAGTTGAGTATCCCTGGACCCTGGTATAGAGAATAGGTATTCTATATCGTCAGTCGACACCCTAAAAAAAAATGTCCAAGTTATTTTTTTGAATTTTGAAAAAAATGGAAAAAACTTTTTCATTTATGAGTGAAACGGCGCATCGCGACAAAAACTTGGCAAAAATACATCAAAAAGATATCAAACATGACCAAAGTAATTTTGCTTGTAAACATCCCATTAGACGGCAAAGTAACTTAAGCAAAAATAATACAAATTTTTCCATGTCTTAGGCAAAAAAATGATTACTTTTATCTTGAATAGCATTGCTAGTATTATTTTTTAAACATCCACGTGAATGGTTAAAAATTAGGCCTAACTAGCGAAGAGACGAACTGCAAGGATGTACAAAGTTGACTGGTCTTTTTTTTATTTATTTTTTTTTTTATACAGCAAAATCGTTTTAAGTATTTTTGAGTAGTTGATATCTTCTGAAGATACTTCTGAAGATTCGTTCAAGGTACTGTAGCAATGTTTTTAGGAAAGTTTTTTAACAAGCAAGGTAAACACAGAGCTATAGATGTAGCAGTTCTCAGTGCGCCGCTGTCGAATCAAATACTTCAGATGTGCCGCAAACCATAAAAGTTTAAAAACCACTGGGCTATGGTCTAATCGATAAAACCATAGGTGGGCACAAGTCCGTTAATCGTTAATCCGCTAATAACGAAGCTAACTTTTTCATTAACACGTTAATCCGTTAAAAAGTTTTTTCATGTTAACGGACTAAATTAACTTCCGTTAAGGTTTTTATCGTTAATATCTTGCACCATTCATTCATCGGACCAGTATAAACCAGTTTGCACTTGTAACACCTGTTCGTATTAGCACGAGTTTTTTAGAAGAGAGGAGCTCTTTTTGGTAGCAAATAATAACCTGCAGCCTCATAGGTCTATTAATTATTGCTGTTCACAGTTTCCAAAGATTTTCCGATCGCAGCTTTGTTGGGCATTTGAACTTGTTTTTATCTTGAAATTATATTAGACTGTAAAATGTAACTTCCAAAACACAAAAAGACCACCACAGCAATAAATATTTCCTTACAATCAGCTCAACAGCGTCAATACGTGTTCTCGAAGCGAGTGAATAAAAAAAAATGTAAAGTACACGCAAAATGTTAACGGATTAACGGACTTTATTAACTTCCGTTAATTAAAGCTGAAAATAACGGATTAACGCTAACGGAGGTGTGAAGTTTGTTAACGGACTAGTGGTTAACGAAGCTAACGTTTTGCATTAACTTGCCCACCTATGGATAAAACTCTATTAAGCAAATGATGTTGTTTTCATCTCTGATTATTTTGCCAACCAATTTCCAAATGCGTATAAAGGTTTTATGTGCAACACATGAAACAGAAATTCAGCCAGTCTGCACTTTTCGAGTTGCACAGTTCCAGTTACGCTCTGACATTGACAGTGTTGTGACCTACACCACAATGCTAGTGCATAACTGCATGGTCTGCGGAATGCGCACAGGCTGAGTACTTGTGTCATGAGCTGCACCTGACTTTCGGCCATTTGGGAGTCAGTTGGTGGAGCAATCGAAGATCAAAATGATGTGCTCAATTGAGGTTTATCGGTTAGGCACTCGTATGACCACAGCATGGAATGGATTGGTTTTCGGAATAAAGCGGATTTGTTGTTTTTCTCATTAACTCAATCGAATTTGCAGGTGGAGTTTTTGAAATTGCATCGATTGTAGGCCTACAGTAGTTTTTAGAATGTCTCCGAAAAGAAAAAATTCAGTTAAGCTGGCCTAGTTTAAAGCCAGTCTGGAATTTGTACATGCCTTTCCGAAGATCTTCGACGTGGAAATTTTGTCACTCAGGTGTGGCGGCGCGAGGAGAAGAGCTGCTACGACAATCGGCGTAACACTGGCGCAAGATTAACAGCTTTGGCGTAAGCCTTTGTAATAGACAGGGAAGTTAAGTAACAAGCTCGAAACTCGCAATTACATGTTATTTTTTATTTGCTTTGACCTTTTATCTTGACCGCCGACTTCGCCGAGCTCGAATTGTGCTCGTGTCATGTTTCATTGATCTCATTATTTTGGTCAATATCTCTTGATCTATTTATGCTGGAAAAAAGTCAAAACATAAAATATCAATATGTTGCATTTTTCGTCTAGTTTTCAAAAATCTAAAAATAGTTTTTGAATACACAACATTTGGTAGACTTTTCCGGGTTTATTCACTTGCCCCTTACCCTCAATTCTTCACTCCATTTTTCAGGTCTTGAACATCGTATTTTTTTTTAATGCAATGTGACAAAAGTCAACATTACTTTCTTTCAAAAAAATATAAATGTCGGGCAGGCTCGGCGCCAGATTAGTGTGATTGGGGGGGCATAAACAATTTTTGGGGGGACGCAAAAACTTTTTTCCTCGAATTCGAAAGTGAAGACCATAAAAAAGGTCTTCATCACAAAATCTGCGCGAAATCCCGCGAATTCTTGGTGAAGACCAAAAAAAAAAAAAAAAAAAAGATCTTCTTCGCAAAATATCCGCGTAATTTCACGAATTCTGGAATGAAGACCAGGGTTGGAAAAATTATTTGTTTTTGCTTTAATTACAATTACAAATACTATTACAGCCTAAAATTTTCAATTACAATTATTCAATTTCAAATAATTGTAATTCAAGTACAATTTTAATTACAATTATAATGAAAAGATTCTCAGAACATTGCAAACAGTTTACTTACATACGAAGCCTCGAGTTTTGCTTATGCCAACACTATGGATTTGTTTTGTATTTCTATACCAGATCTATCCAACCCCATTTCTCTCTATCCTTGTTCTTTTATCAATTTTTGTTTTACTGTAATTTTTCCAATAGATAATTTTGTTTGTAAGGAATTGTCAAGTATGTTATTGAATTCATATCGCTTCCAGCAGCATTGTATTTTGATATCAACGTTAATGCCAAAATTTAGGCCACTGCTGCTTATTAGAAGCTTCTAAAGATTAAAGCATAGGTGGGCAAGTTAATGCAAAACGTTAGCTTCGTTAACCACTTGTCCGTTAACAAACTTCACACCTCCGTTAACGTTAATCCGTTATTTTCAGCTTTAATTAACGGAAGTTAATAAAGTCCGTTAATCCGTTAACATTTTGCGTGTAATTTACATTTCGTTTTATTCACTCGCTTCTAGAACACGTATTGACGCTGTTAAGCTGATTGTAAGGAAATATTTATTGCTATGGTGGTCTGTTTGTGTTTTGAAAGTTACATTTTACAGTCTAATATAATTTCAAGATAAAAACAAGTTCAAATGCACAACGAAGCTGCAAGATATTAACGACAAAAACCTTAACGGAAGTTAACAGAACTTAACGAAAGTTACTTTAGTCCGTTAACAGCACTTAACGGAAGTTAATTTAGTCCGTTAACATGAAAAAACTTTTTAACGGATTAACGAGTTAATGAAAAAGTTAGCTTCGTTATTACCGGATTAACGATTAACGGAGTTGTGCCCACCTATGGATTAAAGTAAGCAGAAGATAATTTCTATCACATCGTTGGCAGTTGGCACTTTGTTAACATTGAACTAAGAAGGGAAATTTTTCTACTTCGTACTGTACTATCTCGAAAACGATTGGACATCGAAAGCTGAAACTTGGCAAGGGTAATTTCAATCTTTTCTTGATTTTTTTAGTTGCGAGTCAAAAACTAAACGTTCCTACCCCCATAAAAACGCTTGTTTCGGTGAATTATTGAGTAGACGTGGAAGCATATCTTTTGATGATAACTACTAACGAACAAAATAATTTAGGTAGTGACTATTTCACCGAAAATTTTCAAGTTAAAGAGAATAAAACGAAAATGAGAAATATTCATCCGCGCTTTTTTCAGTTGATTTTTCAAGGGTCAAGATTAGGGTTTAGGTTAGGGTTTGGGTTAGGGTTCGATTTGGGAATAGTTTTAGAGTAAGCATTTGAGTTTGGATTAGATTTAAGTCAGAATTAATAAAAAACTAGATAAAAATTTCCGGTGAAATAGAGCCTTCCAATAATTTATAATACCCCTAGTAGTCTATAGCAGACGTTGGAAGTTGAAACTGTGAAAACGTATGAAAAAATGATATATTAATGCAGACATAAAGGCTACAACGTCTTAAAGCTCATCAGCTTAGCTTGTTTTATACCTGCATACTTAATACTGCAGACTTCAACATCATTATACTGACATTGATATGTTGTTCGGTCACGCTATTATTTTCTATTATTAATGGAATGTCACGTGTGCAACAAAGCTGTCGGGGGTGGCCACAAATGCAAAGTTTGCCACAAGCACGTGCATTGATACAAGCAAGTTAGGGTTTGGTCAGCGATGCCAGCCTGAGATATAGCAAATCAAAATGTAAAAAGAAATGACTGGTGCAGCAGCTTTTTCATACTGGAAACTGGGCTGGTGCTCTAGACACTGCCTGTTAATAAAACAGGCCTGCCTGTTAACAGGCCTGCCTGCCTGCCTTTTATACCTGCCTGTTAATCATTATTAACTTGTGGTAGTATTTGCGGTGTGGTGCAACAAGTTCACTAACTTTTTGCGTTGCAGTGCAGTATGCGGATAGAAGTGAGCGGTGCGGTTTGCCAACAAAAATTTTGTGGACCACACCATCTCTAGTTTAAAGCCCATATAAACTGAATAATTTTTTCAACTCCGTCACTTATCGAAAATTGATTCTTGATTGTTGAATGATATTAAAACTAAAAGGGATCAAGCATAGTTAGGCCACGGTATTTGAGTATACCAGTATATCGTTTTAGGATACTGTGTCTAGGCCTACTGCATACGAGTCGTGATAGGTCTACAGTAGCGTATCGGTACCCAAGCTATAGAGAAACCCAAAGTTATGATTAATGAGACCCTCGATATTTCTATTTGTTAGTGAATTGAAAAAGTCACCACTGTAAGCAACAGTAGGCCTACTGCCACTACCGGTATCTGATTAGGCTAGGGTACTGCAAATTTGCACCTTTTCAAGATCAACCACTCTGCACTTAATCCACCATCATGAAAACTGCAGATACTTCAATAAAACTAACATCAGCTGTTGAAAATGGTATGAAAACAATTTATTGATACTACTTGTTATCTGTTATTGTTAATCAGTTAGTGTTTACTAGTTTGTGAAGGATTTTCTTTAGCTAGGGTTGTGGTAGCATGCAGTATGGTGTGGATATTTGGTAGCCTACTGGTGTGGCATTGGCAAATACCGTACAGAATAGTATGCCGGTATCTGCAGTCAAGCATTACCGATTCAGAAGCTCTCCATACTGGTAGCCTATTTTACCGGCCTACTCATACCAGTTCTGAGTTGATTAATGTCAATGACTTTCATTATTATCAATATGTATCATGGCAATACCTTGGTTAATATTTTGTGGTACCTTATCTGAATGATATGCTGATATCACTATCATGTGATACTGTAACATCAGGGTCAAACAGACGCATCCTGATGCAGCCGACCAGCTTGGTTGAACAACCTTTGAGCTACTAATTGCCTTGCTGTGTAAGAACCATTGGCATATGCAGTTTTATTACTAAAGTATTAACCATAACTAGAGTGGCAGCTAACTTTGATGACTGTTCGCCCATACAGCCTTTTTGATGTCTCCTAGCTTTTTGTATTAATTTGCAAAGTGTTTAAATTTGGTGTGAATAAATAAATCTGAATCTGAAAAAAAATCTGAATGTATCAGGTATCCAGTATCTGACTTCACTTTTACTTGTGGATATGTTGGAGTGTGACGCTGCAGTACTGTATTTTTCCAGTAACACCTTTCTGCCTCTCAGCCTGTCAGCTCAAGCATGTAGGCTAGCACCATAGGGTAAACTGAAACTTTGTCTGACAGTAACAGGTAAACCGGTAGGCCTACCTGTAAGTAAGACATGCTGTAATGATTTGCTTACAGCTTAGTCAGATAGTTTATTTATTGTTTAGGAGAACTCGATAATTTGAAATTACTACTGCAAGAAAAGGATGCATCTCCAGACGCCATTAATGAAGTAAGCTCAGGTTAAATAGCACTAACTAGTATATAACTTTTAACTATAACCAGCTCTTAAACTGTAAAATATTGGATGGTGGGATGCTTCCGCAGCCATAGCCGGACGCAATTAGAATGAAAATGCTTCAGCACAGATAAACAAAACTATTCACTTTCGTAAAAGATCTTCCTGTCCAAATAGTCGTTTTTTCTTTTTGTCCAAACTCTTAATGCAAACCTTAAAAAAAAGATGTTTGCATTTGAATTAGCCTGGACTCTTTCTATCTGTAGGAGGATGCTTATTCTCAATGGGGGATGTGTCCTCAACGTTTCCCCTACAATTAAAGTACTGACTATAACTGAAGATTTTCATAAAATAATACTAAACTTTTAAACATTTTGTAAACCTAGTTTGTTGGTAGATTGTTTTTGTTTCACATTTTATCAAATTGTGCAAGTTTGCCAGTCTTGATATTACCAAAGCAATCATCACCGATCAATAGAGTATTTTTTATGATGTAGAATAAAATTGGAATTAGTGAATAATAATGTTGATAATAAATTTAATTTTGAGTCATATTGTATGTAGCAATTATTTTATGGAGTAACTTTTTTGGAAATTGTTGATTTAAGAAATGAGAAATATTATGTCTCTGCTTATAACCTTATTTCAAGGGTCAAGTGATAGAATGAGCCAAGTCATTCAAGAGTTGTTTCGAGATAATCGCATTTTTAATTTTATATTGTAGTGTAAACATTTTTAATTTTATGTAGGTGCTATCATTGCAAACTGCAAAGATGCAACTTTTCTTGAAATTTGTAACTTAGTGCTGGTACGAGCTGTAACTTAGTGCTGGTCATATAGTCCTCAATGTGACTTGGCTCATTCTGTCATATAGTTTTTTTATTAAGTGGTACTCTACATCATGAGAAAACGAGCCATGTCACCTTAGTTCATTTTGTCATGTAGAAATGGTATAGATGAAGAAGTGTCACGATGAGCTATGCCGACATTAGCTTATTGTGTTGCGGAGCCCTTTGGATTCAGTATAGATGAAGAAGCGTCACTACGAGCTATGTAGACATTAGCTCATTTTGTCATGGAGGCGTTTGGACTTAGTTCAAAATAAGTACTCAGTTCTGATAAAACTGCTAATGCTAGGGCTTAGCTCTCTCTGTCAGAAAAAAATATGTTACTTGGGAAGTACAATTCTGTATCTAACTGAAAAAAGTGCAAAAACTGACTTGGCTCATTCTGTCATTTGACCCTCGATTTGTTTAGGCTACATTTTTACTTAAAGTCAAACTCAAGTCTAACCAAGTTTATGTCAAAAAATAGTAAAGAACATTCTCAAGTCTCCAGACAAATACAAGCTTTTTATTTTAGTTACATTGAAGAAAAATGCAAAAATTATCTGCTCTCATAAAAGTCCAATTAGTCGCCAAGTACATGCTTTTGCAAATAGCTAAGTTCAACTAAAATGACTTTTTCTGGTCAATACTGAAACCAATATGTTTGAAATTTTTCGGCCAATACTTGATACCAACAACAGATGTATTTTAAATGCAAAAATTAGGTGCTTAATTTTTAATTGACGTTAAAACGTGTACCACATACAACAAATACATCCATAACAAATTTTGAAAAGTTGATTGGTGGTACAGATGTTGAGAATTGCTTTGGTTAAAATGTTCATGTCTTTGAAGCAGCTTTTCATCTGACATTAGTCAAGAAGAATCGTCAGAATAGAGAGCTATATATAGGAAAAAGTCTAGCCTTGATTGGCTGGAAAAGGACCAATGAGCATCATTAGTGCACAATGTTTAAGCTGTACTGAACTCTTTTTGTTGGCAGACGGCAAGTTTAGAAGGCACTCTCTTACTTCTGATTCAGCCATTGGACTTCATCTTTTACAAAATACTGCCTGTGCTCAGCATTATGATGATAGTAGATTCTCTAGTCTTCCCAAGGCCGCTTTCCTTTCCATTTATCTATCTGCTCTTGAACCCACTTCCATCAAAACTTCTAACCCTGCCTTCTGCCAACAAAAAGAGTTCGAGTACAGCTTAAATATTGTGCACTAATTGCGCTCTCTCATTGGTCCTTTTCCAGCCAATTACGGCTTGAATTTTTCCTATTAATAACCTCTCCTTTTCTTGCACTCTTCCATTTTAATGATTCTTCTTGAGAAGTGTCAGATGAAAAACTGTTTCGAAGACATGAACATTTTAATCGAAGCAATAACAAACTTTAAAGATAACTCAACTGCATTTTTGCATTGAGCTTACCTTTTCTTTTAGCTTAGAAACTTGAAAATAATTTTGCCTCAAATATCAGTAATGCACAATAAACATAAAACAACCTTGAAAAGTTTCATTTCTTTTCTGCAGGAATTTGAAATATTCACTCCATTAAAAACCAACTATATGAATTTACGTTGGTAAATTCATATAGAAATTTTGTAGAGTATGTCATAAAGCAGATAATTTTATTTATTTATTTATTTTGAAAAGTAAATCAAATAGAAAGCTCGTTTTTGTCAGTAACACAGTGAATATTTTTTGATATAAAATTTGGTTAGGCTAAAGTTTGGCTTTAGGCCAAGTGTACATTGTGTGTTAAAATCATGAGCGTTTGGGTGTATTTTTGGTTTATTTTAAACAAAAATTCTGTACAGTTGGCATACCTCCTTACCAACGTACAAGCTGCCAGTTTGTCAAAATATATCATGGATAATGATGTGATCGTACGCTCACGATTTTACGCACATTGAAGACTGGGCCTTAAGAGTTGCATTGTAAGTTAGATCACTAGGGCTCTTTTCAGAATAGAAATTACTAGTAGATTAGACTGTTTGGGTTCAAATCAATCCTAAAATAACATAAAAATTTTTAATGAGATTATGATGTTAATGAGATAGGTCTTTAATTTTTTCTGTTTCAAAGGATGGTATGACACTTCTTATGCAAGCAGCATACAAAGGTCACTTGGAAATTTGCAAGCATTTGATCAAGTGTGGAGCTTCCGTCAATGCAACAGAACATGCTAATCACTACACAGCTCTCATGATGGCCTGTTTAGCAGGTATTTATCCACCTCAGTCCAGTACATACCCTTCCTGCTTCCTAAAACCTTTTTATATTCCAGTGCGAACCTTTCCTATACCAACCTAAAGGTCTTGATTTCAACTGAACAAATTCTACCAATTTAAAGTAGCTCAAGTAGTGTATAATTAATACCATTAGCAACATCTATATAGCCTAAGCCAATACTTCACAAAATTTGTCAGATATTCCAGCCCTACCTGCTGTTCCACCTCTTTTATATTTACTCTCCCTTTTATGAAAAGTACCAAGCTGCCACAATTTTTCTTATACCAGGGTGTTCATAAGAAATTTGTCATTACAAATTACTTTAAATGAAAGATTCATCCAAAATGACCATAGTCGACAATGTACATCAACGTTTTTAATGTTGCTATATGATGAAATTGTTGGATTTTGTCCGTGATAGCTGTAATTTTTATGCCTCTTCGATAATCAATATGGTTATTCAGTGCTCAAGAATATTATTTTAATTGCTGTATATATTACAACTGAGTGAGAACAGAATTGTTTTAAAACTAAGCGAGTTTTGAACATCGGATCTTTTGTTTCTGTGGTCCAGATCATATCATAACTAAACTAGTCAGCTTCCGTGGTTCCTGGTGTGCTGAAGCAAGATCTTGAACGCTAACATTATGAAGCAAAATCGAGCTATAAAAATTTAATATTGTTATTAACACCAAATTTGTTGCATACCCTCAGGTTTTGACAAATAATTTCCAATAAGTTACTGAATATACGCTAATAATCTTAATATCTCGTCTATGGTAATCCTCAAATTCAATTTTTTTCATTTTTTTATCAAGAGTGCATCCTGGCGGAGCCAGATTTTTACCATATGGAAAAATAGCACCGTGCCTGAGGTAATATTGCGACCCCTGGTTGTGAAAACATTTTAAGTGGTTTTTGCCCTATTTTTGATGGAAAATGCAACTTCTGAATGGTGGAAAACTTTTTTTATGGTCAAAAAATTTTGTTGACCAAAAATGTGGTAAAGAGCCCGCACCATATAAATTCAGTCCTGCCTACTGGTATCACTTCTTTTAGTTTCTAAAAATATTATAAAAGTTTATAAAGAGGTGGTTGGTAGACATTTAAAGATTCTATTCGATTTCAGCAAATTTACCTGTGCTTATTATGGATTTAATTTTTCTAATATTCTTTGGAAACTGCGCAGAGTTTTCAACTTTAGTCCTAAAAATTTATTTTGGACACGATGTTAAAAAATGAATGGCTTTGGATAAAATATTTTCCCATTTTTTTTGTACTGTATATTTGTTATAACAAAAAGTTTACCCACTCCAGTGTGAATGAATGAGGTTTTGTAATACAACTTTCGGTTTTGCCCAACTTCGAAATTTGACACTATGCAATCGTAGATAAATGTTAATCCGAAATACTGTGGAATGTAGATTATTCAGATCGATGTTTGTTAAACAAAGATAAAAAACAAACTGTCTAAATAGAACCTGGGCATGTTTGTGATTAAGCAAACAGGCAGCAAATACCATCACCAAAGTCTCCTTGATAACGTCGAAACTACAAAACTTGACCATATATTTTTCTGTTGCTATTGCCCTTTTGCTGCGTCTCTATGAGCTCTATGAATGATCTTTTTCGACTAAACTGGCACTGCATTTGTAGATCATTCTAGCGCTGAGAAAGGCACATCGCCAGTAGTACGATCCTGCGTCATTCTTACCAGAAACAACTTTTTGCATTGGCTGGAAGTCTAAAATAAGCAGCCAGTCCAGCATTTCTACTGAATAGTAACAGCTACAAAGTAATTTGTAATTAGTAATTTTAAAACATCTGAAAAATAATAAAATTACCACAAACGTTACTATTTTGAAAAAGTAGAGTAATTACTGTAAAAATGACAAAAAAAGTAATTTGTTACAGTAATTCGTTTCTGCCCACCACCGAATATAGTACTAAGTGAAGAAGAAATAAGGTTGATTGGATCGTCTTAAAAAAAAACAAAGAAAAATCACTAAACTTATAAAACACTTTCATATCACAATATTATCAGTTATTAGTCATATTGCAGTTCTAATTTTTCAGAAATATTGCTTGCAAAGGCATTCCATAGTACCGGTATCTAAAACTTTTATGATTTTGCATTTTTTAATATCAATAAGTTTTCTTGGTATTTTCTTTTTACTAACTAATTGATATTTTCTTTCGGCATTCAATTTGTTTTGTCTGATGCCAGCATTGAACGATTTTGTCATTGTATACAAATCCAAAATAACTATTTCTATTTTTTTTGAATTAGTGGCTTATCTTTATTTGCACTTTCCTACCATATCTAACTGCAAGTTTTTGTTGAAGGAAAGCTTGAAATTGTACAACTTCTGTTAGATCATGATGCTGATACAACTAAAACAAATTCAATTGGAAAAACTGCTGTTCAATTGGCAAGTTTTATAGGTAAGGAAGTTTAGTCTGTAACCGTTAAAAAGTTTTAGTAAATTTTTATCTTTTATGGCTTGGCATTACTTTTGCTAACGTTTTCCAATTTTCTAAATACAGTAAGATGTAGAATTAATAATTCTTTGAAGATAGTTTTGAATGCACATGGAATCAAATTTGCTGTGCAAATCTCAACCAATGCTGAAGGTGCAAAAAATATACCGTAGGTTATCGTTGGTAAAACTTTTTTATCAAAAGAGCAGAGCATTACTTGACTGGTTTGCATTTCAAATCAAAAATTGACAGGAAGTTTATAGGGAAAATCAGAAACTGGTTAGTAAAAACGATAAATTGTTACTGTGCAATTGAAAATAGGGTCAAAAATACTTCATCAAACCGTGATTTGGTTATTTGGTGTCATTCAATGGCTTAGTATTGATTTTTTTTGTGGATTAATCTTTAGGTTAGGTCTGCCCTGCACATAAAATCCCGACCTTATAAGAGTACATATCCTTAGTTTATTACTTTATTCTTATTTTCTGGCAGCTCGAACATCGGAAAGGCGGTGCGCTGGGCATACAGAATTTTGTTTAGTTAGATTGCTCACGATTTTACACATTGTGTAGACCGAGCCTTACTTCCAAATTAGGCATTTTGTAGTAATGATTAAATTGATTATATACTATACTTTTTCAATGCAAATTCCTCATAACAGGTCAGCATGAAATTGCAAATCTGATTAAGAATTTTTTGTCGCTGGATAAATTGAATCCCTATGTCAAAAGCCAAGGTGGAAATGAACCACGGTTACCAAAATCTGCTGCGCCGCATGTTCAAAAACTTATTGCCATATCTAATCCACATCCTTTGAAAGTGAGTGCAGTGCCTTAAAGATGAACTTAAAGAGATCCTGCTCGAAATCGATTTTATTGAAGAAGTTAAGAACTATTTGAGTTAATAAAAGAGTATATACCCCAAACCATTTTCCACAATTTCCCTTATTTGCGAAAATACGATGTAATCCGTTTGACTCCGTACCATTGGCAACCCTCAATTTCGCAATTCTGGGACATCAAAAAAGGCTATTTCGCAAAATTTCTAACAGGCTTTAGGTTATTGTCTACTATAGCAGCCGTAATACAAGTCTAGCCTGGCCTACCAGTCTTATTCTTGTCAGCACTTTTTCACTCCGAAGCTAAGTTATTGAATAATAAACAATAAAATATCAGAATATAGTGTACACTATAAGCTAATCTCAGATCTTTAATCAGAAACTAGCGCAATAATACAGTACTGTAAGCCTAATACAGCGTGATCAAAAAGTCACTGTGCTCCTAATATTATTTAGATGTTATTATGGCATTTTCAGCAGTTGATGTGAGTAGCACATCGATTAAATTCTTCATTAAATAGCAACTGATCATTGTTCTAAACAGCAAACCGGTTTGTTTACACTTGTGATTATCGATTTCTAAAAGACAGAATGTTGTTTATGCATTGGGATTACAGGTGCACAGTGACTTTCTGAGCACGCTGTATAATGCTGTGCTGTAGGCCTAATACCCACAACTTACCAAACTAGTAGCAGTGCGTAGCCGTACCCAATCTGAAAACTTGGCTACTGCAGCTGGTACCTGTATAGGTGTAGGCTACCATTACTGATCTACAGTAGGCCTTTTGTGATGTCGCAAAATTGCGAAATGCAGGGTTGCCAATCGTACAGAGTCAAACGGATAAATCTGTATTTTCGCGAATAACGGATATTGCGGAAAAGGTTTGGGGCATTTCTTTATTACCTCAAGTAGTTCTCATTTCTTCAAATTTTTTTTTTTGCATGTGGCATGCAACCACTTATATTTAGGCTGCTTGTGACTCGAAATTAGTTGTTCTAGCTGGATATTTTTGTTTTGATACTTGCTGAAAAATAATTTCGGGTGATTGCTAAGCAACTGTTCGAGCAGATTTTTCTCAGCGTTTTTGTTGCTAACACATCGACTCATTTTTGAATTTTCCATTGCTTACTCCAGGAAAAACACCGAATTTATTGGGCGCAAGCTGACGCTCCAAAATCTACTTTAAGAACTTGGAACAGTGGATGGTTTTGAATTTCGGATTCTAAGGGGCTCTAGGTTGCTTGTGAAGTGGTAAAATCATGCTTTGCTGTTCTCAAAAAACACTGATCACTGCAAGGTTCATTTTTGTGCTTGATATCAATGATTTTGATTGTGTTGTATTTTGTAGATTATTCTATTCCTAATGGACAGCGATGAACTGTGTAACGTCGCGAATTTGAAGAAAACTGAAGCCGTTTTGTCCGATTTGTTACGAAAGTGTGTGCGATCAAGGTAATTAATAACGAAGAGCAGAATGATCTAAAGAAATAATGACTACAAGCTCAGAAACTTCATTAACAACTGCAAACCAATACGAAAAAACCTTAAGTTCAAATAGTAGTCCTGGGGGTTATTATGCAACACATCGTAAGTATTACGGCTTCGTTAGCTCTTTAAAACAAACAAAACTTACAATGTCGTAACTTTTACGATACGTAGTATAATACGTCTCTTGGTCAGAGTTTCTTCAAACTTTTAGGCTGAACTTAAAGATCTCAAAACTTTTTCAAAATAATTAAGCACAAAACAGTAAAAATACGTTTATGTGCCCTAAATTTTGTATCACTCCGGTATCAAAGTATACCGGTTCTAAATGTCGTATTTCCGCTAATTTGTAAAATTTTCTAAATCTATATTGATCAAATTACAAATACGTATATGCCCTAGATCCAACAAATCGCTGATTCGATGACAAAAATCGGCGAAGTGGGAACACTACTGTTATTCCATTTTCACCAGGTGTTGTTTGTGTCACCAGGCCAGATTCCTACATCTATATTTCTGACGATTTGAAAACCCCTTCGCCATATTATTTGCTGTTTTCTACCTAACCACAGTGCTAAAACATTGCCGACAAGCAAAAACATTAGGACGAATAAACTCAATTAAGATTTCCGTTTAAAATGTCCTTAAATTATTTTTTGAATCCATTATGCGCAACTTTCGCCTCTTTTGAGAAGGGAAATTTTCGACAAACAGTAATTAATTTGTTCTCCAGATTTTTTTAGCTAAGGTTGTTTACTTTATTTCGTGTTACAGAAACGATTTTGATGAAATTTTGGCGATGAAGCTCCATTATTTTGCATCAGTCGTTGCAATGTGTATCGAACACATGGAAAAACATAGCACAGAAAAGTTGGATACTTTAGCCAAACAGTAAGTCTGAGTGCTCGCAAAACTAGCAACAATATAAAATCTTCATTTGGTTTTTGGAACGTATTGACTTGGCGCGGTAGACTTGAAAGCTGCTTTATATTTTAATGTAAAGTCGTAATCGTTCCGGAGTATTCTTAGTTTTGGTCGATAAACTGCAACTTGAACGCTTGTTAGGGAATATGTCAGTATGCATTTTTTTAAAAGCATTCCCTTTACTTCAATTACAGCCTTATTTAAAACAGTAAATTTCAAACGTTTCAAACTCATCTACGTCCTTTATCAGTAGAAAGCAAAATCTAAACAGCAAAAATGATATACTGTGCAGCGCTATTACAGCTTTGTATTGTAGTGAGGCTATTTTTATTCGTATCCGTTTACTTAATTTTTATACTTTTTGCTGCTGATGATGGATGTAGCTGAGTCCGAAACGTTTAAAAGTTTTTCTGTTTTAAATAAAGCTTTATTGTATTTAAACAAAACTTCCGTGCAATCTGTGCACTTATAAGTTACAATCTATTCTTTTTTTCTTATAGATTTGCCATTTTCACAAATTGCTAGCGTCGTCTTTTTCGTCGTAATGGTAAAGCACGCGCTCGTGTTTGATTCGAGCTGCGTTTTTTTTTTCCTGGAGAAACTTATGTTAGATTTAAGTCAATCAGTATTCTCAGTATAATACTGCACCTATGAATCTTGTGTCGCTTGCTAGCCTTGCTTTCCGCCTAAGTTTGATCATAAATGATAGAAGAAATAATACGGAACGCGTTATTTTTTAAGTCGAGAAGGAAGATTGTTAACGCAACTTTTGACACTTGGTACGGTAACATTCTTACAGTATGTATTAATAATTATGGTTACGTTTTCAGATACTGCTGCCTAGCGTTAACTTTTTCAATAAATCAAGTGTGATGCACTATCAATGCACTGTGGAGGATGTAGTACTGAAACGGTAGACTTGGATTTGATTCCCTGTCTGGTCAAAGCAGACTTCAAATTGGTATTCACAGTTCTCCCATTACCGTTCAGTCTTGAAAAAAGGCAGTGAAGGAGAACGTTGTTCTTATTGAGAGACAGGTGGGCAGATAGCAGTTTGGCTGAAAATCTAAAGGCCCTTTTACTATCAACTGAACATGGCAGGCTGCATTATACAGTGTTATATTTCTTCGAAGCTTTTCTGCTGACACTTGTCAAGAAGAATCGTCAGAATGGAGAGCGCAGAAAAAGAACGGTTATTTACAGAAAAATTCTTGACAATGTCAGACGAAAAGCTTCGAAGAAATGAACATCCTGATCAAAAAGATTCTCCAGTTATGTACCACCAACCAACTTTTCATTACACTTAAGAACAATTATCGCTTGTTGAAATTTTAGAATTTTTTTTTAGAGTTCTACATTCTGATAGCGATGGTTTTCAAGTGGCAGTTGAAACTCTTTTACGGAAAGCGATTCTCGCTTTTCCCTACACTGATTTTCCCTTGATGCAGCAGTACGTCAAGACCATTCATCCAATAAAGATTGTAAGAGTCGTTTTTGCTTTCCGCGTTGACTTCTGCTTGCATGTGATATGTTGGAATCGTTATGACGCTAATGACTTAAACTTGTTCCGCAATCAAAATACGTTACTTACTGCGGTTAAGAGCGGGAAAATTTTAAAAAAATTTGAGACTTAAAATTGACGAACAAAACTATATAAATTTGCCTTGAGAAAATTCAAATTTATACCAAAAACTATAAAAATTGGTATTCGCAGCTTCCTTGCTTGACGTTCGGAATTAAAAAGGGACAATTTAAGGCCTCCATCGCGTGTGGTAGACATGTGGGCACTGGGCTGCTTGACTGGAAGACCTAAAGGTCCCTTCGCTGTCTTCTGAACACGGCAACTTGGTGAATGAAGATGAAGTTAGCAATCAGATATTCGAAATTAAATTTCGCGATTCCAGGTATTTAATTTATCTAAACTTCTTGAGTGGAATTAGATTTAGCCCTTGCTCTAATGCTGACCGAAGTTAGATTTTTTGCCACTGCAACATTTTTCAGCGCATTATATCGAAAATGGCGTTTCTTAATTAAAGGCTTGGTTGTGATTTTTAATGTTCGTCCGCTAATCATACCATTGCAGTCTACTGATCTCGATATGTGTATGTTTTAAATAGTGGTTTGATGTACTTGTAAATGACGTTTGCAAGAATAGCTTATTCGAGATCATTAGAACTGCAGCGCTGGCACTATCGAGTGTTTGTATTTTGAACAACTTTTTTCCTGTGTTTAGGTAGTAACAGTCTATGATATGAGTTATTTTGTTTTTGTAGGGTTCCAACCCCACTTCTTTATCCTGTCTTATTTCAATGTTTGGAGGGATGCACGCCGCCTCTCTGCGACATAACGTATGTGAAGCATGTGCTGAAAACGCATCTTCATTACGCTGTAGCGCGTGCAAAAAGGTAAAAGGCTAAAAGTTAATCTGGCTATGTGTCGTATGATCATTGGTTGATAACAAGAATATCTTGATCTTCCTGCTGTAAAATCAATACTTGGATTAATGAAATCTTTTGTTCTCTGGTTCAGACTTTGAGATTGTGGCTCTACTCTTAGGTCTCCGTGTGTTTCTTCGAGTTCCCATCCTTTCGAAGAGGTTATTTTGAAGTTAGGTGTTGCATTATTTTAGCTCTTGAAAAAGTAATTGGTAATGTACTATTAATTCCACTGCATCCCCATGTTAAATCTTTCAATTAACATTTATTTAGACACTGCAATATATTTTTAGTTTTTTTTAATATAAGCAAACCATCAACAAAAACTTTAAAAGACTTTAGTTCGCATTTGGTTTTGTGCGAGACCAATTTTAAAATGTTCTTGCGTGTTTCAGGTATGTTATTGTTCGAAACGTTGTCAAAAACTTCATTGGTCTATTCACAAGAAATTTTGCAAAAAATCATGATGACGTTGCCATTTCGATGTTTTGAGATCATTGCTGCAGTTTCTACAACTTTCTCTACACTTTTTACTGTTTTCCTTTGCTTTTTCATACTGCCCTGTTCATGTATTACCGTCGTACTGTAAAGTAGTCGTATTGTATATAAAGCTGCAATTATTCTAACGATGCATTTCCCAATTTACCGTATATTTCTGAATTCTTTTATTAGCTTGCTGGTCAATTTTCCATATGATCACTGGTGTTGGTGCAGTAAGTCTATTGTGTGTTTGTGGAAATTTCCAGTAAGCTAATATCATTTCTCATCGTAGAAATACGGCTTCTTAATGGGAATACTATTAATTCGTGCAGCGATTATGGTCGGTACAAGCAATAGAATATGAAAACTGAAAAACAATTCGTATTCATTAAAATGTGTTAACATAGTTGTAAGGGTTCAACTTGTGATGATATCTTTTCTTTGGTTGAATTTTAACAAGTGTTTTGCAGCGAACTGGGACGCTTGGGATCGAACGCATTGTAACGTTTTCGGCTAATCTTCCCCTTATTAGACACTTGAATGCAATATTCTTCGCCGTGAAGATTTCGTGAGTCGAGAAAAATGTTTAAGCGAAAATCTCTGTCAAAAATCTGTGAATTTCACGCAGCAGGGGTACATAGAATTGAGCGTGACTTATACAAGAGAATAGCAGTACTAATTTTATTTCATTATTTTAGAAGCAGCTCAAGAAAATAGCAGTGAAAGTACAATTCGTGTAATTGCAACGATGGTAATAGATACACTGTCGTGCTACCGAATGACAGAAATGAAATCACCCATACAAGATTCAAGCAAAAACAATTTGAGATAAAGGCATAAAAACAATAGAAAGGTTGGGCGGGTTCGATGCTTTGACAAAAAATTAGCCTAATTCGCAACAACGCATTGTTTAATCTTTGTACACTTGTTTTAAGTGAATTTGCTCTGCAGTTTGCTGGTGTCCTTGAAGAATTAAGCACCTATTTCATATAGCAAATACAAAATGATAATTCTTGAGACTCCAAAACCACAGAATACGAGTAAGCTCAGCAATCAACGTTGAATATTTGTTCGCCAGCACTTCGGGGCGGTACTGGTAGGTGCCTGAGGCTTGGAGAAAACACTTGACTGGTTGCATTTTTCCCTCCTGAAATAGATGATTTGTTTTGCATTCTCATTGTTGCACATCTAGTAAAAATGGCTTTTCACGTTTTTGTTGCCCTTTGACCGTTAACAGAAATCAATGAAGCAACCAATTGTTCCAATAGTCCTCCAGCGTTAATTCGGAGCCTTTGATATTGACTGCATCATTCTGTATCAGGTTTGGGTTGGTTTTTCTTTCTGAGGCAAGAATTTTACTTTCCAGTAGGATTTTGGGATTCGAATGGTGCAGGAAGCGGCGGAGCCTCTTGGTACTGGCATTCTGTGAGTTTCTTTCCAAGTGCATGTTGCACTGTTGTAGAACCTACAAAAACCTTCGTTAAAGCAAGCTGAAATCTGAATCGGATTCAATATATTACTAAGAGGAGAGTCTGGTGGCAGTTACAACTTTTAAATTGATACACCACAAAAGTAGATATCGTTTAGCATTAGGCTTAGTGATATACTTTTTGTGGTCAAAACAACATCGTTATCTTTTCCAACTTCTACATTTCAAAAAACCAAAGATATTTTAGTACTGGTCTTTGCATAAGACTTTGGTTTTTCATGGCTTTGATTTTTGAATAACCGTTATCCATATCTATCTTAGCCACAAATTTCTTAAATTGCATTTAGCCTCTGTGATTATAGCGAAATCAATTCCTTATAGTTGATATCATTCTGCCCTAAGTTAAATTGTTACGTCTGAGTGTTTACTTGATCCTACGTTGCGGTTGTATCGGAATTGGTATTTTTTCAGTAGAATAGTAAACCCTTGTAATTATACTGATTTTAATCTTCAAATGGCTTTGATACCTGTTGCAAAATACAACCGTGTCCTCTTTCTCCCATCCTCCACACAAAAATATTCGCTCGTTTAATGCAGTGCAACCAGGAAGGAAAAGGGATGACGGTCCGCTTAGTGGATGTGGTAATAACGTCCACGTTCTGTTCTTGAAACACTCCGCCGAAAAAGGAATTTCTTCTCCACCTAAAAAATGTTCAGTCAAGCACGTAGAAAACTCCAGAATTCTGTATTCATTGTAATTAAACAGTACGGTGTCGAGACAACGTTATTCCACCAGACCACTCCTGAATTGGCAATGCAGTGTTGCGTCTTTGGAAAGGGAAATTCAGTATTAAGCTAACGCTTATTTCCGTTGGGCCAATATGTTAGTATCGGTCAATGTGACAATCCAGTTTGAAAGACTGGCAAACCGAACAGAAAAGGGGTGCTTTGCAACTTTCATGACATGGAGGCCGGAATACTTAGCGCACATAGGCCAGATTTTCAAATAACTTGACTGAAATTTTGGCCTTTGTCTTGCGAGTATGTAACTTCTCTGAACGTTTTCTCTGTTAATAGTTTTTGTTTGGAATGAAACAGCGGGTAACTTTTTATATGCGAGAGTATGTTAATTGAGGTTAGAATTTGATTTGAGTGACAAGCTAAATATGATGATAATTATAATTCCAAACGGTTCTATTAAGCCCTTTTGAATTAAAAGTTGCGTCTTTAGAAATTTAATTGCGGTACTTGTACGCTGTTCCATCCTCGGAAACTCACGTGCGGGCCTGGAAAATGTTTACCAACCTCATTTTTAAACGTAGGTGTTGGGAGCACCAAATGTGGTCAGTGGTTTTATTGGTGTTTACCTAAATTTTGTTAAAAATTGGTTTTGAATTGATCAGCGTACAGATGTTACATTCAATTTTTGGCAAAATACGTCACTTTTTCAATTACGCCGTGGGCGGTTTAAATTTTACGCATAATTTTTTTTTTTAATCTGAATCATAAAATGCTTAAGTCAAATCAAATCACAAGAAATACTTGCTCCGCCAAAATTTTTTGAAGTGGCTTCGGAGGATAAACTTTTTAGCTAAAAGTCTTTCAAATGAGACTGGACTGTTTTCTCATAATGCGGCTCTTATAGGCCTACTTTAGTCTCACAAAAGCTTCTGCCCTAAACTAAGGGGCGATTAGGCACTATTTTAAGTTTGGTTCACATTCTATTGCATTGGTTAAGCTCGATTACTTACCTATTGCATATATCACTTGGTTTACAGTCTCCATTACGTGCGAGTGTCTTCCTATGTTTAATGGAGGCTCTTTTTTCCACGAGTCCACTCCGGGAGGCAGGGAAAACACCACGTCTTCTTTATCATTGCCACCTGTGATGTAGATTGTGTTGCTCACAACGCAGCCAGCATGCCTGAAAATCAATGTGATATCAGTAAATGAAAATCAAGAGAGGTATTTTATTCGATTATGGTTATGATTTGAATCCATTAAAGTATGTGATGTTGTTGCTACCCCGTAAATTATAATGATATTAAGCTCAACTGGTTAAAACGGGATCAGTAATAAGAAATACGAAAGAATTCTAAATTGAAACGCCAACGTTTCAATTGGCTAGCGAAGCGTTTTAGTTCGTCTCTGGAGCGGGAGGTTTGAGGTTTAAATCTCTGGCCGGTCAAATTGGACACAGTGTAACTAACGGCTCGTCACCGCTGCAGTATTTTTTCGAAAGGAGCTGTGTGACCCGCAGGCTCAATGACGCGGAAATGGGCCCCGCCAACTGGTTAACAAGCTTCGGCGTATTACAGCGAGTATAATGAAAGATTTGATTTGATATATTCCGAAACCCATTAAAAATACTAGTTGTCTTTTCTACGTGATAATGACGCCACTGTGCATTTTTCGTGTGTTTTTGCTGTGCTAATCTAGTTGTGTAGCTTGTGTGCTTCATTTCAGCCCTGGCGAAGATTGGTAGTAGAGGTCTTTGGGTAGTCTATCGACAGAGATGGAGTCGAGGACACAAGACTCGAGGCCACGGATACAAAAAAATCCGAGGCCAAGGGCAGCCCTTCCGAGGACAGTCCTTCTCGAGGCAAAGGACACAGGCGCAGTTGTTCTCCAAAACAAAAAAAGTCTTTAAAAATTTTTTTCACGTATTTCCAAACAAGGCCAAGGACTTGACCTTCGAGGCCAAGGACTTCAAAATGTGTCCTCGAGGACTCCACCTCTGCCTATCGAAACGCTGGCGTTTTAATTTAAAATAATAAAAGTTATATTCCGAAATCCATTGAAAATACTGATTGTTATTGTCTTTTCTACTTCATAATGACGTTATTGTGCCTTTTTCGTGTGTTTTTGCTGTGCTAATCTAGTTGTGTACTGTGTAGCTTGGGTGCTTCATTTTAGCCCTGACGAAGACCGGCAGTAGAGCTCTTTAGCTAGCCTATCGAAACGTTTGTGTTTTAATTCAAAATTATTTTATGTTTCTATTATTACTCCCCGTTTTTTACCAGTTGAGCTTAATGTTATCATTAAAATATAATCGAAAAAATTTAGTTATTTTGTGTAGCGGTCTTCTGACGTGCATGATTTGAATATCTTGGTTCCCTATTCCCACGATCAGTGGTGCCGATCTTTGTTAAGCATTGGGAGGGATAATTTGCAATTTTACCCCAATTTCGCCCTATTTTCAACATTGGGGGAATGAACCTCGACCACAATTTTGTTCAGGTGCGGAAATTCAGTGAAGACCAAAAAAAATATGCAAATGGAACACTTTTTTCCCCAAATTCAGGTGAAGAACAAAAAAAAGGTCTTCCACAAAAATAGAACACTTTCCCAAATTTATACGCTCAGATGTACACCCATTCAAATTATTGGGGGATGCAGATGTGGACCACTCTCAAACTATTGGGGGGATATATCCCCTCATCCCCCCCTTGTTTCGGTACCCCTGCCCACGATATGTAGGCCTATAATCCCTAAATATTTTTAAAACTTAATATCTAAAAAAAAAAAGGAAAAATAGCACTCCGGCCGCTTGTTAGCTCGGCAACCTTCTTTGGCGGGTTTGAAACATTAGAATATTATAGACTACTACGACTATACATAAATGGGTACCACAAAAAACGACTTCAGTAAGGTACCTGTATCTTGTGGTAGGCAAAGGTGATGCTAGTTCCCAGGTTTTTCTTTTTCGATTTAGTCTTTCCACGCTTGAAGTGTATCCCTTTGGGGTCAAACCTCCAACAGCATACAGATACCCTTCCGTCACATGAAGTGAAAAGCAAGAGCGCGCTATCTGAAAATGACATGAGAAGCGTTTAGTTATAGGGTGGAAAAATTTGGCGCTTATTACAGAGGTAATTTACAATCTTAAGCCAAATTGTTTAACGATGTGGTTAACATTACATTTCAAATTACATTTACGTTAGTTAAATCAAATTAATTTACATTTAAGTTTAAAATACATTTACATTAGTTAAATTAAATTAAGTTTTAATAGTTTAAATTTACATTACATTTCCTGCGGGAAGACGACTTTTTCGCATTGCTTGTTTTTAAGTAGTCGCCATTCTGATGATTCTAGGCTTCCGCCGTGGTAGCCTTTAGGCAGGTTCGAAATTAACGCTTGCCCGAGACAAGCTGAAATCGCCTCGGGCAAGTTATTTTTCGGCTTAACTTGCCCGACTGGCAAGCTAACAAAATACAGCATATTAAACAACATCAAACAAGATTATTGAAATGCAATTTAGGTCCGCTTTTGTTGCAATAAAATAAAATTTATGCAGAGAAAGATGTCGCTTGCTTTATATTAGCACTTTGCAACCATCACAAAGAACACTTAGTTTAATCGTAAGCGCATAATCATTAATCGCAATTAACACTTCTTAATCGCACGCAAATTTTTTGATGCTCAGGCTACGGTTTTTTTTTCCGCGAAAAATTTTTCCTTGATTGTCGCGTTAACCGCTGTTTCAAATATCACAAGTACAACTATACTCTGCGCTGCATAAAAACAATGTTTAGAATTTTGCAATTTTTTTGTTATGATTATTTATAACTTTTGCGAAAAATTTTTGCTTTCTAGCTGATGTAGTTTCCAAAACATTCGCGATTGAAAATGTATGACATTACATGCATTTGGAAAAATGTTATTTATTACGTCACCTTACCATAACAATCGCGCTCAAAAACTTGATTCGCGATTGGATGGGGGCTGTGTGTTGGGGGTCTGGGGGCTGAGCGCTCGAAAATTTTGCATTTTTTTTCAAAAATAATTTAATTTTAGGGCTTTATTGAAAAAAAAATAATGCTTTTAAAACGTGCCATAGAAATTGGCAGTGCAAACCTGATTAAACTGTTTGCATAAATGGGCTATGTGGAAGGTGGCTAATGGTAAAATTTTAGCTTTCTTATTTACATGCTGGTAAGCCATAAAATCTTATGGTTCAAGAAAACTCACTTGGAGTAATCTATTTCGTCTATATTTTATAGAGAAAAATAATTGGGAAGGGACTAATGAAAAAAAATTTGAGGCAAGTGAATGGTAATTAAGTAATACTGAATAGCCCCCCCCCCCCCCCCCCCCCCTATTCCTAAGTTTAAAATATGTTTGTTGATGAAACCAATGTTTAGCATTTTTACAATAGCGATCAAATTTAATTGCTAGTTTTGGGCCATTTTCAGAGTTTTTATTGATTTGTTGGTTTTATTTTTCACAAATTAGCCCCCCCCCCCCTAAAGTTATGCTTCAAAAAATTTTTAAATCACTTTTTAGTCCATTCCAGTGCAAAAAAACAGTCTCAGAAGTGCTAAAAACGTGTTATTTTCTTTATTCTGCATTTTGGTTGACAGGCCAATGTGGAGTCTATAACCTCCCCCCCCCCCGCCTACGCTACTGAACTCTGACTCGTAACACGACATTCCAGATTTTCAGTATTACACTTAGTCGCTTACAATGTTGCATTAAATAACTAAAAGATATTTACTATAATTAAATATTTCGCATTAATATGAGAAACGAAAGAGCTTGTTTGTTTTGCGCAATAAGATGATATTTGCAATGATACACGTCGAATCAGTAGGGAGGATGGTTTAAACCCCCATCCCCTTTTGTACGCCTTTGCGCATAAGTGAGCTATGTGGCCGGTGGCTAATGGTAACATTTCAGTCCTCTAATTTACAAGCCCGTGAATCATAAAATCATAATTTGAAAAAACTCACAAGCATTTATATTCTGTAGTTTATAGAGTGAGACAGTTGGGGATGGGGTGGGGGTGGGGGCGAATGAAATGAGATTTGAGTGGATTTATAATTAACTAATACTGAAATTCCATCTCCATATTTTTGATGAAGAAAATGTTCAGCATTTTTAGCGGTGAAATATGCCAATTTTGGCAATTTTTAAAAATTGTTACTAAACTATAAGTTATATCTTTGACAAATAAACCCCCCTAAGAAACTCTAAATGCTTCAAAAGTTGCTTTAAATCATGTTGGAGTCCATGTCATTGCAAAAAAACAGGATCAGAAGTGTTAAAAACGTGATATTTTCTTTATTGTGCATTTTAGTCGACAGACCAATGGGGGGCTGTGAACCCCCAAACCTCCCCCCTGCGTACGCCCTCGTGTATTATGCAAATTCAGTGTTTTAACTTAGAAGAACATTTTACAAATTTTTTTCCAAAAGTAAACAGCCTCAAAACTTATTGTGCCTATTTTTTTCGTGCAAGTTGAACTTTCTTCGGGTAAGTAGATATTTGATATCACTTGCCTGACGGGCAATTGTCGTTAAAAAAGTTAATTTCGACCCCTGCCTTTAGGCCAGATAGCACGCAAAAGATTAAGTATTAAAAGCTCTGGCCAGCAAACGTTAAAACATCACAACTAAATCATTTTTAACATTACAGTTTAAGTTGCTGTCATTATAGTACTTGATTGGATAGCACTTTTACATAATTTTTTTTGCTAATAAACCATTTGTCTCTTATCTACATATGTAGACCTACGTTTTTGTTTTCTTTTTCGTACGCAATATGTATTGTTCAACAAATTGCTGATTTTTTTATTGCATAGTCCATTCAAAAATTATTTGATGATCTAAACTTTTTGCGTTTTGGCTCTCATTTTTAATGAAACTTTTTGCTTTAATAATACGTTGAAACCGATTTCAATGCTATTATACGGTATATTAAAAGGGCTTTCAAGTCAAGTTTTTCACTGTTGACCAAAATGATGGGAAAAGCTTAAAATGCAATTTCACCAAATCTGAGCTTTCAACGTGTTCCGTTTTCAAGATTTTACAGTTCAAAATTAACAATTTTCTTTTTACTTTACTGTTGCCATTTCGTCAATCTTGTGACAGAAGATTAACTTTTGGAGAGTAGACTTGCATTTATTGAAAAGCAGCTAATTTACAATTCTGACTCTTTTCGTTGACTTGACAACAGCTCTGCCCAAAGGCGTCGCCAGCTTCGCGAGATCGGGAGGGAAGAGGGGCAAAATTCAAATCAGGGGGCAAAGCTTTTTCATTATTCCTGAATTGGATTGCGGCGAAGTTTCAGTGAAAATCAGGTGATCTCAAAAAAAAAAGGTCTTCGCCGAAATCCGACGGCTTTTTCTGGCCGAAATCACAAATTTAAACGTTTTTTCCGACCAAAATCAGGTGATCTCCAAAAAAAAAAAACAGGTCATCGCCGAAATCCGACTGCTTTTTCTGGCCGAAATCACAAACTTAAACGGTTTTTCCGACCAACTTCAGGTGATCTCCAGAAAAAAAAAAACGAAAAAGGTCTTCGCCGAAATCCGAAGGCTTTTTCTGGCAGAAATCAAAAATTCAAACGTTTTTTCCGGCCAAAAACAGCAACTTTTTCCTCCCCAAAAAAACCGTGGGGGGCAAGAAATAAATCGGGGGGGGGGGGGCAAAAACGAAAATTGCCACCCCGTTGGCAACGCGCCTGGCTCTGCCGCAAAACACTTATTGAGAATAAGCAAAATGCAGTAACTTTTGATATTTTGTTTCTATTTGGCAACCCTGGCAAATTTCTAAGGGAAAAAGCCTTGCTAAGGGGAATCTAAACTGTTTTATCGCGGTAACGGAAAGTCGTAGGAAGCTCAAATTCGGTGAAGTTAGTTTTCAGATCTGTCGAAAATTTTTGATAGAAAACCAAGCAAAAAAATTTCAGACTTGAATGCTCTTTTAAGATACTTTTCAGCAGTTCCCCCACTCACCTTCATGCCCGGAAGAGAGTTCCATTTTCCGTTTGCAAGATCAAAGCAGTAGGTGGTGTTGGTGATACATGAATGCGGATCATAGCCTCCGACCACAAACACGAACTGATCCGCGGCAGCAATGCAATGCAGAGCCCTTGTTTCCGGTAGGCTTGTTAGCTCGTTGAATGTAGCGCTGGATGGGTCATAGATGGTAAATTTGCTTGAATAATTGACAGCTTGATAGCCTCTCTCCTCACTTGTCTCATCCTCAACTGGGTAGCTACCCCCAGCTGTGAGAACACATTCTTTTCCTCTCATCGACACTGGCTCTGAGAAACAGTAGAACGGAATGGAGGTGATGATGTCAGTGATGCGATTGCACATCTTTTGGTCAGACATCACCATCAGGTCTGTAGTAATGTTGTTCACCAAATGGTCTGAGCTCAGCAAAGGAAAACGGACAGCGCCCATTACCTGGCAAAAATTTCATACGTTGTCGCTTGTTTAGGTTGGTTAAACAAAACAGACCCGCATGCTTTCATTCTAAATTGCAATGATCTAGGCTTGGGCTGCAGTTGAGGTACAATTGTAAGCATAGGCGTAGCCAGGATTTTTGATTGGGGGGGCCCAAACCACAAATTACATGCAATGACGTCATCACAAATTTTCAAAAAAGGAACTTTTTGTAGGGCAAAGATATCGCAGAATGGAAGATCTGAAGTCGTGGTCTGTTGTCACTTAACCAGAATTTTGGTAAAGGAAGAGAGCGAAAACTAACAGCTAAAAAGCGAAAATGTCTAACTTAGGAAACGTGTTGAGAAAGCTAGTGTACTCAAACGCGTCACAGACGGGTGTCTGGGGGCGGAGCCCCCAGCCGCCGGTGGCTATGGGGGTCTGGGGGCAAAGCCCCCAGCCGCTGGGCGATTTTTGTAAAATTTGGAAAAAATGTTTGTTTTGGAAAAAAATTGTTTTGGAAAATGAAAAAATTGTTTTGGAAAGTTTTTGAAAAAAAATGTTTGTTTTGGAAAAAGTTTGTTAAATGTTTGTTAAAAATGTTTGTTAAAATGGTATTAAAATAGCTTTTTTTTTACCCCTGGGCCACCCCCCTGGCTTCGTCTATGATTTTGAGATAAGATCGCTCCCTTAAGTTTTTTCGTAAAAAGCATTTAAAGCAAACTTAAAATAACTTTTTTTCCAAAGCGTGGAGGACTTGAGTCAAAGTCACTTGACAGTTTTTTGCAACGTACAAGAATTGCATGAAATTATTATGACGTGGACACGTGGTCGTCATTATTATTACTTACTTTTGTACGCCTAAATCCTGAATTAAAGAAACTGCAATTCCGGACAAGGACAACGTATTGGCTATGCTCTCATTACATTTAGAATCGGAAGTATTTCAATTGGGGGGTTTGCTTTACCGCCTGTATTATAGCATTAAGTTCATAATAACGTTAAACGAAGGCCTAAGGTTGCAACTTTTAGGAAAAACTCTTAAATTTCTTACAGGTTTTGCTTATAAATTATTAAAAATTTGAATTAAGGGGCTCCTGGCCCAGGACCTTTAGTCGTCAGTCAGGGGCTCTGGGGATCCCTGGTTGTCAGTTAGAGGCCTCGGGTACCCCTGATTGTCAGTTAGAAGCCCTGGGGCCCCCTGGTCGTTAATTAGGGTCCCTAGATCCCTCTGGTTCTCAGTTAGGGGCCCCAGGGCCCCCTGGTTGTCAATTGGGGGCCCCCTGGTTGTCAGTCAAGGTCTCCGGGGCCCCCTGGTTGTCAGTTAGGGGCCCCCTTGTTGTTGGTTAGAGTCTGCGGGACCCTGGTTGTCAGTTAGGGGCTCCGGGGCCCCTGGTTGTCGGTTAGGGGCCCCTGGTTATTAGTTAAGGACCCTTGGGCCCCCTGGTTGTTAGTTATGGGCCCTGGGGTTCCTGGTTGTTAGTTAGGGGCCCCGGGGCCCACTGGTTGTCTGTTAGGGACCTGGGGTCCCCTGGTGGTTGTTAGTTAGGGTCCCCGAGGCCCCTGGTTGTCAGTTAGGGGCCATGAGGCTCCCTGTTTGTCGGTTAGGGGCCCCGGCCCCTCTGGTTGTCAGTTAGTGGCCCTGGGGCCTCTGGTTGTTAGTTAGGGGCCCCCTGATTGTTATTTAGGGGCCTTGGGGCCCCTGGTTGTCAGTTAGGGGCCCCGGGGCCCCTGGTTTTTGGTTAGGAGCCCGGGGCCCCCTGGTTATTAGTTAGGGGCCCTGGCTGTTAGTTAGGGGCCCCAGGGCTCCTGGTTGTTAGTTAGGGGCCCTCGGGGCCCCCTGGTTATCAGTTAGGTGCCCCGGGCCCCCTAGTTGTTGGTTTGGGCCCCATAGTCGTTAGTTTGGGGCCCCCTGGTTGTTAGTTGGGGGCCCCGGGGCTCCCTCATCGTCATTAATGTTATTGTTAATTACTCTTATGCACGTAATTGCTAAAAAAAACTGCAACTAAACAGCGCTAGCCTGCGTTGTCGTAATTTTTGTCATAGGTGGTATTTTGATTGGGGGGGGGGCCGGGCCTCCTGGGCCCTCCCTGCTACGCCTATGATTGTAAGCGTACGAGCTGCGCATATTTTGTTTGTTCAACAAAGTCTATACTGGCAAGTCTATACGTAAGGCCTAACTAGCTTTTGGTTGAAATAAACAAAGGATATGCTTATACAGTCGTATGGTAGTTTGGTGGGCTACGAACAAAAGTAGCCAAATCAAATTACTTAAAAAGATGTGTAAAAAAAAAACTTGTTTATTTTTTAAATGAAAATATAGGGCATGCTTTGCTGATTTTAATCCGAAAGTTCAGCTTCGTTAAATGTTAGCATGCAGATCATCAAATGCCTAAATTTAAATGGAGAATGAAAATTGAAAGCTGCTCCAACCTCAGCCAAGTGCTGCATCCTGTTGTCTTCGTCGTGGACCAACCAGCGTTTGATGGCGTTAAATACGTCCATTTCTCCTTTTGAGAGCGGGAAACTAACCACCAGGTCATCTTGTGAGGCTAGCTCGATTAAACTTCCCACGGATAACGTCATGAAGTCAGCAGTTTTTGCCACAGTCAAAAAATTTTCGGCAATAAACTTGTTCGTAAAGGCCTACAAAACAAATGAAGATTGAGAAAAGATCTGACAAAACTTTCGATCACAAAGTTGACACCATTTGACATTACTTTACTTGCTTGGCTTTGGACCCGCTCTTTTGTTAATTTGTCATCAGCTTTAATTTTGGCTAGACGTAATAACTTACTCTGCAGTGTTGCTGGCGTCTGGCGCTAATGTAGGCAAGATGAAATTACGTGAATGCTCGATAAAGATGGCCCTCAGGGTCTGGATCAAAAATCAAGAAAATGCATAGCACCATAGGTGGCCAAATTAATGCAAAACGTTAGCTTCGTTAACCACCAGTCCGTTAACAAACTTCACAGCTCCGTTAACGTTAATCCGTTATTTTCAGCTTTAATTAACGGAAGTTAATAAAGTCCGTTAATCCGTTAACATTTTGCGTGTAGTTTACATTTCGTTTTATTCACTCGCTTCTAGAACACGTATTGACGCTGTTGAGCTGATTGTAAAGAAATATTTATTGCTATGGTAGTCTTTTTGTGTTTTGGAAGTTACATTTTACAGTCTAATCTAATTTCAAGATAAAAACAAGTTCAAATGCACCAACAAAGCTGCGATTGGAAAATCTTTGGAAATAGTGATCAGCGATAATTAATTGACGTTGGAGGCAGCAGCTTATTATTTGCCACAAAAAAGCGCTCCTTTCTTCGGTCTCTTCTATAAAACTCGTGCTAATACGCAACAAGTGTTACCAATGCAAACTGGTTTGTACCGGTACGATGAATGAATGGTGCAAGATATTAACGTTAAAAACCAGAGGTGGAGTCCTCGAGGACACATTTTGAAGTCCTTGGCCTCGAAGGTCAAGTCCTTGGCCTTGGCCTCGAGGCCTCAAGTCCTCGAAAATTGGCCTGTCCTCGGCTCGAGGACAGCACGATTTTTTGGAATGTTAAAATTTTGCGGAGCGCTTGAAAAATTTTTTGGAAAACGTTTTTTAGTGGAGATCGCTTGAAAAGTTTTTGTGAAGACCTTTTTTTTTTGAGATCGCCTGAAGAATTTTTGTGAAGACCTTTTTTTTTTTTTGGAGAGCACTTGCGCTTTGTGTCCTTGGTCCTTGGCCTTGGCCTCGAGCATTTCTGTCCTTGGCCTCGAGAGTGTCTGTCCTCGGAAAGGCTGTCCTTGGCCTTGGCCTCGGATTTTTTTTGTGTCCTTGGCCTCGAGCCTTGTGTCCTCGACTCCACCTCTGATAAAAACCTTAACGGAAGTTAATTTAGTCCGTTAACATGAAAAAACTTTTTAACAGATTAACGAGTTAATGAAAAAGTTAGCTTCGTTATTAACGGATTAACGGACTTGTGCCCACCTATGCATAGCACATTATTGTTACCTTTAATTTATCGCATTTGTAGTCGATTGCTATGCTTCGATGTTGTATGCAATTGTGGATCGTGGTAGTGGATTCCATAAACTCCGCGCATCCTTCCACTATATCGCTTAATTGCATGCGGTCAGCAGCTCGAATCAACTTTGAAACACTTTGCTGGGTAACACCTATCTTTCCTGTATACAGGAACCCAACTAAAGGTTCAAGAATGTCCTCCTCAACCTCGGTAATATCAAGCTCATCCCCTGTTTTGTGGCTTGAAGTTAAAGGGAGAAAAAAGGGCGAGCAACATGTCAAAAGAAGGAAATGGGCGTCCAGGGTTACTTTTCCGGAAAATGACCGCAATTTGACGTCTGTAAGGTTCGTTTCCCGACGTAGTTTTTCGAAATGCTGCAACATTTTTTCCGCCATGCTTGGGTCTGAATAGCGGTAGCGAAATTTTAGCTCGACCTCTAGTTTTTCTTTTTCGTTGCTCAAATGCTCGGTTTCCATTTGCAAAACCTTGGTGAATTCCTCGCAAGCGGTGATGACGTCACTCATGTCGCATTGCAGCGCGAGCTCCTTCAAAGCAGAAACATTCTTCTGAGTTATGTCAATGTGCGATGTGTAAAGAAAGTTGATTAGGACATCTTTTGGATCAGTAAACGACTCTGGAAGAGTTATATTGGATTCACTCGCACTTTCTTTCGATGACGATGCTTGTTCTTTCTCAAGGTTCCCTGCAGTGTCTTTTGGATTCTCTTCAATGCATATGCGAAAGCTCTCTTCCTCCTTTTTGGTTAAAGTATCAGTATTTTGATCTTCAGTTTTGATATTTTCATACTTTTCTGAATTAAATTCTTCATGCACATCGACATTGACTATGCTTTTAGATGGATCGTTTGAAAGCTCTTCAGCAGGTGTGGGGTTATCCGTATATGGCGGTACGGGATCATCTGATGCTAGATCAGTCTCCAAAGGAACAGAAGCGGAGATTTCGGAGAAGAGAGGAGGAGAAATTTCTGTAAAGCTCTCGTTCGAATTTGAAGTTGCGGCGATTTCATCTTTGATGCCATCAATGCTGTTAGCATTAGTCAGGGCGGATTCAGTCGGTTGAATATCATCTATTCCTGTTTCAAACTGAATGTTGATGTTCTCCGTATTGAGCTCGCCAACTAAACCATTTTCACTTTTTTCGGCCGACCCATTGCATTGCTTCTCTGTTGATTCTTCTAACTCGTTGCATGAATTTTCTTTTTCGGATGACCCGTTACTTTGAAATTCTTTCGTTTCTTCGCTTTCAATGTTTCGGATTTCATTAGTAGCTGTGAGCCGATTGCTTTCGGATACCGTTTCCTGTGCAGGCTCTTTGCTTTCAATCTCTTCGCTTGCGCCAGTATCAACGCATGAAGTTAGAATGCGTTTACTTTTGTCAAAACCGTTGACATTGGGCTCGGCATCTGAAAATAAGGAAACAGCGAATTTTCGCTAACCCTTATATGCAAACAATGGTGTTCAGATTAAAGAATTGGTATTTTTTCAGGATTACGCGTATGTTAGCATGCTCTAATAGTAATAGATATAGTTATCTGGTGGTTTGTTTCTCTAATGTAAATAAAGACCATTTTAGGTGCGATATTCGTCAATATACGTTATTGGTGCATTAAATCCTATGGCACAGTAGAATAGTAGACCCTGGGCAAAAATTATAAGTCCGATAATCACTACACTGCATAGTTTCTAGTTCGCCACAGTGACATATCAAGGCATTCAGAGACAGGTTCCACGAACTCATTGCTCATTGAGTAAAACTCTATGCATTTTAGGTAGTTACGAGCAGTAGCGCTGCCAGGAAGGGCTGGGGGGCTATAGCCCTTTCCCATTGGCCTGAAGAGTATGCAAAATACGCTGTTTTCAGCACTTTTGAGGCCGATTTTTGGACGAAAAAACGAAAGTTGTCCCCCCCCCCTTGGTATGGGCGATGAGAACTGGTCAGTAACCTGATGTGATTTGGACCGGAAAAAGTGAATTGCAGCCAGGCTTAAGACTTTTTTTTTTGAAATCACTTAAATTTGGGCAGAAAAACGGTCTCGATTTCAGTGAAGACCTTTGATGTTGTTTCCTACCTACAAAACAGCCCCTCCCCTCTGCAAATTCCTGGCTACGCGCATGGTTACGAGCAGGGCCGCTGAGAGGGGGGGACAATGACCCCGGGGCCCATGGAGTTTAGAAGGCCCATTAGGGGGTCCATTGGCTTCAGTGGGCCCAGCAGAGGGCCCATGAGCTCGAGATGGGGCCCATCGAAATGACACTGAGAAGTTAGAATGTGAAACCATGAAGAACTTTTTTTTTTTGAGATCACCTAATTTCGACCGGAAAAACCGTTAGAATTTCGGTGAAGACCTTTTTTTTTTTTTGGAGATCACATTATTTTTCGGACCAAACTGCAGCATTTTCTCCGTCTATTTTGGACTTCACAAAACCGGAAATCTGTCATATTTGAGCTGGCCCCGGGCCCACGTTTGGCTCTCGGCGCCCCTGGTTACGAGTCCTTCTCCAGTTTTGGCGATCGCGCATAAGAGCACAACTAACCTCCGTTTACACGTATGTTGGTGATCGTATTCTGATCGTTTGCCTCAATTGTAACAGAAACTGTGCTTGATGACGATTCAGATATCTGAAAATGTACTTGGGTTTATCCACTGCCTCAGTAGCCTAGTTAGTAACTACAGCAAGTTACGAACACAGAGGTTTGCCTGTTAAACACATTGGTCATAACCAGATCCAACACAGAAGCCAAAATGTAAAACGTCCTTAGATTTGCTAAAACAATTGAAAAAAAACTTGCCTCAAAAACTTTGCAATGTCAACTACTTTTCAATCAATACTTGGAAAGACGCAGACGCAAGATTGCTATGGGATATGATGGGGTCGTGTTTGTCCTGTTTTACTCCTGTAGAAAGCAGTAAAATCGGACTTCTAAAAGATGTTGCTTTTTTGTTATTACAGACTAATTTTGTTCTAAAGTTTATATCTTACTTGCAGCAAGGTTCGGTTAAAAGAAACAACAACTTTGTGAGCTGGTTTTGAATCTAAATTGGCAAAAATGATGTCACACCCAGTTCCTTCTTCTCTGAGCTTGTTAAGTTCTGCCATCAATTTGGTTGCGTGCTCGTCAGCATTTTCAATCGTGTACTGATGCCATCGCTGATGAGAAGTGAAGTTTCCCATATTTGGCAAAAGCTTCTTCAAACCTGTCATACAATCCGAAGGTTGTTAAATAATCGTTATACAACCGTACAGGGCCGTTGAGACGGGGTAGACGGAATACCCAGGCCTGGGATTTTTTTGAAGGCCCGTGCTGGTTGAAGTTTGATCTGAAGCAAAGATCGTGAAATGTTGAGGAACACATTTGATAATAAACTCGTGAGAAAAACAGGCCCAATTTGAATTGTAACTAACGTGTCAAAAGGACGCGTCCCAATGCGGTCGACCGGCTCGGTGGAGCAACCTATCGAGCTACTCTCCGGGTTGACTTAATAATCCATACGTCCAGTTTCACTTCTACTTGTAGCTACGTTGGAGCTGACGCTACAGAATGAAGACCTTTTATGGAGGTCTTCACCTTTCAGTCCGAAGGGGAAATTCGCTGTTCGGTTATTTTTCGTTTTGAATCTACCCCCCCGCCCGGAATTTTTCTCAACGACTCTGAGTACAACTAACACTTTTTGCCTTTTTTCCGCAAATGATGTATTTATTGAGTAAATTAAAATTAAAACAGTAAGAATTTGCTTCTATTGCTTTACCAACTTTATGAACTCACTTGGCAGGATTTTGGTATAGGCCAAGTTGCAGTGGTTTAATGGTAGCCTATTAAAATTCAGTTTAGAAGAAAGCAAATGTAAATCATTGGGATTGGATCGTATAGTTAAAATTTTGTTTCCAAAGTGTTTTCAGCTATCAACTTGTTGAGTAAACTGAGGCATCTTCAGTGGCACAGTCGCCGGCGCTTTGGGGTCTTGGGACAAAGCCCTGTGAGCTATATTGGGAAAAGTAGCCATTTCAGCGCAATTTGTAAGACATTTTGCAGGTTGTAAAGCCATTTGAAAGAATTTAATTGTTAAGCAAAAAGTTTTTAGCCCTCGCACCAAGCTCTACAATTACTGGTCAAGTCCAAAGCACGTCAATTTGGAGTGACTTTTCAAAGTGACATGGCTAAGATAATTGTAATTACATTTTATTCACCAAGGTTCTTTGGCCTGGAGCCAACGAAGGAACCTTTTTATTTTCGAGCCAAGCTGCCACTTGCCCATCTGCCTATCAACACGTCGTTGAGACTTCACACTGTCCTTTGTAATGCTGAACATTAAACAGGAAAGCTATGCAAATACCAATTTTGTAGCCATTGGTTTGACTCGACGGGGAATCGAACACGAGATTAACGTTTCAGTGGCAGATGCTCTTTCCACTCGACCACTGGTGATTGGTTTTAGGGTGGGGGGTTCAGCCCCTTTATCCCCCGGTGGTTGCGCCTCTGGTTGTTTTCATACTATATTACTGTCTTGTATGCACCTTTTAGTTTGTGTGTTATAATTGTTTCCTCACTAGTATAGTGAACTTTTTTCCAACCAGGATGGTGCTGGGTTAAACTTTTCAATTTCTTACGAACATTCTTAGACATTTTGATCAGTGCATCTGGAACACATAAAAGCATTTTTATGCTATCTCATGAAACTTGCTCCGGTGCTATTTTATTCTCCAGTGAATGCATCTTTTAAAAGTATCGTAATTTCACTATAACATGAATCATTGATCATTTACTTCCGGGCTTCAAGGATCTGGGTGCGGAACTGCTGGTACCTAATGCCGTTAGAAACCCTGGAGTGCTTCACTGAGTTTTTGTCTTGTTTGTCTAACTTAAAAAGTAGAGAATCAAACTGCTGTCATCTTAGTTAGCAATTAAATCAATATAAATTGTTTCTGAATTCATAAACTGAGATTTTGTGCATCACCTTTTGTTTCAAAGTAAAAACTTGCTCTTATAGCATCTTTGCTAGATTGCTGTTGGCTGACAATCGGTCTCTTTCTAACAACTGCTGGGGAAGTGGAAACAAGAAAGTTGTACGTTTACACTTGATCACATTTAAGGTGCTGATACTGGTTCTTCAGGTTTCTTGATTTCTGAAACTTTAGCCTCGGGCATATTCACCAATCGTATGTTACGTTTCTATATGCTGTGCTATTAAGTATTACTATATGTTAATTGCGAGTTCGTTGATTATCCCTTGCTGGTGCGTTGGCCGGGCGACTTTTACATAGAGTACCCTTAAAGTTACAATCTTTCGCTTTTCTTTTTATCTTGGCATGCGAAAATTGATCGACAGCGTTAATTGTCTTTGTGGCGTAATGAAAAAGGCGCATGTCTGCTAAGCCTCCGTCGAGTTCGATTCACATTGCATTCTCTTATACTGTTCCTCAAAGCCTTGTTGTATAAGAGTTGGTGTTCGATGACCAAATGCCCGGAGACACAAGTGGTTGAAAAAATTTTTTTTTCATTTCGTGGTTGCTAGGAATCGTTTTAACAGATTTTCACCAGATTTTTGTTTAGTTCATGTTTTTATCGTAAAAGAATTGTTGTTACATTTGGCAACATTGGGCAGATAAGGTAACTTTTTTTTTCAATTTTTGTTTTTCGTTCATCTTTATTTTGGTTTTTGCTTGACTTTCCATGCATTTTGCAAACCAATAAATACAATGCAATCAATTATTCACGTTTTTATAAAGCAAAAACAAAAAATAATAATAAACACAATCTTTGTAGTTTTTGACTAGTGAATACAAGAAAGTTCAAAAATACAATTTTTAAAGAATTTTTTCTTCATATATAAACATTGAACACCCCTAACTCTACAGAGCATTGTGGGCAAAATAGAGTTCCCAATTTCTTCTGTTTAAACAAGTGTCCTTAATAATGCCGGTTACCATTGCAGAAAGCGCAGAATGTGTTTTTTTTGGGGGGGGGCATAAGCGTAGCCAGGATTTTTAATTGGGGGGGCCCAAACCACAAATCACATGCAATGATGTCATCAAAAAAACTTCAAAAACGGAACTTTTTTGTGGGACAAAGATATCGTACAATAAAAGATCTGAAGCCGTAGCCTGTTGATACTCAACCAGGATTTTGGTGAAGGGAGAGGGCGAAAACTAATAGTTAGAAACTGCAAATGTCTAACTAAGGAGACGTGTTGAGTAAGCTAGTGTACTCAAACGTATCACAGACGGGGGTGTGGGGGTGACAGACGGTATTACAGACGGGGGTGCCACCGGTGGCTACGGGGTTCTGGGGGCAAAGCCCCCTGCCGCTGGACGATTTTTGTAAGTTTTTGGAAAAAAAGCTACCTTAATCCCATTGGATCACATTTTGCACGTGTTCTCAGCCATTTCAAAGAACTAGATTTTTAACATTTGAAAGCCAATTGAAAAAATTTAATTGTTCAATCCTTCTTTTACTAGCAATTAAAGTCCAAACCACGTTTAAAATCTTGCATGATGGTGTAAAATTTTAATTGTAAGTGATTGTAAGTCATGTAGCGGGAAGTAAAGCACATTGCCTCCTGCAATATTTTAGCAGTAGCCTAAATAGTAAGCACTCGAAGATTTTCCTTCAAGATTTTTGTTTTGTCATGAAGTTAACCAGTTGTAGTTCATGTACGGCCAGGGGGCCCAGGCCCCCTCAATTGATATTCAATAATTTGTTTAATGAGCATATTCCCAAGCTATTTTTTTTAAAAGTATTTTGTGCGTAAAAACTGGCGAGGTGGAGTTGAATCGTTATTAAAAAATGGTACAATAGATGGTTACGCTTACTAAACATGTTATTTCTGGGCCAAATTTACATTGCGCGAGGCCCCTGGCACTTAGGGAATTTTTGCAACATCTTCCTGCCAAATGTAAACGAAGACCAAAAAAGTCCTACTATCAGAGCGCTGTGCCCTTGCACTGTCCCATATGGCAAATACGGCGCTGGTTATTGCATTACGTTCATAAAAAGTTTAGATGAGGGCCTGAGGTAGCAACTCTTAGGAAACAAACCCTTGATTTCACCCTGGTTACACGTTTAAATTGGTTGGAAAAAATTGAATTAAGGGGGTGCGCCGGGCACCCTGGTCGTCAATATTATTTATTGCTAATTACTGTTGTACGCATGTACTGTTGTATTGTACCCAAAGATGTTAAAAGAAACTGAAAATGAAGAAACAAGTTTTTTTGTTAAATTTTTGTCATTGGTGGCATGTCAATTGAGGGTCCCGAGCCCCTGGGCCACCCCCCTGGCTACGCCTATGATTTTGAGATAAGACCGTGCCCTTAAGTTCTTTCATAAAAAAACACATTTAACGCGAAATTAAAATAACTTTTTTTCTAATCGTGGAGGACTTGAGTCAAGTCACTTGACAGCTTTTTGAAACCTGCAGGAATTGCATGACATTGTTATGACGTGGACAGGTGGTCGTCATTATTATTACTTACTTTTGTACGCGTAAATCCTAAACTAAAGAAACTGCAATTCCGGACAAGGAAAAACATACTGGCTATGCTCTCATTATATTCATCATTGGTAGTATTTCAATAGGGGGATTGCATTATCGTTTGTGTTATAGCATTAAGTTCATAATAACGTTAAACGAGGGCCTGGTTGTCAGTTAGGGGCCCCGGGGCCCCGTGGTTGTTAGTTAGGGGCCGGCGGCCCCGTGGTTGTTGGTTAGGGGCCCCCTGGTTGTTAGTTGGGGGCCCAGGGCCCCCTGATTGTCAGTTAGGGGCCCCGGGGCCCCCTGGTTGTTAGTTAGGGGCCCCTGGTTGTCAATTACGGGCCCCAGAGCCCCCTGTTCATCAGATAGAGGCCATGGGGCCCGTTTTTGTCAGTTAAGGGCCCCCTGGCTGTCGGTTAGGGGCCCCAGGGCATCCTGGTGGTTAGTTAGGGGCCTCCTGGTTGTTAGTTAGGGGCCCCGGGACTCCCTCGTCGTCCGTAACTGCAACTAAACATCGCTAGGCTATGTTGTCATAATTTTTTATCATTGGTGGTATTTTAATTGAGGGGGGCCCGGGCCCCCTCCCCTGGCTACCTATGGGGGGGGAGGGCGCAAGGAGAGCTGGAAGGCAGGTGTGCCAGTTAGCTACATTGGGCATTAAAGGGTTACAGCGTCAAACGCCCAAACTTTCAACTTTGAGCGATTGTAGATAACAGGAAGGACTAGGTCAGACCTAAACTTGGGGATGCCGCGTTGGTAGAAACCATCTCAAACGACCCCTCTAATTTCTTTAACTCTTGGGCGAGTTTGAGCTAAATGGGTGAAATTTTCAGAAAAGGCAGGCAATACAAAGAAGTAAAACATTACAAAAGCTGAGGGTGCCACGATGAGAGTCTCCCTCAAACGGGCCCTCCAAATTCGAACTTTTTAACCACTCGCACTAGACTAATGAAATGTTCGGAGTGGGTAAATACAAATGAAAGATAAAATATGAAATTTTAGAGATACCACAATAGGTGGTTACCCCTCAAAGTGGATGCCAAAATTCAAACTTTTGAATGCTAAAGCTAGACACATGAAATTTTCAGGATTGGCAAATATGAAGGAAAGATAAAATTTGACAAAATTTTGAGTTACCACGTTGGGGGTCCTCCCCAAACGGGAGCACCAAAATGTAAACTTTTTAATCTTTTAAACTAGACACATGAAAATTTCAGGATAGGTAAATATAACAAAATTTGGGGCTACCAAAACAAGGTACCCTCAATAAAATTCTCTAAAATTCACACTTTTTAACCACTCAAGCTAGATGGGTCCACGACAACTGACCGATACAAACTGACCGCCAACCAAAGGACGCCGTTTGGCTGAGAAGGGCGATCATAAAAGTATTTATTATCCCCAGAGCCATTTTGCCCAAACCCTCCCTTTGTGACGAAATCATTGAGACGAAACCGTTGGTTTGCAGTCAGTTTGTCGCGGTCAGTTCACTTGGCTCGAGCTAGACTCATGAAATTTTCAGGATAGATAAATAAAAAGGAAAGATAAAATATGATAGAATTTCGGAGTACCGAAATGGGGGGTTACTGAAACGAGTCGTCTAAGATTCGAACTTTTTAATTGTTCAAGCTAGAAACATGAAAATTTCAGAATTGGTAAAATAGAAAACAAAAGAAAATTTGACAAAATTGGGGGTACAACAATTGGGGGCCGGGATCATCCTCAAACGAGTCCTCCAAACTAAAATTGTTTAGCCACTAGTACTAGATACACTAAATTTTTAGAATAGATAAATAAATAAAAAAGGTAAAATATAACTAATTTCGAGATAACACAATTGGAAGTCTTCCTCAAACAGTCTTTCAAAATGTTTAACCACTCAAGTTAGACGAGTAAAATTTTTAAGATAGTTAAACTTTGATATGAACTACCTAGGGGTGACATGTTAGAGGGATTCTCCAATTATATTGAAGCCTCCTCCATTAACCACAAAACCTTAACAAATTAAATCTATTGAATAGGTTAATATAGGGCCCCTTGAAAAGTTTAAACTCTTTAAGTACCAGGTATTCCAGCCAGGCATATCAAATTTTAAAGGTACTGGTAAGCTCTTGTAATATAAGGGAAAGATAAAACATATCAAACTTGGTGATGCAATGTTGGGCAATTAGCCTTTGAATGTACCTTCAAAACTATATGGTGAATTCTCAGAATGAAATAAACTGGTATCACAAAAAAGTCGAATAGTCAAACTTGTGGGATGCCTAGTTGGAAGATTTTTCCTCAAATAGACCTCCAACATTTAAGACGTTAAAGTACTTGAACTTTATGGTTTTGGTAGATTTAAGCTGGGTGGCCAAGATTTTACTGAACTGTCACCTGTGACGGTGAGAAAATCTTCTACTGTACTTATTCTTCAAAGTTTTTCAACAATTTTATTAAAACCTTTGGTGCTAATATTGGATTTAATCAGTACTTAAATTGTAGGGGGGACGCGTGAGGTCACCTGTTTTTGGCCGGAAAAAACGTTTAAATTTTTGATTTCGGCCAGAAAAAGCCTTCGGATTTCGGCAAAGACCTTTTTTTTTTTGGAGTTCACCTGTTTTTGGCCGGAAAAACCGTTTAAATTTTGATTTCGGCCATAAAAAGCCTTCGGATTTCGGCAAAGACCTTTTTTTTGGAGATCACCTGTTTTTGGCCGGAAAAACCGTTTAAATTTTTGATTTCGGCCATAAAAAGCCTTCGGATTTCGGCTTAGACCTTTTTTTTGTTCTTCACTAAGGTTCAGTCAACGCTGAAAAAGCGTTCCCCCATGCAAAATTTTACAATTTAAGTACTGGATTTAATACAATGTACAGCATCCAATATATTGGGTAGCATTGATAAATAGCGTTGTCAAAATAGAAATGGCTGTAAAATGTGTTGCATATATCTGGCCGTGGTTAGTGCTTATGTAATATCATTTTGCTCATAAGTCGTTGGAATTTTAAAGATCGTTCTATTTTATTTGGGACTTTGCGCGAGAGCGTAATACCTTTGTTTTTGTTCGCGAATTTTGGCTGATGAGAATTGATTTGTGTATAACTAGCATACGGTAAAACCTAGAAAATTGAAATTTGGAGTCAACATAAGAATTATTAAAAGCGTCAAGTGTGCAAATTTTGGAGATCCTACGTCACGTGATCGTGAATTGAGACACAAAAAACATAAAAAACGGCGATTTTTGGCTTCAAAAGTTATTAATTCGCCTATAGCTCAAAAACCACTTGATGTGCAAAGCTGAAATTCGGACACAATGTGAAAGCTTATAAATGCTTTATGCTATCCGAGTTTGGGGACGCTCAGTCACGTGATCAAAATTTTACAGGCCAAAAATGAACAAAAAGTTGACGAGTTTGAACCTACGTATCTCGGTAATTACCGATATTGATGAAAAATGATTTGTGATTTTTGAGAACACTATCAACTACCTTTCTTTTGATGATGTTCATGTACCCCAACTTAAATACCATTTTTCGTATTTTTCATCTTTTTCTTAATTTTATTTTTCTTTTTTCTTTTTCTTCAACGGCAGTGGTACCGATTTTTGTTGAGCATTAGGGGGGATAATTTGCAATTTTACCCCAATTTTTCTCTATTTTCAACATTGGGGGAGATGAACCTCGACCACGATCTTTTTCAGGTAAGCAAATTAAGTGAAGACCAAAAAAAAAGGTCTTCACCGAAAATTGAAGAGTTTTTTCCCCGAAATCACGTGAAGACCACAAAAAAGGTCCTAACCTCATCCAGCGCTCAGATGCAGACTACAGTAAAACCAGAGCTGGGCACTTGCGCTGCAACTATTTCACTTGCGATAGCGCTTGCGCCGCAACTATTTTTAAACGGTTGCTCTGACGCTTGCGCCGCAAGTATTTTAGCAATTTTGAGCGCAATCGCGCAAGCACAATTTAAATAAGCTTACGATAAAGAATACTTGTTTTCCAACAACTGTGATTAAAGTTTAGAAGAAACGTTGACGAGGAAGATTTGTAAAAGCCTCGTCATGGGAAAATGCATTCGTTTACTGCTTGCAAAACTTCGTTATACAGCACAATTCACAGCAGGAGTTTTTCATTGAAACTTTTTCCATGAAATGGTTTGCCGATTTTTCAAAATTTCAAACTTTTCAATTGCGTATTTCAAAAAAATATTTGCAGAATCAAATTTTAAAGAGAAAAATTACTTTTATAATTGTCTTTCCAGAAATACGCTACTCGATCCTAAAAAATCTTAAAATATTGCTTCGCGAAAGAATTTAACGCGTTACTTGCAATTTGTCTAATGTATTACCCATAGGTGTAGCCAAGGGAGGGGCGAGGGTCCCCAGGCTTCCCCCAATTGAAATGCCACCGATGATAAAAATATGACAAAAAAGCATATTGTTTCTTCACTTTCAGTTTATTTTAGCATTTTTCGCGTACAACATACACGCGTACAACAGTAATTATCAATAATATTGACAACCAGGGGGCGCGGGCCCACTCAAGTCAATTTTTACCAACCAATTTAGATGTGTAATCCGGGTGAAATTAAGATTTTTGTCTTAAAAGCTGCTTTCTCAGGCCCTCATCTAACCTTTTTATGAACTAAAAGCATTAACTAGTGGCGGATTTACCATATAGCGCAGTGCCAGGGGCCCAGCTCACCGATGCTAAGAGTTTTTTTTGGTCTTCACCTATATTTGGTGAGAAGATTTTGCAAAAATCTCTAAAGTGCCAGGGGCCCCGCGCAATGTAAATCCAGGTCGGTCAATAACATGGTTAGTGAGCGTAACTATCTATTGTACCATTTTCAGGAACAATTCACCTCCACCTTGCCAGCTTTTACGCAACAATGTACTTTTGAAAAATATTAGCTAGGGCAAATGTTCATTGAACAAATAATTGAATTTGAATTGACGGAGTCTGGGTCTCCTGGCCGCACATATTCCTACAAGTGACAAAACAAAAGTCTCTTAAGAATTACTTATCTTCATGTGGATTGTTTTATTATTTACTGGTAAAATATTGCAGGAGGCAATGTACCTTACTTTCCCCTATCTGGGCCAAATCACGTACAAAATTTAACCCCAAAATGCAAGATTTTAAACGTGTTTTGGACTTAAATTGTAAGTTAAAGTAGGATTCAACAATTTAATTTTTTCAATTGGCTTTCAAATGTTAAAAATCTAGTTCTTTCAAATAGCTCAGAACGCGTGCGAAATGTATTTCAATGGCATTAAAATAGCTTGTTTTTTTCAAAAAATCGCTCAGCTTCGTTGGGCTTCGCCCCCAGACCCTCCTCTGTGATACGTTTGAGTAACATTAGTTTGCTCAACACGTCTTCCAAATTTAGACATTTTCACTTCTAACTTTGGTAAACCAGACAACAGCTTCTGGTCTTTCGTTCTACAATATTTTTGTCCCACAAAAAGTTCCTCTTTCAAAAATGTCTGATGACGTCATTACATGTCATTTGTGGTTTTGCCCCCCCCCCAATTAAAACTCCTGGCTACGCCTATGGTCTTACCGTAATTCTAAATCAAGAAACACCAAAAACTATTCATTGCAATTTTTGCTGTTAGTCTGGAAAATTTGAAAGAAGTCGCTAACCAAAGTGACAGCATCGGCATAGCTCTTCATTGACATACTTAAATGATTTAATGTCTTTAAACAAAAACATGATGATTTTTGTAGCATGCTCCAGTCGTCAGAGAGTGATGCTAATTTCCCCAGAAGCACAAATGCCTCGGTAGCTTTTAATGAAAATAGAAGACATAAAGTCACAATTTGGATCAGCCTCTGGTTGTCAGAAAAAATGACTGCGGATAAGATTTGAACCCATGCCCGCAATAACCAGAGACATACACTGGTTTTGAATTCGCGGCAGTCCTTCAACGCAGGACAGGCGTGGGACCACTCTGCCACTGTGTAGCTATGTGTTAAAATGAGCATGTTAATATGGACTAGGTGCACTGAAATTTAAACGGTTACACTCGGGTTCCGATGCTCGCTCTGTGCGGGTGACGAGTTCGTAAGATTGTTGATCAACATTCTACTCGTCGGTATAGCTCTTAGTTGATTTAATTCCTTTATACTAACTGTATGATGATTTTTTTAGCGTGCTCCATTCATCAGAGCAGAGTGACGCTATTTGCTCCAGGAGCACAAATTGCATCGAAGCTAGTAATCGATTTCTTTGACAAGCCATAAGAAAAAGATAGTGACTCCGAAATCGTTCGCTTACCACCACATGAAAACTTTATTGGTGGAAATTAAAACCCCCAATTCTTTTAAATGCGGTTGTTGAGCGTCATTTTTCATTGTTTTTTGCCCAAAATGAGTGGAGTTGAGCGATGCGCATTTTCAAATGCTTGTATTTTTTAAAGGAAATCAATAATTCCTTTTTTTGTTCACTAATTGGTGTTGTGCATAATTTGTTTTGAATATTTCATTCGTACCGTAATCTATAGAGCAGTTTGAGCAGTGAGTCAATCAGATTTATGCTTTTTAAAACGTTACACTTGCGCTTACGGTTGCGCTTGCGGTGCAATTATTGTGACTGGCGCTGCCCACCTCTGAGTAAAACTATTGGAGGGAATGCAGATGTAGCCCATAGTCAAATTATTGGGGGGATGCAGTTAAACTACAGGGGGATATATCCTCCCCATCCCCCCCCGAGGTTTCGGCACCCCTGTTCAACGGCTATCTTCTTTCAAACCCCTAACGCGCTGTATTCAAAGTTTAAGCGATTGAAGATATCAGGGAAGACTAGTGTGCGACTGAAATCGGGGGTGCCAGGTTGGGGGATTCCCCTCAATCGGGTTCTCCAAAATTTTGAACTTTTACACCGTTATAGCTAGATGGATCAAATTTTCGGAAGGGGTAAATATTAAAAATAAACTAAACCTAAACAAAATTGGGGGTGTAACGATAAGGGTTTCCCCCCAAACGGGCCCGCCGAAATTCAAACTTTTAAATCTTTTACGCTAGACATATGAAATTTTTAAGGTAAGTAAATATAAAAGAAAGATAAAACTTGACAAAATATCGGGATACCAAACTAGATGGTCCCCCATTAACGTGTCTGCCAAAGCTCAAACTTTTTAACCATTCACGCTACACACATGAAATTTTCGGAATAGATAAAACTAATGTAAGCTAAAGATAAAATCTGACAAAATTTTTGGGATACCAAAATGAGGGTGTCCCCCTCAAACAGGGCAACGAACTTCAAACGTTGTAAGCGCTCACGCTATAGATGCATGAAATTTTCAGGATCGGCAAATATGAAAAGATAAAATTTTACAAAATTTGGGGGTAAAAAAATGAAGAAATCGCTCTCAAACAAGGATGCCAAAATTCAAACTTTAACCACTTACGCCAGACTGATAAAATTTTTAGAATAGGTAAATATGAAGGAAAGATATAATTTGACAAAATTTGGTGTACCACAACGGAAGGTCCTCCTCAAACGAGGACGCCGAAATTCAAATTTTTTAATGGTGTAAGGTAGACACATCAAATTTTAGGATACGCAAGCAAACAACAAGACCAAATTCGACAAAATTTGGGGCACTAAAATGGGGTCCTTCAAACTTCCAACTTTTCAACCATTCAAGCTAAACACATGAAGCTTTCAGAATAGGTAAATATAAAAAAAAGATAAAATCAAAATCGGTAAATAAAATTTGAGTAATTTCAGGTGCCACAATAGGGGAGGCCTCCTCCAACGGGTCCTTCAAAATTTTTAACCTCTCAAGCTAGACAAATAAAATTTTAGACTAGACAAATATGAAAAAAATGGATGATCTCGTCGTAGGCGTAGTTAGGGGGCCCACTCCCCCCCAATTGAAATGCTTCCAATGATAAAAATGTCACAAAAAAACTATTGTTTCTTCTGTTTTAGTTTCTTTTAGCATCTTCGCGTACAACAGTACACGCTTACAACAGTAATTAACAACAGTATTGATTCAGGGGCCCGGGCCCCTCAATTTAATTTTTGCCAACCAATTCAAACGGGCCCCTTACAACAATATTTAAATGGCCCCCAATTTAAATGGGCCCCCAACAATAATATTGATCGAGGGGGCCCGGGACCCCTCAATTTAACTTTTGCCAACTCATTTAATTGGGTCTCTTACAATAATATTTAAATGGCCCCCCATTTAAATGGGGCCCCCAACAATAATGTTGATCCAGGGGCCCGGACCCCTCAATTTGATGTTTGCCAACCAATTTAAAGGTATAACCCGAGTGAAATTAAAGGGTTTTTATCCTAAAAGTTGCTAACTCCAGCCCTCATGTAACCTTATTTTGAACGTAATGCAATAACCAGGGACGGATTTAACAGATGGCCCAGTGCCAGGGGCCCCGCGCTCATATTAGACTTTTTTTTGATCTTCACCTATATTTGGCAGGAAAATGTTGCAAAATTCCCAAAGTGCCAGGGGTCCAACTCAATGCAAATCCGGCCTTGGCAATAACATGGTTAGTAGACGTAACCATCTATTGTACATTTTTTATAACAATTCACCTCCTCCTGGCCAGTTTTTATGCAACAAAATACTTTTGAAAAATATTAGCTACAGTAAGGGGAACGCTCATTGAACAAAATTTTGAATTGAGAGGGCCTGGGCCCCCTGGCCGTATATGTACTCCTTTAACTGGTTGTTTTCATCACAAAACAATAATCTCTAAGGAAAATTTTCGAGTGGATTGTTATTCACTGCTAAAATATTGCAGGAGGCAATGTACTTTACTACCCCCCTATCTGGACCAAGTCACTTACAAAATTTAACCCCAAAATCGAAATTTTAAACGTGTTTTGGACTTAAATTGCAAGCAAAAGGAGAACTGAATAACTTAATTTTTTCAAATGTTAAAAATCTAGTACTTTCAAATGAGGCTCTGAATACGTGGGAAATGTGATCCAATGGTGTTAAAACAGCTTTTTTTTCAAAAAATTACGAAAAATCGCCCAGCGGCTGGGGGCTCCACCCCCAGACCCCGCCAATAATACGTTTGAATTACAGTGCACTTCTTTACTCAACACATTTCCCAATTTAGACGTTTTCACATTTTAACTATTGGTTTAAGCCCTCTCCCTTTAAACGAGTTCCTATATACGCGCCAACACCAGGCCACGGCTTTTGATCTTCCATTCTACGATATTTTTGCTCCCACAAAAATTGCTCTTTCGAAGTTTCTGATGACGTCATTGCATGTGATTTGTGGTTTGGGCCCCCCCAATAAAAAATCCTGGCTACGCCTATGGATCTCGTGCTAAAGAGGTCCTCAAGTATGTTAACACTTTCCCCCATTAACTACAAAAGCTTAACAAATTAAATCTATTAGATAGGTTATTATGAATCAAAGATTAAAGTTAACAAAATTTGGTTGGCTACATTGAGGAGAGCATGACAAACGGGCCCTTAAAATTTTTTAATCGTTATTACGAAGTACTCCCACTAGACATATCAAACTTTAATAATATCGGTAGGCTAATATAAGAAAAAGATAAAACATGAAACTTAGCAATGCCATGTTGGACAATTAGCCCTTAAATCGACCTTCAAGTTACAAGATGGATTCTAACAACGAATTGGATCACCAAAAAGTAGACGAGTCAAACTTATAGGATTACTCCAACATTTAAGACGTTGAAGTACTTGAGCTAAATGGCTTTGTTAGATTTCAGCCACATGGCCGAGTTTTTTACTAAATTGTCACTTAAGACGTTAAAAAAATCTTCCACATACTCTTTAAAGTTTTTGATTAATTTTATTCAGAAAGCTTTGATGCTGAATAATGGATGTAATGCAATATACTTGAAGACCAAAAAAAGTCCTCGTATCTGAGCGAGGGGCCCTGGCACTGTGCCCTATGGCAAATACGGCGCTGGTCAGGGGCGTATTTAGGGGGGGCATTGGGCCATGGCCCCCCCATTTGGGTCGCCAGGATAGTATAATTAGCACGGAATAGCATGCAAAATTGCGGCATGGCTATCCCCTTTCGAACTTAGGTAGAAGGGTTGAGCACACAAACGGTAGGCGAAGACCTTTGTTCTTGGCCTGCACGCAATTTCGGGCCAAAAACCGGACTAAATTTGAGTGAAAACCTGTTTTTTATTTTTTTGGTCTTCATCTGATTTTGGACAGGAAAACCGGACCGATTATGGGAGGAAAAATGTTCATTCTGATCTTTGTTATTCTCAAATTTTCTGCCCCCCTCCCCCCCTTTCCAAAATCCTGCGTACGCTACTGGCGCTGGTTATTGCATTACGTTCATAAAAAGTTTAGATGAGGCCTGAGGTAGCAACTTTTAGAACAAAAACCCTTGATACGTTTAAATTGGTTGGAAAAATTGAATTAAGGGGGTGCGCCGGGCCCCCTGGGCCACCCCCCTGTCTACGCCGATGGTTTTGAGATAAGATTGCGCCCTTAAGTTCTTGCGTAAAAATAAAACATTTAAAGCAAAATTAAAATAACTTTTTTTTCCAAACCGTAGAGGACTCGAGTCAAGTCACTTGACAGTTTTTTGAAACCTCCAAGAATTGCATGACATTATCATGACGTGAACACGTGGTCGCCATTATTTTTTGTACGCGTAAATCCTAAATTAAAGAAACTGCTTTTTCGGACAAGGACAACATAGTAACTATGCTCTCATTATATTTATCGTTGATAATATTTCAATTGGGGGTTTGCATTACCGCCTCTGTTAGAGCATTAAGTTTATGATAACGTTAAACAAGGGCCTGGGGTTGAACTTTTTAGACAAATCTCTTAGATTTCTCACAGGTTTTGTATATAAATTGTTAAAAATTTCACTTAAGGGGCCCCTGGCCGGGCCCGCTGGCCCTGGATCCTTGATCGTTAGTAAGGGACCACCCCGGGACTCTCAGGTTGTCGTTAGGGGCCCGGGACCCCCTGGTTGTTGGTTAGGGGCACCGGGGCTCCCTGGTCGTTAATTTAGAGGCTCTGGGGTCTCCTGGTCGTTAGTTAGGAGCAGGTTGCTCCCTGGTTGTCAGTTAGGAGCCCTCTGGTAGTCAGTTAGGGGCCCTTGGTCGTCAGTTAGGGACCTGGAGCCCCCTAGTAGTCGGTTCGGGGCCCCGGGGCCCCTGGTTGTTAGTTAGGGTCCTGGGGCCCCTTTGGTCATCAGTTAGGGGCTCCGGGACCCCATGGTCATCAGTCAGGGACCCCGGGACCCAATGGTTGTCGGTTGGAGGCCCCTTGGTTGTTAGTTCGGGGCCGTGGGCCTCCCTGGTCATCATTTAGAAGCCTACGGGCCCCCTGGCTGTTAGTTAGGGGCCCTGGAGCCCCCTGGTTGTTAGTTAGGGGCCCTCTGGTCATCAGTTGAAAGCCCCGGGGCCCCATGGTCGTCAGTTAGGGACCCTGGGGCCCACTTGTTGTCGGTTGGGGGACCTCTGGTTGTTAGTTAGGGGCCCTGGGGCTCTTTGGTTTTCAGTTAGGAGCCTCGGGACCCCCTGATTATCATTTAGGGGCCCTGGGGCTCTCTGGTTGTTGGTTAGGGGCACCGGGCTCCTGGTCGTTAATTAGGAGCCCTGACCCGCCTGGTTGTTGGTTAGGGGCCGCCGGGCTCTCTGGTTGTCAGTTAGGGGCCCCGGAGTCCCCTGGTTGTCAGTTAAGGACCCAGGGCCCCCTGGTCGTCAGTTAGGGGCCTTGGGGCCCCTGGTTGTCAGTTGGGGATTCCGGGCCTCCGTGGTTTTCGGCTAGGGGCCCCGGGGCCCTCTGATTGTTGGTTAGGAACCCTGGGGTACGCTGGTCGTTTTTTAGGGGCCTTGGAACCTCTGGTTGTTACTTGTTAGTTAGGGGCTCCGGGGCTGCTCGTCGTCATTAATATTATTTTTAATTACTGTTAGGTGCGTAACTACTGAAAAAAAAAAATGCAACTAAACATCACTAAGCAATGTGGTAATAATTTTTTAGTATTAGTGGAATTTTAATTTCGGGGGCGGGGGGTCGGGCCCCCTGGGCCCCCCCTGGCTACGCCTATGGTTCTGGAATGCATAGATTTTTGAGTATCTTAATATAAGTTTTCAATGTGAAGTCGTCGTAAAGTTAGACTCTGCACTCACTTATGAATTTATAAGAATTTGATTTTTTGTTTTTAAATTTTGTTTGCGTACGTATCTTTTTCCACGCTAATTGCTAAGGCAGCAGGCGCGTCGATTTCTTAAAATCTTGGGGGGTCCAACTCAATAACCAAAACTTTTTTAGCGGAATCTTGCGAATTTTGTTGGCATTGTTTGTACGTTGTGGATTTTGTTTGAAATGTTTGTACGTCACAATAGCACATTTGATGCAGTTTTTTTTTTTTCGGTGTTATGCCGTTTAGGAAATGAGCGTTCCGCCGTTCAGTATTTTGGAAAAGGAAAAAAAAATTATCTCGGCCAAAAGTGGGTTAGTGGGGATGAAAGAGTATCTTGAGAAATATAACCGAGTGAAATATTTTTTTGAGGTATTTTTTGAATGCGACCTTTTTCAAGCAAAACTTTTGGGGCGGTTTTTGAACCCTAATTCCAATGTCACTACTTCGAAAACTTTGAAAATCGTTCCGCCAAGCCTGTCCATACTACTTTAAGGGTTGACACCCATAGGCTTAGCTAAAAGGGGAAGGCAGGCAAAAGTGCCGTTGCCAGCGCAAACGAAGTGAGTGGGCACTAGCCGAAAGTGGAGGACACTAAAATAAAAAACTGAGCTTTTGCAAATAAAAACTGATCTTCAGATATTGCACGGCTCCAAATATATGCAATTTTAAAAATTCTGTATTCATGTCTAAAAAAAGAGAGCAATAAGGCCGGCAGTATTTCTTAGCTTGTTTGGTCTGCGACCCATAATCGCCTGAAAAATTTATCTACAGCAATGAATGTTACCACTAACGCAACCAGGATTTTGCTTAGAGGGATGAACCAAAAAAATTTTTTTTTGCACAAAATTGTGTCATTTAGGCCCAGTGCTAAACAAACTGATGGAACTCAAGCGTCTCACAGACGAGGCATAGTCACTAAATATTTAATGACTGTGGACGGGGCCTCGGAGCGTAGCCCCAGCCGCTGGGCAATTTTGGTGATTTTGCAGCCAAAAATATCAATTTTAATGCAATTTAAGCACATTTTGCTCTTTTTGAAGCCATATGAATAACTAAATTGCTAAAATTCAGAAGCCATTTTAAAGAATTAAGTTGCCTAGCCCTTTCAGCTCCCCCCCCTCTTACTTCAGGTCAAGTCTAAAATACGTTTAAATGCTTGCATTTTGAAGTTAAATTTTCTAAGTGACTTGGCTTAGGGGGCGTAAGCCCCTTCAACTTGGTTGCGCCACTGACTGCGACCTCAAAATCTTGAGTGTGCTCTAAAAATCAAAACAGCTGGTCTTTGAAAAAAATGTTTTCACGTATTGTTTCATGTCATTATCTCTAACGAAGTATTGGTATCGATTCTACAGGCTTATGTTAATCAGACAGATCAATGCTTCAGATTTATGTACAGCAGTTGGTTGCCAGCAATTTCGCAAAGAATCGACAAAATGTCAAAAGAGAATAAGTTTGAACGTAATTATTCCTTTTTCCATTATTGTGTGTTGTCTTGCCGTTAACGTGATGTTCCAAAAACAGTATTTTGAGTAAACAAAATAGGGGGGGCACAAGCAGTCGTTACGGGAGGGCACGGCCCCCTGGCTCCCCCGTAGCGACGGCACTGGTAGGCCCCCCAATTAAAATGCCCTCAATGATAAAAATATTGAAACAAAGCCACTGTTTTTTCGGTTTTACTTCCTTTTAGCATTTCTTACAAAAGTGCACGCGTTCAACAATAATTAACAATGATATTAATTTGGACGATGGGTGGGCCCCAACCCCTCAATTCAAAATTTTGCCGACCAATTTAAGTGTATAGCTCGGGAGAAATCAAGAGTTTTGTCACAAAAATTGCAACCTTATGCGCTTATCTAACCTTTTTATGAACGTAATACAATAACCACAACCGGATTTAACTAACGGCTCAGCACCAGGGGGTCTCGCGCTTAAATGGTGGGCCTAAGAGTTTTTTTTTGTCTTTATCTATATTGACAGTGAAAATTGCAGTGAAAATCACCAAGATGCCTGGGGCTATGCGAAATGTAAATCTAGCCTGGGCAAAAACATGATTAGTTATAGGCCTTACCAATAACCATCTGTTGTACCAATTAACATTCAATAACAATTCACCTCCACCTTACCAGTTTTTACGCGACAAAATGCTTTTGAAAAAAAAAGTTAGCTGGCGAAAATGTGCATTGAACAAATTATTTAATTTTAATTAAAGGGGCCAGGACCCCTAAGTCGTTACATGTACTCCGACAACTGGTTATTTCATGACAAGCAAAAATCTCTCCCGGGAAATCTTCGAGTGGACTATTATCTAGGATTGCAGGAGACAATGTGCCTTACTTCCGCCAACCTGGGCCAAATCACGTACAAAATTTCACCCCAAAATGCAAGATTTTAAACGTGTTTTGGACTTAATTTGAAAGTAAAAAGAGAATTGAGCAATTTAATTTTTCAATTGACTTTCTAAATATTAAAAATTTGTTTTTTTCAGATTACTCTAAAAAAGCGCGAAATGTGATCCAAAGACATTAAAATAAACCTTGCTATTTTTTTCAAAAAATTACAAAAAATTGTCAATTGGCTGGGGGCTTCGCCCCCAGACCCCGTCTATGATACGTGTGAATAACACTAGATTGCTCACCTTTTTTCCCAATTTAGACCTTTTAACTTTTCAACATTTACTTCACGTCCTCCTCCTCAGCAAAGTCTTGGTTGCGTGCCAAACCAGGCCACTGCTTCTGATCTTCCATTTCAAGATATCATTGTTCCGTCAAAAGTACCTCATTTCGAAAATGGTTGAAGACGTCATTAAATGTGATTTGGACCACTCCAATCAAAAATCCTGGATCATCCATGATGACACCGTCCATTAAGTCCCCGCTCGTATGGCACCATTGTAATATTGAGTAGCTATGCTCTGATGCTGCGAGTCTCAGTCTGCCCTCGCTATAATAAGTGCCCTGTTGCAACAATGAGGACTTTCCTCATCCAAACTTCACTGACAGACACACAGTCACAATGATGAGTTTGTGACGAACACAAATAAAAATTGTGCAATATATTGGCTAGGTGATAAACATACTCGTATTGCGATTATTTTTATAAAATCTTGGCCTAGCGCTGTGATATGCAGTTTTCAAGATTTTGAGCAAGAAAAATCTGTTTAGACAGAAATTTCATTTGTTAATACTCATGATAAATAGCAAACATGGGGGGTCCTTTTATGCATTGGGGGGGTCCTTTATTCTTTGGACCCCCCCAATGCATATGCCCCATCCGGACCCCCCGACCCACCTAGGAATCGACGCGACTGTAAGGCAGACATTGTTTTGATTTAGTTCTTAACAGAGGTGGAGTGCTCGAGGACACATTTTGAAGTCCTTGGCCTCGAAGCCTACAAGTGCTCGAAAATGACCTGTCCTCGGCTTCGAGGATAACACTTTTTTTGATTTGTTAAAAATGGGCCATGGCCATGATCTTCTTTTCACTTTACCTTGAAAAACGGCAGAAACCTCGCGGAAAATTTGCGAAGACCTTTTTTTATTTTTATTTTTGGAAAATGCCTGATTTTTCGCGAAAATTCGGCGTCTTCTCGCGCGAAGACCTTTTTTTGTTTTGTTTTTTTGGAGGTCGCCTAGAAAATTTTTTTGGGGACCTTTTTTTTTGAGAACAATTGCGCCTTGTGTCCTTGATTCTTGGCCTCGAAAGGGTCTGTCCTCACGAAGTCGGTCCTTAGCATTGGCCTCGGATTTTTTTGTGGCCTTGGCCTCAAAGGTTGTGTCCTCGACTCTACCCTTGGTTCTTAGATTTTGAAAATAAATTATTTGAACTGTTCATACCAGTGCTTGTACAAATTAAAAAAAAAAAATTAATGCATTAGGCTGATTGAGGATGTATAAATTTGATAGTTAGGATGTATTATGTCAAAGTTCTGTTCAAGATAATGTAAGTTACAAAATCCAAAAATCATATTGGCATTTTCAGATCAAAAAGATTTTTTCCTGTCATTTTTGTTGTTAATCGGAGCAAAAGGTTACTGTAGAAATATTTGTTTTAACGAGGGTTTTGTTTGTAACCGCAATTTTAACAATTGCGCTGCTAAGAGAAAATTCAACAAACTCCTTAAAAGTTGAAACGAGAACTTAGCTGAGATGTAAAATTTTGATTAAGATTTTATAGTACTTTTCTAGACATTTAAATTTAAAACACGTTGTTGCAAAAGTTGATAAACGACATTTTTCAAAAAATGTGTTTTTCATAGATTTCAAGTTATTTACTAAAACTAATTTTCCTGAGAAAAAATTATTTTAATTTTCAATCATTTTTCGGTAATAAATTGCTTACCGGTAATATGTTGCAATTGACAACAAGGTCAAATAGAAATTTAAAACTTTAAATGCGATTTTTTCAAAACAGCGAAGTGCAACTTACCAACTTTTGCCAAAACGTGCTTCATTTTGAAAACCGTTAACCTCAAACCTGATCAAGTTAATTGAACATTATGAAATCTGAAAGTGATGTATTCAGATCCGGCTATCGACAACCACAAACAAAACACGCTTAACGCAATTGTGAGGTTCTTTTGTTCAGTAAAGTTAAATACTTTCGCGAAGACCCCGAATATCGCTTGCGATGTCATATTCTACTGTAGTTTTATCATAACGTGAAAATTTAAAAAGTGCTGAGTTTTAGCGTTGTAAATGCAAACTATTGTATGAGCTTTTTGATTCGCGTTACTTGATTATTTCGATAATTTTTCGAGACCTTTGGACTTTGAGGGCGAATCACCACAAAGTTGTTAAAATAAACTAATAGTGCGTCATGTGCAAAAGAAGTCGGTAATTTTTGGTAAATAGCTGTTTGACTTAAACATTACTTCTGTATTCTGGAAAGTGTAGAATGGAGAAATAAATATTAGTTTTGAATATAAATTCATCGTAAAGTTAGACTCTGCATTGCCACTTATGGTATCCTTACACCTCGCAGAAAAACATTTCCCCGAAAATCATTTGCCAGAAAAACATTTCCCTGAACTTTCTTTTTCCAGAATTAACATTTGTCAGAAATCACACTTGCCAGAATGAACACTTGCCTGAAATTACATCTGCCAGAATGAACACTTGCCTGAAATTACATCTGCCTGAATGAACACTTGTTTGAAATTACAGCTGCCAGAATGAACACTTGCCTGAATGTACACTTGCCAGAATGTACATTTGGCCGAAATTACATTTCCCCGAAACTTATTTTCCAGAATTTACACTTGCCAGAATGTACATTTGGCCGAAATTACATTTCCCCGAAAACTTATTTTCCAGAATTTACACTTGCCAGAATGTACATTTGGCCGAAATTACATTTCCCCGAAAACTTATTTTCCAGAATTTACACTTGCCAGAATGTACATTTGGCCGAAATCACATTTCCCCGAAAACTTATTTTCCAGAATTTACACTTGCCAGAATGTACATTTGGCCGAAATTACATTTCCCCGAAAACTTATTTTCCAGAATTTACACTTGCCAGAATGTACATTTGGCCGAAATTACATTTCCCCGAAAACTTATTTTCCAGAATTTACACTTGCCAGAATGTACATTTGGCCGAAATTGCATTTTCCCGAAAACTTATTTTCCAGAATTTACACTTGCCAGAATGTACATTTGGCCGAAATCACATTTCCCCGAAAACTTATTTTCCAGAATTTACACTTGCCAGAATGTACATTTGGCCGAAATCACATTTCCCCGAAAACTTATTTTTCAGAAATTACATTTCCACAAAAATTCATTTTCTAGAAACTATTTTTCATTCGAAAAAGTATTCTACGTTTAGGTTATTTATTTCTAGTAAACAGAACAAACTTTTAGGTGAAATTAAGAAACGTTGCGATAACAGTTAGCTTGCGGAATGAGAAATATAACCTAGCTTTTTAGTCAATTTGCTATCATAAGTTGTGCTTCAAGCGTAACGAAACTTAGCTATTAAAAATCGATGCAAGCATGTTCACAGAGGCAAAGCAAGCTTACTTTTACCCAGGTTACACTTTTTTTAGAAGAGCCAATAAATTTTAAGTTGAGCTGGCTTCTCATAGTTTTTTGCCAATTTGCTGCTTCATTTGTTCTTAATATTATTCCTTGAATTCTGAGAACGTTCATGTCAATTTAAACGACCATGTTTTTAAAGTTATTTTGGAGTCCAATTCCGAATGCTCTGTCAGCTTGAGCAAAGACTTTTGCAGCATCGTAAAACTGCAAAAGCGAAAAAGTACGGAGTTTTTTTTTTGACTTGAGAACATCCAAATATTTATGAGTTGCTTACGCTGTTTGAAGCTGCAGCACTCTGTAATTTTAGAATCGTTGCAATATTTTGCTTGTAAATACTGGAAAATTACTAATATTTCATCATTTTGAATTAGCATAGAATTTAGTTGCTTTCAAGATTTGAAATCTATTCTTTTTTGTTTCCAATCTTTTTGTTACTGATGGAGGGTGGCATTTTTTTAGATTCTGAGCAACAATGAGCCTCGGGTTTTTTTGAAATATTATTGTTATAAAAGAAAATAGTGTAATTCGTCTTGCGTTCGAGACAAAATTAAATCTGCAGCTGTAGTACGAAGTACGTAGCCAAAATCTACGTCAAACAACACTTGTTGCATTCCTCGGCAAAAGATTTCGCGCTTTAGCTTACCAACACTCAAGAAAGCAGCAATGGCGTGTATCCGCAACCAGCTTCAAAGAGCTTTTGGTTGAAACCTACCGAGAAAGCCACTTCTACGGAAAGCTCATTATGATGTCAATTCCCGCCATTCACATTTCATACAATTTAGAGCATTTCATTCGCAGTTCATGCGAAGGTAGCAAAAAGATAAGTAATTCCTTCCGGTGACGTAACAATTAAAACCTACGAGTCTTCCTGTAGCAAATACTGACCGCATAATGCAATGCCACTCCTAGTGAATTTTCACTAAATGTAGTGAATTTTGGTCCGGCCTAGTGACCTAGTGAATTTTACGATCTAGTGAGTGTTTTTGTAGAATGTGCAAATACCTGAAAGCTGCTAATGTTTGCTTCCAAATTTTTGGTTGCAGTTTTATATCATTGCATGTTTAAATGTGTTGTTCTTTTCGCTTGATGAGACCCTTGAGCAAGGTCAAAACGCGTCGGGATAGCTCATTCGCAATGTATATTACAATAGTAAATTGTATAGATGAATAACTTATGCTTCTAAATGCTAGCCGTGAAGGTGGCCTAAGTTACTGGTCGAAACACAAAAACCTATAGTTTTAGGTTGACAATCATTGAATAGAAAAAAAAAAAATTTTTTTTAACGAACCTGAAAGACCTTTTGTTATTTTTTAGAGATGACCAAGAAAATTACGCGAAAACCGTGCGTCGCTGGCGTGAAGACCTTTTTTTGGGAGATCACCTAAAATTTCACGCAGAAACTACGACCGGTGGTGCCACTCCGAGTGAATTTTATTTACATCTAGTGAATTTTGGTCCGTTTTAGTGTCATAGTGAAACGATCTAGAGAAATTTTTGTAACTTACCAAGTGAAGACTCTTTTATTTTTTATTTTTTTGAGATCATCTAAAAAGCAGTCTCATTGTCTTGTTTTTAACTCAATTTTAAATTAAAAGCACAAAGCGTTGTGAAAATTTTTGTGTTTCACAAAATTCTAGTGAATTTTGAAGAGTAGCCTGTGGCAGCATTCAGTGGCGGATCCAGAAAATTTTGGTGGGGGGGATGACAAAATTTATAAGCACGGATTTTCTATAGGCCTAATCTCAAAATTTAGGATGTTTTTGATTAATCTTCTTGACGTCGCGCAAATTTGCTTGGCATATTTTTGATCAGGCGCGTTGCAAAAAATCTGCAATGAGGTGGCTGTGTACGGGCCTCCAGTGGGCGGTGGCATCTTGCTGTGTGGGAGCGTAGCCTTTAACCGCCGGAGACTGGGGGTCTGGGGGAAAAGCCCCCAGCCGCTGGAGGCACGGGGGCCTGGGGGCAGAGCCCCCAGCGCTAGAAAATTTTGTATTTTTTTGGCAAAAACAACTTAATTTTAGGCCTATTTTAATAAAAATTATGCTCTGAAAGCACGGCATAAAAATTAGCATTTGCAAAAGCATGTTTATACTAGTTACATATACGGGCTTTGTTGGAGGTACCGGTAGCTATTGCTAGAATTTCAGTTCTCTTATTTACAAGCTTGTAAATTATAAAATCCTATCCCCGTAGTTCAATAAAACTCTCAAGGAGTAATCTATTTCGTCTATATTCTATAGAAAAAGATATAAATAGGGGGAAGGGGGCTAATGGAAGGAAGTTTGAGAGAAGTGATTGGTAATTAACTGCAGTACTGTAATAGTGAATAGCCCCCCTCCCATATTCCTGAGCTTACATATTTTTGATGATACCTGTGTTAAGCATTTTTCAATAAACGATCTTTTTTTCAATAAACATTTTTCAATAAGCATTTTTAAATAACATTTTCCTGCCCCCCCCTACGCCCCTACCCTATTGGTTTTAGAAATCAAGTCACAGTCGCACGGCCTATCGAGTATTCACTGACGGCTTTTTTTCAAATATGTAAGCTTAATATTACACATAAGCAGGATGCATGTTATGTTTAGGCTGGTGGGGGGATGCATCCCCCCCCTAAATCCGCCACTGGGTAAGGAACAACGTAGAATGAATGATCTTGTCGAGATTGTTGTTGGGGAGGTAGCTGTACTGCAACTGCATAGAATGAAAATTCGAATTTCCTGCTGTTGAGAATTCTCTGCTGTGTACTTTTGACCAGAGAATTTTGAGTTAATATTTGTTTGCTACCAGGCTCCTGTCAATCTTTCGAATTGAACCATTTTACCAATTTACACATTGGTGTCAGAGAAACATTAATTTTTGCTTTAAAAAAATTTTCCCTCAAGGCGCGTAATGCCTACCTCAAATCAAAATGACAGTTCCGTACGGTGTTTTTTTTTTATTCTTCAAATTTATTGATACGAATAGGCCTATTTTATTATATTATTGTATAAATATTGGGAGAAAACGCTCACCTAACGAGCTCCATTAAAGCAAGACTGTGGGCCAGTGCTTCCCAATTTTTCATCACCGTGACCTATTTTCTATTCGAAAATTTTCCATTGCCCACATCTAAATCGCTAGCTTAATCGCGATTTATCAATTTTCAGGTGATCCCCACGTAAAAAAGATATGGTATTCACGCCAAAAACCGCAAATTTTGTGCTAGCTCACTCTCTAACGGGCCCCACAGCCCTAATGATTAAGACAGTTTTTTAACCGAATTTACAATTATCCAAATAGCTCTAGCCCACCACAAAATGCTCCTATGGCCCGCAGGTTGAAAACCGCTGCTGTAGGCCATACGTAAGCGTAATGGTCGTCAAATTTCATTTTCGTCTTTTCATACGTCTAAATCTGCGCTAAGGTCAGTAGCGTAGGCGGGGAAGTGATGCAGTGCCGTCGCTACAGGGGGCCATGTCCCCCGATTTCAGTTTACTCAAAATGCTGTTTTTGCAACATCACGGAAAGATAAGACAATAGTCAATCATGGAAATATAGCAATAATAACTTTTAAGCATAATTTTCCTTTGACGTTTTCAGATCTTTTGCCAAACTGTTGGCAATCAACTGGTGTACATAAATGTGACGGAATAACCCGCATTTTTACTGTAACACGCCTATACAAATGTGTCGCAGAAGAGGGATATAAGACTGCAGAATCGCTGCCGATACTTTGTTAGTGATTATGACATAAACAATAGGTGAAAACATTTTTTTCAAAGAGCAGTATCTGTTTTTGATCTTTGAGGCACACTTAACATTTTTAGGTCGCAGTGAGTGGAGCACCATTGTGAAGGGGCCTAGGCCCTCTTAGCCAAGTCACTAAGAAAATTTAACGTCAAAATATAAGCGTTTAAAAGTATTTAGACTTGACCTGAAGGAAGGGGGAAGAGGGCTAAAGTGGTTAAGCAATTTAAGCCTTTGAAATGACTTCTAAATTTTAGCAATTTAATCATTGATGCCGCTTCAAAAAGTGCGAAAGGTGATTGAAATGCCGTTAAAATTGCTATTTTTGTGCTGTAAAATCTCAAACATTGCCCAGTAGTTGGGTGGCTCCGTCCCCAGGCCCCGGTCTATGACACGCTCGAGTTGCATCAGTTTGTTTAGCAAAAAGCCTAAATTAGACAATTTTTGTGCAAAAATAATTTTTGCTTCACCTCTCTAGCAAAATCCTGGTTGCGCGTTGGGCAGCATTCACTGCTGCAGATAGAGTTTCAAGCGATTACGGCAGGGCCACAACTCAGGGGGGGGGCCAGGAGGGGCGGCGCCCCCCAAACAAAAATTTCGCCCGCCCAAACCCCAAAGCGACAATAGGAGAAAATATTGGTAGGCCAAAGTAGCCTATTGTAAGGCTGTTGATTAATGATTTGAACTGATGCGAAATATTGCGTTTCGCAAAACTTTTATAATCAGTACATTGATTGTGGTGCCACTGGCACCCGGTATGCATAAGCCTAACGCATAATCGCAATCCTTGCTTGATTTAACTGACAAGCTACAACTTGTTTAGTAAGTAAAATCTTTGAAGAATATTGCAAAATTTTATTGTGACGCAATAGCAACTATTTTACAATCAAAAAATTGACGTTAGGTGCGGTTGCGGTAGCACCATGGTAGCACGCTAGCATTAGCATTTAGGCGTCATTGGCACATTTGGCAGCTTTTAATGATTTAATATTCCTTAGGGAAATGAATCACTATCTTCACGATGTTATAAGAGCAGCCGAAACCAAATCAATGCTTCGTCATTTATGGTATTTTTCGGAACGATTAGTTGTTTCAGCTTTCTTTGATGACCGAGTTTCAAATAAAACTATAGAGTTAATGGCTCAAAATTTGCAAAGAAATCCTACAACCACAAACTTGGCAAAATTGAATGAGAAAGATTTTGATTGCACACTGGGATTAGAAAATTACGTTACGAGACGGTCAATGTGCTTTTTTGATCTGATTGAAGCAAACGGACAAAAAAAAGCAAAATCATTCCGGTCTCAACCTCCATCAACCTGCCTGACAGACAAAAATTATACAGAAATGAAATTAACTGTGCATGAGCTGAAAGTAGAAAACGATACAGCACAAAGAAGTGTTGCTCTCATTCAGGCATACAGTGGCAGCCTTACTCGAGACGAAGAACACCTGCAATACTTGCTCCAAGTAGTTGCAGCTCATCGTCAAGCTGTTTCCCAACCTACCACAAGATATTTTACATGACTGAGTTCATTCAATCCATCACTTGTGTTTAGAAACTTGTTTTTAGTTTTGCTTATAATTGCAATTGCATTTGCATATTTGTATATTTTATACCCATTTTGTAATTTCTAAAGTGCATTTATTTTTTTCTGATGTGCAGCATTGAGTCACAACATCTATTGTAATGTTAGACTATCATATTTAGTGGGTTTTTTGAACAAAATAAACAAAACTTGGATGTGAGTACACCTTTTAAAGATGTAAAAACAGTTTTTTTTTTTTTTTTCTTGAAAATTTGATCAGATAGCTTAATAAAATGTATTAAACTCTTATGGAAAATCATATCTTCGGCATCTTTTGGTTTTTGTTTGAAGTTTCTATCTCGAGTAGTTAATGAGATATGGCAATTTTGTGATATAGGGGGCACACTTAGAATGCGGGGGGGGGGGGGGTGCGCGACCCCTAAATGTTAACTAAAGTCAAAAAAAATTTACATGGATTATTTTTGCACCAAAACACACCTTTTAAGCCCCTTGGAGAAAAACATATCGGAAAAAAGTTTTTTTTGGACCACCCAAAGCCCCCATACCTATTTCCGAGTTTTAATTTTTTTTTGATGAATTATCATGTTCAGCATTTTTTAGCAAGCGATCAAATTTGATTGCTTATTTTTGCTAGTTTGAAAGTTTTTACTTATTAGTGTATTTTATTTCTGAAAAATCAGTTTCCCCTGAATAATTGCTTCAAAAGATGCTTTAAATCGTTTTGAGTCCATTCCAGGGTAAAAGACTGCATTCTCAGAAAGCTATAGCCATTACCCCATTGCCGTCGTCAGGGCAAACGAAGCGAAGGGACACTAGCCGAAAGTGGGAGGCACTAAAATATACTAAACTTTCGCATATTAAAACCGATCTTCACATCTGGTACGGCTACAAATATATATTTAAAAATGCAGTATTCAGGTCTAAAAAAAGACGTATAAGGCCGGCAACGTTTCTTATCTCGTTTTCGTCTGCGGCCCCAAATAATGGTACAATAGATAGCTATGCCTACTAACCATGTTATTGCCCTGGCCAGATTTATATTGTGCAGGGTCCTTGGCACTTTAACGATTTTTGCAACATCTTCCTGTCAAATATAGGTGAAGACCAAAAAAATTCTCACCACTTGAGCGCGGAATCCCTTGCTAGTACTGTGCCATATTATGGTCAATCCGGCCCTAGTTATTGCATTACGTTTACAAAAAGTTAAATGAGGGCCTTAGATAGGAACTTTTAAAACAAAACTCTACATTTTTCCTGGGTTATATATACATTTAAATTGGTTGACTAAAACTGAATTGAGGAGACCTGGTTGTCGTTTATTCTTATTAATTACTTTTGTAAGCAAAAAATGCTAGAAACTGAAACTGAAGAAACAAGAAGCTTTTTTGTCACATTTTTGTCATTGGTGACATTTCAATTGGAGGCGGGGAGCGGGATCCCTGGCTACGACTATATGTGCTGGGCAGTTTGTTTTAGAAATGAGAAAGCTTTTAGCAACCTCTGAAGCTGAGTTCAATTTATTGGTTGGTGCGGGTATGGGTTCGAAACCATTGGGACAAAAGCGGCGGTTATTTTTGCCTTTCGGGAATAAATTCAAGTTTGGACGTGAAGAAGCAAGAAGGTTAAGCTAACCAGGGGCACCAGATGCATGTGCAGATAATTAAGTGAAAGGAGTATCGGTAGCATCAGAAGAAGCAGGATTCGGACCGGGGTGAGGGTCTCAAATACTTCTCATGAC